>CM062816.1:576537978-577287456 GCA_031772625.1 Pinus tabuliformis | reverse complement strand
TTCTAAGTCGAAGTTTGAAGTAGATCTATGAGGCAACAATAAGTAGTGCCAAAATACATTTTATATAACAAATCAAGACAACAATTTTGCAAGATAAAATTTATAATCAGATTTGGGAAAAGTTGAATGATTCTTGTAGAAAAGGAATAATACACAATTAATGAAAATGGTTTGCTAACATTTAGAAACAAAATTTTGGTCCCTAACGTGGCCGAACTTAAACTATTAATACTTAATTGGCACCGTAATACACCCTCCTTGGCTTACCCTCATTATCATAAAATCATTTCAACACTAAGAAAATAATTCTTTTGTCTCGGTATGAATTAGAAGAGGAAAAGTATTTGGAAAAATGCCAAGAATTTCAAAAAGTAAAGATAGAACATCAACATCCAAGAAGAATGTTGAATCCTACACTTAGACCAAAATGGAAGTGGGAGGTAGTCTCACTAGATTTTATCACCGGTTTTCCTAGAAATAAAAGGAAACATGAATCAATTATGGTTATGGTAGATGAATTGAAAAAGGACACTCATTTTATACCTATTCGTTCTACTTACTAAGTCATGCATGTGGTAAAAATTTTGATGCATGAGATTTTCCGATCACACGGGATACCAAAAATTGACATATCTGAAAGGGATGTGAAATTTACTTCCAACTTTTGGAAGACATTGTTTATAGGAATGGGTGCATAGTTGAACTACAAAATTGCTTATCACCGAGAAATACATGGGAAAACTAAAAGGGACAATGAGATCCTTAAAGACATGTTATGCATGTACGTAATGAATCAACCCACTAATGGGAGGATTATCTACATTTAGTTGATTTTTCCTATAACAATAGTTACTAGGCATCCCTCAAAATAAGTACTTTTGAACTCTTTTGTGGGAAGAAGTGTCATACTCCCTTGAGTAGGAGTAAGCATGAAGATAGCCTTATGTTAGGACTAGATCCTTTGTAAGACACATAAAAAATTGTGAAGAGAATGAAATGAAACCTAAAAGCATATCAGGATAGGTAGAAGGGTTACCCATATTTGAAGTGGACACACAAATAATTCCATTTATGGGGACATCTATATATTAATGTCTAACTGAAAAAGAGTACACTAAATTTGGGGAAGTGTGCTAAGTTTTCTCCTCAATTATATTGTCCATTGAAATACTAGACAAGATAGGGCTATTATCCTACCAGCTAGGATTGCTAACCCACATTAAGGTTCATTGTAATACCCCTAGATAGTTTATGAATTTACATTAGTTATTGGATGGAAATAAAAATACTAATGATGTGATATGTTGATGTAAATATTTGTTTTAATTAACTAAAGAAGAAATTAATTTAATGTGTTAACATCCTTGAAAATTTGTTAAAGCTTTTCATGTGATGTTTAACTCTTAACTGTCATGAAAAAAACTATTATTGGAAGGGGGGCAGGACCAGAAGAAGGAAAAATCCTATTTTTTTCCACTATTCAATAGAATTTTGGAAATATGTAGAGCACTACAATTTTTTCATGACTAGAGATAAATTTCATGAGGTGTATTATGTACAGGAGAATTTTGGAGATAAAGAGACAATTTCTTCTGAGAATAGAAACAATGGGAGAGAAATATTGGCTTGAACCCATAAATTTTGCAGGAAGCTGCAAAAAGAGTTCATGAGGTGATTTATTTGAAGTATATTTTTCAGTTGTTTTCCTGATAAAAATGAGTGGAACTAAGGGGGAACTAGTTGTAAAAACCATTTCATAGGTTGGGAGGAACATGGAATCCTTTTGTTACTTTTTTTGGGAATTCTAGATAAGTATATGAATGTTTAATTTTTTGGTTGTCTCGTTAATGTTCAACAAATAAAAATATTATCAAAGTGTTTAACATATTAGATGAAAACTTAGTTCTATAGTATCCAATTTACAATGTTTATTATGTGGTATGTACAAAAGAAATATATCTATGTATGTAACAAGTATGTTAGAAAATGTTATTTCTTTGTATTCTAACCTATTACAGATAAGGGTTAGAGGTGGAAGTTATTTCTCATCTTGTTGAGGCAATTGATAACTGGGTAAAATAGGCATTTACCCTAATATTTTTGTTAAGAATGAGTATGTTATGGAGGATGAAAAGGTAGTATTTAGTTATAGGTATTGACTAGTATATGAGGAGAAGGGTTTATAAAATTAACCCTTTTTGTTTATTTCTTCTAGTAGTGGAACATGAATTGAAGTAAATATAATGAAAAAGGGGATTGTTTCTTATGAATAAAACATAGATATACACATAGATATTAGGGTATGTAGGGTCTTCCAAAAGAAGAATGCATTTAGGTTCAAGTTTTAGGTTATGGTCAGGGAAAACCCTATCCAATTATACTAGGAATACAAGTTTTGAACACTAAGTATGTTATGGATTATAGAAAAAAAAAGCAGTTCCCATGATAGGAGCTACAAGGGCTCTAGCCTAGTATGACTATTAGGAAAAAAAAGGAGCTAAATTTATACTATTGATAAAGTATGTAGGCAATTTAGATAACCTATAAAGTAAATTCATATATAAAGACAATAAAAAAAATAGTAGTTGTTCATCACATCAATTCCTTAAGAAAAGAAAACATTGGAAATATGATAGCATTCAAGGGTGTAAAGACCCTGTAGCATATGAAGAATTTAAGCTACAAAAATTTTCTTCCTCGTTTGAAAGAAGTGTAAGAGTATGCTTGTGAGTTATGATATAAATACTTAAAATATCAATTCATTATGATCTAGGTTATGGTAATGTACATAATATTTAATTATATATAGCATTAAAATAAACAAAGCAACCCTATTGGGCTTTACCAATCAATAACCACACAGGGTTCAATGTCGATATGAGTTACAATTCTATAATAGGCCCAAATTATTTATATAATAATTTTATATAACTCGGTCATGCAATATTAGCCACACATAGAATAATGTAAATAAAACCCTAGTTGTGGGATGAATAGTTATAGAGAATCGACCTTCTTTACCTATATACTTTTATGTTTTTTCTAAATGTTACTCATAAAAGAAGCGAAATGTTGAAGTCTAGCAGGAATAGGGCCTTTAAAGTACATATGAACCCTAAGCCTTAGAACCCTAGAAGTGTCTCAATCCCCAAGTCTAAGAACCTTGTTAAATTTAATAACAAAAATAAATGTTCGTAGCACCTAGAAAATAGGCATAATTGAGATACCAATCTTGCATATAATCCATTTGAAGGAAGAGGTTCTCTAAGGATAAACTCATTCATAACAAACATGCACAATATGTATGGAATTGAGTTAGGAAATACAAGAAGGTTGTTACAAGGATTATTATGAGAACTATCATAATAAATAGACAAAGGCAATAAGGGTTTATATATGTTCAATTGTCATGAAGTTTGAGTCCCAAAAACCTACGCCAAAATGCATTTATATATGAGTAACTGGTTTTTGCATGAGGGAAATAACTCTCTACAAAGGAAATTTATATTTCAAAACCTGCAGAAGTAGGGTTTTCATGAAGTGAATAGATTATACCTTCACAGAGATGAACAAATTTGCACTTGCCTTGTAACCTTAATGCTAGAGGAGGTGTCATTAGGAAACTAGTCTAGGTTTGCTAGTTGAAAACTTATCCAAATATTTAGTAACAACAAAAGAAATGATCAAAAAATAAATATCACCAAAAAAGAGAACTAAAATGTGGATAATAAATCTAAGAACTAGGAACCACATGTTGATGAAAATATTTCAGTAATTTCAAGTCTAATATTGGCCTAAGAATAAAGTACCTTGTTACCTAAACAAGCATTTCCTTGCTGGTGAATGTGTAACAACCCCCAGTAAAGTTTCTACATAAATTAAATAAAACCAAGGTCATGGGACACATATTCCAAGATTAATGGAGAGTAAAACCATTATATTGGGACCCTCTTATGCTTTATTATTGGCTATGGAAATTGGAATTGTAATTAGAAAAGTGGAAAGACAATAAATGGCAATTTAATACAAGAAATAAAGGAAAATAGGAGAAAAGGAAGATGAAGGGACAAGAATATGCATGCAAGGGAAAATGAAGGAAAATTAAAGGAAAATGGAAAGAAAAAGGAGAGAGAACATTCACACACACTCTTGGACATTCTAACATTCACTTAGAGAAGAGAAGAGAGAGAGATAGGGAACAAGCACATGGAGAGGAATGTCATAAGAAAGCAAGCAAAAGGACAAGAAAGGAAAAGCAAGGGAGTGAAAGTGGAAGTTTAGACAATAGAAAGGAAGGGAACACAATAGATGTGGATTTCCAAGTAACAATGTGCATGTGTGATTTATCATGTTGGTATTTGATGCATGGTCTATGCATTGGTTTATTGTTATGTTTGTTTCCATTGGCATGGGCTTTTCGTAGATTTATAGTGGTGTACAAACTTACGTATATCATTTCCTCGATAGCCATGATGTAGTGGGTTCCCTATTTTGGTTAAGCTTTGGATTTTCAGTAGATTTTGGATGATGGTAGTGGTGGTCTAAGGGAATTCCCAAGGGTTGAGGGTGAAGACGATTTTCTCCTGGAACTCTTGACAAGTGGGTAGAGACAAGACAATTCCTCTATCTATGGTGAAGAAAGTTTGAGGCATCCAAGTTTGTTTAGTTTTGGTGATTTGTGGACTAGCTTAGGTGAAATCATCATGATGAAGGTTGATGTGGTTTCGTCTCTAGAATCCCTAGTTGGTTTTGTTTTGGTTTTATCCCATGTGATTCCACATTCACACATGGAATATGGCATGAGGGTGATTGACTCAAAGAGAGATTTAGTTCAGCCTAATCTATGGCTGGGTGGTATGTGGAAGTCCCTGACTTGGATGGTACTATGCACATGTTAATATGTATTATTCTTTATTGATGACCAATGAGCACAAATGTTGATTTAATTTTGTTTATATGACTGGATTTCATGGCTTCATTCTAGTTAAATGTTGGTTACATGCATGGTATATTTCTTATTATATGATATGCTGTTGTTCTAGATATAATTTGTGGTTTGATGGCTCATGGTTGATTTATATGAATGCATGTGCTAACCTGTGTCTTAGTGCAACTAGTGCTAGAGGGAAGTAAGACATCTAGATTAATATAAGATGAACTAATGAAAAAAATGAACAAACTATGCATTCATGACCTACATGGAACATACTCACAAAGTGTTTGTATAAATGAATAATTTGGACTGCGAATTTCTCGAGGTCGTAACTTTTACATAAGATATTTGTTTCATTCTCATAATACCTCATTTCAAATATCTCCATGAGGAATCTGAAAAATAAAATAAAAATTAAATCATATTTTAACACTTTTTTGGCCTCTCCTATTTCCTTGAAAATGTTGTTTATGCCCTCAAAACAACTTTTGAAGTTTAGGAACTGAAAAAACTGCAAAAAATGGAAGGTGGTATTAAATTTAAGGAAATGAAATTGAAATAAGATATTGTTGGGTCAAGTTAGGCTAATAATAGTGTGTTGATGTGTCTCTGGATGGTTTTAATAAGTTGTAAATGGTCCTCATTTCCATAATTAATCTTGGAGGTTGGGTCATGCATAGTAACTCTGAACTCATGTTTACCATGGTGAACTTGTAAAAGCAAGTAAATGTGGGCTAGTTTGTTATAGAATGCAAAGTAAAAACCAACTCCAACATTATGTATTCAACTGTGGAGCACAAGTGTTTAATTGTATATATCCATAACCAAAGACTGGGTTGTAGAGATCGATCTCTCACTGTCACATGTGCAAATGAGATAGAATGGTAGAGAGGTCACAAAAGGGTAGTTACCCAAAACTAACCTTAAATAAAATTTCACCATCGATTGGAACCAATTCCATCAAGACTGTCAAAGGGATTACACTACATCAATAGAGTGATAGGTGGCTCATAACACTAGATGTCTCAACTTCATGTGGCTATGTCCATGAATGCCTACATGTTAACCCAAGTGGCCATGGGGTACTCTAGTAATTCTATAGGCTTTGATGTCCCATCAAATGTTAACAAGGGTAACAAATTATATAACCATTGCAATATAGTAATTTCATACCTCAATACCATATCAAACCATTCCACGGAACCTATGTGTATATAGGTTAGCCCTTAATAACATTTTGAAATTAAATATTACACATCGGGTTGAGCATATAATCTATTTAAACCTAGAATAATTCTCTACCTAAGACTATAATGTATTACATTAGGATTGTAACAGTATACACACACACACACACACACACACACACACACACACACACACACACACATATATAAATAAATAATTCAATGCTTTATCTAACTTGCAATGTTTAAAGGTGCGGTTAACTAAGACATGAATATGATTGTATTTAAGAAATGTTATAAGGTGTTGAGTAGGTCAAACTACTTGTAGGAGAAATAATGCTATATATTTGGTTTATTTTGACAAGAACCATCAGGAAATAAATTTAATATCATGAATGAGAATATAAAAAAAGAAAAGTTTCCAACTGAATACGTTCTAAGAAAGATTTATAGGTCTTAGTAATTGGAATTTTGATGCTATGAGCTATGTGTAAAATGAGGAGAAATTAAAAAATACTTGCCTTTTGTAAGAAGATTTGAATACATTTGGATGGATTTTAGATGTGGTATCAGAGAAGAGCCAGGTTCAAATATTCTAGCCTTTAATCCAACCATGATTTCATCTAACAGTGAATATTTTTTTGTACACATAAAATATAGCAAAAATTAGATAAAAAGGAAAACACAATAGAAGAATCTCACAGAGATAGTCATATGGGAAAGGAAGAAATTTATGTGTAATTGGGAAAACAAGAATAAGTACCTACCACTGAATTATTGAAAATGAAGAAAGACCTACAAGAAAAAATAATAAATCCTCATGTTGGGCTTGAATGGTTGCTAAAGGAAAGTGTAGAACAAGAACAATTAATAAAAAAAATATAAAACACAAGTGAAATCCTAAGACTGTAGAAACAATGAGCGATGGAGATAATAGAGGGGATACCTCAAATAAGAAAATATTAGAAGAGATAGATGATAATAAATAGGGGAAATTTGAAGGGGAGGAGCATAGCTCATCCAAATTTCATTCAAAATCTGGCAAAAATCCCAAGGTGGAGTTACATGGAGAATTTAGAAAAACCAAACCCCAACATATGATGGGTAATTTGAAGAAGTAGAAGAAACATGGATTCTCAATATCAACAAATATTTTCAATTTTATGATTTCTCTACTCAATGGAAGGTCAATTTAGCTACTTTCCAATTACAGGGGAAATCTTTGCTATGGCGGGAAGAGGTTAGAATAGTTCATAATTTGGAGGGAAAGGAGCTTAACTAGGAGGAATTCCAATGACTCTTTTAGGAATAATACTTCAGAAAGAAGTATATCGATGATAGGGTGAAGGAATTTCATGATTTTAAATGGAGCCAAATGTATATGAATGAGTTGGTAACCAAATTAACACACCCCTTACGATATGTGCCCTATATAAAAGGATCAAAAATGAAATTAGAACATTTTATAAACTACCTTCCACTTTCTTTTAAGGAAGGAATTGAATATGATAACCATAAACCATGGATGAGGTTATCGTAAAAGTGAGAATTTGTTACCAATAGGCCAAACAAAAAAATGAGTTTCAAAATATTTGCCAAAGAAATATAAAGATCGATTTGTACAAGGTGGAAAAGGAGGGAAAGTTGGACAATTTAAATAGTTTAGTAAAGGGAACCAAAATCAAAACTTCAATAAAAAATAATCATCCCTAGAAATCTCAATTGAAGAATCAAATTAGGTCTAGACATACTGAACCTAATAAAGGACTTAACATAAAATATAAATATAATTTTAAGTGTTGGGGATGTGGTGAACCCCGCCTCTTACAAAATTGTCCTTAAAAATAATATATGCACAACATATGTAGAATATCCAAGGGGCATACACCATCAACATTGTGGTCATGAACATTCAACACATAACCATAGCCTTAGAAGAGTACCACGAAAAATATTAATCCACAATGGTGGGGATTGAATGTAATATGCTTAACTGATTAATTTTTGTATTAGTAGACCCAATTGCTAGCCTGAGTTATGTTAGTCCCCGGGTTGTAGAAGACTATAACTTAATGGCTAAAAAATATAAATATTTGTGCATGGTTTAATTACCTACTAGCACAAAAAGAAAAGTTTCCATCTGGGTAAAGGCATGTCCAATCCTAGTAAATGGAAATCAAGTTACAATAAATTTAAATGTATTTCCTTTTGGTTCATATGATGTCCTAATAGGAATGGAATAGATAGAGGGTCACCGAGAAATTATTAATTGCCTTGGTAAAACAATCACATATACCACAGAAGATGGATGAACACAGATTATAAAGGGCATACGTAGGCCCATCTCATTGCGTCAAGGGTGTTATTTTTCACTATTAAGGTGGAAGACCACTCCCAAAATAAGTCAGCCAAGTCATTCGAGGAGTTGGAGGTTATACGAAGTTATTAAGATTTCTTCCCTGATGAGATTCTAGGTGTACCACCTAGTAGGGAAACATATTTCTCCATAGATTTAGTACTGGGACCAACATCGGTATCAAAGGTCCCTTACTGAAACTGATGGAGTTGAAGATACACTTGCAAGAATTATTAAGTAAAGTTTATATCAGCCCCAGCATGTCACAACGGGGTGCACCAATACTCTTTGTTAAGAAAAAGGATGGAATGTTTAGATCTTGTATTGATTACCATCAACTAAAAAAGTTGCCAACTAAAAATAAATATCTCCTACCTTGAATAGATGTTTATTTGATGAAATTGAGGGAGAGAATGTGTTTTATAAGGCAGACCTCAAATCTAGTTATCACTAGAAGTTAAGGAGGAATACATACTAAAAATATATTTTCAAACTATGTATGGAGACTATGAATTCACAGTATTGCCCTTTGGGCTTCCTAATGCAGCTGCTAATTCTATGTGCCTCATGAATAATATGTTCAGTAAATTTTTGGATAAGTTTGTACTAATTTTCATAGATTACATTATGATATATTCCAAGACTTTAGATGAACATAAGCAACATATGGAGATAGTGTTACATATATTGCCTGAACATCAATTATATAAAAAATTTCAATAAATGTTAATTATTTTAGAATAAGGTACAATATATTGGCAATGTAATCTTGAATTAAGGGATAGTAGTGGATCTTCAAAAATTGAAGGCCATTCTTGGTTGGACACTTCCAAAATACATGGATGATATAAGGTCATTCATGGGAATTATTGGTTACTACCATAGGTTCATAGAAGGATTTTTTTTGGGTGCGTTTTATATTCTTTCCATGACTAGTTGAACGCGTGGGGGGGTTCAGTGGGGTGGTAACCCCCCTACATGGGGTTTCGGGCAGTGCCCCAAGATTTTTTTTTTGGACCCTATATTAGGTGGGAAGACCTACCTATGGTCTTGTGAATGGGTTTTGCACATGGTTTTGGGCATGATGGTTTTCTTCCCATGGTATTTTGTAGATCTGGTCAAGGGAACTACGATGCTATTCTAATCCAGGGTTAATGGATTGGGGTTTATGAATTATTCGACATGTGTGTATATCTATATATATATATATATATATATATATATATATATATATATATATATATATATATATATATATATCTATATATCTATCTATCTATCTATCTATCTATCTATATATATATATATATATATATATATATATATATATATATATATATATATATATATATTCTAACATTGAAAGGAATAGAATGAAAAATCAATTTGCTAGTCCTAGTTTTCGGATCCAGGAGAATATTTGTGTATTTGTTTTGTGTTTCTCATCATTTTCTATTTTCTATTTCAAAAGAATTTGTTTGCAGGTAATTTCTGTACAGGGTTAAAACCTACATTTCGAATTACAGTTGTTTCAGCTTCAAGGGGACACCTTTTCCATTGAGGTATTTTTCTCAGGCACATGATATACCCTGTTCAGTGGGATATCTGTGGGATCGATTCTTGCGGTGAAAGAGGATAGAGAGTAGTGGAAAGATAGAGATCACAAAATTTAATGGTCAGAGTATTGAGTTGTGGATTGTGAAGATGGAGGGTATGTTCGTAGATAAATATCACTAGATCATGGTATATCCAGGTACTAAACCAATGACATTATCAGCAGAAGACTCGGCGAAGTTGGATGAGAAGGAAAAGAGCACAGTATTGTTGTTTATCTCAGATTGAGTATTGTTGAGTGTATCAGGGGATGCTACAACAAAGGATTTGTGGGTCAAGTTAGGGACTTTGTAACAATATTGTATGTCTTTGGTGAATAATTTGTTCCTATAGAAAAATTTGTATAACCTGAGGATGAACGATGGAGACTTAGTGACAGAGCATCTAAATGCCTTTAATAATGTGGTAAGCCAGTTGTTATCTACTGATATAAAAATTTCATATGATTATAAGTGCATCAGTTTGGTGTGTTCTCTACCATATTTGTGGGATAGTTTGGTTGTTTCTATAGGTAGTAATACAACTAACTCGAAGTTTGATGAAATAGTCTCATCCTTGTTGTTGGAGGAGATGAGGCAGAAAAATATGGAGAGCCATAATGGAGATGCCTTGTCTATATGAGGATGGTCCCACAAAAGAAACAAAAACAAGTCCTCAAGTGGGAGATCTAAATCTAGAGGGAGATCTAAATATCCAAGAAAACCTTAAAGGTATGTTGAAAATGTGGGAAGGTAGGGCACTGCAAATAGGACTATAGAGCTAAAGCTCCTTAGAAAGGAAAGGGATCTGATGATACTCCTTCTGTAGAGGAAAAAACCACCTTAGATGAAGGTGGAGATCTGTATTTGGATTCTTATTCAAGTGCACATGTAGATCATGAGTCATGGTTGATTGAATTAGGTGCATCCTCTCACTTCACTCCCCATAGGGAGTGGTTAGGCGAGACTAAGAAATATGATAGTGGTGATGTATTCTTAGGGGATGATAGGAAGGCCAAAATCATTGGACACAGAAATTTCAAGATGACGTTGCATGGTGGAAGGATTAGAACACTTCCTGGTGTTTTACATATTCTTGGATTGGTCAGAAATATGATTTTGTAAGAAAGATGGTTGATGTAGGTGTAAAAACAGTGTTCGAGAAAGACGCCTAAAAGATGGTTCGGGGAGCAATGGTATTTATGGAGGGTGTTCAGATTGGAACTCTATGTAGGATTCTAGGTAGTACTATTATTAATGAGTGCAACCATTTTGTGGTTCCTAAAATTGGAGCATAAAATCTAGTTGTCTCTAGACAAAATACCATGTTATGAGATCAAAGGCTTATAAATATTAGAGAGAAGGGCTTTTGAATACTTCATGGTAATGGTATGGTAAAAGGTATGTTTAATTTCTCTTTGGATTTTGATTTCTATGAACAATGTGTATATGGGCAGCACAATCAGGTGAGTTTCCCGTTTAGTGTTAAAAGGGTGAAAGGGATATTAGAGCTTGTGCAGAGTGATGTGTTTGGACCTATGTCAGGTCCATCACTGCATAATTATGTGTACTATGAATCATCCATAAATGACTTTTGAAGGAATACATGGATATATTTAATCAAGAGGAAATCTAAAGTCTTTGACAGGTGTAAAGAATTTAAGGCTCTGGTGGAAAACTAGAAAGAGAAGAAGTTTAAGGTGTTGAGAATAGATAATGGTGGAGGGTTCTACAAGAAGAAATTTGAAGAGTTCTATAAGAAGTGTGGTATAAAACAATAGAATACTAATCGATACATACCTCAGTAAAATGGATTTGTAGAAAGAATGAATAAGAAATTGATGGAAAAGACAAGAAGCATGATTAATGGTGCCAAGTTAGGACAAGAATTCTGGGCAGAGGCAGTGGAGACTGAATGCTAACTGGTCAACATATCGCCTGCATTAGCATTGGAGGATAAGAATCCAAATGAGGCATGGATTGGTAATAAAACCTCTCTTTCGCATCTGAGGGTATTTGGTTTTGATGCATATGTACATGTTCGAAAGGAGAAAAGAACCAAGTTGGATAGTAAATCTGAAATGTGCATCTTTATTGGGTATAAGGATGGTTTAAAACATTATAAGATTTGGAAATCAGAAACAAGGAAGGTTGGGTACAACTGAGATGTCGTGTTTAGGGAGATGAAAGATGTTATTAAACATTAAGTCCTACCAAAGGAACTTGAGAAGATAGAGTTTGACCTAAAGGAGGAAGAGTCAGAATCTATAGCAGAACAAGAGTCAAAAGATCAAGAGACACAAAATCCAGTTGTGAGAAGACGAGTTCAAGAAAGAAGGTAGCCAGAAAGGTATAGGCCATCTGCATTTTATTCAGACTTTTCTTTATATATTATTGATGATGATCCCATAATATTCATAGAGGGAGTAGATTCAGAGGATGGAAAACTATGGAAAGAGGCCATTGTTGATGAAATGGAATCTTTGGGAAAAAATGAGGCTTGGGATCTGGTGGAGTTTCCAACTGGAAGGAAACCCATTGGAAGAAAATGGTTGTTCAAGAAGATGATGAATGAAGAAGGCAATGTGGAGAAACACAAAGCTCAGTTGGTAGCAAAAGGTTATTCCCATGTGCTGGGAATTGATTTTGGTGGTATTTTTTCTCTTGTTTTCAAGGTAGCTTCTATTAGATTAATTTTGTCTGTTACTTTTTCTTTTGAGTTTGAGGTAGAATAGATGGACGTGAAGACAAAATTTCTTGATGGGGATGTGGAAGAAGAGATATACATGAAGAAACCTGAAGGATTTGCGGTGAAGGCAAAAAAAGAACTGGTATGCAAGTTAAAAAATCCTCTATATGGGTTAAAATAGTCACCAAGGATATGGTATCAGAAATTTGATACATATATATGGGGACTTGGATTCACCAGTAGCAAAGTGGATCACTACGTGTATTTTAAATTAGTTTGTGACTACGTTATTTATCTTGTTTTGTATGTGGATGATTTGTTGTTGATTATAAATGACAAAGAAATTATCTAGGATATGAAGACCCAATTGTCCTCCAAATTCGACATGACGAATCTTAGTGTTGCAAACTATATTTTGGGTATGAAAATTACACGATATCAGGAAAGGAGGAAGATTTGGTTAAACTAGAGGAAGTATATCAAAACAAAACTGCAGACACTTAATATGAAGGATAGTAAATCAGTGACAGTTCCTATTCCTATAGGTGTAAAGTAATACGTTGAATAGCGTACCAAGACATAAGAAGAGGAAGAGGACATGTCTTGTGTTCCATAGGCACATGCAGTGGGTAACTTGATGTATGACATGGTCTATACTAGACTAGACATTACACATGCTATGGGAGTATTGAGAATATTTATGTCAAAACTAGGGAATGGGCATTGGATAGCAGTGAAGCAGGTTTTAAAGTATTGGCATGGCACAATTGATTATGGGTTGTGCTACCAAGGAAGAATAGGATTAGACAGAGTTTTGGACATCCATGGCTTTGTTGATGCAGATTGGGATGGAGATCTGGATAAGAGAAGATATACAAGTGGGTATGTGTTTAACCTATTTAGGCGTGTAGTCAGTTGGATGAGCAAGAGATAGACTGTAGTGGTACTTTCAACTACAGAGGAAGAAGACATGGCAGCTGCAAATAAGGAAGTAGTTTGGTTGCAGAGATTGTGTTCAAGTATGGGGTTAGTACAACAAGATATAAGGATATACTGTGACAGCCAAAGTGAAATTTTATTGGAAAAGAACCATGTTTATCATTCAAAGACAAAAAACATTGTTGTTTAGTATCACTTTGTAAGGGATATGGTTGAGGACAAAAAGGTGTTGTTGGTAAAGGTGGACACTTTGGAGAATGTTGTAGTTACATTTACAAAGTCTGTGAGCACTGAGAATTTTTCTCGGTGTAGAAAAACAATGGGAATTACATGGTTGAACCAATGACTAAGCTCTGTTGTGACCCCCTATGTGGAAAAGAAAAGAACAAGTGAGAGAATGTTGTATGTGTGTTATATTCTTTAGATGACTGGTCAAACATGCCTCAACAAAAAAAAAAATGGATCCTATATTAGGTGGGTAGACCGACCTATGGTTTTTTGCATGGATGTTGCACATGGTTTTGGGCATGATGGTTTTCTTCCCATGGTATTTTGTAGATTTGGTCAAGGGAACTATGGTTATATTCTAATCCATGGTTAATGGATTAGGTTTTATGAATGCTTCGACATGTGTATATATGTATTGTAACATTGAGAGGAACATAATGAAAAATCAATCTAGTAGTCCAAATTTTGGGATCCAGGGGAAAATATATATGGATTTGTTTTGTGTTTCTCACCATTGTATATTTTATGTTTTTTAAGAATTCATTTGCAGGTAATTTCTGTATAGGGTTAAAAGCTAAAGATCTTCTAATTTAGCATATCTTATAACATCTTTACCAAAAATAAGGGTGTTTGTATTGATGCAACAATGTGAGCAAAGCTTTGAGATGCTGAATTATCTACTTATTGTTGCTCCAATGCCCAAAATAACATATCTGGATAAAGATTTTAATATTTTTACTGTTGCATGTTTGGAAGGTCTATGAGGTGTACTTATGCAAAAGGGACATATATTAGCTTATGAGTAATGTAAACGGAAACAACATGAAAACAAAGTTGTAGTTTATGACCTTGAATTGGTAATTGTAATTCATACATCAGTGTGCAAACATATCTAATTGGTAAGAATTTCACCTTGATTTCTAATCATGTAATTCTAAAATATTTTTTCATCCAACAAGATATGAATGTTAGGCAGGATCGATGGATCACTTTTCTGAGCGAGTATGATTTTGAAATCAAACACATAAAAGGAAAAGAAAACAATGTTATAGATGCTTTAAGTCAAAGTTTGAGGAATGTATATGAAGTAACAGTAATTCAAACTTAAACATAATTTGTTGATCAGATTAAAGAGACAAAAATAATAGATAAAAATTACAATTAGATTTGTGAACACATGAAAATTAAGTATGATAAAAGAAACTGGACTAATTATATAATCAGTAAAAGTGTGTTGTTGACACACAAAATAGACTTGATGTTACAGGTAAGGAGAATATTAAAATACTAATATTAGGATAACACCATATGATACCATTTTCAAGCCACATGGGATATCAAAAAATGATTACAACCCTTAAAAAGGAATTTTTCTGGCCAATGATGAAAATTGATGTTTTTGAATACCTCAAAAGATGCCAAGAATGGCAACAGGTGAAGATAGAGCACCATCACCCAATAGGGCTATCAAAACCTTTACCTATACCTAAGTGGAAATGGGAGGTGATCTCTTTATATTGTATAACTATATTTCCCTATACTCAAAAGCAACATGATTCCACTATGGTAGCGATAAACAAAGGCCACCCACTTCATCCTTATGTAATCCAATTATAGATTTGCATAGGTGGATGAGATATTCATGAAGGAAATTCTTAGACTGCATGGTGTGCCAAAGTTTATTATATTAGACAAACATCCAATTTGTTACTTATTAGGATGGGTACGCAACTAAACATTACCAATGCATACCATCCACAGTCTAATGGGAAAATGAAAAGGTTTAATTATATTCTCAAGGACATGGTATGCTTGTATGTGATCAAGCAACCTACAAAATGGGAACATTATCTACATTTAGTAGAGTTCACCTATAACAATAGTTATCAGGCATCACTCAAGATAAGTCCGTTTGAGGAAATGTATGTGAGGAAGCTTCATGTTCCTCTGATTTGGAGTCATCCTAAGGATAGGCTGATGTTACTGACATATTTTTTTACAGGATATGAAGCAAATGGTGAGAAAAATCAGACAAAAGCTAAAAGTGGCACAAAGAAAATCTATGTTGAATTGAAAAGACTCATAAAGAGTTCCAAGTGGGTGAACATGTTTATTTGAAAGTATGACCAAAAAAAAATTATTTGAATTTGGGAAGTTTTTCAAAATTGGCTTCCAGGATTTGTGGGCCATTTGAGTATTGGCAAGGGTAAAACTAGTGGCCTATGATCTAGAACTACCAACACATATTAGAAATCATAATGTATTTTAGTGTCTCTTTTGAAGAAATATGTACCTGACCCCACTCATATAATTTATTGGCATGTTATACAGGTTGATCCAGAAGGATAATTTGAGGTTGAGCCTCTAGAAAGTTCTAGATCGAAGGGAAAATACTCTTCGAAATAAAAGTTTTTCCCAACTTTAATTGAAATGGAAGCACTTTAGTCCTAAGGAGGCCACTTGGGAAATGGAAGATGAAATAATGGATGATTTTCCTATGTTGTTTTAAAAGAGGAATGGAATGTGAAACACTAAGGATGGTGTCCCTTTTTAAGAGGAAGGGAGATATAATACCCCTAGACAATTAATTTACGACTTTGCATTACCTATTGGCTCGAAAGATAAGTACTAATGATATGATATGTTAATGTAAATTTTTATTTTAATTACTAAAAGAATAAATTATTTTGATGTGTTAAATTCGTTTAAAATGTGTTAAATGTTGTCATGTAATATTTAAATCGTAATTGTTAGGAAAATAGTTAGAAAATAGTTATGCCCAAAAGGGAGCCAGGACCAAAAGAAGGAAAAATCCTCTTTTTAAGAATTGAAGAGAATTTTGGAAAGAGGCAAAGAAGCAAAAAAAAATTGTTACTGGAGATAAATGTCATATGTACTCTCTACTGGAACATTGTGGAAGAGAAAGACAAAATTCTCTTAATAACATAACCAACAGTAGAGATATACTGGAATGAATCCCTAAATTTTGCAGCACGTTGCTAAATGGGTTTATGAGGTGAACTATTTGGAAAATAGTATAGGCTCTAGTGCCTCCTTCCTTCTCCTATTGTGTCATATTTGTAAATCCTTCAATCCTATCCCAAGGTGTTCTTATGGGGGGATGTTAGGATATTCCAACACATAGGAAATAGTTAAGTATAACTTGGTCTAGTATAGAGTTAGGTAAACTGTGTTTCTTTACTATGTACATTTTGTAACTTACAATCCGATGGTCACGATATGTAGTGATCCGACGGTTCATTCTCTCCTCGGTATTATCGACACTTGATTCGTGGCTTAACACTCGATTGGTCCATGATCTCTATTTAAAGAGCATGGAGGGTCATTTGTAGGTTAACCGTTCATGAGAGAAGCTTATGTAAATTTTCATTCTTGTATTAATAAATTGCTTGAAGTGGCCGCATTGGCTCAGGCCATGGACTGTTTCCCTCTTTGAGGGTTTTAACCACGTCAAAAGTACTGGTGTATTGATCTGTGAAATGTTTTTGAGAGGTTTCCTTTGGTGTTCTGTCTGAGGAACTTACCCTGTAAATTCCTACATGGTATCGAGCTATTTGAGGGCCGCATCGGTTGGTGATCCAAATCTGAAGCCGGTAGAACTGCATTCGACTACCGTTTCCTAGATCTACTGTTTCTGATTACTTCTGGGCCGAGAGGACTACTCTATTGTGTTGGGAGCATCTGTTCCAGTGAGGAACCCCTTTCGTTTCATGCGAAAAGGTTTCCGGTAGCCCTAGCTGCGTCATTTTTAAGATCTAGAGGTATACAATACTTATTTGCAATTTAGAGTTATTTTCTCTCTGTTTATTTCGGTTTCAGTTTATTTAGCCTTTTTTATTACCGGATCTATACCTTTCATTTCTGTGTATGCTCTTTGCCTCGCGACTCTGTGCGATCTGGGCAAATCAAAAACAGAAAGGAAGGATTTTTCTCATGCATATGCTCATTTTCGCTGTGCCTTAGTGTGATCTCTAAAAATCAGAAACATTGAGGAAAATATTTAGTTTCTGGCTAAAGCTAACTTCGAGCCGCAAGGTTTGTTTTTTTTTGTTTGTCCATTTTGGGTTTTGTGTTTTTTGTTTTGTACGGAAAAAGATATTTCTCAAAGCAAGCACACAACCCAAAGCTTCAACCCTCTCTCTCTCTCTCTCTCTCTCTAACTTTTTGGATAGCTCACTTGGTCCAAAGCTAATTTATGAGAGTAGAGGTCTTGAAAATCAGAAACCTTGAGGAAAATATTTAGTTTCTGGCTAAAGCTAACTTCGAGCCGCAAGGTTCATTTTTTTTTGTATGTCCATTTTTGGTTTTGGGTTTTTTGTTTTGTACAGAAAAAGAGCTTTCTCAAAGCAAGCACACAACCCAAAGCTTCAACTCTCTCTCTCTCTCTCTCTCTCTCTGGATAGCTCACTTGGTCCAAAGCTAATTTATGAGAGTAGAGGTCTTGAGTTCAAATCTTCTTTTGTGGGGGTATATTTTTCATTTCCGCACATTCCTGCACTTCGTCGGCGACTTCATCAAATTTTCTTCAAAAAGCCATAACTTCTTCATCCGGAAGCCGTTTTCAGAACCGTTTTTTTTTAAACAACCTAATTTTTCGAGACCTTTCCATTGGAACACTTAGTTTCAGCATCTATAGCTTCAGTTTCTATTAAAATGGAAAGTCCATGCCAAGTTATTCTTGACAGCACCAACTACGTCCAATGGTGGTCCTACATTGTGGATTTACTTAGAAGTAAAGGTCTCTATAGAATAGCCACAAGCCAAGAAACCAAACCGAAAGATGAAGATAAGGTAGCTAAATGGGAAAATAGGCAAGACCAAGCACGTGGGTTGATAGGGATGTCTATTTCTCCAGATCTTAGATTCCATATTGCATAACTTGATGCTCTTGATGAAGCAATGAAACAGATTACTAAAGTCTTTGGAATTAAAAATGAACTTAGAGCCCATCAACTTGAAAATGAGTTGCTTACATTGGACCCCAATAATTTTTCTTGCATTGAAGATTTTTTGTCCAAGTTCAAGACCCTTAGACTTCTCTTGGAAGGTGTTAAGGTTAAGAAAGAAGATAGTAACCTTATATATTCCATTCTTACTAATTTGGGACCAACCTACTCTGTGTTTGTCTCCACCTTCCATTCTACAAGAGAAGCGTTCATTTCTCAAGGACAAGACTACAAGTCCCCTTCCTTTGATTCTTTTTGTGATTCTTTAATAAGAGAACAAGAAAAACTCTTACACCTTGGTCTTCTTAATCTTGGAAACTCTTCTAAGAAAGCGTTAGCCACCCAGCAGCAACCAAATCCAAAGAATCCTAAGAAGTTGTATCCTAAAAAGAATGGTCCTAAACCAAACAAGGGTCCTAAGAAATTTCAACCTCAAAATGAAAAATCATTTCAACAAAATGATAAGACAAATAAAAACAAAGGGAAGAAGACTGATAGACATTGCAACTTTTGTAATCGAGATGGTCACTTAGAATCCAAATGCGTTAAGAAGATGGAAGCCTTGGAAGCATCAATGAAGAAGAATAACATCCATTTGGAGCACTCTTCAACTTCAACTTCATCTTCAGGAATGGCACTTTCTGCATGTGGTTGTCAAGCATCTCGGTCTGGCTATGCACTAAATGTATCTTCTTCTTCTCATTCTCATGAGTGGCTCATTGATTTTGGAGCTTCTTATCACATGGCCAAAAACAAAGCCATGTTTTTCTTCTTTAAATGATTGTAACACCAAAAATATATATGTTGGTGATGATAGATCTCTTAGTGTTGTAGGGACTGGAACTGTTCATCTAGACAATGGTCAGTTTAATGATGTATTATTTGTTCCAACCTTATCCTGCAACCTTCTATCTGTATATCAGATAACCCATTCAGGTGAAGGTAAAATCATTGAATTTTCACCTCACGATGTTGTAATTAAGGACCTAAGAGATCCTAGACAGATTTTAGCTACTGGCATTGCTGATGATTCTACAAGGTTGTATAAGTTTCACAACTTTGGGTCATCAAATCTTCCCTCGGTATTTGTTGCTCAGTGAGCAAACTTTGGCATGAGCGATTTGGTAACTTAAACTATCGCTCTCTTCAGAATCTATGTAAAGAAAATATGGTGATAGGTCTTCCAATGGTATCTTGCAAAGATGGTGTTTGTTCCGGATGTGTACTCAAAAAACATCATCGGGATAGTTTTGAAAAACGTGCCTCTTGGCACGCCTCAGCCCCTTCACAGCTCGTGCATAGTGATTTATGTGGTCCACTTCCAATTGTTTCATTCTCTGGCTACAAGTATTTCTCAACTATCATTCATGACTTCTCCAGACGCACTTGGGTACACTTAAAACTCAAGAGTGAAGTATTTAACATGTTCTTGGCCTTTAAGGCCTTTGTTGAAAAACAATCTGGACATCAAATTCTTAAGCTAAGATCTGATAATGGTGGAGAATATGTTAAAAACAACTTCATCAACTTTTTCACTGAGCATGGAATTCAAATGCAACATACTGTTCCATATACTCCACAACAAAATGGTGTAGCTGAAAGGAAGAATCGCACCTTAAAGGAAATGGCTAATTGTATGCTTCAATCTAAAGGACTTAGTCTTAATTATTGGGCAGAAGCAATTAATTGTGAAAATTACATAATAAATCGCACTCCTACTAAGGTTTTAAAGAATATCACTCCAGAAGAAGCATGGAGCTCAATCAAACCAGATGTAAGTCACTTTCGTGTTTTTGGAAGTGAAGCATGGGCCCATATTCCACATGAGAAACATAAAGCTTTAGAACCTAAGAGTGAAAAATGTATTTTTGTTGGATATTCTGAAGATGTCAATGGATATAGACTTATTCCACTTAAGTCCAAAAATGTTATCATTAGAAGAGATGTAAAGTTTGCTGAAAATATATCAACCTACGAGCCTAGTTTGGCGGATGTGCCACCTCTTCCTATCTCTTCTACTTTTGAAAATATTTCCTCTTCAGATGATGAAAGCGAGGATGACAATCCTCCCCCACCTTCTCAGGATCCTCCTTCAGCTCCTCAGCTTCCAAAATGGGTCCGTGCTACTCGGGATGCAACAGGTGATCTTGCCAGTGATCCTACAGATCAACGACGTACACGTTCTCAGTTCGAGAGAGCCTCTTCTTTACTGGCCCAAGCTTTAGTGAATTATGATCCTGACACCTTTGCAGAAGCTTCAGGCCATCCAGATTGGAAAGCAACTATGAATGAAGAATATCATTCATTATTGGCAAATGATACATGGGATCTTGTTCCTCTACCAAATGGACGAAAACTTGTTAGATGCAAATGGGTTTACAGAACCAAGTATGGACCAGATGGGAAAGTTGATAAGCATAAATCTCGTCTTGTTGCTAAGGGTTTTTCACAAGTTGAAGGCATTGACTATACTGAAACCTTCTCCCCTGTTGCCAAAATGAACTCTATCAGCCTTGTTATTTCTCTTGCTGCCTCTTTCAAATGGGAAGTTCATTAGATGGATGTTAAATCTGCCTTCTTGTATGGGGACTTGCATGAAGAAATCTATATGGAACAACCTATTGGCTTTATACAAACAGACTCCAGCCTTGTATGTCGGCTTAAGAAATCCCTTTATGGTCTCAAGCAAGCTCCTCGAGCTTGGTATGCCAAAATGGATAACTTTCTTTTAGAAAATGGCTTTTCTAGGTGTCATTCTGACAATACTGTCTACACCAAGAAAGTGGGCAAGTCTCTTATCATTCTTGTTCTTTATGTTGATGATCTTATCCGACTGGTAGTGATCCCAACCTTATAAACCATGTGAAGTCTAGCCTTAAAAGGAAGTTTGAAATGACAGACTGAGGACACTTACATTATTTTCTTGGTCTTCAAGTCTTGCAATCCAAGGAAGGTATTTCCCTTTCCCAGTCCAAGTATGCCTGTGATATTCTATGCCATTTTCACATGGAAGACTGTAAGCCAGCCCCTTCTCCCTTTCAGTCTGGAGTCAAGCTTTCATTCACTTGTACTTCTCCTGAAGTTGATGCTACCTTATACAATCAACTTGTAGGAAAACTTTTGTATCTAACCCATACTTGTCCTGACCTTTCCTTTGTTGTTGGCCTTGTTGCTCGGTTTATGCAAAACCCACGTGAAAGTCATTGGAAAGCAGCTAAAAGAATACTTCGTTATGTTCAAGGTACAATTCAGTTTGGGATTCACTATAGTGCTGAAGCATCTCCTCTATTGGTTGGTTTCACTGATCCCGATTGGGCTGGTGACCCTGATGATCAGAAGTCTACTGCAGGTTATGTGTTCACTCTTGGTTCAGGACCTATTACTTGGGCTTGCAAGAAACAAGGTGTCATTTCTCTTTCTTCAGCAGAAGCAGAGTATCGTGGTGCAGTAGAAGCTAGTAAGGAAGCCTTGTGGCTTCGTCAGATCCTGTCAGAGTTTGGCTTTCAGCAGCAGCATCCGACTACACTTTGGTGTGATAATCAAAGTGCCATTCAGCTATGCAAAGATCCAGTCCAACATCAGCGCAACAAACACATTGAACTGCACATGCACTTGATCAGACAGCTCATTCACGACCATGTTCTTGAAGTGCAATATTTTTCAACAAATGATCAAGTTGAAGACATCTTTACAAAGGCTCTCACAGAGGCGAAGTTCACTAAACTTAGGTTTATGGTTGGAGTTCAGGAAGTTGTCACTAAGGGGGGATAGGCTCTAGTGCCTCCTTCCTTCTCCTATTGTGTCATATTTGTAAATCCTTCAATCCTATCCCAAGGTGTTCTTAAGGGGGGATGTTAGGATATTCTGACACATAGGAAATAGTTAAGTATAACTTGGTCTAGTATAGAGTTAGGTAAAGTGTGTTCTTTACTATGTACATTTTGTAACTTACAATCTGACGGTCACGATATGTAGTGATCTGACGGTTCATTCTCTCCTCGGTATTATCGACACCTGATCCGTGGCTTAACACCCGATTGGTCCATGATCTCTATTTAAAGAGAATGGAGGGTCATTTGTAGGTTAACCGTTCATGAGAGAAGCTTATGTAAATTTTCATTCTTTTATTAATAAATTGCCTGAAGTGGCCGTGTTGGCTCAGGCCATGGACTGTTTCCCTCTTTGAGGGTTTTAACCACGTCAAAAGTACTGGTATATTGATCTGTGATCTGTTTGTGAGCGGTGTCTTTTGGTGTTCTGTCTAAGGAACTTACCCTATAAATTCCTACAAATAGTTATCAGTTGTTTTCCAGATAAAGAGATTGGAGCTCAGGGGGAACTAGCTATAAAATCTAGTTGATAGGTTGGGAGGAACATGGGAGCCTTTGGCACTTTTCCTAGGAATTTTTTTTTTTATAAGTAAGAGAAGAACCTTCTATTAAGCAAGCCAAAATTACATAATGTACAAGAAGCTACACCCGCTCTGAGAGAGTATCCTAGCCAGCAAGGCCGGTAAAAACCCAAAAGAAGCCCAAAGAAGCCTTGGAAACCTTGGATGTAGGCCCACAAAAAGCCTACAAGTATCCCACCGAGGGTCCACAATGGGACCCACAATAGACCTTTCTACAACCAATAAATGGACTCAGCGATAGCTATAGGTTAAAAACACTCAACAAGTTCGAGTCCGGAACTCTCGAGCAACATGCACGAACCAAATCTCATCATTGATTACTCAACACTGATCCAACGGCCATCGTGGGTATCAGGTAGACGAGAAGCGTGGGGGTTGACCGTACGATGAAGTTGGTTTTCTCTCACCTCTCGCCGCAACGTTTCACACGCTGAGTGGAATTGGAGGCACATAACAAAAAACTAGACACCATTCTTATCCCGCCTGATATACCATTTGTGGTTTTGCATCCGAATTTTCGTGGAAAAACGAGAGCGCTTTGTCGCCAAGCAATGAACATCATACCATTCCCGTGTCTGAGCCTTCCGCCAGGATTCATCGTCAAATACACGTTGTGCCAAATGCAAACAGGTAACTAGATCTGTGGTGTTGCCCGATTCGTTACCTTCATCATTTATCCGACAGTGATCAAAGTTATGGAGAGCAGCCAAAACAAAAAAATGTAGACAATTTAGGTGACCCCATCCTCCCACCTGTCTCCTAAATCCCTTCGATCGGTTCTATTCATCCATAGTTCCATATCTTTGGCTGCCAGATGGAAACAATCCTTTCAAAATTTTCCGGTAGGTAACGACTCCCAAGCATGCCTAGAATCCCTATCCCTATTGGTCACTCCTTCATTGGCCAACTGATCCGCTAAGATATTTGTTTTCCTTTTCACATGAACAAATCTTATCATTTTAAGGGTTTGGAGGTGAGAGTGTATACGGTAAAAAACCTGCAATAGCTTTCAATGCTTTGACACTTTATTTGGTGAAGTTCCATTGTGTATTTTCTTGGTTGCTCTAATGATCAATTCCAAATCTGCTTCAATGATAGCATTTTGTAAATTTGCCTCCACCAGGACCTCCAAGCATTGCTTTAATTCCAAGAGTTCGGCCATGTTATTGGTAACCTTCCCCACGTGGCCATGGAAGATGTATTTTGTTTGCCCCTGATGATCTCTTATGGAACCCCCAAAGCTAGCTACCCCTAGATTTCCCTGAGAAGCTCCATCAATGTTTACCTTGAAGAAACCCTGTGGAGGGGGCTTCCAACTACTAGCCGCTATCTTTATTATTCTCACTCCCATTATTATTCCTTGAGGACTGATGGACTGGATTCCCAAATTAAGTATAATATTCTCCTCTTGATGCAGAGGAGGATCCTTTGGAAGTGACTTCAATAGGATTTTTATTGTGTCTTTAAGTTGTTTTATAATTTGATCGATTATGTGATGAGGCTCGCTAGCTTTATATTTGAAGATCTGCTTGTTGCACTCTTTCCAAACATTCGAAATGACAAAGCCTAGTACCAACATCTAGGCTTTCTTAATGATATCATTCCCTGAGAAGTTCTTCCTCCATCTTTTCAAAGTGTTGGAGATGCTGAGACTATCCCTGTCGGTTTGTGTGAAGATTGAGGCCACCCAGTTACACACCTTAGCGAAAAAAGGGCAGAGGTTGAGAAGGTGTTCAATTTTTTCGTCATGTGAGCCATAGAGGTGACATTTGGGAGGGCCAATGAAGCCTTTCTTTAGGAGGTTTTCCCAAGTTAGGATCTTTCTCTGATGCACTTGCCAGATGAATAACTTTATTTTCATCCAGTGAGGAGTTTGCCAAAGCTCCTTCCAGACTTGATCAGTATTCGCAAAGTTAAATCTTGTGACTGCCTGTTTTGCCTCTTTGAAGTTAAAGTTACCTTCAGTATTCTTTCCCCATCTTAATTGGTTAGGTGAGGAGGAAACCATAATCCGTCTATGCTCTATGTTCTGGATAAGAGCATCTACCTTGGCCTTCAAAGGGCTCTCATCACTGTAACTTAGATCCTTCCATTTCCTCCATTTTTCATTATTCCTTCCTTCGTCCCAGAAATATTTACCATTAACAGAACTTTGCTATCTGTGTCTCTCTTGAGGGTTTCTAGGTCATTCCTATACAGGATGGGTTCTTGTTGCCAGCTGCCCACCCAAAATTTAGCATGGTCCCCTGCTCAGATTTCCCAGAAACAGTGTTGCTGAACAATGCTTTTATTCTCCCAAGCAACGTTCCAAATGTGTGAGCCCCTGATTTTTCCTGACATTCTAATATGATCCTTATCCTACCAATGCTTGGCATACTTTTGTTTCCTAATCTTGGCCCAGGGGGTATGCGACTCCTTGATCCATCTCCACCAAATCTTAGCTCCTGAAACTTTGCTGAGAGTCTCAGGTGCATGAAGCCCCAAGCCGCCATTTCTTTTGGGCTTGTAGAGCTTGTCCCAGGAAACTAAAGCCCACTTCTTATTCTCTTCCCTTTTGACCCATATAAAGTCCCTTTGTATGCTCCTTATCTGCTGCTTAATACTTTGAGGAGCAGGGAGAGCTACAAACATGAAAGTGGGAATGGCCTGCAATACCGCTTGTGTGAGCACAAGCCACCCTGCTAAGTTTAAAGATCTACATGTCCACTTTCTGATCTTGTCCTGAAGTTTATTTAAAATTTGTTCCCATATTTTCTTGCTTAGAGGTTTGTCAGTAAGAGGAATGCCAAGATATCTGGAAGGTAGTTGTTCCCCTTGAAAACCAAGAATCCTTGTAAGGTTTCTTTGTATAGCAATATTAGTATTAAAGAAAAAAACTTTGGACTTGTTGAGGCTTACGTCTGTACCTGCTACCATAGCAAAGTCATTTAGGATATTTTTTATTGTTCTTGCTTCCCTAACTGTGGGTATGCCCTGCATCATAGTATCATCCACAAATCGTTGATGAGTGTTAGCCTCTCCATCTGGGGTGTTATAGACATATTTGTGCACTACAACCCCAATCACATATGTCCATAAACCAAGGGCTTCTAAGTCCCTCAAAGTGTTGTTTCATACCCTAAAGGAGCAAGGTCAGCTGATTACATCATCTCCCAGAAGCTTTCCATGAAAATCTACTCAGAACTCGTCAAAGTAGGACCATACAGACTGCCCAGTGCTAAAGGTGCAATGCATCACACCTACCACATGAAAAAAGTGCGATGCATACTGGAAAGCCCTTCTATAGGGTGCGATGAGTGAGAGCAGACAAATGGAACAAGCAGTTTTCTAGGTGGAAACCTAGAGAATCTTCTAGAAACTGCTCATTTGACACTTGCCTCTCTGAATTCACCCAGGGATGAGTAAGAGATCTAAAATATCCAAGTGGAACCAAAAACTATCAGAGAGATGACACTAATAAAAATCCCAGAAGCTGACTCACACCCCTGCAAATACCTATAAATGGATCCCTCATCCTAGAGATCCAAAGGTTGGAATTTGGTAATTTGTAAAGAGGTGCTGCTAGTTTCTCTTTGAAGACATTGTTGGGTGATCTTGCTTTGTGTTAGGTGAAGAGGGCTTTCAAGCTGGGAGGATGGCATTGGGTCAGACCAAGTGGTTGTAATCCTCTCTTCTACTACTTTTACTAATAAAGATATTTGAGTTTTCCTCCATATTCTTGTGTATCTGTGATTGGTATATGCATTTGTATGGTCAATATATATATGATCCTATATTGTTTACTGTGAAAGATCTCTATGCTTTGATGGTATTACGTTGTTGTGAATCTATAGGTGCTCTTTGAAGTGAGACAACTAAGGAAACAGTGGCGAGATTCTCATCCCTGGACCATCGCACCTTGTCTTCTTGGAAATCTAGATGCATCGCACCTCCCATGTGCAGTAGGTGGGATGCATCCCTGTTTCCCTGTGTTACAGGTGCGATGATCAGACAAGACTAAATCTGCCTCCAAATTTTGGTTTTTTCTTCACTCTCTTCAGCTTTATTCAGGAGTTTTGTTGTCTATGATCAGCAGACCACTATTGAAACCCCCTTTCTTTGCATCATCCAACCTCCATTATAAAAAGAATTGTGAATGTTTTTATGTATTGTGTGCCATTTACAGTTCTCTTTTACAAAGAAGTAGCTTAATCGAACTGTCGTCTTTTGATTTGGAAGTGTCACAAGTGTCGTTTTCAGTCAAAGAAAAGAATCGTATTGTTCTTGATAGTCGATTACACTGTTACTCTTGTATTTGATCTGAATTATAAGTATTTCAAGTGTCAAAAGCAGTTTTCAATTCAAAATCGCAAAGTGTTGTCTTGCCTTCCTGTCATTTTTGGAAAAGAAAATCGTTAGTACTGTAGCTTTGAAAGAAGATATAATTCAGATTTGTGCTCAGCATTCTTTTTGTCATTCACACATTAAGAAAGTGGAAAACAAATACATCCATGTGAATTTGCATTTAGACTGCTTGTTGATTTTGATTTAGGACAATGCATCTAGTGTGTGCTTTGTGCTCTATGTTGAAAGGATTTCATTTCTCTTTCCTTAGTAGCTAGGATTTTCATTGCAAAAAGAAGATTAAACAACTGTTTATCATCTTAGATTGCATTTTAGGAATTGTATATCTACATCATGCAGTGAACCTGAAAGGCATATTTCTTCAGAAAGATCAACTGTAAAATAAATTCAATGAACATAAAAACGCTTTGGAACCTAACACACAACATCTAGAAGTCTAGGCTAGAGACGTATTCCGGTGTCGTAAAGCCTGGTAACTGTCGCTTTCATCGTAGGTTGGGTGATTTCTCCTCTTTGAGATGATAAGTGTCAGTACAGACTTGTGCTCCCACATACCATCAAGTATATATTGGGAGAATGCAATAGGCTATATCCTTTAAACTTAGGAAGCCGTGATTGCCGCCCTATCGATCACAATGCACTAAACACAGCATTTGGGAAGATTAACTACCGTACCGTAAAAAGTGTTCTACAGTTTTGTGATTGGTTTTGTAATCCCTCTGTCTAGATTTCCAGAGTAGTCTCTTTCATTCCTTTTCAGACTCCTTAAAGCAAAAGGTCCATCTAAGCACTTGTCACTTCAGGCTCATTAAAAATCAAAGGTGACTAGAGTCATCTTTAGCTTTTTCTCAACTCTTAAAAATTGGAAAAGCAAGTTGTGTCAAAGTGTCTAAAATTTATTTTAATCGGAATAATGTCACTATTCCCTCGTTGGTCTTGGGTTGAGAAAATGGAGTCCACCAACCAAGGATTTCCATTTGGGGGAAGTCCTAGTCCTTTCTCCTCTTGGAGAGATTTTGGTGCACCTCATATGGCCACATTGTCCCTTCCAGGACTGACAATTGGCCTACCGGTATGGCTTCTCTCGACCTCTGTCGTTCAAAGAGCCATGATTCCTGAACAATCGAATCAGCAACTAGATGATACCAGAGTTCCCCCCCAACCTTCTACTTCGTTTGTCTCTCCCTCTCCTTCTTCCTCTTCTCTTGGTAAAGATAGTAAAAATAAAAACCATTTAACTGAGAAGAAGAAGAAGGGGAAGGAGAAGAAGAAGAAGGAGCCAAAACCAAAAAGGGGCAATCGTGCATCGTCTAGCGAAAATCCATACACTGCACCGTCCAAACCTAAATCTCCATGTGTCATCTGCAAAGGAGACCACTATCACAGAGATTGTCCTTACATCCCATGGATCCTAAGGGACTGGTCTCCCCGCTTGCACAATGAAGTGTCATCAACCTCTGACGATCATGTTGAAAGTACATTGTCAACTAGTGAAAGTGAAGTCACCGGGAAAAAGGAAAATCTAAATTTCCCTACAGACTGTGTGAAGGCGATCATGCCCTTCACCATTGTCCCTTCCTGGATGAAGCTCAAAGAGTCTTGGATAATCGTCCGGTATCACCACAACGACTCCCTCCTGGGTACAAGAAACTCTTACCGAATCCATTGCTAGTTGAAAATCTGACTGACCCACCTTTGGAGTTGGTCAAAGCACCTATCATTGAAGATAAACCCTCTGAGTCCACATTGGACCAAAGTCAACAGGTCGAGACAGCAATCGACCCCATCTTGACTTCAGAAGATTTACCTTCAGATGATACAGTCACCGAAGAGAATGAGAACGACATCGTTCAAATTCTTTTCGTAAACACAGACTCCGATGAACATGGGGGAAATCTGCCCATTCCTTTACCACAAGAAGGAAATTCGTCAGAGTTGTATCTGGCCATTTATTCGGTCCCACCTCCAAGCAACCTAGTCATTTCCTTCGATTGGAATCTACTAGGTAGACCCCGTTTACCATCCAATGTACCATTTTGAATCATAGTGCAAACTTACAAAATGGTCATGGTTGGTACTATCATAGATGAAGGGGATTCTATGAGTATCCGTTCCTCAACTGCTTGGAAAGCACTTGGTTCGCCATCGTTTTTGCTTGAGATGTGATATCTGACAGGCTTTGATAAAGGAACCAGTCGGCTGTTAGGGATCCTTCCAAGTTTACCTATAACTTTGAGAAGGAAAACCGTTTATCTGAACTTAATGCTAGTCCAAGGACCTTTAGATTACAATCTACTCCTTGGGCGCGACTACATTTACAGCATGGGAGCCATCGTCTCCTCACTCTTTCGAGTAATGTGTTTTCCACATGAAGGTAGAGTGGTCCAGCTCGTAGACCATCTTTTGTTCCCCAGTTCACACATAGCTAATAGTCAAATGCCATCCCTAATAGGTCTTTTTGCACAAGGAATGTCTCATCAATCTCGAGTCCATCCACCTGATGAGCACGAGTGATATGGTGGTCAAGGCTGAAACCCAGGGGGCATGCACCCTGGTCTGCTTTAGTAAGAAAACTTTAGGTATAGGGTAGGTTTCCGCAGAGGATATATTACTGGTCTGACACACCCGTCCATTTAGGAAAATGGGACTAGACCAGAATAAGATACCTCTGTTAGAAGGTAGGCCCTTCCTGATAGAACAAATGTTTTGTCTACAAATTGAGAGGTAACCTGGAGAAGGTAGGCCTTTCTCGATATAACAAGTGTTTTGTCTACAAATTGAGGGGTCACTTGGGAAGCTCTACCTCGCTATACCTGGGGGCATGCAAACCTTTTTGCGTGAAAGTGAAAAGCAACCATTTATTTTCTTAGTTTGTAGGTTCTTAACCCTTTAAACATGAAGGATTGGTCGTTCCTAGCTTACATAATGAAAGGAGTCAGAGCATAATTTCGAATGGTCCAAGCTCCCTAAAAAATGAACCTATCGATGAGAAATCCTTATTATACGACTGGCATGAGCAGTTTTACACGAAGTTCAAGCTCATTAAAAATTAAACCAAGGAATGAGCATATGTTCCACCAGAGTTTAATCTCATTAAAAAATGAACCCACCTCTCATGAATAACCATTGTGAATGATTATCATCAGCTTTTGAGCCTTGGTCGTGTTCTTACCATCACCTCCACTCTGTTTTAGCCGTTCATTCGCCTCCATTTGATTGTTTACCCTTTTTGAGGAATAACTGCGACGAGTGATCCTATTAGCCACCTTCTTTACACTGTCGTGATCGAAAAGTTCTGAACCTTACCTGGGACCAGCTGCTATCTGAAAACATCACTCGTTCCTCAAAAACCGAGTCTCCTTTTAGATCTTTTCATCTGACTCATAAAATATGAAAATATTGCTAAGCAATTGGCCTCTCCAGCTTGTTAAAGTGATTGGAAGTGTTATCCCTCCTCTAGATTTTAATCTTTTTGGACCCGAGGGATTATTACACAAAAAGATGGAGTGTTTGTCTTGTTCGGCTCGTTAAAACTATCGAAAAGTCATCCCTTTCGCATTGTTTTATACTTTTTTGGACTTAAGGGATTATATTACGAAAAAGGAATATTGGAGTCTTCTTTCTGTCTCTTTTTAGACTCTCTAAAATTGAAAAGGACCGAGTTATCTTTGTCGTTAAACTCGTTAAAACAATAGCGACAAACTTGTCGATTCAGACAAGAGCGAGTTTCACTGTTGCTAGGCTCGTTAAAACATAGCAACAGGTTTGCTCGAAGGGAAAATTATGGAACAAGCATATGTTATCCTCCTCAAGCTTGACAAAAATAAAGAGGTACTAGTCAGAAATGACTGGGGAAAATTGGGAAGAAAACTTGAAGAAACTTTATTGGTAGCAGGTCGCTCTTGAACATGACACTTTCACTCCATCACCATGATTGAGTCGGGTTGGGTTATTATATTCACTGGTCATATCACCATTGGTCCACTATACCATCCTCTTTTGGGGTTAACACTACCAATCCATTTCAGTGCCGCCGATATGTTCAAGAGAAGTTGCTCAGAGAATTCACCTAACCAGCTTGTGTCTCATTCGCTACAATGCCTTCATGCTTCATTCTTTCATGACTGCCACCTTGAACCTTGTATCATCCAATCATTTTCACCTCTACAAAATCATTTGCTCCATTCCGTGTCGTAGATGTGGGATCCATCAATGCCCTCCTATGACGGGTCACTTCTTGTCGACATCAGCTCATTATCCATGATGCCGACCTAGGGACAACCCTTCCAGTACTTTGAAGCTTGCATGCCTCAATGGAAAGTTTCTCACTTCCGGCGACAAGTTTACACTAATTGCCTTCGACTGGAAGATTTTGTGTGGTGTTCAACATCAACTCATGTATTCACACCACGTGAATTATACTGCAATACCTTGAGGGTCATCATCATTATCGGTGATTCCTCTCGCATCTATTAACAAATTACATCATTGGCTGGTAATCAAACGATGTCCTTCCATGTTCGACATTAGAGCATCTTTTCACATGGATCGAATTGTACTTTCACGTGAAGATTGAACGAGTTTTGAAGACCTTGGATCTAGTTTCATCCATCCGGGTTGCGATATATTCAGGAAAATAAAGACATCAAATGTACATCATTGCTGCACAGATAATCATCCAAACTAAGGAATGATGGCTCTACTAGAATCGTCAGTCTGCACACAGACAGTTGTCTGTCCTATGTACATGAAAATGAATTTATCAAAGCTGAGCATGAATGCCCACCTTAGATAGATCATTAAAATATTATGAAGATAATGTATTGTATTGTATCTTATTACAGGTCACCTTCCAGTGCGAAAAACCTCGGATCCTAATTATAAATCATTTCACCAGACATCAAAAGATTTACGACCTCATGCTTTAGGGGGCAACTGTTATAGACATATCTGGGCACTGCAACCCAAATCACATATGTCCATAAACCGAGGGCTTATAAGTCCCTAAAAGTGGTGTTTCATACCCTAAAGGAGCAAGGTCAGCTGATTACATAATCTCCCAGAAGCTTTCCATGAAAAAATACTCAGAACTAGTCAAGGCAAGACCATACAGACTGCCCAATGCTAAAGGTGTGATGCATCTCACCAACCCCATGCAAAAAGTGTGATGCATATTGGAAATCCCTTCTATAGGGTGCGATGAGTGAGAGCAGACAAATAGCACAAGCAGTTTGCTAGGTGGAAACCCAGAGAATCTTCTAGAAACTACTCATTTGACACTTGCCTCTTTGAATTCGCCCAGTGATGAGTAAGAGATTTGAAATCTCCAAGTGGAACCAAGAACTATCAGAGAGATGACACTAATAAAATTCCCAGAGGCTGACTCACCCCCCTACAAATATCTATAAATGGATCCCTCATCCCAGAGATCCAAAGTTTGGAATTTGGTAATTTGCAAAGAGGTGCTGCTGGTTTCTCTTTGAAGACATTATTGGGTGATCTTGCTTTGTGTGAGGTGAAGAGGGCTTTCAAGCTGGGAGGATGGCGCTGGGTCAGACCAAGTGGTTGTAATCCTCTCTTCTACTACTTTTACTAATAAAGCTATTTGAGTTTTCCTCCATATTCTTGTGTATCTGTGATTGGTATATGCATTTGTATGGTCAATATGTATCTGATCCTATATTGTTTACAGTTAAAGATCTCTATGATTTGATGGTATTATGTTGTTGTGAATTTACAGGTTCTCTTTGAAGAGGGACAAGTAAGGAAACAGTGGTGAGATTTTGTCAAAGGGGAAAGGAAACAAGCAAGGAGCCAAGCAGAAGACTGAGGTTGGTACTCTCTGCTTCTTTCTCATCTCTCTCTCGTAAAGGAAAAACAAGTGACTTTAATTTGTTTTTTTCTAAGATAGCTACTGCCTTAGTGGGACTAGCAGCTCTAAATAGACACTAGATTTCCCGATAACATGGGGTGAGCTTGATACCTTGAATTCCACCTTCAACATTTTCCATTTTGATTGTCCTACCTAGTCCTTCCATTATGAGGACGAAGAGGAAAGAAGAGAGCAGATCTCCTTGTTTAAGCCCTCTAGAAGGTGTAAAAGTACTTGAAGGAGCTCCATTAAGCAGAATCGAAAAACTAGTTGTGGTAACTGTGGAGCACCTGGAAGGTATGCTTTTTGATAAGTAATCTAGTGGTTTTTCAATACTATTTCTAATCTTTTATGCATTATGAGCCTAAAAATATAAGGGTTTTGGTAAATCGGGTGAAAATGGACAAACAAAGCTCAATCACTAATAATCGATGTTTTCTATGCAGAAAGACGTGGAAATAGGGAATTATCGAGTAAAAACAAGAAGCGCAAGGAAAGTAACTGCTGCCCCGTCGACAGGGAACCGGATGCGGAGAAGATCAAGTAAAATTGGAGCCGAATAATCCAGGAAAAGAATGCAGGATATCGTGACGGAGAACGCAAGAAGGAAAGAGGAGACCCGAATGATTAGCGAATCCCTCAGGATCTTTGATCCTGAGGGATCGCTGCTTTAAGTTTATCTTTTATATCTAGACATCTCCGTCATTTCTGTTATATAAAGGTACCACGCCATCGAGCGTGGAGGAAGACTGTTGTTATGATTATAAACTCAGAACGATTTTGATCACTGAGCTTTTGTAAGATCTGATTTTGTACACTTTTGTTAATGCAATTAATATAAAGGATTTGGTGTTCACTTCGTTTCTGCATCTGAAGTAACTCTAAGCAGTGTACCATCGTAGCCAAGGGCCCAGCTCCGACGGTCACTTGCTACTGTATCATACGGTGATTTGTGTGGTTTGCTTATTTCTTTTATTACAGTAATCCGATATATCTCTGCTATGATAGACTATGCTTCTCAATTAATACTTGAATCTGAATAAATTCCTTAATTCACGTCTCTGTATTACACGAACTGAATCTATTTGAATTGCATCCATTTCTACAGCAAGTTATTGGTATGAATGTTATCATTATTGGATTCATATGAAATAAGTATTTGTGAGGCTTCAAGATAATATCACTTTGTTTAGAAACATAGTCACATCATACATTACTCTCAGATCGCTGCAGTAGTATAGACCGTGTACATACTACGGAGTTTGTTGTTCCATTTGGAGTCGCTGTTCCATTTGGGTTCGCTGTTCCATTTGGGTTTGTTGTTCCATTTGGGTTGCTGTTCCATTTGGGTTGCTGTTCCATTTGGTTTGCTGTTCCATTTTATATGATTGACGTTTCCTGTTTATGATAGTTTGCTGTTCCATTTCATTACTATTGTTCCATTTCATTACTGCTGTTCCATTTTAAGAATTTCTGTTCCATTTTACTTTCGCTAAATTGCCTTTATTTCTTTCGCGTGATAGCAGGCCTAAGGCTGTCGTGAGCTCAGCAAGACGCTGCCTAGCTCCCTGACCTATAAGCCCATGCTTTGGTTTTCTTTCTTTATCAGTTTCTAAAGGGAAGGGTTATTGGTTCCATACCCTTGACTGATCATTTGCCTTGTGTGATTTCATTTCCTGAATTGGTTTAGTTACAGCTTAGTGTTTGTTTCCTTTCAAGTTATTAGAATGCTATACTACCGAGCACTACTTGGACAGAACAGCCTCGGATTGAGTTACTCCTTGAAAGAACAAAACGATCCCGGATTGACTTAATAATGTGGAATAATTGGTGGTGTGAGAGACCCTAGTTATAGCTCTACATTTTGGCGCTGTTGCCGGGGAAGGGGTAATAGCCATTTGTCCTTTATAGATTAGTGCGCAAATCTGCTAGGAGGGAGTTGGATTTTAAAAACGGAAGGTAAGAACCTGCATATGGAGCATGTAAAAGCCCTGCTCCACCGTCTGCTCTCTTAGTAGAATTGCTGGTTAAATAGGATTTAGCAGTTTAATTGGAGTGCATGACTAAGCAGAAAAAGTTAGAAAAAGATCAAAAGCCTCCATCCAAAGCCAAGGGGCCGGTGACCCTTGGACGAACGACCTTTATAGACGAAATCTATAAGAAAGCCGACTCTCAGCCATCAGTAGGTTATAATAAAGTCAACTCTAAACAACATACTAGTTCCCTTCAGGCCTCGGGATCACCATCCGAAGCCTTTGCTGAGGTGCACAGTCGAACAGAGGAGCAGGATTTTCAAGAAATTGAAAATTTGACTCCTGGACCATTGCACGAAGGGACCCAAAGTAACCTTTGTGAAGGAGAAGGAGAAACAGGGGAAAGAGGAACCTAGATCTCCTATTGAATTAAACCAGCCTTTGAATAGTCCGGACAAGGGAAGCGCTGTGAAAATCCTTGTTGAAGGAATTCATTCACCGCAGACAGTTGGGGCCATTATCATCCCTGATCAAGGTAGTGGTGTCAAGACAATCCCTGTTAAGACTACCCCTCCTCAACCAAGGAACACTCTCTTGGAAATTCCTGAAGATTACTGGCATATATTCGATCCCATGGCGCAGAATAAGCCAAACACCCAAACCTCCACATTGCAATATCCGATAGTAGATTCTGCAGCAAACGCGCCCATGAAAGCCATCCCTCTCCAGCATATTCCCACATTTCATGGCCTCGCATCAGAAGATCCGGACGCATTCTTGTTCGAATTTGATGTATTATGTAGAGGATACGATTACACCACCGATCCCCAGAAACTGAAATTGTTCCCCTCTACATTAAAAGGGACTGTGTTAAGATGGTTTATGGGCTTAGGTGGTGGGGTTATTAACAATTGGGATCAAATGAAAGAAGCCTTTTTAAAGAAATACCAAGATTACTGTAGATCGAGGGAACTAAAAGATGAAATCTTTCAAATGTCAGCCAGACCAAACGAAACCTTAGAAGAATATGTGGAACGTTTATAATATAACTTGCAAAGATCCCCTTATGCATCACTACCTCTGCCGGATAACGTGTTGAAAACTGCATTAATTAGAGGTATGAGAGAGCAATGGATCGAAACATTAAACATCATGGGGAAAGGAGACATTTATCAGGAAAATTTTGCTGATATCATTGATCTGTGTATCAGGAGCTCAAGAGGCAGCACGAGGATAAAACCAGCGGAATATGATCGCTTCCCCAGAGATAACAGAACACTAACAGAGTGAGTAACGCGAGTGGAACTTGGAAATTTGCTAGAAAATTTTAAAACTGATATCCTGGGAACACTAACTACACAACTTGACATTGTGCAGGCTAAACAGAAGCAAGCCGAGGCAGAGCAGAATCTAGCCAGTTTTTGCCCACGATGTAGGAAGAAGCACAGCCACAAGGAATGCCCACTGGATACAGTCCAAATATGTGCTATCTGCACCAAGGACCACCTGACCGAAAGCTGCCCTTCACTTCCTGGTTTGAAGGCAGTATACAAAGAAGCAGAAGAGGAGTCAGAACCAACATATTTTGTTAACCAGCGTCGTCAATGGCAGCCTAGGCAACCAGGTATGTTTTCAAACCCCTCCTCTTCTTTTCAACCCCCGCAGTTCAATACTCAGCAACAGAACATGTGGCAAAATCAGTCCCAACCTCCATTTTCAAATTGGTCGCCTCAAATGTTTCCTACTCCGAATCCTTGGATGTCCCAATTTGGTTGGCCAAACTGCCCTTATCCTCCACCATATTGGCAGAATAGTTCCTATCCTCCTCAGTGGACCCCTTCCACTTCGCAAAGCTCATCCTGGCAGACAAGCTGGCCAAGATCGACATATCAGCCAGCAGGATCAATCTCACTCCCTCAACCTACTCTGCCAGCTTTACCACAAAATCCCCAGTCTAATCTGAGACCGCAACTCCCAGCCCAACCCAATCCCAATCCTAATAATAGGCCACTCCAATCCATCCAAATTATAGACACATCAGAGATTGAGTCTGACCTAAGGGAGTGCAACGATCTTCAGTTAAGATCGGGATGAATAATAGAAACAGAGGGAGACAAAACGGTTCATATTGAAAATCAGTTACCAGTAGAACAACCCCCACAACGGGAGGATGAAAACAAAGAGAAAAATAATAAACAAGCAAGTACATCCTCTCCTCCTTTCCCAGAACGATTAGTCATATCTCGATCTATACAACCTCCAGACTTTGACATTTTGAGAGAGTTACAAAATTTGTATATAAAGATCCCATTCCTCCAAGCTATACAAGATATTCCTATATATGCGAAAACCATAAAGGAATTATGCATCAAAAAATCAAGGAGGAATACAAATACTAACCCTAGAGTCCAAGTAGTCGGTACTTTATCCGACATATTATCAGGAAAGGAGACACCTATCAAATATGAAGATCCCGGGAACCCAATTGTAACCGTTCAAATCTATGGCCAAACCCTGACTAACGCTCTAGTCGACCTCGGAGCTGCAATCAACATTTTGACAACCTCCACCTGCCAAAAGCTTGGCATTACGTCAGTAGAACCTACCTCTACTCTGTTAGAATTGGTAGATCGATCTGTAGCTCGACCAGAAGGTACTCTGAATGATGTCATGGTTTCCGTAGATTCATGGGAGTATCCCACAGATTTCCTGGTAATTAATCCTAAAACCCGACTAGATGGACATCCGTTAATCCTAGGCAGACCCTGGCTTGCTACTGCCGATGCCTACATTGGCTGCCGGCAGGGAAACATGACTATAGCTAAAGGACCCGATGTTAAAAATTTAATTCTATATCCTCCAGCTCAGCCGAGCCTGCCAATGATTAGAACTAACTCTTATCCTGTATCATATCTTGCTAACAATATTAGATCTCCATTAACTATACAAAAGGCATTAGATTTCAAAGATCAAACAGAAGATGACGCCATTAACAATTTTATTAGTCAAACTGAAGCTAGAACACATATGCAGTGTCTTATGATAGAGGCAGCATTTGACAGTGAGCTAGAAGAAGATCCCTTAAAAGATCCGCATGATCAGACAATACCAGTAACTGCTGTTGCTAATACTAAAGTAGTGGAAATTGAACCTGGTAAAACTCTGAATATTAACGCCAATCTTACACCAGATCAAGAAATAAAACTTGTTAATCTGTTACAAAAATACAAAGATGCATTTGCGTGGGATTACCCCGACATGAAGGGGATTGATCCTCAATTATGCACCCATCACATCTATATAGAGAAAGATGCAAGGCCTGTCCGTCAGCCACAAAGAAGACTCAACCCTCACCTAAAAGAGATAGTAAAATATGAACTTCAGAAGCTCTTAGATGTTAACTTTATTTAACCTATCTCTGACAGTAAATGGGTCTCTCCCCTTGTGGTGGTACCCAAGAAAAATGGAAAATGGAGGATTTGCGTTGATTACAGGGAGTTAAACAAGGCTACACAAAAAGGATCACTTTCCCCTCCCATTTATAGATCAAGTATTGGACACGTTAGCAGGGAAGAAATTTTTCTCCTTTTTGGATGGCTTCAGTGGATATAACCAAATCCAAATTGCCCCTGAAGACCAGGATAAAACTACTTTTACGTGCCCTTGGGGAACGTTTGCCTATCGTGTATTACCCTTTGGCCTATGTAACGCCCCTGCTACATTTCAAAGTGCTATTCTTAGTATTTTTGTAGATTTAATAAACGATGGACTTGAGGTGTATATGGACGACTTCACACCGTATGGGGATGAATTTGATCCAGCTCTGGATACCCTGGAAAAAGTTCTACAATGCTGCATTACTACCAAACTCTGCCTGAGCCATGAGAAGTGCTACATGATGATGACGGAAGGGCTCATTCTAGGGCACTACATTTCAGCAGCTGGCATCCAGGTAGACCCTGCTAAAATTCAGATTCTTTTGCTCATCCCTACCCCCACTACTCAAACAGAGGTACGTAGTTTCCTTGGATTTTCCAGATATTACAGACGTTTTATAGAACATTATTCACGAATTGCAACACATCTATATGCTCTAACAGGTAATGTCGATTTTTTGTGGACAGATAAATGTGACCAGGCTTTTAAAGAATTGAAAAAGTTGTTGTCAATAGCGCCAATCCTTCGAGGACCAAACTGGAATCTGCCATTCCATATCTCATCGGATGCCTCGGATATAGCAATCGGTGCAGTCCTAGGACAAGAAGAGGATAAGAAGCCATGCGCTATTTACTATATTAGCAAAAATTTATCCTCTGCCGAACTCAATTATACTGTTACTGAAAAGGAATTTTTGGCTGTAATTCATGCTGTTAATAAATTTAGGCATTATATTACAGGTTACCCTGTTGTGCTATATACAGATCATTCTGCTATTAAATATCTAGCAAACAAACTTGTCACGAATGCTAGAGTAACTCGATGGTTGATCCTGTTGCAAGAGTTTGACATCATAATTAAGGATCGACCCGGCAAGGAGAACCCTGTAGCCGACTTCCTCTCAAGAATACCCAAATCAAGCGAAGCAGTAGCCGTGGAAGATCAATTCCCTGACGAACATCTGTTTGCCATTGCCATTCGAACACCCTGGTATGCTAACGTCGCCAATTATCTTGTAGTGGGTAAGTTATCAAAACACCTAACCCCTCAGGAACGAAAACAAATTGTTCAAAAAAGCACTCGATTTTCGTGGATTGGAGACCATTTATTCCATACAGGGGCAGACATGCAAATCAGAAGGTGTATTCGGGAGGATGAGATCCTAGACATCTTAAAGGCTTGTCATAGGGGACCATGCGGGGGGCACTTTGCCGACAAGAGAACAACACACAAAATACTACACGCAGGGTACTATTGGCCTACAATCTTTAAGGACGCGAAAAAATTTGTACAGGCCTCTGATAGCTGCCAGCGAGCAGGAAAACCTGGTCAAGCTGATGAAATGCCTCTGAGACCACAAGTGGTTATTGAGCCATTTGAACGATGGGCTCTCGATTTTGTCGGACCTATTAATCCACCATCAAACCAAAGGACATACATCCTGGTGGCAACAGACTATGTTACTAAATGGGTTGAGGCTGAATCATTAGCTAGGGCTACAGAAGATTCGGTAATACAATTTTTGTTCCATTTGTTTGTATGTTATGGACTTCCGAGAGAAGTAATTACAGATGGTGGACCACAATTTGTTGGAAACAAAATAGCTGCAACATTTAACAATTATCATATCCAACATAAGATTACTACCCCCTACCATCCGCAGGCAAATGGACAAGTAGAAAACAGTAACAAGGTAATCGAGTCAATCTTAACAAAGACCATCGCCTCACACAGGCGTGATTGGGCTGCTCGGCTACTTGAAGCACTGTGGGCTTATAGAACCACATGGAGAAGTACGACAGGCTATTCACCTTATCAATTGGTGTTTGGGAAACAACCAATTTTTCCTATCGAATTTGAGATCCAAACACTACGAACTGCACAAGAGGTCGGCCTAGATCTGAATGAGGCACAGATCAATCGACTACGAAAAATCAACGAATTGGATGAGATTAGGCTCTCTGCATTACAAAACACAGCATTAATCCAACAGCAGCGAGCTAAGTGGCACGATGCACTTATAAAGAATAAAGTCTTCCATGAAGGCGACTGGGCTCTGTTATACGATTCTCGGTTCCAGGACTTCCCGGGGAAACTCCAGACTCGCTGGCTAGGACCATATGAGATCCAGAAGGTGCACGACAATGGGACCCTCACTCTGATCACGATTGACGGTTCTGGACATACGTTCAAAGTAAATGGCCACCGAGTTCGCCTCTATCGAAAGCCTCTTACTCGGGAACCCTTTTGTCAACAGCTTCAGCAAGATACTGATTTGGAGATTCTAGCAGAGGAAGTGAAATCTTCCTCACCCATAACTTAAGCAATTTGTCTTTCATAATTTGTACATAACATCCTGTACATATGTTATTTTCGTCTTTTGTTTGCAGAATTTTGATTACCTTATTTCGCACAGCACTGGTTTGATTTTGCTGTTCCTTTTTAAGGAACAGCACCCGTTTGATTTTGTTGTTCCTTTTTAAAAGGAACAACACTTTTGGTGTTTTGCTGTTCCTTTGCAAAAAGGAACAACACTTGTTGTTTTTGCTGTTCCTTTGCAAAAAGGAACAACACTTTTTGCTTTGCTGTTCCTTTGCAAAAAGGAACAACAGTTTTTATTTTGCTGTTCCTTTGCGAAAAGGAATAGCACGTTTGCCTTTTGGAATTTTTGTTGTTCCTTTACGAAAAGGAACAGCACGTTTGTGTTTTGGAATTTTTGTTGTTCCTTTGCAAAAAGGAACAACACTTTGGCATTTTGGAATTTTTGTTGTTCCTTTGCGAAAACGAACAACACTTTTTGGTTCTGCTGTTCCATTGCGAAAAGGAACAACACTTTTTTGTTCTGTTGTTCCTTTACGAAAAGGAACAACACTTTTTGGGCTTTGTTGTTCCTTTGCGAAAAGGAACAGCCCGTGTGGATTTTTGTTGTTCCTTTGCGAAAAGGAACAGCCCGTGTGGATTTTTGTTGTTCCTTTGCGAAAAGGAACAGCCCGTGTGGATTTTTGCTGTTCCTTTGCGAAAAGGAACAGCCCGTGTGGATTTTTGTTGTTCCTTTGCGAAAAGGAACATCCCGTGTGGATTTTTGCTGTTCCTTTGCAAAAAGGAACAGCATTCGCATATTTCTTTTTAGATGCAGAATTTGGTTAATTCCGCTATTTTCCACAAGACGAGTCATCTACATGCTCAGTGCAGAGAAGACACCATCAGAACCTTTCTGCTTCTATCTGGACGTTTTGCGATTATACTCTCCTAAATCCTTCAGATATAGCAATGACATTATGCAATGAACATAAAAGCATGATATACCGAAACCTGCATACCATAAATCGCTATTATTTTAACAGTCAGTATATATAAGAAGTCAAGAGGAAGGACATTAACTTTCGTCTTTACTGTCATTATCTTGTTCCTGAACCATGGTTTGGAAATTTTTATCATGTCGATCTTCCTAAAAACTTTCTTGATCATCACTGAGGAATATGAACAAACAATTTATATCTGTCTGTTGGGATTGTAAGACTTCTTCCACCATTCCCCGCTCTTAAGGAGTGCGGAACCACCCTTATGTGTAATTGAACAAAGAAAAAAGAAGTGTGCTGCAAAAGAAGAATAAAAGAAAAAATAAGAACAAGACATGAAATCATCAAATGCAGGATAGGGGGTCTCATTCAGAGCCAGCCTACCATGATCATAAGGATGGAAGCGAAGTGGCATTCCCATTACGGCCACCACACCAGGGATATGGTCCAAATGTAAAATAACAAGCAAACCTTGGAACAGGAGGTCTCATCACGAGCCGGCCTGACCACGTTTCGTGCCTACCTTGTGAATGGCATTATGGTTATCTGGTCACCAAGCCAGCATAATGGCCTGCATTTTGACAAAGCACTCTTCAGTAGATACACAAAGGATAATGGTTCTGGAGGGTGAGATAAACAACTTTGCCAAGGTTATGAACACCTGTTGGCAGCAGAGCTCTGTTAATGGCATTGGAGTCGTAATGTTTACACCAACAGGTATGATATTAAGTCTGTTTGTCTTTTATATCCTTTGCATGTATCATATGTCACACCCTGATATAATTATCGCATGAGCATTATCACCAATCATGGCAACGGAATTGACAATGACTACTGGAGACTTGGTACAGTTGACAAACGTCCAACCCTCAGCTCCTCATTATATCACACTGGCTTGTCTTAAAAGCGATCCATTTTTCTGCCTCGATTTCGGTACTTCACTGTCCTTTTGCAACATGGCATAATTTGCACCTGTTGTACTTTATGATTTGACTCCCGACTGGCTGTTGCTCCTCTCTTTGACGGTTGGGGGCAGCCTATCAGATCGCGGGGGGGGGAGGTGACCTCATTACTCCAATGGTTACGTGGCTGCACACCATTCGGGCAAAATAATAACACGATTTAACGGTATGATGATCTCATTCTACGTACTGCCATCCACGATCTTTCCTTTTGCTGCATGCTCTGCGAAAATCCTTCCTAAAAAGAGCATCGAGTATCCCCTCAGTTCGGTAAATACTGCGGATAGTTGCTGTGTCATTCCCGAGTTCATTCCTGAGAGTAAGCTATGGGCGGGAAAACAATCCAAAGTGAACCACACAAGCTGACCGCGTCTGCTGCTGCCCGTGAAATTCTGGAAAATGCAGGATGGTTGAATTACTTCAACCGCCTGCAAGAATCGAACGAGGCTGTAGCGTTGGAATTCCTGCAAAATCTGTAGGAAAACCACTCTATAGTCGGAGGAAAGTGGATAGAAGTCACGGAGAACATTATTGCAGAAACCACAAGATTACCAGTTGTTGGACCCAGATGGGAGCTAAAGAAGGAAAGACTGCAGAAAGCAATGGAAATTTTCCAAAGCGAAGGCCAAAGTCTGACAGTCAAAGGGAAAGGAGTTCTACCGACAACACTGGGGGAACCCTGGACCGAGCTGGCGAAGATAGTGCAGAGCTATATCACCTGCGAAGGGAGAAAAGATGTGGTAAGGTCCCGTCACTTAAAACTTCTAGGTGTTTTGAAGGGAAAATGCTCTGTAAATCTCCCTGCCTTTTTAAATTCATTATTACATGATGCGGCCCGAAGTTTGAAGAAGGCTCAACACACAGAGATGGTTGTTAGTCACCACAGACTGATTCGGCTAATAATAAGACACATTCTTGCCCAACAGCAAGACACCTGGGAGGAATTGGTCGAAACAGTCAAAATGGGACTGGCTTTACCTCGAACCTCCAGCACACTGGAACGTTCAGAAGAACACAAAGAGCCAGCAACAGAAAAACATGCTGTTTCAAAATGAAAGCAGTCCTCCAGCATGCCGGAACAATCTGAGAAACGTAAGAAGTCAGCGGCAGGAAAGCATGCTGTGTCGAAACGGAAGCGATCCTCCGATACGCCGGAACGACCAGAGGAACCTAGAGAACATGTTGGCACTCCCAACCTGCCTGAAAGACCCAGGAAGTTAGCTCGATTGGTTCGAATACGGGGAAGGTTGGAAAAGATTCAGAAAACTACGACCCAACCAATCGAAATCGAGGACGAACCTTCGGAAGAGGAAGGTGAATTACCCGAAGGAAATTCTAAGCAACTAGAGGCTGGAACTAACCAGCCAGAAGAAGGAATTGAGGAAGAAAATGCACAATCCATGGGTAGTCCGTTGCAAGACCATCCAGGAGAAGAGGAATTGGCAATGGTTCTGGCCAATATGGGAGAATACGGCCAAGCCTCCAGTCCAAGAGGCATTCTTGACGGTCCCGCAGAAGAAGAGTTACCTGAAGAAGGGCATGCAGAAGAGGCAAGGGAAGAAAACCTGCCTGGCTTTGGTAATGAAGCAGAAGACATCAATTCGGGACAATATGTCCCCAGGGCGCCGGAAGATGTTCCAGGAGAAGAAGAAGAAGTAAAAGTAAAGGCCAAACCCTCTGCCGAGGCTAGGGAAATTGCAAAATTGAAGAAGAAGCACCAGAGGATGCTGGGTACGATAGCCAGACTTCGGCAACAAATCAGAATGTTGAAATCCAGTCTAAGAATACAAAAAAACGCAAGGCAAAGGAAGAGGACCACAGCAGCAAGAACCCCGAGGGTTAGGGTTTGTTTTGATGGACGAAACCCCATCAGGAGACCTACTGTTGAGGAACAGTCCGCTGTTCCGAATGACAATGAGGAACAGGGTGATGTTCCAATAGAAACTGCTGTTCCATCTGGCCCAGAGGAACAAATGGATATTCCAATGGAACAGCAAGAGGCTCCGGTGGTAGGAAGACCGCAGCAACCCTTTGTTCGCATTAAAAAGGAAACAGATAACAAAGAGGTTCAAACAGAAGCACCCCCTTCGGGTGTAATTCGGGTCCTAAATTCCAAACAACGCAATAGGAAGGTCCAGGTTAAAATTCCAGCTTCTACGGCTCTGTGGAAGAAAGACCCCAAAACCAGAACCTTGCATAAAATGAAGAAGGAAGCCCAGCAGGAGGCCAAGCAGTTGCGAGAACAGACGGTCCCCAAGGAAAGATACGAGGAGCTCCAACAGCAACTTCGAAACATCAGTCAGTCTGAGAGCCAGGCCTTTGAAGGATGGTAGAAGGAGCAGGAAAAGGTTGCTAAGGTAACTCGTCGACTAGATAGTGTTGTTAAGCAGATGGACACCTTGTGTTCCTTGTATACTGATGTTTTGACTTGTAGAGCCCCTGCTAAAAATTATGCTTTGTTTTTGCTTGAAAGTTATTTGAGATTCAAAATAAAAGCTGTTAGGGCAGGAGCACCCATCCATATCAACACTGTTAATGATTTTATAGATTGCTGCAAGCACTATGGAGTTAAAGTTCAAAGGTTGATATGTGAATTTTACTTGCACAATCTTGTCTTAGACCAGGAAACTGATTTGAATCCTGGCCCTTTCGTTGGCGATATACAATTTCAAGCCTTTATCTCATTTGGGGTGAATCAGTTAAAATGGCTTAACGCTTACAACATCTTTCAGAGGCAAGAAAATAGTTTAGACCTATGGGTACGGGCTGAACCTAGGGACCCAGCAGCATTATGGAGAGAGCATAGGAGTATGATGAGGGTCCCAGGTGTCATGAAGATATTAGGTCCCATGCATGGAGACTTGATCCGAAATGGTCTGGAGTATTTCCTGACTATTAAAGACCAGGCCTTCCATGCTGCAAAGTTTCGCTACCGAACCTCAAACCCAAACATCCAGCTCAGGGAACCCTTTAACTTTGAGAATTTTGAATTGGTTGCCAGTCGATTGAGTCTCTATGGGGAGCGGATTCTGCGAGCAGGCCCATTTTGGTTGGGGTATCGGTTTCGCAGCCCAATTGTTTGGCATCCTGCACCTGGATATCAGGCTCTATATGAGATGCCTGCAGATCAGTTAGACCAGTTCTTTGACCATCTAGTTGCTAATCATGGTTGTCGGCCTCTTCGTGAGATCCCTTCTCCGGCCTACTCTCTCACAGCCCTGCATTTCAATTACAACGTTTTCATGAGGACATGAAACAGGGTAAGCAGGGGGGTGTGTGGAGCATCTGGAAGGTATGCTTTTTAATAAGTAATCTAGTGGTTTTTCAATACTATTTCTAGTCTTTTCTGCATTATGAGCCTAAAAATATAAGGGTTTTGGTAAATCGGGTGAAAATGGACAAACAAAGCTCAATCACTAATAATCGATGTTTTCTATGCAGAAAGACGCGGAAATAGGGAATTATCAAGTAAAAACAAGAAGCGCAAGGAAAGTAACTGCTGCCCCGTCGACAGGGAACCGGATGCGGACAAGATCAAGTAAAATTGGAGCCGAATAATCCAGGAAATGAACGCAGGATATCGTGACGGAGAACGCAAGAAGGAAAGAGGAGACCCGAACGATTAGCGAATCCCTCAGGATCTTCGATCCTGAGGGATCGCTGCTTTAAGTTTATCTTTTGTATCTAGACATCTCCGTCATTTCTGCTATATAAAGGTACCACGCCATCGAGCGTGGAGGACGACTGTTGTTATGATTATAAACTCAGAACGATTTTGATCACTGAGCTTTTGTAAGATCTGATTTTGTACACTTTTGTTAATGCAATTAATATAAAGGATTTGGTGTTCACTTCGTTTCTGCATCTGAAGTAACTCTAAGCAGTGTACCATCGTAGCCAAGGGCCCAGCTCCGACGGTCACTTGCTGTTGTATCATACGGTGATTTGTGTGGTTTTCTTATTTCTTTTATTACAGTAATCCGATATATCTCTGCTATGATAGACTATGCTTCTCAATTAATACTTGAATCTGAATAAATTCCTTAATTCACGTCTCTGTATTACACGAACTGAATCTATTTGAATTGCATCCATTTCTACAGCAAGTTATTGGTATGAATTTTATCATTATTGGATTCATATGAAATAAGTATTTGTGAGGCTTGAAGATAATATCACTTTGTTCAGAAACATAGTCACATCATACATTACTCTCGGATCACTGCAGTAGTATAGACCGTGTACATACTTCGGAGTTTGTTGTTCCATTTGGAGTCGCTGTTCCATTTGGGTTTGCTGTTCCATTTGGGTTTGTTGTTCCATTTGGGTTGCTGTTCCATTTGGGTTGCTGTAACATTTGGTTTGCTGTTCCATTTTATATGATTGACGTTTCCTGTTTATAATAGTTTGTTGTTCCATTTCATTACTGCTGTTCCATTTTAAGAATTGTTGTTCCATTTTACTTTCGCTAAGTTGCCTTTATTGCTTTCGCGTGATAGCAGGCCTAAGGCTGTCGTGAGCTCAGCAAGACGCTGCCTAGCTCCTTGACCTATAAGCCCATGCTTTGGTTTTCTTTATTTATCAGTTTCTAAAGGGAAGGGTTATTGGTTCCGTACCCTTGACTGATCATTTGCCTTGTGTGATTTCATTTCCTGAATTGGTTTAGTTACAGCTCAGTGTTTGTTTCCTTTCATGTTATTAGAACGCTATACTACCGAGCACTACTTGGATAGAACAGCCTCGGATTGAGTTACTCCTTGAAAGAACAAAACGATCCCGGATTGACTTAATAATGTGGAATAATTGGTGGTGTGAGAGACCCTAGTTATAGCTCTACAGTAACTAGTGCCATAACCCATCTTATCCAGTTTTGCTCGAAGCCATAGGCTTTTAGAATAGCTCTAATATAATACTAGCTAAGTTTGTCATAGGTTTTTGCAAGGTCCAACTGAATGATCATACCTGCTTGATTTTTCATTTGAGAGAGTGTACCACCTCATGTGCTTGGATGATGTTGTTGAGAATTTGTCTTCCTTCCATATAGCTTGTTTTCTCTTCCGAGATGAGGTAAGGTAGCAGGGGCTTGAGTCTATTGGCTATCACTTTGAAGATGATTTTATACACCACATTACATAAGGCTATGGGTCAAAATCCGTCCGGAGTCATATCATTTTTTTTTAGGGGATTAAAGCTATGAAGGAAGCGTTCAATGCTTTCAGAACCTTTTTGGATTTTCTCGAGTCTTCCACAACCTCGATGATGTCCTCTTTGACTTTTTCCCAGCAAGCTTTGAAGAAGTATACATTGAATCCATCCGGGCCTAGTGCTTTTCCACTTTGCATTTCCTTAATCACCTCACTGACCTCCTCTTCCGATACTGGCCTGTTGAGATTTTGGTTGTCCTCTCTGGTAACCAACTTAGGAATATACTGAGTGAACTAATTAATGAACCTAGATCTATCCTCCATTGGCTCCTTTGAAATATTGAAGAAGTGTTGTACTAGACTCGATTCCATGTCTTTGTGAGATACAAGCTCAATACCTTGAGAATCTTTAATCTTTGTGATTCTATTGTGCGCTCTGTGGGCCATAGTGTATTTGTGGAAGAACTCTGTATTTCTTTCTCCCTCTTTGATCCATTGAATCTTAGATTTTTGTCTCCAGAAAATTTCCTCTTCTAAGCATTGATCCTCCCATTCCTCTACAAAGAGTTAGTTATCTTTTGCCTCTCTTCATTGAAGCCCTCTGTGATGTTGATATGATTGATTTCCTGGAGTTTCTGCTCAGTTTCTATTATGTCTTTGAGGATGTCGCCAAATTCCTTTTTGTTCCAAGCTTTAAATTTGGATTTGATATGTTTCAGTCTCTACTGGAGCATGAAAATTTTAGTACCCTAAATATTCAACTTCACTTTCCACCATTTATCGATGTTCCTGGTGAATTTTGGGTGTGCGATCTAGGCATTTTCGAATCTGAAGGGCCTATTTCTCGGAGTGCCCATAAAGGTAGCTTCTAGCTGAGCTGGCTAGTGATCCAAATCTCCAAAGGACATAATGGAAGCTATGATGGCTGGTCCTGTGAGGAGGAGATCCTCAAAAACAATAATTCTACCGAGTTTGGAAGCCCCTCCCCTTTTATTGTTCCAAGTGAAGCTTCCATTAATAGTCTCAATGTCCACTAGTCCCATGTTCATAATGAAATATTGGGAGGCTTGAGAGTCTCTGCCTAGCTGTCTAGTGCCTCCTTTTCTTTTCTGAAAGAGATTTTATTATATTGAAATCACCTTCAACTATCCAAGGCATATTAGGATGTCTTGCTCTTAGACCTTCCAGGGAGGTAAGAAGCTTGAGTTTATCTGCTTGTTTTTGAGGTCCATAAAAATTTGTTATCGTGTATGTATCCTTATCATCGACAAGATTACACACCAAAGATAGATAGTTCCTGGATGCTTCAGCATTCAGGATTCCAAATTTTTGTGGATCCCATAGTGTAAGAATCCCACCTACTGAGTTATTTTCCTTAACCTCTAAATACTCATACTTGATTAAACATTTTTTATGAATTTATCTTATTTTGTTCATTAAACATTTAGTATCCTGAATAAGACCATGTCTAGTTTTTCTTCTTTTATTCTGTTACTTAGATTCCTTTGTTTCCTTCTAATACCTATACCTCGAATATTCTAGGTTTTGAGCTTCATTAAGAAAGGTTAGTAAAGGAATAGCTAGTAAGATCTTTCATCTTACTTGAGTTAATCAGTAGTTTTCCACATTCGTTTAGTAGTTCATTCTATCTTTTCCTTCCTCTTTTCCTTCTTGAGTTCTTTGGAGATTGTGCCTGTGAGTTCTCCATCATTTTGATCCCGCTTGGCTCCTAGCTATTGTGGTTCCTTTTGACACCCATTCCCTCCGATTGTGCCCTCTAGAGAAAGAGCTGTTGAACTAGATCATAATCTTGTTTTGGCAAGGAGTCCACTACTTTGTTCTTTCCTTGTTCCAGAAATCTTTCTAGATCTATATTTTCCCTGTCTAGAATCTCTTGTAGTTTATGGTCCTTTGTTCTCGCCTCACTTGGAGTCATCTCATGGTCCTTACTGATCTCGATGTAGCTAGGTTGATCCTCCTTCTACTGGTTTTTTACTACGATATCCTCCATTTCAGCTTCTGTATCCTGCTCCTTAAATATGTTCTCCTTGTCCTAGACTGTCTCCACATTCTCCTCTACTTCCTCTAGGATTTTGAAGCTATTGTGTCTTGTGTATCTGTCTTCACTGAACTTCTTATGTGGCCATTTACCCCCTTTCCCTTTTCTCCCAACCTTGATGAAACTTTCTTGATCTATATCCAAAGAGGTTTTCCCATTGCCTTCCATATTGATTGTTGGGCAGTATCTGAATAGATGGCCATGTTCATGACATTTTCAACACCTAAATGGTATGTGCTCATAGTCCACCATTTGCAACCATTCTTCATCATAGACTTCTAAAATTATTGCTTCCAGAAGGGCTATAGATATATCCATTTCCACACATATTCGGGTGAAGGAGGTATATTTACCTTTAAGGGTTGCCTCTGATGTCTTCAGAAAATGCCCCAGCTTGTTGCCTATGGTTTTCAAAGATTCTGGTTTCCAGTAATCCAGAGGTAATGAGTATAGTCTAATCCAAACCGGTACTGATGTAAATGTTTCATGTTCCGAGGCAAAGTTCATCATCCCTGGCTGCATGTAGAGTCCTGCCGCAGCATAGAAATAAGGCCCCCCTTTGAACACTCTGTCTTTATCCTCTAGACTTGCGAAAGCCACCATGAAGAAGCCCTTAGAACCTAGATGTAAATGTATTTCTCCCTTTGTCTTACAATGGCTCCTAATCCAGATGTGTAATGCCCTCTCTATTGGCCATAACCTCATGAACTTGCAAATGATCGCATGTTATTTCATATGGTCCCTATGCACTTGAATCACTAGATATCTTAATATGACCTAGGGAATGATGCTCAATTTGGGCTTACAAACTCCTGTAGTTCTAGTGAAGGTTGTTTTTCTGCTGCTGTCTCCCTTCTCCTTTTCTTTGCTTGTTTTTTCTTATTCCTTTCCTGATCCTAGAATTCGTTTCTTCCAACTATCTCTTGCATCTTGCTTCTGAAATCTTTTTCGATAGTTTTTTGAAGTGCTTCCCTCATGTTTCCTTGCCTCCCTCTGTGACTGCCTAACTGTAGGAGGGATCGGCGCTTCCCCCCACGCGTCGCACCGTGGAATCCTAATGAAAAACCCTAGCACCAACTTCAATCCTCACTCAAGTTGCAGACCCTCCCCGCAATCAGAGATACAACTAAATGTGAGTGGGCTTGGCCCAGACAAGTCACTCCTCGCAACTAGTCAACACCCTCGCTTAGGTTTGAGCACAAGACCTCACCATCTTTACGAGTCCAACTTTACCAACCAGCCACCTTCGCTGACCTTAAAAGGTGAGCGGGCTTGGCCTAGGCAAGTCACTCCTCACGACTAGTCAACACCATCGCTTAGGCTTGAGCACAAGACCTCACCATCTTTACGAGTCTAACTTCAAAAACCAGCCACCTTCGCCGACCTTATTTTTCCTAAGAATTCTAAATAAGTAGATGAATTTTTAATTCTTTTATTGTTTGTTTAATGTTTGAGAAAGAGAAATATTATAAGCGAGTTTGAATATTAGATGCACATTTATTTATACAGTAACCAAGTTATAATGTTTACTGATGTGGTATGTACAAAAAAAACATATCTATGTATGTAACCACTATGTTGATTTTATTTTTTTTCTAACTTGTTAGAGATAACAAGGATAGTTACAAGTGCACAATAGCTCTCATCTTGTTGAGGTATATAGTAAGTGGGTGAAATAAGTATTTACCCTAATAATTTTGTTAAGAATTGAAATATTATTATGGACACAAAGGTAGTCTTCAATTGGAGATATTAACCAAGAAATGAGGACAAGGGTTTATAAACTTAACCTTATCTGTCTATTTCTTCCAATAATAGAACAAGAATAGCAATAAATATGGTAAGAAAAGGGGGTTTTCTTATGAGTAAAACAATTATATACATAGATATTAGGGTATGTAGGGTATGCTAAGAGAGTAGTGAATTCAAGTTAAAAGCTCTAGGTTATGATCATTCTTGAACATTGAGGAGGTTAGGGCTTAGAGGAAACCAAGCAGTTCCCAAGATAAGATATGCAATGACTCTAGCCTGGCATGAATTTTAAGGAAAAAAAGGAAGAAAAGAAAAACTCTATTTATATTACTGATAAAGTATCTAGACAATAGAGATAACATGTAAAGTAAATGCCTATATAATGCTAAAAAAAAACACTAGTTGCCCATGGCATCAATGCCTACAAAAAAACCATTATAAATGTCATAACATTAATAGGCGTAAAGGATCTATAAACTATTCAGAATTGAAGATACATAATATTTCTTTTCATTTGAAATAAGTGTAAGAATATTCTTCTGAGTTATGATACAATGATTTAAAAGTTCAATTCATTTCTATCTAGGCTATGGTCATGTACATAATTTGCAATTATATCTAACATTAAAATAAACAAAACAACCATGTTCAACTTTAGAAATCATTAACCATAGAGGGTTCAATGTTGGTGCAAGTTATAGTTTTGTAATAGACACAAAGTATATATAGAAAATAAGCATACAAATTTTATATAACTTAGTCATGCAAGACTCACCACACACAAAGGAATGTAAATACGGCCTTAGTGGTGGGATGAATAATTACAAAGAATCAACCTTCACTACTTATAGAGATTTATTCTTTTCAAAGTATTACTCATAAAATAAAACAAGTGCATTAGTAACGCCGATATAGGCCTTTTCAAATACATCTGAACCTAAATCCTTGGACCCCTAGAAGGGTATCGGTCCTTAAGTCTGAGAACCCTGTGTAATTTTATAACAAAATAAAACATTTGTAATCACCTAGAAAATAGGCATAGCTGAGAAAAAAATCTTGCATAGAATCCATGTGAAGGAAGAGATTCTCCAAGGATATCCTCATTCATAATAAACATGAAAAATATGTGTGGAATTTAGTTAGGAAATATGACAAGGTCTCCATACGAGTTATTATGAGCACTGTAATAAGACATAGATAGAGATAATTATTAGAATTGTGTTGTCATTGATCGATATAGATGGAAAAATATGTCAAAGATGGAAAAGGAGACACAAGTGTTTAGGATCAGGCACAAGAAGGGTGAATATCAGCAAAGGTGAAATGGTGCACATACTTTGAAGACAATTCTTGTATAACAGAACACCTTAAGATTGGTTCGAATTCACTTGGATGGGAAGAGATCTGAAAGAGGTCTCAAGGGGTATGTGAAAGATCAAATATTTCCTCCTAGATTATTATATATGGTTAGTCAAAGTGAGAGACCCCAAAAGTCAAAATTTGCAGAGATAAAGTTAGTGGAGGTGGCCTTAGCAGCAGTTAAGTTTGGCATATGGAAAAAACTAGTAGAGAATTTGGAAGGACCCAATAGGTTAAAATGATAGAAGGTTCATGGGCAAATTTTGTGCCACAAATCCCCACCAACACATTGGTGTAATTCCTATAGGATTTTCTTCTTGGAAATTAAGGTACATAGGGATGGCGCAAAGTTTTTTGGCCAAACCACTGATCACAAGATCAATGGCTAATGTTGATTATGCCACCCCCTGTCCTCAAAACCAAAAACAACTTCTAAGCGGGGGTGCAAAACCACAAGTTTTTTTCACTAAGGACCAAGTAGATGTGGTCTCACAACATAATATGGCAAGCATTTATATTGGCAGATAGTGGAGCCCAGTGACAAATCATTGCGCAACACCAATCCTAGAGGTTCCAAGACACACATGGAATTTAAGGTTCAGGATGAAATAGGTAGGCTATGTGGAATCATATTATTCATTGAAGATGATTTCAACACTCTTGATGTGGGGCTAATAAGAGGTTGACATGTGTCATGCATTTTTAGAGTTTTCATGTATCCTAGTGGGCCAAATCTAGGTGACAGGTGTCCCTACTCTACATGTCACCAGTCTGGACGTGCCATGTTGCAGTAATGATGACATCATGATGTCATTGGTAGGATCCTAGAAGGACTTATCATATGTGAGGAACTAATAGGATGACTAGGCATCAGGCTAACTTGTCATTAGGAAATGTGCCAATTCCTCATTAGTTCTCAAGTGGAGTGGGTGGACCCACCAGGACACCTCATTGCAACTATAAGACCCCAAATAATTATTAAGGTACAAAGGCGAAGAGTTGGGGTGATAGCGCCAGGACACATCAACATGTACAACTCAACAATAGGAAACCAATGGGAAGATACATGAGATGGCACGATAAGATACATGAGATGGCACGATAGAGGGTTATAAAGGGCTTAGGCGATATTGTTGGGATAAAGGCATCAGGGCCCAAGTTCAAGTGCTTGAATAGGGTTTTATGAAGCACAACGACTAAGGGAGTGGAGCTTAAGGAAACAGGTGTGAAGTTTATATCTAAGAACTCAGGGACCAAGATGAGGTCACAACACATGGTTCTATGTGGAAAATAGGGCAAAAATATAAAGTGACAGGGGATAAAGGCTAAATATGATGACATGGATATTACTAGTAGTACATTAGTAGTTTTTCTATACTTAGTGTCCAATTAAAGTTGGAACTATAGCTAGAAATATTGCTAAACCCTATAATATGCCGGAATAACAAAATTTGGTAGAAAAACTCAGAGTTTGAGATCTAAACAACAAAACACAGGTTGATAAATTAAAGATCAATTCTGAAGATATATTTTGAACAAAAGAAAGCTAGACATAATTGATTCATGGAAGAATTAAAGTGAATATAATTTAAATGCAAAGAGGCTAACAAATATTAGTAAACAATATTTATAAACATAATTGATAAAGCAAGTTTGGTGAATTTTTGGGTAGTGGATTGTGGTGGTAGGGTGCATGTAGAGGTGAATTAATGTCATTGGTGTGTCTAGTAATAAAAAACAATTGAAGATGTTTATGTGAGGTTTGTGGAGACAAATTTAATTTTATGGATTTGGCTTTCACTTCTTTGGTGTGAAAATCGATGAAATAAAAACACTAATGACGATAAACGATATGTCATATATTAAAAACTAGTCTAAACCAAATATGGGGTGGGTGATTTTTAAGCCCCACCCACCCCCATCGTAATTGATTCCACTTGTCAACGAGCTAATGACTCATTTGTTGATGGATCTTCCCAAGTGTATATATTTAAACCCTTAATCATTTTCCATTGGAACCAGCTGAGGAGTGTAGCGATAGAACAAGGAGTGGCTAGAGGCGGTGGAACCCTAAAGAGGGGAATCTTTGCGATGCTAAAAATATTACTTTGGGGTCTAGAAGATATAGTGTTAGAATTTGACAAATTTATAGTCATTTTTATAAGATTTCATGACATATATCCAATGGTGATGTCTATTTCTACATCTGAGCTCTACATTTTTCGTCCATGGCTGATATTGGAGGTATAAGGGTAATCTTTTGTAAATTTTATTGTAATTCATTTCTTTCATGTCACTTAATTAAAGAAGGCCTCCCCACTTTGAGAAGGTACCAGAGACGTAGTCCACATTGGGTGAACTCCGTAATAAATTTGTTTTGATGCCCTTGATATCATGTTTTCTTTATGATTTCTACTTCTTTCTCACGTGTTTAAGTTACTTCATTACATGATACTTTATATGAAATTTTGTATGCATCATTAAAGTTAAAAGATTTGGATAAAAAACCTAGTTGCTAGATAAGGCTAATAATAAACACGAAAAACCTAGTTGATGTCTAAGGCTAAGTGTGGAAAACTCTATTTTCAATCAAATAAGAGAAACTAATCTACATATTAGAAGAAAAACACAAATGAAAGTTTGTGCGGGTTTTGAATGAGGTGTATAAGGAGAAGTTGACAAAAGATGAATTATACATTGTAGGCGCACTATAAAAGTGTCTGCATAAGGTGATTAGGCATTTGAAAGAACAATAATAGACAAATGGATGTGCCAGAAGGACTATAAACTTCAAGAAATATCGTATTATCAATTTGAGTTTCTAGAAAATTGTAGGAATTGAGGAAAATAAAGATGCTCAAGGAAAAATAAAGTATGAAGAGTTTTAGCACATGCTATGGTTTTTTAGTGGAATAGCAATGTAGGCATGCAAATGATTAATATAAGAGAAAATTAGCTACATACACTTATGAAAGGCATGCACATCATATATTTCTTAGAATCATTAGGTTGGTGTTGAAAAGTATCATTTTTCTTATTAACAAGCCTTCATGATCCTATGATTCAGTGGTTAAATTATGAAAAGCAAAGGAAAATAGAGTTGAACTCGCTAATTAATTATATCTCAGAGTAATTTATAAACTAATTGTAAAAAAAACATACCACATAAAAATAGAAAATAAAAAGTGTACCACATATATGACCACTTACCTATGGTAATTCAATTAGAACACAATGATCACTTCTAATCCTAATGGTCTTCATTAAGTTTTCATGTTCATCGTCAAGTGGGAAGTACCATACCTTTGATGAGTTCTTCCCGGGAATCCCTTATTGTTGCAGGTTTATACCAAAAACTAGGCCTATATGGTGGTATACAAATGACTTGGTCTATAATATTCAAACACAAAACCATATATATTCCATGTACTTTCACTTTATCTTATATATTTTTCTTTTATTGCCATCAACCCAATTTGAAAATCAATTCCTTTAGAGTTTGTTAATGCAACAATGAAGGTATACTTTTCCTCTATGCAATGAGCCAACCAATGGTCATTACCCTTTGGGGTGGTCATTACATATATGTGCCCTACCAATAATGGAGTGCCCACATGAGAGTCTACTAAATAAAAATAGAGTAGTAGAGTCAAGCTAGTTAACACAAATTAATAGAGTATTCACGAAACATGGTTGTATAAGATTTGATATGTGTTTATAACTACTAAAATACTTAATTATTTTGAATTTTAAACTTATGTGGTCATTTCTTGGAAAAATATGACCCGGATTATCCATAGTACCTTGTTCATCAGATCAATGTTTTGAACCCCAAAGGGGATCCATCATCAAGATACTTAATTATTCCTCCTCCAATTACAATAATTCTATATTTATGTGCAGACCAATAGAGTCGATACATGGTCACATCTATTAACTAGTATATGGATTTGCAATTGTCCCATTCATTAGTACGACATGTCACATGGAACCAAGATAGTTTCCTCATCCATATTTAAAATATAGAATTATCTAGTGCTCAAACAAAATGAAATCCATGAATGTCCTAGATTTTTCTGCATTCATATAAATATGGTTTATCTACATTCATCACCTCTCAAAAAAATCTATGTACATACGATTTCTTAGTCGATTGGTATTCTTGAATTCTTTCTCCCAATCCCATAATTGAATAACAACCATCAATAATGGATTTTTCATCTTGCATGATAGAAGTAGTAGTGAAATTCATTTATTCCCTATGTAATGTAGTTTTAATGCACATAGCTTCTCCATTATTCTCCCATTTTCCTTTTCCATTTCCATTATCAAAATAGATCCAAATATGTGGTACCTTATGTTTTGTGAAATACGAACAAACATTGAAATGCATGTCTTTATAAATAGGGAAATAAACCATATAACTAAATATAATGTTGATCCATATGTATATTTCTCCTTCAAGAGATTGTAGAACAATTGAAAGAAATGTCGTACATAAAATAAGTCATGGAACCTATAATCATTTATGCAGAAGTGATACTCCTTCAATGTTACCCTATTATATTTGCTATTATATATCCCATGTCTATATGCGATATGGAGCATTATGTGGACCTACTATGAGTCATAATATTGGATTTGAATCTCATTTTTTAGTTGAAGCACGTAGTTCTAAATAAATTCCGCCACTAATAATATAGTACCAATGTGAAATGTGTCTTTCCATAATAAAAATTATCATCTTTACATCTAGCCACATGGACATGTTTCACATATGGTTAGGTATTTTTGCAGAATTCCTCAATGAACCCATATACTCAAACATGGTAGAATACCAATAAATACATATATAAATATGTTATTAGAAATAAAAATTGTTACAATGTTAAAATGCTAACATCAAACTACAATTTGAAAGAAAATATACTATTTATGTATTCATTATTAACCATGGAAGGGAGAAAACATATATGTTTTGATATTTTCCCTCCCTTAGTGTTTCATGTGACATATTTGAAGTTGTTCATGTTAACCTCCTTCCTTCACAATTAATACTCATTCTTGTCATGGATGCACTTTCTCAGTAATGTCATTTTACCACAGTTGAGGCATGTCCCATTTAAGTCACATTTTTTATAAAATGTAAAACCATATACCATTTTACACAAAATTCTATGAATGAAATCTCTAGATGATGTTAGTGGCAATATGGTTGAACATTCTTGCACAAGGATGTTGTGTAATACAAGAAAAATATATATCTATCTATCATAATAGTAATATTATTCAATGTGGTTTTGACATCAACATGTGTTATGAGTTGTGTTTAGAATAACATACCAAGGATTGGATCTCTCAAACGATTGTCAGCCCAAGCTAAGGGTATAATGTGAATTCCTAAACCTCTCATACAATTACGTTTGTTATGTCAAGGAAGTGTTTAATTTGGGGTTCATGTTCCCCCTAACCCCTTCTTGATTTTATTACATCAATTTGGTTACAATATATTCTAATATTCTCATGATAGAAATTTTCCTATAGTCTCTTAACTACTCCAATTAATATCATATCAGAAGAGGTTAACCTACTAGCGAAGGCACACAAATTTGTTTAGACACATATGTTGAGGCTATTTTCTCTAATATAATACTATTGAAATGTTTTGAAATTTCATTTAATGAGATGGGATGTGTGTTTTATAAAGCAATTTTTTTTATTTTAATATTGTTAACAATTGATTGTGACATGACATGATGCCATGCATTATGGCCTTGGGATCATGTTTCCTTACTAAGTTTTTGAAAATAGACCACAAGGTTTCTAATGATATAATCACTTTTTTATGTAGTTTTAACTGTTTAATTCTTGAAATTATTCTCATAAAAGTTCAACTCCTATATTTTAAAATAAAAATATAATCAAAATTTGGCTACATTAGACTTCGAGCCAAATTATTCTTTGATAATTTTATATGGTTGTTAAACAAATAGTTTGATTGGGTGGTTTACCTTCAAGTATTTATAAACAACTTTCATCCACCTGATGGTGATTTGGAGTTCTTCACCACACTATGTCCAACCTAGGTAGGGGCGATGGACCTATATTATATTACCCTTGACCTTGATACTGTGGACTTACATTTTTTGAAGGAAACTGAACATGCTCAGTGGTAGTTTTTGAAATGTCACATTTTCAAACAAGAGGTCCCACCAAAATAACTTCTTCATCAAGAGGTTGTGCAATAATATTCTCTCTAACTTCATCCATATTATATCAACTCCAAGTCAATCCATCATCATCTAATCATCCCCAACAATTTTTTCTAATGGGTTATTCATTGGGAATTCCTCTATTGTGAGAGAAGTTGAATTCCTTTTCTAAAAATGTGTTTTTTTCCATAACTACCTTAGCCTTTTCTCTTGCTTTGATAATCTTTTATATGGATTTTTTTTCCTTAATTAATTTATTTTCTAACTATGATGGTTCCCCATGTTTAAATGGATTGTAATTATAAGCACACATAGTTATCTTCTAATCGAAAATGAATATTTAAATTTTCTTCCAATTACAAAAATTGACCTCAAATTAGATAACAAGACAAATATTGTTTCCCAATCTTATATTAGAGGATGAAAATTGTCTTCCAATTTTACAAAATGATAAAGTGTTCCTTCCAATTACACCGAAATTCAAAAATTATTTTCCAATTCCTCATTAAGATAAAATTTGTCTTCAAATAACTCAAATTTCCTTCTAATTATGTAAAATTTGTATTCTAGTTACATAGTAAGCCAAAATCGTGATTCCAAATAGCACAACTGGACCAAAATCTTCTTTCCAATTACACAAAAACTCATATTAAGTGTTTACATAGTCAACGATATTATGTACTTGTTCATTAGATTTTCATTTGGATGTTGGGCAAGTAGAAAGCATGTGTGCTAGAGAAAATTACCACCAAAAAAAGAAAATATGTGTTGTCATGAATGTGCATGTCTTATTAGAAACATACATACATTCCTAAGAGTACCATTCATGATTGTATATTATCTACTACCTTCTTCTCTCACTTTCACCCATTTGTCGGACTTTGTAGGATCAAGCATTTTCTTATAAATTCATGCATTCTTTATCATATTACCCTTTTCCCTTTTTTCACATTGCTCCTCACTCTTCCCCGTCTCTCTTCCTCTATCTCACACCTCCATATTTGTTTATATATCCTCACTCTCTCATCTCTCTCACCCTAAATCTCTCACTCCTCTATCTCTTTCCACATATCCCTCTCTCTGTCTCTCTCTTCCATTGAACTTGATTTATATTTCCCTACTCTCTCCTTCTCTGATCTAGGTGGCTCTAGACACAGGCAGAAGTCTTAGAGGACTCAGAAAGGGCCAAAATTCAAAGTGGTCAGATTGGTCCCAAACCAACACCAGATTGAAGTGCTCATCACCTTGATTCCAACAGTGTGAATGACACTCAATTCCAATCTCGTATGAGGGAGAACGAGCCAGTCAAAGTTGGGTTGTGTGCTAGGTTTTAGTGTCCTACAATTTGACCGACCTTGGGGCATGAAACCTAGCTCCTACAAGCAGGCGAATTTGTTGGATCTCTAATTTTTCTAATATCCCCTATGTTAGACAAAATAAAAAAATGTGTTTATGGTTATAAAAAATTTAAAAATATATATTAATTCGGGTGGCGGTCCATGACCCCCGCCACCTCCGTCGGACCCAACACTACATAACAAATTTTAATTAAGTATGGCCGATGGGCCATGACCCCCATCAGCCCCCAACCAAACCCACATAACCAAAACATTAATTATGGGCAGTTGGCAGGCCACCTCCGAGGGACCCAAGCCACGCCTCGCCTCTGCTATATAACAACGACCACAAGTTATTTGGGCTGGCGGGAATTGAACCCGCTCGGCCATGTGGCTGGCCCGCTCCATGGGTCGCCCAACCCACACACAAACCTCCACCCCAAACATAAATTCACCATATTTAATACACAACACATAGTTAATACACAATGAAACTCGATGTTCGAAAATAAACAAATCTTCACCCAAAATTAATACGCGCCGAAATGATGATCCCCTGACCTCCACGCCTCTAATCGTTCACCTAATCGCAATGCCTCGGGTGGCGTCTTTGTAAAGTATGCCACCCCACCACCATATAAACTTGCTTTTCAGTGCGATGGGGGTAGAGGTGACATAACAGAGAGTGGAAGAACCATAAGCGATGACACAAATGCCAAGGAGAACATGGCATAGAGTTTGAGGTGTTTTTTCTAATTCATTTGTAGGTGAAACTATGAACCTGGGAAAAGAGCAGGAGGAACCATGATCGAGCCAAATTCTCAGGAGGACGAGATTTGGCCAGTGTCCAAATTGCACAAATTTTATGTCGATATTACACCTCTCAGTGAAAGGAACCTGATGGCACACTCAAAATTTTAATCTGAGCAGCAGATTTTCAGATGGCCTAGACGAGGGAATATTTGAGAAATCTAGGGGGAATCTAAGAGATTCCTTAAGCCCCAGATTATCACTTTGTCAGAATTTAGAAATTTGAAAGTCGATTTTACCCTATTTGATGCCATAAATATGATGGTGTAGTCAGATTTTCCATTTGATCATTTCATTTTTCAGCCACTTTTCAAAGTGGAGTGCAGGTGTCAGCATTCATGTGTGAACAACCATTTCCATGAGATTCAACACTGTGAGATTAATGGTATGACCAACTTCAGTAGTTTGACATTATTTTCTTTAGATGGCCCCAGGGTGTGAGGTATATGCAGTGTGTTCATGTACTTCCTTTTGCTATGATATGCACTATGCTGCATAGATCCTTGTTTGATGTTTGATGTGGGATCTTGTTTTCTTACTTGTTTCAGATGATTCCTACTTGATGTGATGCATAATCATCTGTGAGATGTACTTCTTGTCATGTTGTTATTGGCATCCCTTTGTCGTCATGTGGACAGGATACTCATGTTATAGTCATGTATGTCTGAATTGAGATCCCTTTGATGCCATGATTGGCAGGATGCCCATTATTATCATATGTGAAATTACGTCATACTGATAGGAGTCCTTTCTTTTGAATGAGAGTTCTTGTAATGGAACATCCCTTGGAGCCACTCCTGCATGAGGGAATATTCCTTGTATGATAGATAAAACACATGTATCTACATCATCACTTTCCAACACTTAATGTAGCGGCCTACACTATCTTGACACCGGACCCGGAGACGTAGTCCATCCTGGATGAAATCCCTTATCAACGTCTTTTGTTTTATGTTGTTGATGATTGTCATGTTCGTTCTTCTTTACAACATGCATATATATTCCTTTATGCTATTTTAAATGCAATTATAATCACATCATGAAAGCGAAGGATCTTGGTTAAATCTTGGAGTTGAGTCAACACGGATCAAGTTTGGTATTGGAGTGGTCGTTGCATGGATGTGAATTGCAAGTGTGAACAATGGAACGTGCAGCGACTGAGGATGAGAAAGTGATGTATGAGACCATGCTCGAAATTTCCCAAAGGGTGGAAATACTGTATGAAGCTCTACAAAAAGAGACAAAGGAAAAGGAGAGATTTCAGCTTCAGTTGTGAGCCACGGAAGAGGCCCTGGAATAACTAAGCATAATAAATAGAATCTTCAAATAGAGAAAAATGAATTGAAGATGCATCTACATGAAGAGAAAGAGGAGAAACATAGTTTGCTACAACAGCTGCAAGATAAGGATGAGGCCTATGAAAAGCTACAGTGTGACCCATGTGAGTTAAAAAGTATTTCTCCGTCTTCATGTATGTTTCCTAATGATGATTTCGCTATTTTTGAAAATCATACCACAGGAATTAGCTCCTATTTATTGAGGATAATGGGGTATGAAGGAAAATCCTTGGGCATTAATGGCGAAGGCATTTTCAACCCCATCAAAGTAGAAGAATTACCCCATGAGGCAGGACTTGGGTATGTCAGGAAAGAAGTTGGGGAATGCGCCAAGATAGCTAGCAAACCACCAACAATAGATGATGAGCAGCCCTCATCAGGTCTTTCCAAATCGAGAGAGGAGGTAAAATACGTTTATTTCCTTTCAGTTTCATCTTCACATAGTATGATTTCTGTTGGATATGTGGAGATACCAATTACAGGGACAAACATGAGGCTCCTTACCAAGATGAGGTACAAGGAGGAAAAACTTGGTGTTAATAACCAAGGCATAACTCAATCATTGGAGGTTGTGCATAGACCTCAGTTTGTAGGCTTGGGATAAACCGAAGAGGAATGCTCAAAGGTGTCAGATTCTTCCCAGACATCGTTGAAATCATTGAGGAAAGAGAATGATGGGAACAAATCCCCATCATCCCATGGTAGTTTCCATTGCAGGGAAAGAGTTGAGGCAAGCTCTCATCGCCACAATGACATCAGAGGCCGAAAGGAAAGGTATAACCAATCTTGATATTTGAATGTTCATTTCAATTATAATTATGTTGTGAATGATGGATATAAATCATGGAATTGAAAGACATGTACCTTTTGTGGATTACATAACCATAAATTTTCTAAGTGTTGGAAAAGAATAGCAGCACACAAAAGGAAGAGGCATGAAAGACCCTCTCAACAGTAGGTAAAGAAACATGTTAAGCACATCTGGAGGAAGAAGATGTATTGTAGTCATTGCAACAAAGGTGGCCATCAAAGAGCCACTTGTTGGAGGCTCCATCCTAAGCAGCACTTGAAAGACAAAGCGTTGACGCATGAGCAAGATAAAACAGTTGTCCGACCAGCGAGTGTGCCACAAGGAGGCGACCCATTCACACTGATAAGTGAAAAATGGTTTCTAGATATGGTAGATTTTCATGGTCATGCTTTTTTAAATCATTTGTTGCATTTTAAAATGTAAAAGTGATGATGTGTTTTCCATCACTTGTTAATCAACAATGATGTCTGGTCTTATTTTGAGTTGCATTTTAAACTGTGAAAGTGATGTTGTGTTTCCATCACTTATCAATGCAACAATAGTATTTGGCCTTATTTTTGTAAATCGTGTGTTGCAGTGATGATGTGTTTTCCATCATTTGTTGAAGCAACAATGATACGTTGGCCTTGTTTTCGTAGCTAGGGTATTGTTTCCATTTTGATGTAAATTTGACCACCAAGTATGTGTTATAAACATGTGGAAAGTATAGGATGCTTGGGTAATTAGTTGGTCATGTAAGTCAAGCATGTAATTTGCAGAATTGTACTACAGGTTTGCAGAGGTTGCAGGTGTCGGCTCATTGCTTAAGACTCCAAAGAACAAAGGTGAAGCAGATGGAAGCGAGATGAAAACAAGGTACAAAGAAATTGTAGATTATTTTTTATTCTTTTGGAGGAAGAAAATATCCTCAGTGGGGAGGATTGATCTAGGTGGCTCCAGACATAGGAAGACGTCTCAGAGGACTCAGAAAGGGCCAAAATTCAAAGTGGTCAGATTGGTCCCAAACTAGTACCAGATAGAAGTGCTCATCTCCCTGATTCCAACGATGCAAATGACACTCAAATCCGAGCTCGTATGATGGAGAACGAGCCAGTCAAAGTTTTGGTCAAAGTTGGGTTGTGGGCCAAGTTTAACTGTCCTACAATTTCACCAACCCCGGGGCATGAAACCTATCTCTCAAAAGTGGGAAAATTTGTTGGATTGTTAATTTCTCTAATATACCCTATATTAGACAAAATCAAAAAATCTGTTTATGGTTATAAAAAATTAATAATATATATTAATTTGGGTGCACCCCCGTCAAACCCAACACTACATAAAAGGTTTTAATTAAATATGGCTGACGGGCCATGATCCCCATCAGCCCCCAACCAAACCCACTTAACCAAAACATTAATTATGATCGGTGGCTGGGCCACCTCCGATGGACCTGGCCCACGCCCCGCCTCCACTATATAACAACGACCACATGTTATGTGGGCTGGCGGGAATTGAACCCGCCCAGCCATGTGGTTGGCCTATTCCATGGGTGGCCCAACCCACACACCAAACAAAACTCTGCCCCAAACTTAAATGCACCATATTTAATACACAACACATAGTTAATACACAACACATAGTTAATACACAACAAAACTTAATTTTGGTTACAAACAAACAGATCCACACGCAAAATTAATACGCACCAAAACGATGAAAAAAAACCATGTATATATTTGGAGAGGTCGAGATTTGATCCCTCGACCTCCGCACCTCTAGTCATCTGCCTAACCATAATGCCTTAGGTGGCATCTTTGTAAAGTCCGCCACTCCACCACCATATAAACCTTCTTTTAGTGCGATGTGGATAGAGGTGACAGAACGGAGAGTGGAAGAACCATGAGTGATGACACAGATGCCAAGGAGAGCATGGCATGGAGTTAGAGTCTTTTTTCTTTTTAATTCATTTGTAGGTGGAACCATGAACCTGGGAAAAGAGCAAGTAGAACCATGATTGAGCCAAATTCTTAGGAGGACGAGATTTTTCTAGTGTCCAACTTCCACAAATTTTATGTCGATCTTACACCTCTCAGTAACACGAACTTGATGGCACAATCAAAATTTAGATTTGGGCAGCAGATATTTAGATGACCTAGAGGAGGGTATCTTTGAGGAATCTAGTGGGAATCTAAAAGATTCCTTAAGCCCCAGATTCTCACTTTGTCAGAATTCAGAAATTTGAAAGTCGATTTTACCAAATTCTTCACCACAAATCTGATGGTGCAATTAGATTTTCCATTTGATCATTTAATTTTTCAGCCACTTTTGAAAGTGGAGTGCAGGTGTTAGCATTCATGTGTGAACAACAATTTCCATGAGATTCGACGCCGCGAGATTGATGGTATGGCCAGCTTCACCAATTTGACATCGTTTTCTTCAGATGGCCCCAGGTGTGAGGTATATGTAGTGTGTTCATGTACTTAATTTTTCTATGAGATGCATTGTGCTACATAGATCCCTCTTTGATGTTTGATGTGGGACCTTATTTTCTTACTTGTTTCATGAGTCCTACCTGATATGATACAAAATCATCTGTGAGATATACTTCTTGTCATGTTGTTATTGAGATTCCTTTGTCGTCATGTGGACGAGATGCTCATGTTGTAGTTGTGTATGTCTAAATTGAGATCCCTTTGATGACATGATTGGCAGGATGCTCATTATTGTCATATATGAAATGATGTCATACTGATAGGAGTCATTTTTTTTAATGATATTTCTTGCAGCAGAACATCTCTTCGAGCCACTCTTGCATGAGGGCATATTCCTTGTATGATAGAGAAAACACATGTATCTACATCATCACTCTTTCCAACACTTAACGTAGTGGCCTACACCATCTTGACATCGAGCCCGAAGACATAGTCCCTCCCTCTCCCTCTGCCTTTTTCTTCCTCACACTCTCTCTCCCTCTATCTACACTCTCCAACTTTGTGAGGACGAAAAAGGCAAAGAGTGAGAAGGTGTGGGGAAGACAAAGGCAGGAGAAATAAAGAGAGGTTAAGGATACGAGGGAGATAAAGTGAGGGAGAGAGGAGAGATGAAGGGAGGAGAGAGAGATGGAGATAAGGGGGGTGAACGAGAAAGAGGTGGGAGAGAGAGATAGGGAGGGAGGGAGAAATAGATAGAGACAAATATGGGAGAGAGGGGGAAGAAGATATAGGGAGAGGTGTGGGGAGAGAGAGATTTGTGGACAGTGAGGGACAGTGATAATGAATAATTGAGGGAGAGAAATAATGAGTAAGTGAGGGAGAGAGGGAGATAAAGAGAGAGAGAGAAAGGAGAGAGAAAGGGAGAAATATATAAATTGAAATAGAGTGATAAAATGAGGATATATAAAAAGAGGGATAGAGAGAGAAGGATCCGAGTTGAATAAACTCTCGTATTTAACCAAGATCTTTTTCTCTTCTGATGTGATTATAATTGCATTTAAAATAGCATAAAGGAACAAATATGCATGATGTAAAGAAGAAGGAACATGACAATCATCAGCAACATAAAACTCAAGATGTTGATAACAGAGTTCGTCCAGGAGGGACTACGTCTCCAAGCCCGGTGTCAAGATGGTGTGGGCATTGCATTAAGTGATGGAAAGAGGGATGATGTACATGCATGTGTATTCTCTATCATACAAGGAATATGCCCTCATGCAAGAGTGGCTCCAAGAGATGTTCTGTTGCAAGAAATCTCATTCAAAAAAAAGGACTCCTATCAGTATGGCATAATTTCATATATGACAATAATGAGCATCCCGCCAATCATGCCATCAAAGGGATCTCAATTCATACATGCACGACTACAACATGAGTATCCTATCCACATGACTACCAAGGGATCTCAATAACAACATGACAAGAAGTACATCTCACAGATGATTCTGCGTCATATCAAGTAGGACTCATGAAACAAGTAAGAAAACAAGGTCCCACATCAAACATCAAAGAGAGATCTATGCAACACAATGCATCTCATAGCAAAAAGAAGTACATGAAGACACTACATATACCTCACACCCTAGGGCCATCTGAAGAAAATGATTTCAAACTACTAAAGCTGGCCATACCATAAATCTCGTAGCGTCAAATCTCATGGAAATGGTTGTTCACACATGAATGCTGACACCTGCACTCCACTTTGAAAAGTGGCTGAAAAATGAAATGATCAAATGGAAAATATAATTGCACCTTTGAAAGTCAATTTTACCCTATTTGACACCACAAATATGATGGTGCAATCAGATTTTCCATTTGATCATTTCATTTTTTAGCCACTTTTCAAAGTGGAGTGCAGGTGTTAGCATTCATGTGTGAACAACCATTTCCATGAGATTCAATGCCGCGAGATTAATGGTACTACCAGATTCAAAAATTTGACATTATTTTCTTCAGATGGCCCCAGGGTGTGAGGTATATGTAGTGTGTTCATGTACTTATTTTTGATATGATATGTATTGTGTTGCATAGATCCTTATTTGATGTTTGATGTGGGATCTTGTTTTCTTACTTGTTTCAGATGATTCCTGCTTGATGTGACACAAAATCATCTATGAGATGTACTTCTTGGCATGTTGTTATTGAGATCCCTTTGTCGTCATGTGGATAGGATACTCATGTTGTAGTTAGGTATGTCTGAATTGAGATCCCTTTGATGCCATGATTGGCGGGATGCCCATTATTGTCATATGTGAAATTATGTCATACTGATAGGAGTCCTTTATTTTGAATGAGAGTTCCTGCAACAGAACATCCCTTGGAATCACTCATGCATGAGGGCATATTCCTTTTATGATAGAGAAAACACATGTATCTACATCATCACTCTTTCCAACACTTAATGCAGCGACATACACCATGTTGACACCGGGCCCAGAGAAGTAGTCCCTCCTGGATGAACTCCCTTATCAACGTCTTGAGTTTTATATTGTTGATGATTGTCATGTTCCTTCTTCTTTACATCATGAACATATGTTCCTTTACACTATTTTAAATGCAATTATAATCACATCATGAAAGAAAAAGACCTTGGTTAAATCTGGGAGTTGAGTCAACTCCGATCAAGTTTGGTATTGGAGTGGTCTTTGCTTAGATGTGAATTGCAAGCGTAAACAATGGAACGTGCAACGATCGAAGATGAGAAAGCGATGTACGAGACCATGCATGAAATTTCCCAAAGGGTGGAAATATTGTATGAAGCTCTGCAAAAAGAGACAGAGGAAAAGGAGTGATTACAGCTTTAGTTGCGAGACACGGAAGAGGCCCTGGAAGAACTAAAGCACAATAACTAGAATCTTCAAACAAAGAACAATGAATTGAAGATGTGTCTACATGAAGAGAAAGAGGAGAAACATAGTTTGCTACAACAGCTACAAGCTAAGGATGAGGCCTTGCAAAAGCTACAGCATGACCCATGTGAGGTAAAATGTAGTTCTCCGTCTTCATGTATGTTTCGGGATGATGATTTTGCTATTTTTGAAAATCATACCATAGGAATTAGCTCCAAACTGTTGAGGAGAATGGGGTATGAAGGAAACGCCTTGGGCATTAATGGAAAAGGCATTTTCAATGCCATCAAAGTAGAAGAATTACCCCATCAGCAAGACTTTGGTATGTCAGGAAAGAAGTTGGGGAATGCGCCAAGACAGCTAGAAAACCACCAACAACAGATGATGAGAAGCCCTCATCAGGTCTTTCCAAATCGAGAGAGGAGGTAAAAGATGTATATTTCCTTTCGGTTTCATCTTCACATAGTATGATTTTTGTTGGATATGTGGAGATACCAATTACAGGGACAAACATGGGGCTCCTTACCAGGATGAGGTACAAGGAAGAAAAACTTGGTGTTAATAACCAAGGAATAACTCAACCATTGGACGTTCTGAATAGACCTCGGTCTGTAGGCTTGGGATAAACTGAAGGAGAATGCTCAAAGCTGTCGGATTCTTCTAAGACATTGTTGAAATCATTGAGGAAAGAGAATGATGGGAATAAATCCCCATCATCCCATGGTAGTTTCCATTGCAGGGAAAGAATTGAGGCAAGCTCTCATCGCCACAATGACATCAGAGGCGGAAAGGAAATGTATAACCAATCTCAATATTCGAATGTTCATTTCAAATATAATCATGTTGTTAATGATGGACATAAATCATGGAATTGAAAGACATGTACCTTTTGTGGATTACATAACCATACATTTTCTAAAGGTTGGAAAAGAATAGTAGCACACAAAAGGAGGAGGCATGAAAGACCCTCTCAACAGCAGGTAAAGAAACATTTTAAGCACATCTGGAGGAAGAAGATGTATTGTAGTCATTGCAACAAAGGTGGCCATCAAAAAGCCACTTGTTGGAGGCTCCATCCAAAGCAGCACCTTAAAGACAAAGTGTTGGTGCATGAGCCAAATAAAACGGTTGTTCGACCAGCGAGTGTGCCACAAGGAGGCAAGCCATTCACATTGATAAGTGAAAAATGGTTTCTAGATATGTTAGCTTGTCATGGTCATGCTTTTGTAAATCATTTGTTGCATTTGAAAATGTAAAAATGATGATGTGTTTTCCATCACTTGTTAATCAACAATGATGTCTGGTCTTATTTTGAGTTGCATTTTAAATTGTGAAAGTGATGTTGTGTTTCTCTCACTTATCAATGCAACAATAGTGTTTGGCCTTATTTTTGTAAATCATGTGTTGCAGTGATGATGTGTTTTCCATCAGTTGTTGAAGCAACAATGATATGTTGGCCTTGTTTTTGTAGCTAGGGTATTGTTTCCATTTTGATGTAAAGTTTACCACCGAATATGTGTTATAAACTTATGGGAAGTATGGGATGCTTGCATAATTAGTTGGTCATGTAAGTCAAGCATGTAATTTGCAGAATTGTACTACAAGTTTGTAGAGGTTGCAGGTGTTGGCTCATTGCTTAAGACTCTGAAGAACAAAGGTGAAGCAGATGGAAGCAAGATGCAAACAAGGTACAAAGAGGTTGTAGATTATTTTTCATTCTTTTGGAGGAACAAAAGCTCCTCAGTGGGGAGGATTGATCTAGGTGGCTCCAGACACAAGAAGAAGTCCCAGAGGACTTAGAAAGGGCCAAAATTCAAATTGTTCAGATTGGTCCCAAACTAGTACCAGATAGAATTGTTCGTTGCCCTGATTCCAACAGTGTGAACGACACTCAAATTTGGCTCGTATGAGGGAGAACGAGCTAGTAAAAGTTTTGGTGAAAGTTAGGTTATGGGCCAGGTTTAACTGTCCTATGATTTAACCAACCTCGGGGCATGAAACCTATCTCTCGAAAGTGGGAAAATTTGTTGGATCGTTAATTTGTCTAATATACCCTATATTAGACAAAATAAAAAAATGTGTTTATGGTTATAGAAAATTAATAAATATATATTAATTTCGGTGGTGGGCCATGACTCCCACTACCTCTGTTAGACCCAACACTACAAAAAAGTTTTAACTAAATATGGCCAACGGGCCATGACCCCCGTCAGCCCCCAGCCAAACTCACATAACCAAAACATTAATTATGGGCGGTGGGTGGGCCACCTCCAATGGACCTGGACCATGCCCTACCTCCGCTAATTGCCACAAATCTGTTGGTGCAATTAGATTTTCCATTTTATCATTTCATTTTTCAGCCCATTTCCCAAGTGGGGTGTGGGTGTCATCATTCATGTGTGAGCATCGATTTCCATGAGATTCGATGTCGTGAGATTGATGGTTTGGCCAGCTTTAGAAGTTTGACATTGTTTTCTTCAGACGGCCCCAGGGTGTGAGCTATATGTAGTGTGTTCAGGTACTTCTTTTTTCTATGAGATGCATTGTGCTGCATAGCTCCCTCTTTGATGTTTGATGTGGGACCTCGTTTTCTTACTTGTTTCACGAGTCCTACTTGATATGACGCAGAATCATTTGTGAGATGTACTTCTTGTCATGTTGTTATTGAGATCCCTTTGTCATCATGTGGACGAGATACTCATGTTGTAGTCATGTATGTCTGAATTGAGATCCCTTTGATGGCATGATTGGTGGGATGCTCATTATTCTCATATATGAAATTATTTCATATTGATAGGAGTCTTTTTTTTTGAATGAGAGTTATTGAAGCAGAACATCTCTTGGATCCACTCTTGCATGAGGACATATTCCTTGTATGATAGAGAAAACACATGTATCTACATCAGCACTCTTTCCAACACTTAATGCAGTGGCCTACACCATCTTGTCACCGGGCCCAGAGACGTAGTCCCTCCCTCTCTCTCCGCCTTTTTCTTCCTCACACTCTCTCTCCCTCTATCTGCCCTCTCCATATTTTTCTTATCTCTTTCCCATACTCCTATATCTTATCCCTCTCTCTCTTCTAATCTCTTTCCCCCAAACTCTATCTCTCTCTCTACCATCCCTCAAAATATATCTCTTTCTCTCTCTTCACCCCCCTCTCTCCCTCTCTCCCTCATCTCTAGATATTTCATGTCTCCCTCTCTCTCTATCCTTTTTCCCTCTCTCCCTCACTCTCTACCACCTCCTCTATCTTTATTTTCTTCTCTCCATGCCTCCCTCTCTCATTCTCTCTCTTAGCCCCAATCACTCTTTTTTTTTTCACACACACACACACATGGAGAGAGACAAAGATTGAGTGAGAAGGTGTGAGTGTGGAAGAGAGAGTATATATATATATATATATATATATATATATATATATATACTCTCTCTATATATAGATATACTCTCTCTCCCTCTCTCTTCCACCCTCACACCTTCTCACTCTCTCTTTGTCTCTCTCCATTTATTTATTTGTCTATCTCCCTTCTTTCCTCTTTCTACCTCTATCTCCCTCCCTCCCTAATGATTACCTCACGCTTTCTCCCACTTCCTCTCTTCCTCTATCCTCCCCTAACCTCCTTAATACCTACTTCACAATCCCCCCCCTCCCCACGCCCCCCTCTATATATATATATATATATATATATATATATGTAAATGTGTGTGTATATATATATACATATACATATACATATACATATACATATATATGATATGTATATGTATATATGTAATTGTGTATGTATATATATATATATATATATATATAGCTATATGTATATATATATACATATGTACACATACATATGTGTGTGTGTTTGTATTTCCCTCTCCATATCTCCCTAACTATAGAGAAACATAACAATATCACATGAATTGAGACATGCTCCAAAGGTATTTTATTATTCAGAAGCATAATGCATTGTTCGCTTGCCTCTTAGAGTTGGCAAACTCCAGCAGAGTAGAATTCAATTACAATAAAAATTAATTCTTCTTTCCTTGTTGTCTAAGAATATTTATAGCTTTATAACGTCCAAAACCCTAACAACTAGTGGTCCCTTTCATAACATGTGTTAACCACTTTATTTATTAATTATGTCATGTTTATAACTAATTGTGGTCCTCTTGTAGCAGCTACAACCACCCTCCAAAATTTTTCTTTAGCTTCGTTTTGGAGCCTCCCTATCGACCATCTTTTGCAGCATGTCTTGCACTGTCAAGTACATAAGCTTCAGTGGTTTTCTAGCAGATTTCCAGCCTGTACTTGATATATTTTTACATCCTCCTCACAGGATGTTTCTCTGGACTTGGTCTAGATACAGGCGAAGTAGCTCCCTCATGAAGATACACAATTTTGGAGGGGAACCATCGTTCCCTCCAGAAATTGCACAATCCTAACTAGAAGCCTCCTAAGCTCCGCAATTGTCCAATCCTATCTGTCAACCTTCACTGGAAAAACTGTGCAATCTAGCCCAGTAGGACTGCTCAACCTAAAGATTATGAAATTCTAGGTAGCATTCAGCTGCTCAGCCCAAGAATTGTGCAATCCCTCTTCAACAACTAGCCCAACAACTAGTAATAGTTGGGCAAATCTACCTAGGACAACTACTCAGCCCAGAAATTGCGTAATCCTCGGAGACATTGTTAGGTCCCTATAATACTAGTGATTACCCCATTACTATTGTAGTTTTATCCCTTATTAATATTTTTGTGGCCCTATTGTCCCCATATTGTTATTACTATGCCACATAGAATCCCTCTATTGCTATTTTTTTGCCTTTATATTATTATTGTTAGGTCGGCTGGGTTATATTGTGACTACTTAGACTCCTATATATAGAAAGGAGGTTTTGTCATTTGAATCATCAAAGAATCATTCATTTGTGTAATGTAAAGGAGGTTGCCCCCTCGAAGAGGCTAAATTCTAAGGTGTTGATATATCTTTTCTATCTTTTTGTGAGCTGGTTTCATAACATTTGGTATCAGAGCTTTGGATTCTAGGGTTTCACTGCTCCAAATAGGTCATCGTGGAATTTTCGTTATAACTATTTTTCTGTGATGTTTCAGAAGCAAAACAAAAAACCCATTTGAGATGAAATTGCATTAAAGCTCGGGTCCAAATTTCAGAGCTTTTAGCGTTATATTTGTGGAGATATGAGCCAAGGAAGTTGGTATTTTTGCAAACTCCTGAATTACATTCCAAACAGGTGACCTAGGGAAAATTGTCATAACTTTCTCTCTCAGCATTAGACTGAAATTTAGTAAGAAGTTGTAGAAAGAGAACGGACTGTAGTTTCTTGTATATATTTTCAGAGCCAAAGGTTGAAAGAGGGACACGTGGCATGTCGTACAAGTTCGCTGTACTGAACTAGTCTATAATCAGGTTACTGTGGGAGATTTGGCATAACTCTTCCTTGGAGAATCCAATTGGGATCAGACTGGTGGTAATGGAAAGAGGACACAGAGGGATACTATATGTCACAATTTTTAGAATTGGATGATCTGAAATTACAGAGATACATCAAAGGCAATATCGAGCTCCTACAAATTGAAAAAATGTGTGCAGATTTTTTTTAAATTTTTTCTTTAGGTTGGTTTGAAAAAATATTTTTAAGGAATTCAAAGGGCATCGTAGAGAATTAACATTGCTAACCGATACCCCAGGGAAAGAAAATGAAAACACCTAGTAAGAAACTTTAAAGCTCTAACATGACTCATGAAGAAGAGGAAGAAATGCTACAAGATATATCAAAATTACAAGACCAAGTGCAACAAATTTCACTGTCATAAAACCTAATAGAAGCTAAGATAGATGGTGTGGAATCTAAGATAAAGGGCGTGGAAGCTAAGATGAATGACGTGGAAGCTAAGATTGATGATTTGAAGATAGATTTGAAGATAGATTTGACAAATTTTCTACAAGAAATACTTACTAATGGTGAAAGGGTAGTAAAGGAAACTCATGATGCGAACACAAGAAATGTTAATCATGATTTCATAGACTCTAATGTTGGATCGAAGACCCACCATATTCCAAAAATAGATATGAGGAATTTTGATGGCAAGGATCGCGCAACATGGATATTAGAGATGGAGCAATTTTTCGATCTCAATAATGTGCAAAACACACAAAAGGTACGTATTGCAACTTTATATTTGGAACCAAATTAGTTTGTATGGTATCAATGGCTTTGCTCTCATAAAAAAATTATCACTTGGGCAATTTTAAAAGAAGAATTGAGAGCACATTATGAGGATACAAAAAGAAACACTTTTTTTAGCCAATTTATAAGTCTCAAACAAAAGGGTTCAATAATGGAGCACATTGAGGAGTTCCAAAAATTGAACATAAGGGTAAAAAATATTCCAGAGGAGCATAGGATTGATGTGTTCATAGGGACCTTAAAGGATAATATTCAACATGATGTTCGCCTTTGGGAACCTGATTCATTAGAGAAGGCATTCAGGTCAGCAAGAAAAATGGAAAGCAAAATTATGGCAACCAGGAAGCATACACTCACAATTATAAAGATGGAAGTATTGTTGCCCCTAGTCTTCCACAACCTATAAGGTTGACACCACAACAATTGGAAGAAAAAATAGCAAAAGGGCTTTGTTACAGTTGTGATAGAAAATACACTAAAGGTCATAAGTGTGCTGAGAAGAAATTATTCTACATAGATTGTGAAGAGGAAGAAGAAAAGGAGCGAGAAAGGTCAAAAGAAGAGGATATACTCCAAGAACAAGGCCTAGATAAAGAAGAAATGAATATAACCATATCTTGTAATGCATTGGCTAGAATTACCACTCCTCAAACCATCAAGATAGAAGGAAAAATCAAGAAGAAAAGGGTAATAGTGTTGATTGATTCAGGAAGTACCCACAATTTTATTCATTGTAAGGTAGCAAAACAATTGAATTGCTTCCTATATCCAGCACCAGAGTGTCAAGTGATGGTTGCAAATGGAGGAACAATAAATTGCTCTGGAAAGTGCCATAATATCAAGCTATCCATGGGAGAATATGTATTGACTAGCCCAATGCTTTCCATTCCAATGGGAGGTGCTGATGTTGTACTAGGAGTCCAATGGCTACAATCCTTGGGTACAATAGCTTTTAATTTTCAAGAACCTTTCATGAAATTTTATGCGGAAGGAAAGGAATTCAAATTAAGGGGTATTGCGGGGAAACTAGGAAATATAATCAGCTCTAACGGTATGACAAAGCTTCTAAAAAAGGAACAAAGAGGTGTAATTGCACAATTATGTTCACTAAATGTTTCCACATCGAAATCATCTATCTCTCTAGATCTCCAAAAAGTCTTGGACAATCATTCCAAGATATTTGAGACTCCCAAAGGTCTCCCACCTATTCGTGATCATGATCATGCAATTCATCTAATTCCAGGAAGTGTTCCTCCAAACATCAGGCCATACAGATATCCCTATGCCCAAAAGAGTGAAATTGAATGTATGGTTGTAGAAATGCTAAAGGCTGGTGTAATTCAACCTAGTCAAAGTTCTTTCTTTGCTCCAGTAGTATTGGTGCACAAGAAGGATGGATCATGGCGCATGTGTCTGGATTATAGGGAGCTCAACAAGCTTACTATTAAAGATAAGTTTCCCATTCCTGTCATTGATGAATTACTGGATGAATTGCATGGATCAATTTACTTCACCAAGTTAGATCTTCATTCAGAATATCATCAAATCAGAATGAAGACTGGAGACATTCTGAAAACAACATTTAGAATTCATGAGGATCATTATGAATTTTTGGTCATGCCTTTTGGCCTTACCAATGCACCTTCTACATTTCAAGGTTTGATGAATTCCACTTTCAAACCCTTAGAAAATTTGTGTTAGTATTTTTTGATGATATACTAATCTACAGCAATTCTTGGAAGGATCATGTTGAACATGTTGACAGGGTGCTACAACTATTGGAGGAGAAATAATTATATGCAAAAAGATCCAAATGTTTCATTGGAGTACAAGAGGTGGAATATCTACGTCATATTGTATCTCATGAAGGAGTTAAGGTAGACCCTAGCAAAATTAAAGCCAGTAAGGAATGGAAAATCCCCACATCCATAAAGCATCTACAAGGATTTCTTGGGTTGATAGGATATTATAGCAAGTTTGTTAAGGATTATGGGAGAATAGCAGCACCTCTAACAACATTATTGAAGAAAGATGCATTTTCATGGACTCCAGAAGCAACAACGGCCTTTGAACATCTTAAAGAGGAAATGTGCCAAGCACCTGTCTTAGCTACACCGGACTTCACAAAAACCTTTATTGTGGAATGTGATGCTTCAGGAAATGGAATTCGTGCTGTTTTAATGCAAGATGAAAGACCCATTGCTTTTGAAAGTCATCCAATCAAGGGAAAGTTTTTACAGAACACTATTTATGAGAAGGAAATGTTGGCAATACTACACGCACTTAAGAAATGGCGACCCTACCTAATGGGAAGACACTTTAAGGTAAAAACAGATCACGATAGCCTTAAATACATTTTAGAAAAAAGATTATCCTCTGAAGAGCAACAAAAGTTGGTCACAAAGATGTCGGGTTATGACTTTGAAATCATCTACAAAAAAGGGAATCAAAATGTGGTGGTAGATGCACTCTTAAGAAAGGATGAGGATGCGGAAACATTGTTGTGTGCCATTTCTATTATCCAACCAGATTGGATAAATGAAGCAAGGGAGGAATGGAAGAATGATGAAGAAGTTTGGGCACTTATTCGAAAGTTACAACAAGATTCCAATACATCTGATACATTTCATTGGAAAAATGATTCGTTATGGTACAAAGATCGCTTATACCTCTGTAAGAATTCCCAACTAAAACAAAAGATTCTGATGGAATTGCATGCTTCTCCCTCAGGAGGGCACTCAGGATTTTTAAAAACTTACCATAGGGTTAAGAAGGAATTTCGTTTTGGATGGCCTTAAATCGGATATTCAAAAGTTTGTGGTGGAATTTTTGGTTTGCCAACAAAATAAAGTTGAAACAATTAAGACCATGGGTCTATTACAACCTTTATCCATTCCAAACCAACGTTGGGAGGAGGTTTCAATGGATTTTATCATAGGTTTACCCAAGTCTGAGGGAAAGAGTGTCATCATGGTGGTAGTTGACAGACTTACCAAGTATGCACACTTTTGTGCATTATCACATCCATTTAAAGCCAGTACAGTTTCTACTACATTTATGGAAACAATTCAAAAGCTAAATGGAAACCAAAAGATTATTGTAAGTGACAGGGATCCCATTTTCACCGGAAATTTTTGGACAAAATTATTTTCTTGTCTCGGTACTCAATTAGCTCATAGCTCATCTTATCATCCTCAATCTGATAGGCAAACTGAGATAGTAAAAAAATGTTTGGAAGGATATCTTCGTTGCTTTGTATCTAATAAACAAACTCAATGGGTCAAATGGTTTCCTCTAGCTGAATGGTGGTATAGCACTTCCTTCCATACAGCAACAAAAATGACCCCATTTATGGCACTTTATGGATATCAGCCACCATCCATCACAACATATTTAAGAGAAAATTCTAAGGTTCAAGCAGTGGAACATCACATCAAGCATCAACAACAAGTCCTCCAACTCTTCAAGGATAACCTCGTGTTGGCATAGAATAGAATGAAACAACAGGCAGATCAACATCGTAGCGAAAGAAGTTTTGATGTAGGTGATTTGGTATTCCTATGGCTACAACCATATACACAAATGTCCCTTAAACAAGCTAAGAAGGATAATAAATTATCGCCAAAGTATTATGGTCCATACAACATGTTGCAAAAGATTGGTACTATGGCATACAAATTGGAGCTTCCTGCAGCTTCTCGAGTGCACCCAGTTTTCCATGTTTCATGTTTAAAGAAGGTTATAGGTGATAAGCTCCCAGTTCAAACAATATTTCCAGAACTTGATGAGGAAGGAAAATTATATTGGAACTAGAAGCATTCACAGAAATAAGAACTCGACAGCTACAAAATCGATCAATTTCGGAGTATCTCATCAAGTGGAAGAAATTATCCACTGAAGATTCCACATGGGAGGATGAGAATTTTATGCAGAAGCATCCAGAACTACTCAAGTGTTGAGGACAACACTTTTTTAAAGGAGAGGGGCATGTTAGGTCCCTATAATACTAGTGATTACCCCATTACAATTGTAGTTGTATCCCTTATTAATATTGTTGTGGCCCTATTGTCCCCATATTTTTATTACCGTGCCCCATAGAATCCCTCTATTGTTATTTTTGTGCCTTTATATTATTATTCTTAGGTCGGTTGGGTTATATTGTGACTCCTTAGACTCCTATATATAGAAAGGAGGTTTTGTCATTTGAATCATCAAAGAATCATTCATTTGTGTAATGTAAAGGAGGTTGACCCCTCGAAGAGGCTGAATTGTAAGGCGTTGATCTATATTTTCTATCCTTTTGTGAGTTGGTTTCATAACAGACATTTTCCTTTTCCTCTTAGATATTGTGCGATCCCTCTAGCACCACTATCTCTGCTCAACCCAGAAACTATGCAGATTTTCATCCCAACCTCACAGACCGATGCATGTGCCTTCAAGTTGACCAGTTCCCTCCAAGATTGAGCAAAATTGTTTTGCATGCATGGATTGTTTCTCCCAAGGTAGCATGCAAAGGCATCACTTGATTCATGGATCTATCTTTAGCAGTTGGAGGTTACATGCAAGGATCATTTCAGAAACCTCCCGCCAACTGTTACTTTTCCTAGATTTGTGGCATGAGCATCCCAACTTCGATTTATCAAATCTCATCAACCGAATGCTGCAAAGCTCATTGCTCACAACGAACTTATAGCTCTAGCATCCCACATAACATCTAGGAGTCATCGACACATTCAGCGCAACTATTTTGGGGTAAGCCCGCTTTTCATGTCTTGCATTGCATTTCTGTCCATTTTTGTCTTTCGCTTCATGTGAGTGTTGTCTTCTTGATTTCAGTGAATGCTTGTTATAGTTTGCATGTATGTTAGCTTGTATAACCACCATCTTAGTTTTCGTTTGCATCTCACTATTGTTGGATGCATAACACTGTTTTACACAGATGGTTATCGTTGTGGTGACTCACTTCACACACATTCATGCTTTCCCATTTTCTAAATCCTTCACTCACTGTTTGCATGAATGATCATTCACTCTTGTTTGCACTCATCTCATCATGCATTCAGAATTCTCATCTTTTCATTTGCCTTTTGGCCGGTCTGTGCTGCCTTGGCCCAGACCATGCCTTGCTCGGCTAGCACTACGCATTTCCTTAAGTGAAGGCTTTGCATTCCCTCCAGAAATTGCACAAATCTCGCCTAGCACTGATCTCCAGGCTTGCGTTGCGCAATTCTTAGAGGTAGTGTCCTACTAGCCCTAGAAACTACATAATGCAGTTTGCAGGGTTGCATGTCACTACTGACTGAAATTGTGTATTGCATAGTTTCAGTCATCAATAGGCTAGGTTGGACTTTGCATTTCATAGTTCTAGAAGTGAGTCAGCCTCCCAAAATCTCAGACTGTGACTTGCGCAGTTTTGGTAGTCAATATCATGTTTGCCTGATAGGCCCTGACCCAGGTTCAGTGTTAGTTAGCCAAGAACATCCCTACACTACTAGCCCTTTTGGCATCTGTCTGCGGAGTGCGGACGAAAGTCTCACTTGAAGCAATATGGGGGGATGTAGGAGCCACGTTTCTACACCTTGAGATGGTCGTGATGTTGACTTTATACCTTAAGCCCTTCCTTCGCACAGATCGATAAGCCTTTAGGGATTATTGCTGTACTTTATCTTTCGTCTCTTAAAACCTCCACGAAGGTATACGATCATCCCTCATGCAACCCTAAATTATGATTCAGTGACTTACATGCCTCTATAAGTATGTTAGTGTATAATTTCCAGAATTATCTTAAGTGTTGCCAATTTTTCCATGCAATTAAGATTATCTTCACATAGACATATATCATTATTTGCATTCATATAACAGATAGAAACATATACATTCATGCATCAAATTAACATTATAATATAAATACATAACTTAACATAACATAATCACATGTGATCCATAAAAGAAAAATACATAGTAATTTCATAATACTTCTCTTTACTGATGATTTGGATTCTCAATATAGACTCTATCTGCCCTACGCACACAGTTGTAGGGGTCCACACACTCAGCTACAGACTTTTACCCTAGGCCCCTATACAGTCAACTGTAGAGCCTCTTCCTACACTAAGACTCTTGCTCTTAGCTCTTTACAGACTCATCCTCTAAGACCTCCTTCATATACAATCCCATGGTCCACGGACAAAGGGTGGATCTCTAAAACCAACACAACCTATATAGACTAAGGGTAGAAAACCCTTTTTCACTCTTGATATCTTCATACTTTGCGACCAAAAAATGGAGAGACTTCACATTTATTTACACAAACTTTGATCCTTCTACCCCAAAAATTGGGTTTTTAACCCCAAAATGGACCCCCAGGGGACCTACTCCCAACAAACCCCCAACACAAACATGGTGACTTGCCCTCAAGTCACTCGGTTGGCATGGAGATCTTTTTCTGAAGACCTCCCAGCTCGACTTGCATAACTGCTACCTCGGCGGTGCACTATGTTGCCACCTGCTTCATCTCCTTGACCAATTGCTTTGTTGATGGCACTGCGTTGTCTGACACAGCGTTGCCACCTGCTACATCTACCTGCTCTTTCAACTCCTTGGCCTCCTACAGCTTAGCTAACCTCTACATGATGGCAACACTGTGTGTTGTTGCTTTGACTTCATCTTAGCACTGCTGCAGCTCCTATGCTTATGTTTCCAGATGATGTATAGTAGGATCTTCTTGCAGGAAGGTGACTACCTCGAGCGACTGCTCAAAGAGCATGGTACAGTCCTTCATTGCACTCTCTATCGCTACTACCATGTCTTTCACAATGGTCTCACGCTTCTCTCGGATATTTGGTAGAGTTGAGCATTGGGCCTTCAACTACAACTCTGTAATTTTGATATTCAGCTCTAGATGAACCTTTGCCAATTCATTTCGTGCGTTGTGCACTCGAGCAGTGACCTTCTGAACCCTCACATCTATCGGCTCAACCTTGGGAATTCCCAGCTCCGGGATAGTCCTGCATGCCTCAGCCATGACTATGGAAATGCGGTGGTTCTTGTCTGTAACGTCTTTAACAAGGTTAAGGGTTCAGTACTCTCTCTGCACAATTAGCTGGACATTGTTGACCTTTTGTTCATTGATCACCTGTAACACCCGCTGCTCACTGGCCTAAAGTTTTGCGATCATGCCGTTGTGCAAAAGATGAAGCGCCTCATTAGGAAGCGCGGCTAGGTTGAGTCCAACTCTCTTGGGGGTGATGACGGTGGGTATGTAAGCTTCAGTCTCTATTTTTAGTGCTCCATCCAGCCACACTATTGCTCGAGGATACCTTACATGCAGCATCCCTGCATCTTATGATGTGCCAGGTGCCAATATGGTTGGTGCCGCATTGGTCTGTATTTATGATGCTTGATTTGCAGCTCACATGGACCCGTCTGTATAGCACCTAATGCCTGCTACTATTGCTGCTCGAACTGCTGTAGCAGTTTGGTAGTGGCATCGTGCACTGTATCGCCTATATCATTTAAGTCCCCCTCTATTAGGGTGGTTGGGTCGAGAGACATCTTACTGGCCTTGAACTTCTTTTGCAGCCCTACTTTCTCTAGATCTCTAGTGTACTTGGTACGGAATGGAGTCGTCTCCCAGTCTGCTCCTCCCTGCTCTATCTAATCATCTTCTTCCTCTGTCTCTAGGGAAGGAGACTTCTGACTCATGTTAGAGCCACGCTCCTCTTTGCCTGCCTGTCCACCCGATTTCTGTGGTGTAATGCGCTCTGCCTTGGCCTTGGCATCAGCCTCCTTTTTACTCTTTGTGGCCAACTATTCCATCTTCAGCTTGGCTTCTTTCTTCTTCTGATGCACGATGGTCTTGCTAGATCCCGTTGTTAAGTTTGTGGCATTGCAGCAATCTACCTGCCAACAATCGAGGATTGCTTCAATTGCATCATTTGTGGCCAAGTATGGCTGGTCATGTGATTTCTGCTCAAGGTCCTTCCGCGCGTGTATTGAGACATGGTGGAAGTCAGTCTTGAATTCCACGTATTCCTGCAACTTCTCAAAACTTATAGGTTTCAGTCGTCGCTTGCGATTTATGGCCATATGTATGCTCATTTCCATCAAGATCTAGAAGATCTTGCTTTTCTTTATCTGCTAAGGATACTTCATCTCCCATAGCAAAGTGAACTTCACTGCCTCTGGTAGGTCTGGTGCAATCGAAGGAAATTGGTTGTCTTCAGGCAGCTCCCATACAATTAGCACTATGGACAACAATAGCCATGCATAGTGGAAATTTTTACTATGATCTTGTGCCTCGTAGCAGTTCGCGAGGAACTCACCGGAAAGGTAGTGCACCCAGTTGAATTGAAATCCCTCCATGCACTGGGCTACCAAAGTTGTCACTGGTGTCGGCACTTCATCTCAACGACACTTCCGCATGACCTACCCTATCAAGATTTGTGTCGTCACTTTGATCACAGTGTCATAGATACTCAAAATGGCATAGCTGTATGGCTTATTTTCGAGGTTGAATTTTTCCTTCATTGTCTCGGCAAGCTCATGCTCAATGCCCTTCCTACCAAACGTCATGGTTGGATTTACCCCTATGTATGGTAGCCACGTCACCCTATGGATCAGCATGTCCGTGATGGGTATCGGTTCCACCAGCCACATACACCCATCATGCACCAAGCACATCAGCTGCTTGATCACTACCGGCATGATAGTTGCGTGGTTGTAATGTGGTACCCATAGAAGGTTTAGCAAGCCTACCTTGTCTACACCTTTCAACCACTTCCTCAGCTCCAATGCAGTCACTCTAGTGTTTTTATGGAAGACATAGTGCATAAGTTGGTATATCTCTAAATGAGGGAAGTGCTCCGTGTCAGCTATGTCCCAGTCCTCCAACTTCAAAAGAGGGACATACCCCAAGCGCGGTCCCTCAAAGGAAATTTGGTCTGGCAGAAGGGGTGCGTGCAGGGTGACCTCACTCTCATTAATATCTTTGGCAACATTCAACTGCCCCTATACAGAGGAATGTATTTAGGCAACTTAGATATGGGATCCGACCACTCAATTTCAAACGACCTCCATTTCCACTGCAATATCCTCATCATCAATGGGGATTTCTTCGACCTCTTCTTTTGGCTCTAGGTCAATCATTTTGGCCTTTTCTTGCACGGTGTTTTTTCTCAACTGTGGGTGCTTCCTAGGTGATGCACGCACCGATGACTGCATTTTCTGCTTGTGCTTCTTTGGTTTTGGACCATCCTGGGTCAGTGTAGGCCTTGGCCAGGGTGTCGTAAGGGATCTAGACACTTCTGCCGATACTTCCACAGGCGCAACTTCCGAGGCAACTCCCTTTGCTGCCATAGCCACCTATGGAAAAGCTCCCTCGGCTATCAATGCTTGAGCTCTCATAGATTATGCTATGTAACAACTGTTGTGTCTCCTATGTAAACGTCTTAAATACTAAACTTTCTAGCAAAACTTCAAAGTTTTCACGGTTCATGTGCGCTTGAGAGCTCAACAAATCAATTCTCAAAATGCCAAGTCTTTTTCGTTGGGTAGCCACCTGTGATTTATAGGCACTTTCATGTTCAAATCTGATCGTTCCCTAAAAAATTGGTTCATTAATGCTAGATTGGTGGTAGATTTTCAAAGATCTAGTCCATAAATTTGAACTTAAATGTTGTGTCCCCTCTCTCTTTTTCTGTTTTTTCATTGTCAAATCATGAATAGTGACTTTAACGATCACTTTCTACCTATCTTGCGTGGTTTTTCCTCTGGTAGCGCAGCTTCCTACGTGCTTTGGTGGGCTTTGTGACATTTCTTCGTTCCTCCCAATTCCCCAATCACGCAGCTCTCTAACATGGGCAGTGTAGTTTATAGTCCCGTGCTTCCTTTCAGCTGCTTAGAGTGCCAAGACTAGGCTTCCCTCATATAGTCACCTAGTTGGATCACTAGTGTATGGCTTCAATTGGCTGCGATTCACCTTCCCTGGGAAGGGTTCTCCATTTGATTTGACCAACTAAACTACTCCATCATCGGTAGTCTTCTTGATGACATATGGCCCTAGCCAGTGCATCCTAAATTTCCCTAGAAATTTATCAAATTTACTGTCATATAACAAGACCAGATCATTTACCTTGAAGGTGCAAAGTTTGATGTGCCGATCATGCCATGCCCTTTTGCTCTTCTTTTGAACTTGTTGATGAAATCCAACTAGAAATCGGTCCTCCTTAAGCTCTTCTGGCTGCATGAACCTCTCTTCTAGGGCTCCACAATCCACCATTCTTGTCAGTGCCACTATGAGCAGGATAAGTACAATGTATTCCATTGGCATCACAAATTTTACGCCATACACAACTCTGAAAGGCATTTTTCCAATCAACTTCTTACAAGTCGTTCTATAGGCCCATAGCATTGCAGTTATGTGCACATCCCAATCATTTCTCTAAGCATTGCAGACCTTTGTCAGCGCACTGTCTAGTATCTTATTGAATGCTTCCACCATCCCATTATCCTGTGGATGGTAAGGTATACTTTTCTTATGGTACACCTAAAATTCTTCTATCAATGCACTGATCATTTCGTTAAGAAAGTGCATACCATGATCACTCATCAAGATCTTTAGACAGCCAAATCTTGTCAACACATATTCAAAAATAAAATTTACTATTGTCATGCCTAAACAGTCCTTCACATGCTGCACCTTCGGCCACTTGGTCAAGTACTCAATCGTGGTGATGATGTACTACGCACCCTTCTTCTTTCCTTGAGGCATAATTGGACCCACAAACTTAGTCAATCGCCCATTTCTCGAATGGTTGTAATGTCACCTGTAGCATCGGAGGAAGTTCATCCCTCCACAATGGTTTGTCAGTCCTTTGACATGTGTCACATGCCCTACAATATGCTTCCAAATCCTTATGTAGGGTTGGCCACCACGAGCCAACACATAGAATCTTCTGTGCTATTTCTTTCCTTGCATAATTTCCTCCTGCAACTCCTCCATGAGACTCATTAAGCATGTTGCTTCATTCAAAGTCAGGCACATAACGTCACAATATTTTGTCTGACCCCATTTTGTACAAGTTCCCTGCAATGATAGAAAAGTTTGTCATGCACACTACTAGTTCCTTCTTATGTTGGCTTGTATAACCTTCTAGAGCCGATCCTGTTGTCAGGAAGTGGATAATATATTCAAAGTGGTTGTCCACAATGCACACTACAAATTTCTCTGTGTCAGGTACTCCTTCCTCCAAATTAGTAGGTTCCTCTCCAGTTTCAATGCGCGACAAATAATCATGTCCCACATTCAGCTCTCCTGTATTCAAAATAACTTCGAAGTTGTACTCCTCGAACAAAAAAAACCACCTACATATTTCCTCCCCCCAACATAGGCTTACTGACCAAGTACTTCAACACGGATTGATCTATATACATCTTAAATTGTCCACCCAACAAATAGTGCCTGAACTTCTGGAGCGCGTACACCATAGGTAATCCTTCGCACTCTGTCATGGAATAATTTTTCTCTACTTTAGACAGCTTCCTATTTGTGTAAACTATAGGATGATCTAGTTCTCTTTCACTATCCTATGTCATCACGACCCCCAATACAATACATGATGCATCCACGTGCACATGATATTCCTTCTTCCAATCCAGGAAGAGTAGGATCGGTGCGGTGATGGTTTTCTCTTTCAGCACATCCAAGCTCTTCTGACATTCTTCATTCCAATAGAATGTAGCATCCTTTTTCAAAAATTACTCCATAGGTGTGGTGATCTGGGCATAGCTCTCGATGAACTTCCTATAGTATTTGATATTCCCTAGAGTTGCACGGATTTGTTTCACATTACTCGACGCCCCCAAGTTGATTATCACCACGATCTTCACGGGGTCTACCATTAATCCTTGTATGCAGACCACATGACCCAACAAGATCCTGAAAGGGACACAAAATAGACACTTCCTTAGATTGACCGTGATCTTATATCTCCTACATGTATCTAGCATCAAGCGTAGACTCGCCACATGGCGCCTGACCAATCCAAACATTGTCCAATCATCAAAGTATACCTCCAAAAACTTATGAGTGACATCTTTGAATGGCGTAATGACTACACACAAAAATATGAATGGTGCATTCTTTAGCCCAAAAGGCATCAAAGTGTACTGAAAACATCCCCATTCACTTATGAACATTGTCTTGCTTCCATCCTGAGGCACGGTTTTGATCTGATGGTACCCAAAGAACCCATCAGTGAAAGAGTATGCTTCTTGGCCACCTACATTATCCAGGACCTCATCATTGAACATGGTCTAGAAAGGATCATGCACACAAGCACCATTCTATTTCTGGAGATCTATGCACATCCTTATTTCTTCTTTCTGTTTCTTTTCCTGAACCAATATTGGGCTTACCCATTTAGATTCTTTAACCGACTCAATAATACCTACCGCAAGCATCTTATCTAACTCAGTGCAGACTCTTTCCTTATACTTCGGATTAAGGTGGTAAGGTCTTTGTTTTATAGGTTTTGCGTCCGGTTTCAGGGTGATATCCACGACACCCAAGTCTCCTATTATTCCCTTCAGATTAGAAAATTTCATGGGGAACAAATCCTGATATTTGTGGAGGATCTCAGTGACCCTATCTACTATCGCTTCGTCCCAATAGTCCCCAATATTTGCAAATTTTGGCTACGCCTCTGTGCCAATGTAGACCTGTCTAGTTTTTAGATCTGTGGTTATGTCTGGATCCTTTATCTGCAGTCCTTCAACCTCGCAGAGACCCTTGTTTCGGGAATATTAATCTTTCTGGGATCCTCAACTTCTTCTTCAATAGTCACGTTATAGCATTCCAATGCATGCCTCAGATGGGTATTCCAATCAGGTTAAATTAGGTCCAAAGGATCCCGCAGCATCCTAAAGATAGTTGCATTAACCTCTTGTAGCATCGCATCAACACAGTTAAACCCATCCTCAAGACTGAACGTCATTATAAACCCTTGGTGCAAGCTGTCACATTCTTTAGTGCCAAGGCGGAGCTCTATTTCCAAATACTAATTCGTTGGTATGACAGACATGGTATGACAAAACAGATGCACCCATTTAGGCTAGGGCTCCGCTCCATAAGTGTTAGTCCATTTGGCCATGTGATTGCACAGATCATCCCTTCCATCATACTTGTCTGTCATCTGTACTTTTAGCTATCCAAAACGTATTCACATCATCCTCCTATATTCATGCCAACCACCAAAATTATCCTTGTGCATACCCCACCATCTTACAGGCGTAGCGTGCAGTGCCCAATCCAAGGCCTAGAAGCGATGCTTCTCCCACATTTCTCTTTCAAATGCATCCAAAAAGTGATCAACATCAATTAGCCCATCACAGTGAGGCGGATTCCTTACCTCTAATGATATGCAATGCAATGACTTGGTCATCATATTACAACACAACGTAGATACTTCATGCAGTCAGTTCTGCCAATGCTCTCGTTCTTCGTCTAAATCTAATGTGCAGGAGCTCTCGTGGTCCCATGCAATCCGTCCATATGCTATCACATTTACCCAATAGTGGTCTCACGCCGTTATCTTGTAAATCTAGTCCAAATCATCATCACTTTCATAATCACGGAGCAGTTATCTATAGCATGGTCCTTCTGCAGGATCTAATGGCACCACTACGTTGAGAAATTTCTTTTCGAATATCATCTTTCCCTTCTTGAGGTTGATTACCCCATTCATGTCAATGGCCAAATCGATCCCAAGGAGCGCAAGGTAGGGATTTCTATCATCCACAGTCTCTATTACGTCAAAATCCACCAGTGCGCTCGCGCCTTCGATGTCAATGGCTACCTCCTACAACCTCCCCATTAGGATGATTTTCTGTTGATTTGTCATCCTTAACTGGATCAAAGACCACTGAACTATAGGTTTCCCCTTTCTTTCCCATGTTGGTTTTGGCAAACATTCACGTTAGACCTCAGATCCAAGATAACTTGGTCCATTTTATATTCCCCTATCTGCACAGTGAGTCTCATCTCACGTCCAGTCCTTGCCTTATGCTTACCAAGCTTTCTAACTGCGTGGTTTTCCAGTAGCACTGTCCTTGCCAGTGCACCAATTGATCAGTTCTTGCAGTCCCTTCACAGCTGTAGAGCATTGGGAAGGTATGTTTTAATAAATGATTTAGAGATGTTTTAAGCAATAGTTGTAATCTTTTCTTTATTATAAAGTAGGGGAAATGCAAAGACAACGGGTCTAAAATGATCCAATCACTAACAGTTGTCTTCTCTACGCAGGAAAAGGTAAAAGCAGGAAGGCGCAATGCGAAACGAGGATTTGACGAGAAGATAACGGCTGTCCCTCCAATTCTAAATAAGGTTCAGACCAGGTCGAGTAAATCAAGGGAGATCAGTCCGAAACGAGATGAAGGACTGCCAGTTTGGAATTACAGGCCGAGTAAAGGAAAGCGTTAACAGTTTAGCGGATCCCTCAGGATCTTCGATCTTGAGGGATCGCTACGATCAATCGTTTTGTCGACCAATGAACTCCGCCGTTAATTGTATAAAAGGAGGGTAGCATTGAAACTAGGGGATGACTTTTGTATCTTTAACTTTCTGTTCATGAATTTCATTGTCAGTTGAACTCAAACTATTGAGTCTCTCTGAGACTTAGTTTTGTACTCTCATTGATGCGTTAATATAATATCTCGGTGTTAATTTCTCCGTGCGTCTGAAGTAGTTTACGACAGTGCGCCATTGGAAGCTTTGGGCCCGGCTCCAACGGACACTGGCTTATTGTACCATTACAATTCTGCTTTGTGTGGTTTGTTTCTCATAATCTGTTATGGTTACATGTTGTTTCATATTTACTCATCTGTAGCTTTCCTGTTATAAATCTCTGTAACAAGTTCATATCATACTTTCAGGATTCTTCGCATACTGTTGATCTGAGTTGTTTGCACTAATTACAGAATTCATAAGTGGAATATTTCAGCTACAGGTGACTGGGGTTAATGGATTGTTGGTGACTATTGCAGATCGTGTACATATGATTGACGTTTCCTGTCTTTAATGATTTGCTGTTCCATTTGATATACATATGATTGACGTTTCCTGTCTTTAATAATTTGCTGTTCCATTTAATCAAGATGCAAACCTGTATAAATGATTGCTTTCCTTTTTGTGTGCAAGTGTGTGCCAAGGATTGGAAGTGTAGACCTCGCGAGACTTAGTTTCTTTACTGCCGTTCCATTTACTGCTGTTCCATTTACTGCCGTTCCTTTTATTGCCGTTCCATTTCTGAAGATTGTTGTTTCATTTTGTTTTCTTGCTTGCGTTTATTGAAGTGGCATGAGAGGAGGTTCAAGGCTGTTGTGAGATACAGCAGACGCTATAATGCTCCCAGATCATGATCCATACTCCTTCATCAGTTTCTAGGGGGATAGGTTATTAATTCCATACCCTCGACCGACGAAGTTGCTGCGTGTGTGATTTCTTTTATGCAAAAGTAATTTAGCATTAGCATCCGTTTACTCTTGTATTCTTTAGATCTATACTACGAAGCATTATCCTGACAAATAGCCTCAAATTAAGATGTCCCTTACAATAACAAAATGCTCCCGGATTGACTTGTAATGTGAGATAACTAGAGGTGAAAAAGACCCTTGTTACAGCTCCACATTTTGGCGCCGTTGCCGGGGAAGGGGCATAGCCATTTGTTTTTTTAACAGGGTAGTGTGTGAATCTGTTAGGGGAGAACTGGATTTTAAAAACGGAAGGTAAGAACCTGCGTGCGGAGCATGTAAAAGCCCTGCTCCACTGTCCGCTTTCCTAGCAGAATTGATTTAGTAATTTAATTGGAGTGCATGACTAAGCAGAAAAAGCCAGAAAAGAATCAAAAGCCTCCATCCAAAATCGAAAAAGCCAAGGGGTCGGCGACCCTTGGACGAAAGACCTTTATAGACGAAATTTACAAGAAAGCTGGATCTCCGCCATCAGTAGGTTATAAGAAAGTAAACTCTAAACAACCTGCTAGTTCCCTTCAGGCCTCAGAATTACCATCTGAAGCCTTTGCGGAGGTGCACAGTCAGACAGAGGAGCAGGACTTTCAAGAATTTGACAATTCGACTCCTGGACCAGTGCACGAAGGAAATTTTAGTAACCTTTGCGAAGGGGAAGGAGAAACAGGGGAAATCGAGGAACCTAGATCTCCTATTAAACTAAACCAGCCTTTAAATAGTCCGGATAAAGGAAGCGCTGCAAAAATCCTTGTTGAGGGAATTCATTCACCTCAGACCGTAGGGGCCATCATTATCCCTGATAAAGGGAGTGCTGTAAAAACAGTTCCTGCTAAGATTACCCCTCCTCAACCAAGGAATACTCTATTGGAAATTCCTAAAGATTACTGGCATATATTTGATTCCATGGCGCAGAATCAGCCAAATACCCAAACCTCTACTTTGCAATATCCCATAGTAGATTCTGCTGCGAATGCACCAATGAAGGCAATTCCGCTTCAACATATTCCGACGTTCCATGGACTCACATCAGAAGACCCTGATGCGTTTCTATTTGAATTTGATGTGTTATGCAGGGGATACGATTACACCACTGATCCCCAGAAGCTAAAACCGTTTCCCTCTACCTTGAAGGGAGCAGCTCTGAGATGGTTCATGGGTCTAGGTGGTGGAGTCATAAACAATTGGGATGAAATGAAAGTGGCCTTCTTAAAAAAATATCAGGATTATTGTAGATCAAGAGAACTAAAGGATGAAATCTTTCAAATGTCTGCCAGACCAAATGAAACTTTAGAAGAATATGTAGAACGTTTCCAATATAACTTGCAAAGATCTCCATATGCATCGTTACCTCTGCCCGATAACGTGTTGAAAACTGCATTGATTAGAGGTATGAAGGAGCAATGGATTGAAACGTTGAATATTATGGGAAAAGGAGACATTTATCAGGAAAATTTTGCTGACATTATTGATCTGTGTATCAGGAGCTCAAGAGGCAGCACACGGATAAAACCAGCAGAATATGATCGCTTCACTAGAGACAATCGAATATCAACAGAAGGAGTATCACGAGTGGAACTTGGAAATCTGTTAGAGAATTTTAAAACTGATATCATGGGGACATTAACAACACAGCTTGATATTGTGCAGGCTAAACAGAAGCAAGCAGAAGCGGAACAGAATCTGGCAATTTTCTGCCCACGGTGCAGGAAGAAACATAGCCAGAAAGAATGCCCGCTTGATACAGTTCAAATATGTGTTATTTGTACCAAGGACCATCCGACTGAAAGCTGTCCCTCGCTCCCTGGTTTAAAGGAGGTGTACAAAGAAGCAGAAGAGGAACCAGAATCAACATATTTTATCAACCAGCATCGTCAATGGCAACCTAGGCAACCTGGTATGTTTCAAGATCCCTCCTCTTCTTTTCAATCTCCGCAATTTAATGCTCAGCAACAGAATATGTGGCAAAATCAGTCTCAGCACCCATTTTCAAATTGGCCACCTCAAATGTTTCCTACTCCGAACCCTTGGATGAACCAAGCTCGTTGGCCAAACTTTCCTTATCCTCCGCCATATTGGCCAAATAATTCATATCCTCCGCAGTGGACCCCTTCCACTTCGCAAAGTTCACCCTGGCAGAGCAACTGGCCAAGATCGACATATCAAACGCCAGGATCAATCCCGCTCCCTCAACCAACTATGCCAGCCTTGCAACAAAATCCCCAGCCCAACCTAAGACTGCAGCTCCCAGCCCAACCCAACCCGAACCCAAACAATCGGCCAGTTCAATCTCTTCAAATTATAGAATCTTCCGAGATTGAATCTGATCTATAGGAGTGCAATGATCTTCAGTTGAGATCTGGGCGAATAATAGAAACTGAGGGACATAGAACCGCTCATATTGAAAACCAGTTATCGATAGAACAACCGTTACAACAACAAGAAGTAAGTAAAGACCAAGTTCATCAGCAAGTACTTACATCTTCTCCACCTTTCCCAGAACGACTGGCCATTCCAAGACAAATGCAATATCTGGATTTTGATATTCTGGGAGAACTCCAAAACTTGTATATAAGAATTCCATTCCTTCAGGCTATACAGGACATCCCCATATATGCAAAAACCATAAAAGACCTGTGTAGCAGAAAAACAAAAAGAAATATAACCCCTAACCCTAGAGTCCAGGTAGTCGGCACCTTATCCGACCTCTTATCAGGGAAAGAAACACCAATTAAATATGAGGATACTGGAAACCCAATTGTCACTATTCAAGTCTATGGGCAGACCCTGACCAACGTTTTAGTAGATCTAGGGGCTGCGATTAACATCCTGACAACATCAACCTGCCAGAAGCTTGGAATCACATCGGTAGAGCCTACTTCCACTTTACTAGAACTAGCTGACCGATCAGTAATAAGACCAGAAGGCACCTTGTATGATGTCATGGTTTCAGTGGACTCTTGGGAATACCCGACCGATTTTCTGGTGATTAATCCCAAAACCCGACTAGATGGACATCCGCTAATTCTAGGTAGACCATGGCTCGCTACTGCTGATGCCTACATTGGATGCCGACAGGGAAACATGACCATAACCAAAGGACCGGATATCAAAAATTTAATCTTGTACCTGCCAGCCCAGCCAAGCATCACACCTCATATATCGATGACCAATCTGCGCCCTGCCTCATATATTACTGATAATATTAGACCACCATTAACAGTTTAGGAAGCGCTAGATTTTAAAGATCAAACGGAAGACGATGCCATTAATAAATTCATTAATCAAACCGAGTCCACATCGTATACACAATGCTTTATGATAAAAGCGGCATTTGATAACGAATTAGAGGAAGATCCTCTAAAAGATGACAATGACCCAAATATACCTGTAACCTCTGTTGCTAACAGCAAAGTAATACAAATTGAACCGGGCAAAACTTTAAACATTAACGCTAATCTGACACCTGAACAAGAGACCAAACTCATCCAGCTCCTACGAAAGTATCAGGAGGCATTTGCTTGGGACTATCCCGATATGAAGGGGATTGATCCCCAGCTATGTACACATCGTATCTATATCGAGAAAGATGCAAGACCAGTTCGCCAACCACAGAGAAGACTCAATCCCCATTTAAAAGATGTTGTAAAAGATGAGCTGCAGAAATTATTAGACGTTAATTTTATTTATCCTATTTCTGACAGTAAATGGGTCTCCCCACTTGTGGTAGTACCTAAAAAGAATGGGAAATGGAGGATCTGTGTTGATTACAGAGAATTAAACAAAGCTACACAAAAAGATCACTTCCCGCTCCCTTTCATAGACCAGGTATTGGACACCTTAGCAGGCAAGAAATTTTTTTCTTTCTTGGATGGCTTCAGCGGATATAACCAGATTCAGATCGCCCCTGAAGACGAGGACAAGACTACCTTTACTTGCCCCTGGGGAACGTTCGCCTACCGAGTCTTACCCTTTGGATTATGTAATGCTCCGGCTACATTCCAACGGGTTGTTCTTAGCATCTTCGCAGATTTAATTAATGATGGATTGGAAGTCTATATGGATGATTTTACACCATATGGAGATGACTTTGATCCAGCCCTGGACACTCTCGAAAAAGTTCTAGAGCGTTGCATTGCTACCAGGCTTTGCTTGAGTCACGAAAAATGTTACATGATGATGACAAAAGGACTCATTCTGGGACATCACATCTCAGCAGCTGGAATTCAGGTAGACCCGGCTAAAATTAAAATACTCATGCTTATTCCAACCCCCACTAATCAAACAGAGGTACGCAGTTTTCTTGGTTTTTCTGGGTATTATAGACGATTTATACAACATTACTCACGTATTGCCGCACCTCTACATGCATTAACTGGAAATGTTGATTTTTTGTGGACAGAAAAATGTGATCGAGCCTTCACAGAATTAAATAAGTTGCTATCTACAGCTCCAGTTCTCAGAGGACCTAATTGGAACTTACCATTCCAAATTTCAACCGACGCCTCAGACACAGCAATCGGTGCAGTCTTGGGCCAAGAAGAAGAGAAAAGACCATACGCTATCTATTACATCAGCAAAAATTTGGCTCCGGCTGAATTAAATTACACTGTCACCGAAAAAGAATTTTTAGCTGTGATACATGCTATTAATAAATTTAGACACTATATTACAGGCTATCCCGTTATTTTGTTTACAGACCATTCTGCTATTAGGTATTTAGCAAATAAGCCTGTTACAAATGGAAGAATAACTAGGTGGTTGATCTTGTTGCAGGAATTCGACATTACAATCAGAGACCGACCAAGGAAGGAGAACCCTGTAGCTGACTTTCTTTCACGAATACCAAAAGCAGTTGAAACAATAGCAGTTGAGGACCAATTCCCTGATGAACACTTGTTTGCAGTTGCTGTTCAGACTCCCTGGTACGCTGATGTGGCTAATTATCTTGCAGTAGGTAAGCTTCCAAAACATTTAACTCCCAATGAACGGAAACAGATTGTTGCGAAAAGCAATCGATTTTCGTGGGTTGGAGGCTATCTTTTTCACACAGGCGCAGATATGGAAATCAGAAGATGTATTCGAGAAGACGAAATCTTTGATATCTTGAAAGCCTGCCATGACGGGCCATGTGGAGGACATTTCGCTGAACGAAGGACAGAACACAAAGTATTACAAACGGGATATTACTGGCCTACAATCTTCAAAGATGCCAAAAGATTTGTCCAGGCCTGTGATAGTTGTCAGCGTGTAGGACGACCTGGCCCAGCAGACGAAATGCCTTTGCGGCCTCAATTGGTGATCGAACCTTTTGAACGCTGGGCTCTGGACTTTCTCGGACCCATCAACCCCCCATCAAACCAAAAAACTTACATTTTGGTGGCAACTGAATATGCTACCAAATGGCTTGAGGCGGAGGCATTACCCAGAGCTACAGAGGAGTCGGTAATTCAGTTCTTGTTCCATTTGTTTGTACGTTATGGTCTCCCAAGGGAAGTGGTTACAGATGGAGGACCACAATTTGTGGGACATAAATTAGCGGCAACACTCAATAACCATCACATACATCACAAAATTACTACCCCATACCATCCGCAGGCAAATGGGCAAGTCGAGAACAGTAATAAGATAATAGAGTCCATCTTGACAAAAACTGTTGCCTCACACCGCCGCGATTGGGCCGCTCGACTACCGGAGGCACTGTGGGCTTATCGAACCACATGGAGAAGTACCACTGGCTATTCACCATATCACTTAGTGTTTGGAAAGCAACCCATTTTTCCTATAGAATTTGAGATCCAAACACTGCGAACTGCCCAAGAAGTCGGATTAGATTTAAGTGAAGCACAGAAAAATCGATTACAGCAAATTAATGAGTTGGACAAAACAAGGCTCGCTGCATTACAGAATACAGCACTCATCCAGCAGCAGCGAGCCAAATGGCATGATGCGCTCATCAAAAACAAGATATTTCACGAAGGAGACTGGGCTCTGTTATATGATTCTAGATTTCAGGATTTCCCGGGGAAGCTTCAGACTCGATGGTTGGGACCATACGAGATTCAAAAGGTCCATGACAATGGGACCCTTACTTTGATTACAATCGATGGATCTGGATATACATTTAAGGTAAACGGCCACCGAGTTCGTCTGTATCGCAAACCGCTCACTCGGGAATCATTTTTCCAGCAGTTACGCCAATATACTAACATCAAGATTATGGGAGAGGAAGCAAAAACTTCCTCCCCTATAGATTCGTAAGAATTTCATTCTTTATTACCACATTTTGTATATAAGATTGTAAATTTTGTATATATGTTTCAACTGTGTGTTTTGCTGTTCCTTTTCAAAAGGAACAACACTGGTGTGTTTTGCTGTTCCTTTTCAAAAGGAACAGCACTGGTGTGTTTTGTTGTTCCTTTTCAAAAGGAACAGCACTGGTGTGTTTTGCTATTCCTTTTCAAAAGGAACAGCACTGGTGTGTTTTGTTGTTCCTTTTCAAAAGGAACAGAACTGGTGTGTTTTGTTGTTCCTTTTCAAAAGGAACAACACTGGTGTGTTTTGCTGTTCCTTTTCAAAAGGAACAACACTTGCGTGTTTTTGCTGTTCCTTTTCAAAAGGAACAGCACTAGTGTGTTTTGCTGTTCCTTTTCAAAAGGAACAACACTTGTGTGTTTTGCTGTTCCTTTTCAAAAGGAACAGCACTTGCGTGTTTTGTTGTTCCTTTTCAAAAGGAACAGCACTTGTGTGTTTTGCTGTTCCTTTTCAAAAGGAACGACACCCTTGAGTTTTGTTGTTCCTTTCCAAAAGGAACAGCATTTTTTGAATTTTTTTTGTTCCTTTCCAAAAGGAACAGCACTTTTGAATTTTTGCTGTTCCTTTTCAAAAGGAACAGCACTTTTGAATTTTCTTATTTCGTTTAAGGAGCAACATTTGTGTGTTTTTTTTTTTCAATTTCTTTTAAGCAAGCAGCATTTGAGTGCTTTTGTTATCTTAGGACATTGCATCAAAAAGGACCCTCCCACCCTCCCTTGTAAGAAAGAAATAGTATGCCCTCGTCCTTTCTATAAGAAGAAAACATTGTCCCGAGGCCATAAGTAGCAGCTATATATTTATGCAACAAATATAAAAGGCATGATATATCAAGATCAGCACATCATAAATCGCTATCTATAACAGCCCTAGTATTGATGCAACAAAGGAGGGAACCATACACTCATCATTCTTTCAGCCATAAGTCTCACTTCCTCTTCCTTGTTGGAAAACTTTATCATGTTACGTTCCTACAATTTTTCTTATTATTACTTGGAAATAAGAATAGAAAATTTATATTTTCCTATTGGGATAACAAGACTTCTTCCGCCATTCCCACTCTTAAGGAGGGCTGAACCACCCTTATGTGTAATCATACAAGAGCAAAAGTCTATCTCAAAAGAAAAAGCAGCAGAACCAAAAGAAATTATTTGTCAAATGCAGGATAGGGGGTTTCATTAAGAACCAACCTACTATGATCGTAAGATTGGAAGCGAAGTGGCATTCCCATCATGGCCACCACACCAGGGATATGGTCCAACAGGTTCATTATATAAACAAACCTTGGAACAGGGGGTCTCATCACGAGCTAGCCTGCCCACGTTTCGCGCCTCTCTGGTGAATGGCGTCATGGTTATCTGGTTACCAAGCCAGCATGATGGCCTGCATGTTGACAAGAATTGCTCTTCAAAACTACACAAAGGACTATGGTTCCGGGGTGAAATAAACAACTCTGCCACGGTTATAAACACCGGTCGGTAGCAGAGCTCTATTAATGGTATCGGAGTCAAAACATATACACCAATTTGGATCTTATTAAATCTTTCATTCTATCCTCGTAATAATTATATCTTACACCTCAAGGAATACGTCACATGAACATTTATCATTACCAAGTATGGCAAAGGCATTTGACTATGACAATCTCAGACTTTCCATGAGTGCTAGACGTCCTATCCTTATGTTCTGCATCACATCACGAAGGCTTATGTTAAACGCGATCTATCTGTCGCATCGATCTCGGTATTTCATTGTCTAATCTGAAACATGGCAAAATTTTAAAAGCTGCTCCATTATGACTCGGTGATGGAATGACCACCTTCTTCTATTTGACGGCTGGGGCAGCCTATCATTTCGCGCGGGGGGGAGGTGACTTCATTACTCCGCCGGCCACGTGTTAACACATCATTCGGAAATGATATGATACGGAGGTACGATATGCGTTAACGGCATGACAATGCTATTTTTTGAAAAAGTTGTTATTTATGATCAATTATTCATGCATGCTCTGTATCTTTTCTTTTTGCCGCAATTACGTTCTTTGCATTGCTGTTCCATCTAGACCCTGAAACAGAACCATGGGGGGAAAGTCTATCAGAAGTGAGCCGAGCGAGCTCATAGTTTCCGAAGCCGCTCGGAAGATCTTAGAAAAAGCAGGGTGGTTAACTTATTTTGGCCGCCTGCGCAAATCAAAAGAAATAGTGGCCATGGAATTCCTGCAGAATTTGCAGGAAGAACACTCAGTGGTAGGTGGGAAGCAGATAGCAATCACGAAGGAAATAATCGCGGAAGTAACCGGATTACCAGACTTAGTTCCAATATGGACGACAAAGAAAGAAAGACTGCAAAAGATCGTAGAACTCTTCCAAGATGAAGGGCAGGAGCTGACAGTGAAGGGAAAAGGAGTGCTGCCGGCAACACTGGGAGAACCTTGGAGCGAACTGGCAAAGGTAGTACAGAGCTACATCACTTGCGAAGGACGAAAAGATGTGGTAAGGCCGCGTCACCTTAAGCTCTTAGCTGTGTTAAAAGGAAAATGTGCTGTGAATCTCCCTGCATTGTTAAATTCATTGTTGCATGATACCTCTCGGAGCCTGAAAAAGGCACACCATGAAGACGCAGTGGTTAGCCACCACGGGCTGATCCGCCTGATAGTGACATACAGTCTCGCTCGGCAGCAGACTAGCTGGCGGGAACTTCTTACAGCAATTGAAGGGGAAGTAGAATCACCATCCCCAAAGACGAAGCACCCCGCTAGCACCGCCGAAACACCTAAAAAACCCAGAGAATCGCCAAAACCTAAGCAACCCTCGGGCACAACCGAGCAAGCGAAGAAACGCATAAAGCTAGGGAAACAGAAATGCACCCCTGAAGCAACTAGACATGCAGAAAAACGTAAGGAATTGGCCGCAGAAATACCTGCTACCTTAAAACGAAGGCATTCCTCTGGCACAGAAGAACAGGTTGAAAAACGCAGAAAGGTGGAGGCGGAGGAACAGATGGTCAGCACACCCGAACAGCCCGGGAGGCCTAGAAAGTCAGTTCGGTTGGCAAAGATAAGAGGTAGGCTGGAGAAAATCCAGCCAAACATAGGCCAGCCGATTGAAATAATAGAGGACCCTCCAGCGCCGGAACAAATACCTGGGGAAAACCTGGAACAAACAGAGAATGAAGTAGAAGCTGAAGAAGGAGATAGGGATGACGACTCTGCGGCCGAGACCAGCTATCCAGAGGGAGCTGCTGAGTAGCCAATTCGGAAGAAGGAGATGGAACAATTGGGGGGTAGCCATCCACAAAACCCTGTGGAGGAAGAAGAGATGGCCACCATTTTGGCCAGCCTTAGAGGTTATCCTTCACCCTCCAGTCCGGCAGAGCCTCCCGAAGGACCATTTGAGGAAGAGACGCGTGACGAATTGCATGATGGAATGGCAGGGGAAGAAAACCCCCCTGCCATCGACAAAGAAAATGTGAATACCGATCAGGAACAAGCCGTTCCTAAAACACCAGAAGGAAATCCACCCGCTGATGGTGGGGAGGATGAAAATGTTTGTCGGGAACAGGACGTTCCCCGAATGATGGAAGAAACCCTCGATGAAAGAGGAGCATAACTGAGGGCCGCCCATGTGCCCACAGCCGAGGCAAAAGAAATTAAGAAGTTGAGAAGAAAACAGCAGAAATTGCTGACCATTATAGCCCAGCTTCGGCGGAAAATTCGAAGTCTGAAAGCCAGTTTGAGAATAAAGAGGACTGTGAGAAGAAAAAGGAGGAAAAATACAGCTGGGTCCTCTCAGAGAGGAAGACAGAGCACCTATAGGCATCTAGTAGGTCGATATTCTGCTAGTAAACCTGCAGCTGTTCCAATTAATACTGAGGAACAAAATGTTGTTCCATCTAGAATAGAGCACCAGAATGCCTTTCCTATTGACATAGAGGAGCAGGCTGATATTCCAAACAGCCCATTAGAACCAACTGCCGTTCCAATTAAAGTTGAGCCACAAGACGACATTCCAGTTACAGAAGGACCACCGTACCCCTTTGTACATGTTAAGAAGGAGGGGGAAACTAGAGCACTTCACACTGAGACACCGCCTTCAAGGAGAATTAAGCGACGAAATGTAAAGGTCCAGGCGAAACTTCCGGCCTCCAGGGAATTATGGGAAAGGGATCCAAAAACCAAGGCCTTGCACCGCGAGATGAGACAGGCCCAACAAGAGGCTGAACAGCTACGGGAACAAATGATCCCTCGAGAGAAATATGAGGAGCTGCAACAGGAGGTTGAGCAGAGGATTCCTCGAGAAAAATATGAAGAGCTGCAGCAGGAAGTTGAGCAGAGGATTCCTCGAGAAAAATACGAAGAATTGCAGCAGAGGGCTGAGCAGTTAGAGCAACAAAGGATCCCTCTGGAAAAACATGAAGAACTGCAACAGCAGCTGAGAAACATGAGTGAATCGGAGAGTCGGGCTTTTGAAGGATGGCAGAAGGAGCAGGAAAAGGTTGCCAAGGTAACACGTCGACTAGATGTTGTTATTAAACAATTGGACACTGTATGTTCGTTGTATGATGATGTTTTGACTTGCAGGGCCCCCGCGAAGAATTATGCTTTATTCCTCCTTGAAAGATACCTAAGATTGAAAATAAAAGCTGTCAGGGTAGGTGCCCCCATTCAGATTAACACTGTTAATGATTTTATTGATTGTTGCAAACATTATGGGGTTAAGGTCCAACGATTATTATGCGAATTTTATTTGCACAATATGGTGCTTGAGCAGGAAACTGATCTAAACCCTGGCCCTTTTGTGGGGGATATACAGCTGCAAGCCTTTGTTTCATTTGGGGTCAACCAGTTAAAATGGCTCAGGGCTTACAATGCCTTTCAGAGGCAGGAGCACAGCCTGGATCTATGGGTCAGGGCTGAGCCTCGAGATCCAGTTCGCCTATGGCAATCACACAAAAGCCTTATGAGAAACCCTGGCGTTATGAAAATACTAGGACCCATGCATGAGGAGTTGATCCGAAATAGCTTAGAATACTTCCTGGTTATTAAAGATTCCGCCTTGGAGGCTGCCAAATTCCGTTATCGGATTTCCACCCCAAGCATCCAGCTCAGGGAGCCCTTCAGATATGAGAACTTTGAGCTGGCTACTGAACGATTGCCTTTTTATGGCCAGTGCATTCTGCAAGCTGGACCATCATGGTTAGGATATCGGTTCCGTAGCCCAATTATCTGGCACCCTGCACCAGGGTACCAGGCCTTGTATGATATGCTTGCAGATCAGTTGCATTATTTCTTTGATAATCTGGTTGCCTATCATGGTTGCAGACCCCCTCATGAAGTACCCTCTCCAGCCTATTCTCTTAGTGCTCTCCATGTTAATTATAACGGTTTCATGAGGCCATGAAACAGAGTAAGTCGGGGGGTGTGTAGAGCATTGGGAAGGTATGTTTTAATAAATGATTTAGAGATGTTTTAAGCAATAGTTGTAATCTTTTCTTTATTATAAAGTAGGGGAAATGCAAAGACAACGGGTCTAAAATGATCCAATCACTAACAGTTGTCTTCTCTACGCAGGAAAAGGTAAAAGCAGGAAGGCGCAATGCGAAACGAGGATTTGATGAGAAGATAACGGCTGTCCCTCCAATTCTAAATAAGGTTCAGACCAGGTCGAGTAAATCAAGGGAGATCAGTCCGAAACGAGATAAAGGACTGCCAGTTCGGAATTACAGGCCGAGTAAAGGAAAGCGTTAACAGTTTAGCGGATCCCTCAGGATCTTCGATCCTGAGGGATCGCTACGATCAATCATTTTTTCGACCAATGAACTTCGTCGTTAATTGTATAAAAGGAGGGTAGCATTGAAACTAGGGGATGACTTTTGTATCTTTAACTTTCTGTTCATGAATTTCATTGTCAGTTGAACTCAGACTATTGAGTCTCTCTGAGACTTAGTTTTGTACTCTCATTGATGCGTTAATATAATATCTCGGTGTTAATTTCTCCGTGTGTCTGAAGTAGTTTACGACAGTGCGCCATTGGAAGCTTTGGGCCCGGCTCCAACGGACACTGGCTTATTGTACCATTACAATTCTGCTTTGTGTGGTTTGTTTCTCAGAATCTGTTATGGTTACATGTTGTTTCATATTTACTCATCTGTATCTTTCCTGTTATAAATCTCTGTAACAAGTTCATATCATACTTTCAGGATTCTTCGCATACTGTTGATCTGAGTTGTTTGCACTAATTACAGAATTCATAAGTGGAATATTTCAGCTACAGGTGACTGGGGTTAATGGATTGTTGGTGACTATTGCAGATCGTGTACATATGATTGACGTTTCCTATCTTTAATGATTTGTTGTTCCATTTGATATACATATGATTGACGTTTCCTGTCTTTAATAATTTGCTGTTCCATTTAATCAAGCTGCAAACCTGTATAAATGATTGCTTTCCTTTTTGTATGCAAGTGTGTGCCAAGGATTGGAAGTGTAGACCTCGCGAGACTTAGTTTCTTTACTGCCATTCCATTTATTGCTGTTCCATTTACTGTCGTTCCTTTTATTGTTGTTCCATTTTTGAAGATTGTTGTTTCATTCTGTTTTCTTGCTTGCGTTTATTGAAGTGGCATGAGAGGAGGTTCAAGACTGTTGTGAGATACAGCAGACGCTATAATGCTCCCAGATCATGATCCATATTCCTTCATCAGTTTCTAGGGGGATAGGTTATTAATTCCATACCCTCGACCGACGAAGTTGCTGCGTGTGTGATTTCTTTTATGCAAAAGTAATTTAGCATTAGCATCCGTTTACTCTTGTATTCTTTAGATCTATACTACGACGCATTATCCTGAAAAATAGCCTCAAATTAAGATGTCCCTTACAATAACAAAATGCTCCCGGATTGTCTTGTAATGTGAGATAACTAGAGGTGAAAAAGACCCTTGTTACAGCTCCACAACATCCTTACTATCGCGGAGTAGTTTCATGCAGGTCTCTATGAATGCGGTAATCATGGATGGGTCCATGTCCTCAACTAGTCTCTCCTGACTCCTTGAGGTAGAGGCCTCAACGAAGCTTTTCTTTTCTTGCATAAATGTTTATTTTGCGTGCTCCAAATCAAACCCAGTCTCATTTTTTGGTGCTTTGTGGAACCATTCACCTTCTGCAGGTTGCTTCCCTTTATCCCCCCCAGTCATCGTTTCACTCTACAACATAATGTTTACCTTAGGGTCTTCCTCGTGATGCTCAACCCTCATCATCTAGAGATTCTGCGTCGGTTGCAGAGGCTACACCCCATTTTCCCGAATCTTAGCTAACAATATAGGGAAATCCTACGTTGCATGGTCAAAGTGAGAATAGTAGTGGCATGAAAGTTGCGTCGGATTCAGACAATCTCTTCTGTAGTGTCCTGGTCCTCCACAATTGTAACAAATCAACTTCCCTTGGCCTCTTCTAGGTCGCCCTCCACCTCGTCCTCGGCTGTGCCCCTAACACTCACCTCACACTCCCCCAGTGCCTTGGTCCAAAGGCCATGTTTCTTCCTACACCTTGTATGCAGGTGTCGTGTCCATCATTAATTTGTAACTATGCTAATTGTGCTCATCATGACCTACTCATTGACAAAAATTGCAAAAGAGTTATTGTTGTGTCTATACGAATTTTTGCAACAAATGGTCATTGTCGATCGCATGTTTCCTAGCCACTTGGCATATGGCACGCCATAGCATGGTCCCTATGCTTGGTCCTGCCACAGCCTCTAGACTTAGAGGCAATGGTCCCCCTGTTGCAACATAGTTCGCAATGACTGGATAGTGATCGTTGTCATGCCCCTGACCTTTGCATTTTAGGCACCAAACTTCTTCCTGTGGCTCTAATCAAGCTATTATGTCTTTCCTCAGACTTTCCATTTCGATGCAAAGGTTCTGTAACTGCACGTGAATCTGTTGAACCCCTAGATTATCATCTTGCATTGTTGTCTCGTGCAGTCTCATCGCGATTTCCAGAGCTTCTGCCTGGGTCCCAATCTTCTGTTGTGATAGCACAAACCTTAGGTGGGGCAGTAGCGAGGCCACAAACCATTTGTAGTGCTACTCATAAGTTAGGTTCATGTTGGCTTCATGGATTGTACACTTCAATCTTTGATCCAAATCCTAGGGCATCTCCCCAGGCTTCATCATGATCTCCTTGAATCCCACAATTGATTGCGCTTGAGACTTAGGTCTATTGAATTCTCTATTCAACGCAGTCTAGATATCTGCCAATGTGGACGTTGGGTTATCAATATTGTACTTAATATACCACATTTGTGCGTGGTCCTAAAAAACACTAACTAGTGTCACTTTCTTCATTTGGTTGTCCGTGATACCTTGAGCTTCCCATATAGCCTTTGTGATGAACCAAAACTAGTATGGATCTTCATTTCCTACGCCCTTGAATACAGTTAGATTTAAGCAGTTTTCCATATTGAACAGTGGTGGAGGCAGCGGTGGTGTGGGCGATAGGGTGAGTGGTGGAGGTGAGGATGGAGGTAGTGGGATGGATGGGACAAGGATGGAGGTAGTGTAGGTATTTGCAGGAACCCTTGTCTTATCAGATGAATAATGCTCAGTGGAGAAGACTGCACTGCTCCTTCGTTGTCACTCAACGGAGGCTAAATCAGCGGGCTATACTCAAGACCTTTTCTCCCACCGTCCCTAAAATACCTTCCACTTTACGTCGATCCAAACATCAAGGTAACTGAATGACCCACTTTTCACACAAGAGCATCTTAATCCAAGTATTTAGTGATTTCAAATACTTACCTTGCGGTCCTTTGAAGAAGTTACCCTCTGCTTCATTGTAACTAATAGAAGTATCAACCATCAACTCTTTCACAAACCCTCCTATGATGCAGTCGAGCCAATGGTTGACAGTGAGAATGATCTTATCCTCAGAAGCTTCCAATATCTTCACTAACTCTGATGTCCAAACAATCAGATTGTCAAGCCTCCACCTCCCTCGGCCGTTTACCAACTTCACGATCCACTCGTATAACTCAACTGGGAAGGAACGAAATAAGATTTCATGTATTTTTGTGTATAGATATCTGTCCAACCACTGTTCTTTCATCAATCGTGGATTGTTGTTCTCTTGCGCCAAAAATTCGTGGATATTTCTATCCAACCAATCTTCAGTCTCTTTCTTACTTGGATTCCAATGATGCAACATCACACATATCGTTATGCGGATCCCGATCCTGGCAACAGAACCATTTTTTGGCTTGATGGGCCCTGACCCAAGTTCAACATTAGTCAGCCAAGAAAATCCCTACACTATTGGAACTTTCAACATTAGTCTGTGGAGCGTGGACCAAAGTCTCACCCAAAGCAATATGGGGGGATGCAAGAACCAAGTTTCCACCCCCTGAGATGGTCGTGATGTTGAATTTATACCTTAAGTCCTTCCTTCACATAGATTGATAAGCCTTTAAGGCTTATCAATGTACTTTCTCTTTCATCTCTTAAAACCTCTGTGAAGGTATATGATCATCCCTCATGCAACCCTAAACGATGATTCAAGCACTTACGAGCCTCTGTAAGTATGTTACTGTATAAGTTCCCAAAATATCTTAAGTGTTCACCTAATTTACACATAGTTAGGATTATCTTCGTGTAGACATATATCATTATTTGCATTCATATAATAGATAGAAACATATACATTCGCGCATAAAATTAGCATTATAATAAATCCAGAACTTAACATAACATAATCACATGCAATCCACCGAGGCAAAATACATAGTAATTTTGAAATGCTTCTCTTTATTGATGATTTAGATTCTCAATACAGACTCTATCTACCTTGCCCACACAGCTGTAAGGGTCTGTGCACTTAGTTGTGGACTTCTACCCTAGGCCCCTACACACTCAGCTGCAGAGCCTCTTCCTATGCTAAGACTCTCGCTCTTAAATCTTTACAAACTCATCTAGTACTTCTTCTTCCCTTCCTCCTAGACTCCTCTAAGGCCTCCTTTTTATACAATCCCATGGTCTGTGGACCAAGGGAAGATCTCTAAAACTGACACAACCTATCTAGACTAAGGGTGGAAAACCCTTTTTGACTCCTGATATCTTCACACTCTACGACCACAAAATGCGGAAACTTTACATTTCTTTATACAAACTTCAGGCCTTCTAGCCCAAAAATTGGGTTTTTTACTGCAAAATTTACCCCCAGGGGACCCGTTCCCAACATTTCCCGACCTCCCGGTGGGAATTGCAGAACCTTCATGATCAATCACACAGGTATGTTGTAGGTCAGTCTTCAAGTTTTTTTTTGTTTTCAACTAACATATTTCTTGCCATGAGTGTTGTTATGTCTCCAAGCATCATAGGTGTTCATCTGTCTCTCAGTAGCACAAGTACATGGCCTTTAGGAGAATAGAGTCAAAGGACACCGTTGAGAGAAATACGGGGGTTGCAACCAAGAAAGTGTATATGAGCTTGATTGCCTATGAATACATCAAGTTTTTCATAGACAAGACATCAAGATAATATCGCAGCAACATCACAATGCGAAGCACCATCAGTAGCAGTAGAAGGCAACACACGTGCATGCAGTGAGTGCAAGAGGAAGGTTATTGACAACACAAAGGTGAAATAAAGTTGCAAGCTCAAGCAGATCCACTTGTGATGAAAGAAACTTTGGAGACTAAGGCTATGAGGTGACGATGCGACATGAAGGTTATGCAAAGACAAAGAATGGAAGAGAGAATGGGTTGCATGTGTTGAAGCAGAAACTCAAGGAAGAACAAGAGTTGCATAGACGAGAGAATGAGTTGCAGCAGGAATAGGTATAGTAGGGGGCATAATTTGCATAGATGGATGAAATTGCGCCTATACAAGTTATAGATCCATCCCAACATCTCTCACGAAGCAGACAAGGTGAGCAGTGCTATTAATCGCATGCAAAGGAATTCAACATTATGCATGTCATTGTGCACATGCATGCGATCACACCCCTTCGGCACAATCACTGAGGTGAAGACAAGAAGCAAGTCCAATAGGAGCTGAACATGTATTTTGACAAGTTGATGCACATGACCACAAACACATGCTTGGAGAGGAGTGTAGACACTATGCATCAAAATTTTGTCAGTCTGGTTGCACCCAGGATGACCATGCACATGTTATCAGACGAGTTGAATAGAGGAGCCATATCAATTCACCTGGATGCAACAAAGGAAAGAGTTATCTTCAACAAGATGTCACCATTGAATGCACGAAAACCCTTAGGGATGACCAAGCTTGGCATCATCTCACCACCTTCGATAATCACAAGGATTTCAAAGAGTTGGTGTCACCACAATGGTCTAAGTGCCAGTGATATCTTGCATGGCTTTCTCAATCCATTTTGTCTCACATGAGAACATGTGCATTGTAATGTAACATCTTGTCAAGTGGAAGTTCAAGTGTCGATAGTTGAATGTAGCAGTCATAGAGTAGCTGAAGAGTCATGAGGATAGATGAATGGTCTCAACGAGGAATATCAAGGGTCACCCCACCCATTATTATAAATAGTCCCTCTTAACTCATTATAGACGCTTTTGGTCAGCCAAGCTTTGATAGGAGTATGTTAGATAAATCTTAGAAAATATTGGAACGTGCCTTGGCTTCTCCGCTATGGAGAGCTAGTATATCCCTTTGGAGGAGGAGGCGGTTGTGGCTGTAATGTTCTGCTATTGGAACTAGTGGTTGGACATGGGTGTATTGTATGACTGGATCTTACACTTCTTAATATAATAGATCCATCATTTTTCATGCATATGTTGTATTGTATTCCAACTATCTTGAGTACTCTAAATGATATATGTATATATTTTCTTATGCATGTATGTGTAGTTATTTCTGTATATGTATGTATGAATATTTCTAAAATGTGATGTTGCTTTAACCATCACTTTGGATTGATAGCTAACTTTACTTCCACTTTTTGATTCCTTTTTTCTTGTGTGTTCCCTTCTTCACTCTATGCTATCATAGGTTTCTAAGGGGCGCACACACCTCACTCTCTGTGTGTTAGAACTGTTCATGCACCTTCCTTGTCTTGCCATAACTGTCACAACCTTGCTACCAATAGGGACACCTTACTTTTCTCTGTGTGAAACTATAGTCAAGGCATTACTGTACGACCCACTGTTGCGACTCCTACACCAAATGGTCTAAGGTATAATTTGTACTTCTTACCGAGGAGATCCCCTGACATGTTGGTGGGTCCATCACTATCAACATTTTGGCACTAGAAGGAGGTCCAAATGACAAGCTGAGTCCTCACATCTATTTGGAATCTCTGCATATATATCATGACTAACTATAGAGTTTCTCTTCCGGAGTGTATGTCTTATGGAAATGATTTCATAATCTCGGAAGAGATATCAAATAACTTGTCACATAAAACATATGATGGTGGAGGTCACGTAGCCTTAGTCACGCACGCAGTCATTATTGTAGGCTCATGCGAAAGACATGGAGTCTTCGAAGAATACATGACTTGTGCATTGTTCGTCTACATGCTTCGAGGGCACCCAATGCACTGGTGTTCCACACTACCCAAAAAATATATTCATTCTCTTTCTCATCTGGCCGCAAAGATAGACCGTGCTTTCAATCACTTTAACCATAAATCACTCGATAAAGAAATTATGAAATTATGAAAAGCACCCGATAAATTCGTTGAACAGTTTTACACAAACTTTTGTAATCTTGCATACTGATTCCTCGAAGATGAAATTGATTGGGAATTTATCAATGGAAGATTTAAGTATCTTCTTTACATATCTGAGCCCCGCTTAGAACACTTTGGTGATGGAGCTATGCAATCAGGGGTAGACATAGTTGTTGTCACAAGTGACTCTCTGACTTAACCTCATCAAATAGCTCCACCACCGCAGAGTAATGTGGGAGAACATGCACACATATCTGTTGAACGGTCACATCCTCCCACCCCACCTTCTCTTGATATCTATGTAGATTTAGCTTGAAATTCTATTGGTTGTCACGTGGATTCATTCTCTCAACCTCCATCCCCACATTTTATTGATCCTTTGGATTGTACTGTCTTGTGTTCTCCCATTCTGGGTTCCTCACCTCTTGTGAAAGAGGATCAAGTTGTTGACGGAGTTGGTGTTATGCAGCCAACCTGTGCCATCCTTCATGATGAGTGTGTGCAGGAATCTAAAGAAGAACCCACAGTGAAGGATGACTCCCTTCCAGCCACGCCTCATCTGCTTTATCTTGACATCCCTTGTGATACTGCCACTGTTGATTTCCCCTGTGAAAACTCATTTCTATATGTTTCTACTTCCGCTCATTCAAAAGACACGTTAAATGTGAATACATCATTACATTGTAGAGAGGACATATATTCTTGTGAAAATCTATCCAATTTGTCATCTGTCATTTGTGAAAACACAGAGGGTGAACATCCTTGCTTCTCATATACCGTCTACACAATTCATCAAATCATGAGGATTTCAACAAACACCTTGAATTTTCTGATCTTGGTTGTCGTGATCTCTGCACTTCTTCATCTGAACACGATGTTGATTCGATCATTGTTAATCTATCTAAGAAACTATTCTACAATGATCTATATGTCGACAAAGTCAAAATCCCCCAGACTATCGAGGCACTTTAGCCCGAGCTGATGGTTATGTCAGGCTCTCGCTGTCTTGAGGTTCATTTTACTTCTGATCAGGAAATTGTTGAAACACATAAGGCTCCTCATCACTCTGTTCTTTGCATTGAATATCAACGAAACACTGAGATTTTTCTTCCTCCACTCGAACTACATGATCCCATCACTCATGTGTTGGAGGAAACTTACACAGAAAGCACACTTACACAATGTAAGTGGTCTACCTTTCTCACATTTGCTTGCATGTCACAGTCAAGAGAATGCATACACTCAACATCTGCATGAAGTGTAGCATAGCACCATGGAAAGTCCACAGAGTGCATGTCGTGTGCTTTCACTCATCTTTGTTCTATGGTCACTTGTAAGCTGGAGTGTGTCTGCCTTCATCATTATATCTTTCATGCTTTCTAGTTTGCGCAACTGTGATGTTCGCAAACACTGTGTTCACCAACACTAGTCAACCAATGCGTCGGTGGCTGCATTGGAAGTATCATTTCATGTGAGACGACCCATGCACTGTTAGCTTAGGAGTAGGTGTAGTGTGTTCTTTATATTTATTTTCTTGCATGCATGTTTGCTTATTTCTTTGTGTGTTTGTTGCTTGCTTCTTTTTTTTGTTACTCACTTTGCTTGCACATTTTCTTCTAATTCTCGCTTTGCTTTTTGGTTTCTTTGCTTGTTATTGTCCGTAGGTTAGTTTCGCATGAACCATGGGTGACTCTTGAAATAAGTTGGGCAAAGTAAAAGAGGACTTGTGCAATTATCAACATTTGGTTATTATTTGTCCGTTCTATTATGTAAGAATATGTTGTCTTTATTCCATGATACATCAATGGAAAATACATATTGTTCAAAGTGAAACTTGGTGAAAACAAAATGCTTGTTAACTAGTATCACCTACTCTAGTTGGTTATTTTTGGGATGTTAATCCTTTTCAGCTCAGTCAAGTAGATTAAGGTGAGGGGGAAAACCTCAACAAGAATGTCAAAGGTATATATAAACTACTTCTTTGAAGGAACAACCTCCTCTGCTCTCAGTAAGCCAAGATCCCTCTTCCACCTCTTAAATGAATAAGTGCTATGCACAATTAGGAAAATGAAAAATGAAAAGGTAAAAAGTTCAAAAAAAGAAAAGAAAAATTAATGAGGTGAAAGAAGATAAAGGCTTCCTATGCAGAGAGGTGATGCAAGTAACTCCGCTGGGGTACTGACCAGAATCACTAGGAGTGAAGTGATGCTTGTGTTCCTACGTGGCTCCACCAGGGTACTTTCTAGGCCTGCTGGTAGTGGAGTAACACTAGAGATGAAACTAAAAATCTGATGATTATATGACTTGTCCACAAATATACCCCTCATCCGCAATAGAAACAACTGTGTTGGCTTGGCTTGGAATGTGTGTTTACTGACCAAGAGCTAGGAAGATGCTACATCTTACAATCGAGTAAGTGTGGAAACCAAGATGAACAGAGAACTGAACAATACTTCCAGAGGTGTTAGACTTTATTTTCACGAACAAGGTCCATTCAGAGAGCTAGAGTTATACCAATGTGTCGCCAAGTGTTTTAGCTACTAAGAACACCCTCCAAATTTTTTCCTTAGCTTCCTTTTGGAGCCTCCCTACCGACCATCTTTAGTAGCATGTCTTGCATTATCAAGTACCTAAGCTTCAATGGTTTTCTAGCATATCACGAGCATGTGCATGATAGCTTGTTGCATCATCCTCATAGGCTATCTCTCTAGACTTCATCCAACTCCAAGTTGACCAACTCCCTCAAGAAATTTCGCAATTCTGGAGGGGAACCAGCCTTCCATCCAGAAATTGCACAATCCTGATTAGCAACCTATTGGGTTCCAAAATTGCATAATCCTTCCTATCAACCTTCACTGGAAAAACTGCGCAATCTAGCCTAGCAAGACTGCTCATACCAGAAATTGCACAATTTTGGGCAACAGTCATCTCCTCAGCCTAGAAATTATAGAATCCCTCTAGGACAATGAGCCAAATAGCTAGAAAAAATTATGCAAACCTACCAAGGACAGCTACTCAGCCTAGAAATTGTGCAATCCTGGGAGACAATCATCTGTTCCTCTCAGAAATTGTGTAATCCCTCTAGGAAAACCATCTCTACTCAGCCCAGAAACTGCGCAGATTTTCATCCTAGGCTCACAGACCGATCTATGTGCCTCCAAGTTGACCAGTTCCTTCTGGGACCGAGCAAAACTGATTTTCATGCATGGATTATTTCTCCCAAGGTAACATGTAAAGGCATCCCTTGACTTAGGCATCTATATTTAGCAGCTGGAGGTTATATGCAAGGATCATTTTAGAAACCTTCCGCCAAGTGTCACTTTTCCTAGATTTGTGGCATGTGCATCCCAACCTCGATTTTATCAAAGCTCATCAACCAAACACTGCATAGATCATTCCTCACATCAACCTTGCAGCTCTTACATCACACATTTCATCTAGGAGTCATCGGCACATTCAGCTCAACTATTTTGCAGTAAGCCCACAATTCATGTCTTATATTGCATTTATGTTGCTTTTTGTGTTTTGCTTTGTGTGAGTTTTGTTTGCTTGATTTCAATGAGTGCTTACTATCATTTGCAGTATGTTAGCTTGTATAAGAACCATTTCATTTTTTGTTTGCATCTCACTACTGTCGCATGCATGACACTGTTTTGCATGGACAGTCACCATTGCGACTACTCGCTTCACACACATGCATGCTTTCCCATTTTATGAATCCTACACTTTCTATTTGCATGAATGATCATTCACTCTTTTTTGCACTCATCTCATCATGAATTAAGACATCTCATGTTTTCAGTCACCCATCGGTTGGTCTGGGCTGCCTTGGCCCAGACCGTGCATTGTCGGGTTAGCACTGCGCATTTCTAGAAGTGAAGGCTCTACATTCCCTCTAGAAATTGTGCAAGTATAACCCAACAATGACCTCCAGGCTTGCAATGCACAATTCTTGGAGGTAGTGTCCTGCTAGCCCTAGAAACTACGTAACGCAATTTGCTCGATGCATGTCACTGTTGACTTAAATTGCACATTGCAAAGTTTCAGTCCTCAGTAGGCTAGGTTGGAATATGCATTGTGTAGTTCCAACAATCAGTCAGCCTCCCGACAGCCCGAAATATACCTTGTGAAATTTTAGCAGTTAGTCTCCTGACCTCATGGTGGAAATTGTGCAACCTTTACAATCAATCACACAGGGATGTTTCAAGTCAGTCCTCAAGTTTGTTTTTCTTTTCAACTAACAAATTTCTTTCCATGAGTGTTTCTATGTCTCTAGGCATCATAGGTGTTCGTCTATCTCTCAGAAACACAAGTACATGGCCTTAAGGAGAACATAGTCAAAGGACACCATTGAGAGCACAACGGGGGTTGCAGACAAGAAAGTATCTATGAGCTTGCCTTCCTATGAATACATCAAGTTGTTTGTAGGCAAGGACATCAAGATAATATGGCAACAACATCACAATGAGCAACACCATCAGAACAGCAAAAGGCAACACACATGCATGCAGTGAGTGCAAGAGGAAGGTTGTTGACAACACAGAAGCAGAACAAAGTTTCAAGCTCAAGCAAGTCCACTTTTGATGAAAGCAACTTTTGAGACTGAGGCTATGATGTTATGGCATGACCTGAAGGTTGCGTGATGATAGAGAATGGAACAAAGAAGGAGTTGCATGTGATGAAGTAGCAACTCAAGGAAGAAAAAGAGCTGCATAGACGAGAGAATGAGTTGCAGTATGAACATGTATTGTAGGGGGCACAACTTGCATAGATGGATGAACCTATGCCCATACAATCTATAGATCCATCCCAGCAGCTAACATAGAGCATACAAGGTGAGCAGTTCTATTGATCGCATGCAAGGTAATTCAACAACATGCATGCCATTATGTGCATGCATGCGATCCCACCAATTTGGCACACTCACTGAGGCAAAGACAAGAAGCAAGTCCAACTGGAGTTGAACATGTATTTTTACAAGTTGATGCGCACAACCACTAGCACGTACTTGCATAGCAGCGTACACACTATGCATGAACATGTTGCTGGTTCAGTCACACCCAGAACAACCATGCACATGTTATCAGACAAATTAGACAGAGGAGCCATATCAATGCACCTAGATGCAACGAAGGCAAGAGTTCGCTTCAGGAAGATGTCACCATTGAGTGCACAAAAATCATCATGAATGACCAAGCTTGGCATCATCTCACCACCTTCGATCATCACAAGGATGTCCAAGAGTTGGTGTCACCACAACAGTCCGAGTGGCAGTGATGAGCATGGCTTTCTCAAGCCATTTTGTCTCATATGGGAACATTTGCTTTACAATGTAACGTCTTGTCAAGTGGAAGTTCAAGTGTTGATAGTTGAATGTAACAATCACAGAGTAGTTGAAGAGTCATGAGGATAGATGAATGGTCTCAAAGGGGAATGTCAAGGGTCACCCCACCCTTTACTATAAATAGTCCATCATAACCCATTGTAGAGGCTTTTGGTCAACCAAGCTTCGATAGGAGTATCTTAGAGAAAGCTTGGATAGTATTGTAACATGCCTTGGCTTCTCCACTACGTAGAGATAGTATATCTCTTTGGAGGAGTAGGCATTTGTGGTTTGAACATTCTGCTATCGGAACAAGTGGTTGGACATTGATGGATTATATGACTGGAACTTACACTTCTTAATATAATAGATCCATCACATTTCAGGCATATGTTGTATTATATTCCATCTATCTTGAATACTCTAAATGATATATGTATATGTTTTCTTACACATGTATGTGTAGCTATTTCTACATATGTATGTATGAATCTTTCTGAAATTTGTTGTTGGTTTAGCCATGACTTTTGATTACTAGCTAACTTACCTTCCATGTTGTGATGCATCTTTTCTCATGTGGTCCCTTCTTAAGTCCGTGCTATCACAGGCTTCCAAGGAGCACACTCACCTCACCCTCTGTGTGTTAGAACCATCATTCACCTTCCTTGTCTTGTCGTAGTTGTCATACCCTTGCTACCAATAGGGACATCTTACTTTCCTCTATGAAAAACCGCATTCAAGGCATTATCATACAACCCACTGCTAGTACTCCTACACCACACGGTCTGAGCTCTAATTGGGACGTCTTACTAGGGAGATCCCATAACATGTTAGTGGGTCTAACACCGTCAACAGGTCCCTTTTCTATAATGCATTTCAACCACTTACAATTAGTATTAATGTAGATAATCGTGTACGATATTTATTGACTCAACTAACTAAGTATTACCATAACAAGGCCCCTTGGGATTATTACATAAATAAACGGGTACGGTTAGACCCTAACATGCCCTCCCTCATCAAAAGAGATTTTGTCCTCAAGGCTGAATCTACAGAAATTGTTGAATAATAATGGTTGGTTCCCATGTCACATATTTTGAAGAGGTGTATTTCCACTTGATGAGGACTTCCTTGATCATACGGTCACAAATATGTCTTTCACGAGTATCAAGGAATTATTCAGGTAAGAGCCAAACTAAACCTTCCTCATCCAATTCTCACATACTTTTTTGAATCCTGTAATTGTTCCCCACAGCTTTCTTGAGGAAAGATGCATGGAATACTAGGTGGATTTTTGAAGTAGTCAGCAGGGCCAATTTGAAAACAACTATTCCTATACACTAAAGAACCTGATAAGGCCCATGGAATTTTGGGGCTAGTTTTTGGTAGCTCTTTTATTTTAGAGAGGTTTTCTTATAAGTTTGGAGTCGCAGGAATACCTTGTCACCTACTTGAAATAACTTCTATGAATGGTGTTGGTCAGCCTATTTCTTCATTTGATTCTGAGCTTGATGTAGATTAACCTTTGAGAAGAGTAATCATGGTGGAATGGTTGTGGAGGAGCTAATCAACTCCCTGTACTTTGGAAGATCTTGGGATATAAGAAGTTAGTGAAGGTGGGAGTTGGCCATACATTGCCTCATATGGAATTATCTTGGTGGGTTCATGATAGTTCGTATTATACCACCATTTAGTTAAAGGAAACCATTGTACCCATTGATGTTTATTTTCTAAACTGAAGCACCACAGATATGTCTCCAAAAATTTGTTGACTAATTTTGTTTAACCATTGGTTTAGGGATGATAAGATGTACTTAGTTGGAGTTGCATTCCTTGTATCTTGAAAAGCTCCTACCAAAAAATGTTCATGAAAGTGGGGTCTCGATTAGACATAATGGAAGTCAACATGCCATGCAATTTGAATATTTGATTCATGAAAACCCGAGCCACCAATGTTGGGTTAAATGGGTGTCGTAGAGTGAAAACATGAGCATATTTGGAAAGTTTGTAAACAAACACAATTATGATTGATTTGTTGCCTAACTTTGTAAGACTTGTAATGAAATGAATGGAAACATCTATCTATATGGAATCAAGGAGTGGCAAGGGTTGTAAGGTTCTAGATATCCTAATAATTTCCCCTTTTTTGTGATGGAAAACTTCGCATTCAACTAGAAAATTAAGAATTGTGTGCTTCACTCTGGTCCAAAAGAAAGAGCGGGGTGCTCATGCATAAGTCTTCTGAAATCTTGAATTTCCAATAACTGGAGAGGAGTGCAGCTCTTCCAACATGCGTAGTTTGTGGGCGGAGGTTAGAGATAACCCTACCCAATCCTTATAGTGAAGAACATCGTCCTTCCAAGAGTAATCCTATCAGGAATTAAGACATATTCATAATCTGTTAATGAGATTGGACATAGAGGGGTGGAAAAACCATTCATGACAAGCTTCTTCAATCCAATATGGTATGGCTAGAGAGAGGGATAACAAGGTATGTTGTTCCTAAAATTGGCATGCTAAGGCATTGAACACTACATTGTCATGCCCCTTGTAAATTATTTCATAATCAAATAGGGACAATTTTGTGAGCCATTTATTTTGTTGGGGTGATGATAAACATTTCTCAAGGAAATATTTTCGGCTATGATGGTCAGTGCGGTTTTGGAAACGACACCCCAATAAGTATGGTCATCAATTTTCTAATACATGTAAGATGGCCATAATTTCTTTCTCATATGTAAATTTACCTAAATGTTTTCCACTGAGTTCTTGACTAGTGAAAGCCAATGATATACATTCCTACATTAATACTACACCAATGCCCATACCTAAAGCATCACATTCAATCACAAAAGTTTTTGTGAATTTCGGTAAGGCCAATACTGGAGTGGAGCACATGACGTATTTAAGATCCAAGAAGGCCTACTAAGTTGTGTCAATGTAGAGAAATTAGTTTTCCTTGAGAAGAATAATGAGGGGTTTGGAAATGCATCCATTATTACTAACAAATTTACTTTAGTTGCCTGTGAGACCCAAGAATCCCCTCAAAATCTTCAAGGTTTTTGTTTGGGGCTAACCTTGCATTGCTTGAATATTTTTTGATCAACCCTCACTCCTTCACAGCCCACAATGTGTCCAAAATACTCTGCTTCTTCCATTCCAAAGGAAAACTTCAATAATTTGAAAAATAATTTGGAATCTTGGAGTAGTTCCAATACTTGGTCAACATGAAGAAGGTGTGTGTCCCATGTTATGATGTAGATGAGAATATCATCAAAAAAGACCAAGACAAACTTTTCCAAGATATGGATTTAGAAGGTGGTTCATGATGCTCTTAAAAGTGGATGGGGCATTACAAAGACCAAATGGAACAATGTAAAATTTGAAATGGGAACTGATACTGTTACCCGTTTCGTAGAGATAGCAAAAAAATGACCCGATTTTCAAAAGTGGTGATGCAGAATACACATGTTTTTTTTAGAACATGGTTTTTGGAACTTTAATTTTTTTTCATGTTCAAGGATGAAATCAAGTTTTAGAATGGTAGTGATTTTCATGCTGATTTTAAAAAGTGAGTATTCTACATCACACCCTTTTTTTAAAAGACCTATTTTTTGACTTTTAATTTTCTAGTGTGTGAAATGTAAAAAATTATTTTCTAAATTTGATAGTTTTTGAAGTTGTCATTTTATTCATATTTTCTTGTTCTCTATCTTAATTTTCTTTTTAGGGGGGTTTTTATTGTTTTGCGTTTTTAAATTAGAAAGTCGATAGTTTGAATTCAAGATAATCTAGATATTTATACATCCTTAATTAATTTTTCAATCCACATGATATAATTGTTTCTAAAAAACAACATTTTTTAACAATGGACATAAAAATAACCATTTTTAACATAAATATAACAAAAAAACTAAACGTTTTTATAATTTTTTGCTAGAATTAACATGTCAAAATCACAATTTTTATACAAAAATATTAACTAAAAGTGGTCAAATAATAGTTTTTTTTATGAATTTCATGTCAAAAAAATAATAATAACAATTTTTTTTTCAAAAAATAATAATTAACTTAAAAATCAATGCGAAAATCACAGTTGTGCTCTCTCTTTCTTTCACATACCAGACTCTTGATGGAAATTTCACCTCTTTTGAACTTTTCCAATCTCAGATTAGCTTCTTATCACTTAAAGCGCTTGAAATATTTGTAGGTATGAGCTCAGGTGGAGTTCGTTCACCAATGTTTTTTGAAGATACACCTTTAAGACTCTTTGGTCCAGAAAGATTCACATAAATTTTCCTTGATGCCATTTTCCTAAAAAAAAACACATAAATTAGTAAATAAAAAAACATATTAACTTAAATTAACAACAAAAATATACCATAAATTTTTTATTTGTATAATCAGAATTGCCCAGCCACCTCTAACGGGTAGGCGGGTTGATGGGCGAGCGGGAGGTCAGGTGAGGGATAATGAGACTAAGTGCAAAATTAGGCAAGTATGGGCGAGCCCCTACCCATGCGCCCCCCACAACCCCCTGACGACTACATTGAAGCCCCGGTCCCATTAACTTATTCCTCTCATGAGAGATCTCTTGTCTGGATTCACTACACATTAATAATTAAAGTAACACGCCTGATCTAATCTCCGAAAATGATGATGATGACAAATCCCTCGATATGATTACCAAGTTATTGTACTCCCTGCATCCATCAAATCTGTGTTTTCTCTTTGTTTCGCTCGCCAACTCTGTATTTCTTCGTGGTCCATCCTTTGCATGCCACGCTAGATGTTTGTTTTCAGCTAAATTTTCTATTTGAACGAAGCTTCCCCCCCTCCCCTTCCCTCACCCTACCCCTTACCGTCCCCCCACACTCCTGCGCCCCATCCCCCCTCGCCCCCTACCCCCGCCCCCCCCATTCCCCAAACCCCCGCCCCCCCCATCCCCTAAAACCCCCCACACCCCCAACCTCTCCCCGCGCCCGCCCCTCGCCACTGCACCCACCCCCCCAACCCCCGCCCAACTGTACCCTTCCCCAGCCCCCACCCAGCCTTACCCCCGTGCCCTACCCCTACCCCCTCCCCCCTCCTTACACCCTACCCGCACCCTACCCTTAACCCCCCCCCCCCCCCCAAACCCCTACCCTTACCCCCCCTGTCCCACCCTCTACCCCCCACCTTACCCCCGCTGTTATAGACATTTTTGTGCCTTACAACATTAAGCATGAAATGTCCATAATCTAAGGGATCCAAAGTCCCTAAACATGTTGTTCCTACCCCTAGAGGAACAAGGCTAACAAACCACAGCAATTCACAGAAGTTCTCCACCAGAAACTGCTCAAAAACAAGTCAATTCAGGATCAATTCAGTGGCTCCACTAGCTGTCTGCGCTGAATGACAAAGTCAACACTGGCTACCTGCACTGCAACGCAGGTAGAAGCACTACCCAGGTGTGTTGAACGAGAGTTGACAAGTGGCAAGTTCATTCTAAGAGAAAGCTTGGATAGTATTGTAACATGCCTTGGCTTCTCCACTACGTAGAGATAGTATATCTCTTTGGAGGAGTAGGCATTTGTGGTTTGAACATTCTGCTATCGGAACAAGTGGTTGGACATTGATGGATTATATGACTGGAACTTACACTTCTTAATATAATAGAGCCATCACATTTCAGGCATATGTTGTATTATATTCCATCTATCTTGAATACTCTAAATGATATATGCATATGTTTTCTTACACATGTATGTGTAGCTATTTCTACATATGTATGTATGAATCTTTCTGAAATTTGTTGTTGGTTTAGCCATGAATTTTGATTACTAGCTAACTTACCTTCCATGTTGTGATGCATTTTTTCTCATGTGGTCCCTTCTTAAGTCCGTGCTATCACAGGCTTCCAAGGAGCACACTCACCTCACCCTCTGTGTGTTAGAACCATTCATTCACCTTCCTTGTCTTGTCGTAGTTGTCATACCCTTGCTACCAATAGGGACATCTTACTTTCCTCTATGAAAAACCGCATTCAAGGCATTATCGTACAACCCACTGCTAGTACTCCTACACCACACGGTCTGAGCTCTAATTGGGACGTCTTACTAGGGAGATCCCATGACATGTTAGTGGGTCTAACACCGTCAACAGGTCCCTTTTCTATAATGCATTTCAACCACTTACAATTAGTATTAATGTAGATAATCGTGTACGATATTTATTGACTCAACTAACTAAGTATTACCATAACAAGGCCCCTTGGGATTATTACATAAATAAACGGGTACGGTTAGACCCTAACATGCCCTCCCTCATCAAAAGAAATTTTGTCCTCAAGGCTGAATCTACAGAAATTGTTGAATAATAATGGTTGGTTCCCATGTCACATATTTTGAAGAGGTGTATTTCCACTTGATGAGGACTTCCTTGGTCATACGGTCACAAATATGTCTTTCACGAGTATCAAGGAATTATTCAGGTAAGAGCCAAACTAAACCTTCCTCATCCAATTCTCACATACTTTTTTGAATCCTGTAATTGTTCCCCACAGCTTTCTTGAGGAAAGATGCATGGAATACTAGGTGGATTTTTGAAGTAGTCAGCAGGGCCAATTTGAAAGCAACTATTCCTATACACTAAAGAACCTGATAAGGCCAATGGAATTTTGGGGCTAGTTTTTGGTAGCTCTTTTCTTTTAGAGAGGTTTTCTTATAAGTTTGGAGTCGCAGGAATACCTTGTCACCTACTTGAAATAACTTCTATGAATGGTGTTGGTCAGCCTATTTCTTCATTTGATTCTGAGCTTGATGTAGATTAACCTTTGAGAAGAGTAATCATGGTGGAATGATTGTGGAGGAGCTAATCAACTCCCTGTACTTTGGAAGATCTTGGGATATAAGAAGTTAGTGAAGGTGGGAGTTGGCCATACATTGCCTCATATGGAATTATCTTGGTGGGTTCATGATAGTTCGTATTATACCACCATTTAGTTAAAGGAAACCATTGTACCCATTGATGTTTATTTTCTAAACTGAAGCACCACAGATATGTCTCCAAAAATTTGTTGACTAATTTTGTTTAACCATTGGTTTAGGGATGATAAGATGTACTTAGTTGGAGTTGCATTCCTTGTATCTTGAAAAGCTCCTACCAAAAAATGTTCATGAAAGTGGGGTCTCGATTAGACATAATGGAAGTCAACATGCCATGCAGTTTGAATATTTGATTCATGAAAACCCGAGCCACCAATGTTGGGTTAAATGGGTGTCGTAGAGTGAAAACATGAGCATATTTGGAAAGTTTGTAAACAAACACAATTATGATTGATTTGTTTCCTAACTTTGTAAGACTTGTAATGAAATGAATGGAAACATCTATCTATATGGAATCAAGGAGTGGCAAGGGTTGTAAGGTTCTAGATATCCTAATAATTTCCCCTTTTTTTGTGATGGAAAACTTTGCATTCAACTAGAAAATTAAGAATTGTGTGCTTCACTCTGGTCCAAAAGAAAGAGCGGGGTGCTCATGCATAAGTCTTTTGAAATCCTGAATTTCCAATAACTGGAGAGGAGTGAAGCTCTTCCAACATGCGTAGTTTGTGGGCAGAGGTTAGAGATAACCCTACCCAATCCTTATAGTGAAGAACATCGTCCTTCCAAGAGTAATCCTATCAGGAATTAAGACATATTCATAATCTGTTAATGAGATTGGACATAGAGGGGTGGAAAAACCATTCATGACAAGCTTCTTCAATCCAATATGGTATGGCTAGAGAGAGGGATAACAAGGTATGTTGTTCCTAAAATTGGCATGCTAAGGCATTGAACACTACATTGTCATGCCCCTTGTAAATTATTTCATAATCAAATAGGGACAATTTTGTGAGCCATTTATTTTGTTGGGGTGATGATAAACATTTCTCAAGGAAATATTTTCGGCTATGATGGTCAGTGCGGTTTTGGAAACGACACCCCAATAAGTATGGTCATCAATTTTCTAATACATGTAAGATGGCCATAATTTCTTTCTCATATGTAAATTTACCTAAATGTTTTCCACTGAGTTCTTGACTAGTGAAAGCCAATGATATACATTCCTACATTAATACTACACCAATGCCCATACCTAAAGCATCACATTCAATGACAAAAGTTTTTGTGAATTTCGGTAAGGCCAATACTGGAGTGGAGCACATGACGTATTTAAGATCCAAGAAGGCCTACTAAGTTGTGTCAATGTAGAGAAATTAGTTTTCCTTGAGAAGAATAATGAGGGGTTTGGAAATGCATCCATTATTACTAACAAATTTACTTTAGTTTCCTGTGAGACCCAAGAATCCCCTCAAAATCTTCAAGGTTTTTGTTTGGGGCTAACCTTGCATTGCTTGAATATTTTTTGATCAACCCTCACTCCTTCACAGCCCACAATGTGTCCAAAATACTCTGCTTCTTCCATTCCAAAGGAACACTTCAATAATTTGAAAAATAATTTGGAATCTTGGAGAAGTTCCAATACTTGGTCAACATGAAGAAGGTGTGTGTCCCATGTTATGATGTAGATGAGAATATCATCAAAAAAGACCAAGACAAACTTTTCCAAGATATGGATTTAGAAGGTGGTTCATGATGCTCTTAAAAGTGGATGGGGCATTACAAAGACCAAATGGAACAATGTAAACTTTGAAATGGGAACTGATACTGTTACCCGTTTCGTAGAGATAGCAAAAAAATGACCCGATTTTCAAAAGTGGTGATGCAGAATACACATGTTTTTTTTAGAACATGGTTTTTGGAACTTTAATTTTTTTTCATGTTCAAGGATGAAATCAAGTTTTAGAATGGTAGTGATTTTCATCCTGATTTTAAAAAGTGAGTATTCTACATCACACCCTTTTTTTAAAAGACCTATTTTTTGACTTTTAATTTTCTAGTGTGTGAAATGTAAAAAATTATTTTCTAAATTTGATAGTTTTTGAAGTTGTCATTTTATTCATATTTTCTTGTTCTCTATCTTAATTTTTTTTTTAGGGGGGTTTTTATTGTTTTGCGTTTTTAAATTAGAAATTCGATAGTTTGAATTCAAGATAATCTAGATATTTATACATCCTTAATTAATTTTTCAATCCACATGATATAATTGTTTCTAAAAAACAACATTTTTTAACAATGGACATAAAAATAACCATTTTTAACATAAATATAACAAAAAAACTAAACGTTTTTATAATTTTTTGCTAGAATTAACATGTCAAAATCACAATTTTTATACAAAAATATTAACTAAAAGTGGTCAAATAATAGTTTTTTTTATGAATTTCATGTCAAAAAAATAATAATAACAATTTTTTTTTCAAAAAATAATAATTAACTTAAAAATCAATGCGAAAATCACAGTTGTGCTCTCTCTTTCTTTCACATACCAGACTCTTGATGGAAATTTCACCTCTTTTGAACTTTTCCAATCTCAGATTAGCTTCTTATCACTTAAAGCGCTTGAAATATTTGTAGGTATGAGCTCAGGTGGAGTTCGTTCACCAATGTTTTTTGAAGATACACCTTTAAGACTCTTTGGTCCAGAAAGATTCACAGAAATTTTCCTTGATGCCATTTTCCTAAAAAAAAACACATAAATTAGTAAATAAAAAAACATATTAACTTAAATTAACAACAAAAATATACCATAAATTTTTTATTTGTATAATCAGAATTGCCCAGCCACCTCTAACGGGTAGGCGGGTTGATGGGCGAGCGGGAGGTCAGGTGAGGGATAATGAGACTAAGTGCAAAATTAGGCAAGTATGGGCGAGCCCCTACCCATGCGCCCCCCACAACCCCCTGACGACTACATTGAAGCCCCGGTCCCATTAACTTATTCCTCTCATGAGAGATCTCTTGTCTGGATTCACTACACATTAATAATTAAAGTAACACGCCTGATCCAATCTCCAAAAATGATGATGATGACAAATCCCTCGATATGATTACCAAGTTATTGTACTCCCTGCATCCATCAAATCTGTGTTTTCTCTTTGTTTCGCTCGCCAACTCTGTATTTCTTCGTGGTCCATCCTTTGCATGCCACGCTAGATGTTTGTTTTCAGCTAAATTTTCTATTTGAACGAAGCTTCCCCCCCTCCCCTTCCCTCACCCTACCCCTTACCGTCCCCCCACACTCCTGCACCCCATCCCCCCTCGCCCCCTGCCCCCGCCCCCCCCATTCCCCCAAACCCCCGCCCCCCCCATCCCCTAAAACCCCCCACACCCCCAACCCCTCCCCGCGCCCGCCCCTCGCCACTGCACCCACCCCCCCAACCCCCGCCCAACTGTACCCTTCCCCAGCCCCCACCCAGCCTTACCCCCGTGCCCTACCCCTACCCCCTCCCCCCTCCTTACACCCTACCCGCACCCTACCCTTAACCCCCCCCCCCCCCCAATCCCCTACCCTTACCCCCCCGGTCCCACCCCCTACCCCCCACCTTACCCCCCCTGTTATAGACATTTTTGTGCCTTACAACATTAAGCATGAAATGTCCATAATCTAAGGGATCCAAAGTCCCTAAACATGTTGTTCCTACCCCTAGAGGAACAAGGCTAACAAACCACAGCAATTCACAGAAGTTCTCCACCAGAAACTGCTCAAAAACAAGTCAATTCAGGATCAATTCAGTGGCTCCACTAGCTGTCTGCGCTGAATGACAAAGTCAACACTGGCTACCTGCACTGCAACGCAGGTAGAAGCACTACCCAGGTGCGTTGAACGAGAGTTGACAAGTGGCAAGTTCATTCTAAGAGAAAGCTTGGATAGTATTGTAACATGCCTTGGCTTCTCCACTACGTAGAGATAGTATATCTCTTTGGAGGAGTAGGCATTTGTGGTTTGAACATTCTGCTATCGGAACAAGTGGTTGGACATTGATGGATTATATGACTGGAACTTACACTTCTTAATATAATAGAGCCATCACATTTCAGGCATATGTTGTATTATATTCCATCTATCTTGAATACTCTAAATGATATATGCATATGTTTTCTTACACATGTATGTGTAGCTATTTCTACATATGTATGTATGAATCTTTCTGAAATTTGTTGTTGGTTTAGCCATGACTTTTGATTACTAGCTAACTTACCTTCCATGTTGTGATGCATCTTTTCTCATGTTGTCCCTTCTTAAGTCCGTGCTATCACAGGCTTCCAAGGAGCACACTCACCTCACCCTCTGTGTGTTAGAACCATTCATTCACCTTCCTTGTCTTGTCGTAGTTGTCATACCCTTGCTACCAATAGGGACATCTTACTTTCCTCTATGAAAAACCGCATTCAAGGCATTATCGTACAACCCACTGCTAGTACTCCTACACCACACGGTCTGAGCTCTAATTGGGACGTCTTACTAGGGAGATCCCATAACATGTTAGTGGGTCTAACACCGTCAACAGGTCCCTTTTCTATAATGCATTTCAACCACTTACAATTAGTATTAATGTAGATAATCGTGTACGATATTTATTGACTCAACTAACTAAGTATTACCATAACAAGGCCCCTTGGGATTATTACATAAATAAACGGGTACGGTTAGACCCTAAAATGCCCTCCCTCATCAAAAGAAATTTTGTCCTCAAGGCTGAATCTACAGAAATTGTTGAATAATAATGGTTGGTTCCCATGTCACATATTTTGAAGAGGTGTATTTCCACTTGATGAGGACTTCCTTGATCATACGGTCACAAATATGTCTTTCACGAGTATCAAGGAATTATTCAGGTAAGAGCCAAACTAAACCTTCCTCATCCAATTCTCACATACTTTTTTGAATCCTGTAATTGTTCCCCACAGCTTTCTTGAGGAAAGATGCATGGAATACTAGGTGGATTTTTGAAGTAGTCAGCAGGGCCAATTTGAAAGCAACTATTCCTATACACTAAAGAACCTGATAAGGCCCATGGAATTTTGGGGCTAGTTTTTGGTAGCTCTTTTATTTTAGAGAGGTTTTCTTATAAGTTTGGAGTCGCAGGAATACCTTGTCACCTACTTGAAATAACTTCTATGAATGGTGTTGGTCAGCCTATTTCTTCATTTGATTCTGAGCTTGATGTAGATTAACCTTTGAGAAGAGTAATCATGGTGGAATGATTGTGGAGGAGCTAATCAACTCCCTGTACTTTGGAAGATCTTGGGATATAAGAAGTTAGTGAAGGTGGGAGTTGGCCATACATTGCCTCATATGGAATTATCTTGGTGGGTTCATGATAGTTCGTATTATACCACCATTTAGTTAAAGGAAACCATTGTACCCATTGATGTTTATTTTCTAAACTGAAGCACCACAGATATGTCTCCAAAAAATTGTTGACTAATTTTGTTTAACCATTGGTTTAGGGATGATAAGATGTACTTAGTTGGAGTTGCATTCCTTGTACCTTGAAAAGCTCCTACCAAAAAATGTTCATGAAAGTGGGGTCTCGATTAGACATAATGGAAGTCAACATGCCATGCAGTTTGAATATTTGATTCATGAAAACCCGAGCCACCAATGTTGGGTTAAATGGGTGTCGTAGAGTGAAAACATGAGCATATTTGGAAAGTTTGTAAACAAACACAATTATGATTGATTTGTTGCCTAACTTTGTAAGACTTGTAATGAAATGAATGGAAACATCTATCTATATGGAATCAAGGAGTGGCAAGGGTTGTAAGGTTCTAGATATCCTAATAATTTCCCCTTTTTTGTGATGGAAAACTTCGCATTCAACTAGAAAATTAAGAATTGTGTGCTTCACTCTGGTCCAAAAGAAAGAGCGGGGTGCTCATGCATAAGTCTTTTGAAATCTTGAATTTCCAATAACTGGAGAGGAGTGTAGCTCTTCCAACATGCGTAGTTTGTGGGCAGAGGTTAGAGATAACCCTACCCAATCCTTATAGTGAAGAACATCGTCCTTCCAAGAGTAATCCTATCAGGAATTAAGACATATTCATAATCTGTTAATGAGATTGGACATAGAGGGGTGGAAAAACCATTCATGACAAGCTTCTTCAATCCAATATGGTATGGCTAGAGAGAGGGATAACAAGGTATGTTGTTCCTAAAATTGGCATGCTAAGGCATTGAACACTACATTGTCATGCCCCTTGTAAATTATTTCATAATCAAATAGGGACAATTTTGTGAGCCATTTATTTTGTTGGGGTGATGATAAACATTTCTCAAGGAAATATTTTCGGCTATGATGGTCAGTGCGGTTTTGGAAACGACACCCCAATAAGTATGGTCATCAATTTTCTAATACATGTAAGATGGCCATAATTTCTTTCTCATATGTAAATTTACCTAAATGTTTTCCACTGAGTTCTTGACTAGTGAAAGCCAATGATATACATTCCTACATTAATACTACACCAATGCCCATACCTAAAGCATCACATTCAATCACAAAAGTTTTTGTGAATTTCGGTAAGGCCAATACTGGAGTGGAGCACATGACGTATTTAAGATCCAAGAAGGCCTACTAAGTTGTGTCAATGTAGAGAAATTAGTTTTCCTTGAGAAGAATAATGAGGGGTTTGGAAATGCATCCATTATTACTAACAAATTTACTTTAGTTTCCTGTGAGACCCAAGAATCCCCTCAAAATCTTCAAGGTTTTTGTTTGGGGCTAACCTTGCATTGCTTGAATATTTTTTGATCAACCCTCACTCCTTCACAGCCCACAATGTGTCCAAAATACTCTGCTTCTTCCATTCCAAAGGAACACTTCAATAATTTGAAAAATAATTTGGAATCTTGGAGTAGTTCCAATACTTGGTCAACATGAAGAAGGTGTGTGTCCCATGTTATGATGTAGATGAGAATATCATCAAAAAAGACCAAGACAAACTTTTCCAAGATATGGATTTAGAAGGTGGTTCATGATGCTCTTAAAAGTGGATGGGGCATTACAAAGACCAAATGGAACAATGTAAACTTTGAAATGGGAACTGATATTGTTACCCGTTTCGTAGAGATAGCAAAAAAATGACCCGATTTTCAAAAGTGGTGATGCAGAATACACATGTTTTTTTTAGAACATGGTTTTTGGAACTTTAATTTTTTTTCATGTTCAAGGATGAAATCAAGTTTTAGAATGGTAGTGATTTTCATCCTGATTTTAAAAAGTGAGTATTCTACATCACACCCTTTTTTTAAAAGACCTATTTTTTGACTTTTAATTTTCTAGTGTGTGAAATGTAAAAAATTATTTTCTAAATTTGATAGTTTTTGAAGTTGTCATTTTATTCATATTTTCTTGTTCTCTATCTTAATTTTTTTTTTAGGGGGGTTTTTATTGTTTTGCGTTTTTAAATTAGAAATTCGATAGTTTGAATTCAAGATAATCTAGATATTTATACATCCTTAATTAATTTTTCAATCCACATGATATAATTGTTTCTAAAAAACAACATTTTTTAACAATGGACATAAAAATAACCATTTTTAACATAAATATAACAAAAAAACTAAACGTTTTTATAATTTTTTGCTAGAATTAACATGTCAAAATCACAATTTTTATACAAAAATATTAACTAAAAGTGGTCAAATAATAGTTTTTTTTATGAATTTCATGTCAAAAAAATAATAATAACAATTTTTTTTTCAAAAAATAATAATTAACTTAAAAATCAATGCGAAAATCACAGTTGTGCTCTCTCTTTCTTTCACATACCAGACTCTTGATGGAAATTTCACCTCTTTTGAACTTTTCCAATCTCAGATTAGCTTCTTATCACTTAAAGCGCTTGAAATATTTGTAGGTATGAGCTCAGGTGGAGTTCGTTCACCAATGTTTTTTGAAGATACACCTTTAAGACTCTTTGGTCCAGAAAGATTCACAGAAATTTTCCTTGATGCCATTTTCCTAAAAAAAAACACATAAATTAGTAAATAAAAAAACATATTAACTTAAATTAACAACAAAAATATACCATAAAATTTTTATTTGTATAATCAGAATTGCCCAGCCACCTCTAACGGGTAGGCGGGTTGATGGGCGAGCGGGAGGTCAGGTGAGGGATAATGAGACTAAGTGCAAAATTAGGCAAGTATGGGCGAGCCCCTACCCATGCGCCCCCCACAACCCCCTGACGACTACATTGAAGCCCCGATCCCATTAACTTATTCCTCTCATGAGAGATCTCTTGTCTGGATTCACTACACATTAATAATTAAAGTAACACGCCTGATCCAATCTTCCAAAATGATGATGATGACAAATCCCTCGATATGATTACCAAGTTATTGTACTCCCTGCATCCATCAAATCTGTGTTTTCTCTTTGTTTCGCTCGCCAACTCTGTATTTCTTCGTGGTCCATCCTTTGCATGCCACGCTAGATGTTTGTTTTCAGCTAAATTTTCTATTTGAACGAAGCTTCCCCCCCTCCCCTTCCCTCACCCTACCCCTTACCGTCCCCCCACACTCCTGCACCCCATCCCCCCTCGCCCCCTGCCCCCGCCCCCCCCATTCCCCCAAACCCCCGCCCCCCCCATCCCCTAAAACCCCCCCCACCCCCAACCCCTCCCCGCGCCCGCCCCTCGCCACTGCACCCACCCCCCCAACCCCCGCCCAACTGTACCCTTCCCCAGCCCCCACCCAGCCTTACCCCCGTGCCCTACCCCTACCCCCTCCCCCCTCCTTACACCCTACCCGCACCCTACCCTTAACCCCCCCCCCCCCAATCCCCTACCCTTACCCCCCCGGTCCCACCCCCTACCCCCCACCTTACCCCCCCTGTTATAGACATTTTTGTGCCTTACAACATTAAGCATGAAATGTCCATAATCTAAGGGATCCAAAGTCCCTAAACATGTTGTTCCTACCCCTAGAGGAACAAGGCTAACAAACCACAGCAATTCACAGAAGTTCTCCACCAGAAACTGCTCAAAAACAAGTCAATTCAGGATCAATTCAGTGGCTCCACTAGCTGTCTGTGCTGAATGACAAAGTCAACACTGGCTACCTGCACTGCAACGCAGGTAGAAGCACTACCCAGGTGCGTTGAACGAGAGTTGACAAGTGGCAAGTTCATTCTAAGAGAAAGCTTGGATAGTATTGTAACATGCCTTGGCTTCTCCACTACGTAGAGATAGTATATCTCTTTGGAGGAGTAGGCATTTGTGGTTTGAACATTCTGCTATCGGAACAAGTGGTTGGACATTGATGGATTATATGACTGGAACTTACACTTCTTAATATAATAGAGCCATCACATTTCAGGCATATGTTGTATTATATTCCATCTATCTTGAATACTCTAAATGATATATGCATATGTTTTCTTACACATGTATGTGTAGCTATTTCTACATATGTATGTATGAATCTTTCTGAAATTTGTTGTTGGTTTAGCCATGACTTTTGATTACTAGCTAACTTACCTTCCATGTTGTGATGCATCTTTTCTCATGTTGTCCCTTCTTAAGTCCGTGCTATCACAGGCTTCCAAGGAGCACACTCACCTCACCCTCTGTGTGTTAGAACCATTCATTCACCTTCCTTGTCTTGTCGTAGTTGTCATACCCTTGCTACCAATAGGGACATCTTACTTTCCTCTATGAAAAACCGCATTCAAGGCATTATCGTACAACCCACTGCTAGTACTCCTACACCACACGGTCTGAGCTCTAATTGGGACGTCTTACTAGGGAGATCCCATAACATGTTAGTGGGTCTAACACCGTCAACAGGTCCCTTTTCTATAATGCATTTCAACCACTTACAATTAGTATTAATGTAGATAATCGTGTACGATATTTATTGACTCAACTAACTAAGTATTACCATAACAATCCCCCTTGGGATTATTACATAAATAAACCGGTACGGTTAGACCCTAACATGCCCTCCCTCATCAAAAGAAATTTTGTCCTCAAGGCTGAATCTACAGAAATTGTTGAATAATAATGGTTGGTTCCCATGTCACATATTTTGAAGAGGTGTATTTCCACTTGATGAGGACTTCCTTGATCATACGGTCACAAATATGTCTTTCACGAGTATCAAGGAATTATTCAGGTAAGAGCCAAACTAAACCTTCCTCATCCAATTCTCACATACTTTTTTGAATCCTGTAATTGTTCCCCACAGCTTTCTTGAGGAAAGATGCATGGAATACTAGGTGGATTTTTGAAGTAGTCAGCAGGGCCAATTTGAAAGCAACTATTCCTATACACTAAAGAACCTGATAAGGCCCATGGAATTTTGGGGCTAGTTTTTGGTAGCTCTTTTCTTTTAGAGAGGTTTTCTTATAAGTTTGGAGTCGCAGGAATACCTTGTCACCTACTTGAAATAACTTCTATGAATGGTGTTGGTCAGCCTATTTCTTCATTTGATTCTGAGCTTGATGTAGATTAACCTTTGAGAAGAGTAATCATGGTGGAATGATTGTGGAGGAGCTAATCAACTCCCTGTACTTTGGAAGATCTTGGGATATAAGAAGTTAGTGAAGGTGGGAGTTGGCCATACATTGCCTCATATGGAATTATCTTGGTGGGTTCATGATAGTTCGTATTATACCACCATTTAGTTAAAGGAAACCATTGTACCCATTGATGTTTATTTTCTAAACTGAAGCACCACAGATATGTCTCCAAAAAATTGTTGACTAATTTTGTTTAACCATTGGTTTAGGGATGATAAGATGTACTTAGTTGGAGTTGCATTCCTTGTATCTTGAAAAGCTCCTACCAAAAAATGTTCATGAAAGTGGGGTCTCGATTAGACATAATGGAAGTCAACATGCCATGCAGTTTGAATATTTGATTCATGAAAACCCGAGCCACCAATGTTGGGTTAAATGGGTGTCGTAGAGTGAAAACATGAGCATATTTGGAAAGTTTGTAAACAAACACAATTATGATTGATTTGTTGCCTAACTTTGTAAGACTTGTAATGAAATGAATGGAAACATCTATCTATATGGAATCAAGGAGTGGCAAGGGTTGTAAGGTTCTAGATATCCTAATAATTTCCCCTTTTTTGTGATGGAAAACTTCGCATTCAACTAGAAAATTAAGAATTGTGTGCTTCACTCTGGTCCAAAAGAAAGAGCGGGGTGCTCATGCATAAGTCTTTTGAAATCTTGAATTTCCAATAACTGGAGAGGAGTGCAGCTCTTCCAACATGCGTAGTTTGTGGGCAGAGGTTAGAGATAACCCTACCCAATCCTTATAGTGAAGAACATCGTCCTTCCAAGAGTAATCCTATCAGGAATTAAGACATATTCATAATCTGTTAATGAGATTGGACATAGAGGGGTGGAAAAACCATTCATGACAAGCTTCTTCAATCCAATATGGTATGGCTAGAGAGAGGGATAACAAGGTATGTTGTTCCTAAAATTGGCATGCTAAGGCATTGAACACTACATTGTCATGCCCCTTGTAAATTATTTCATAATCAAATAGGGACAATTTTGTGAGCCATTTATTTTGTTGGGGTGATGATAAACATTTCTCAAGGAAATATTTTCGGCTATGATGGTCAGTGCGGTTTTGGAAACGACACCCCAATAAGTATGGTCATCAATTTTCTAATACATGTAAGATGGCCATAATTTCTTTCTCATATGTAAATTTACCTAAATGTTTTCCACTGAGTTCTTGACTAGTGAAAGCCAATGATATACATTCCTACATTAATACTACACCAATGCCCATACCTAAAGCATCACATTCAATCACAAAAGTTTTTGTGAATTTCGGTAAGGCCAATACTGGAGTGGAGCACATGACGTATTTAAGATCCAAGAAGGCCTACTAAGTTGTGTCAATGTAGAGAAATTAGTTTTCCTTGAGAAGAATAATGAGGGGTTTGGAAATGCATCCATTATTACTAACAAATTTACTTTAGTTGCCTGTGAGACCCAAGAATCCCCTCAAAATCTTCAAGGTTTTTGTTTGGGGCTAACCTTGCATTGCTTGAATATTTTTTGATCAACCCTCACTCCTTCACAGCCCACAATGTGTCCAAAATACTCTGCTTCTTCCATTCCAAAGGAACACTTCAATAATTTGAAAAATAATTTGGAATCTTGGAGTAGTTCCAATACTTGGTCAACATGAAGAAGGTGTGTGTCCCATGTTATGATGTAGATGAGAATATCATCAAAAAAGACCAAGACAAACTTTTCCAAGATATGGATTTAGAAGGTGGTTCATGATGCTCTTAAAAGTGGATGGGGCATTACAAAGACCAAATGGAACAATGTAAACTTTGAAATGGGAACTGATACTGTTACCCGTTTCGTAGAGATAGCAAAAAAATGACCCGATTTTCAAAAGTGGTGATGCAGAATACACATGTTTTTTTTAGAACATGGTTTTTGGAACTTTAATTTTTTTTCATGTTCAAGGATGAAATCAAGTTTTAGAATGGTAGTGCTTTTCAAGCTGATTTTAAAAAGTGAGTATTCTACATCACACCCTTTTTTTAAAAGACCTATTTTTTGACTTTTAATTTTCTAGTGTGTGAAATGTAAAAAAATATTTTCTAAATTTGATAGTTTTTGAAGTTGTCATTTTATTCATATTTTCTTGTTCTCTATCTTAATTTTTTTTTTAGGGGGGTTTTGATTGTTTTGCGTTTTTAAATTAGAAAGTCGATAGTTTGAATTCAAGATAATCTAGATATTTATACATCCTTAATTAATTTTTCAATCCACATGATATAATTGTTTCTAAAAAACAACATTTTTTAACAATGGACATAAAAATAACCATTTTTAACATAAATATAACAAAAAAACTAAACGTTTTTATAATTTTTTGCTAGAATTAACATGTCAAAATCACAATTTTTATACAAAAATATTAACTAAAAGTGGTCAAATAATAGTTTTTTTTATGAATTTCATGTCAAAAAAATAATAATAACAATTTTTTTTTCAAAAAATAATAATTAACTTAAAAATCAATGCGAAAATCACAGTTGTGCTCTCTCTTTCTTTCACATACCAGACTCTTGATGGAAATTTCACCTCTTTTGAACTTTTCCAATCTCAGATTAGCTTCTTATCACTTAAAGCGCTTGAAATATTTGTAGGTATGAGCTCAGGTGGAGTTCGTTCACCAATGTTTTTTGAAGATACACCTTTAAGACTCTTTGGTCCAGAAAGATTCACAGAAATTTTCCTTCATGCCATTTTCCTAAAAAAAAACACATAAATTAGTAAATAAAAAAACATATTAACTTAAATTAACAACAAAAATATACCATAAATTTTTTATTTGTATAATCAGAATTGCCCAGCCACCTCTAACGGGTAGGCGGGTTGATGGGCGAGCGGGAGGTCAGGTGAGGGATAATGAGACTAAGTGCAAAATTAGGCAAGTATGGGCGAGCCCCTACCCATGCGCCCCCCACAACCCCCTGACGACTACATTGAAGCCCCGGTCCCATTAACTTATTCCTCTCATGAGAGATCTCTTGTCTGGATTCACTACACATTAATAATTAAAGTAACACGCCTGATCCAATCTCCGAAAATGATGATGATGACAAATCCCTCGATATGATTACCAAGTTATTGTACTCCCTGCATCCATCAAATCTGTGTTTTCTCTTTGTTTCGCTCGCCAACTCTGTATTTCTTCGTGGTCCATCCTTTGCATGCCACGCTAGATGTTTTTTTTCAGCTAAATTTTCTATTTGAACGAAGCTTCCCCCCCTCCCCTTCCCTCACCCTACCCCTTACCGTCCCCCCACACTCCTGCGCCCCATCCCCCCTCGCCCCCCGCCCTCGCCCCCCCCATTCCCCCAAACCCCCGCCCCCCCCATCCCCTAAAACCCCCCACACCCCCAACCCCTCCCCGCGCCCGCCCCTCGCCACTGCACCCACCCCCCCAACCCCCGCCCAACTGTACCCTTCCCCAGCCCCCACCCAGCCTTACCCCCATGCCCTACCCCTACCCACTCCCCCCTCCTTACACCCTACTCGCACCCTACCCTTAACCCCCCCCCCCCCCAAACCCCTACCCTTACCCCCCCGGTCCCACCCCCTACCCCCCACCTTATCCCCCCTGTTATAGACATTTTTGTGCCTTACAACATTAAGCATGAAATGTTCATAATCTAAGGGATCCAAAGTCCCTAAACATGTTGTTCCTACCCCTAGAGGAACAAGGCTAACAAGCCACAGCAATTCACAGAAGTTCTCCACCAGAAACTGCTCAAAAACAAGTTAATTCAGGATCAATTCAATGGCTCCACTAGCTGTCTGCGCTGAATGACAAAGTCAACACTGGCTACCTGCACTGCAACGCAGGTAGAAGCACTACCCAGGTGCGCTGAACGAGAGTTGACAAGTGGCAAGTTCATTCTAAGAGGTGTGAAGACCCACGAAGCTTCTAGAATCTTCCTTAATGACACTTGCCTCAGTGAATTCGACTAGTGATGAGTAAGAGGCTCTCAAACTCCAAGTGGAAGCAAGAACCTCCAAGTGGAAACAAGAACTGACAGAGGGAGAGGACACTAGTCAGATCTCAAGCTGACTCATCCTCTCTCCAAACATCTATATATGGATCTCTCCTCCATGAGATCTAGAGGCTGGAATTTTGTTATTGCAAAGAATTGTTGTTGGTTTGAGACTGGAATCATTGGGTGCTTAATGCTTTGAAGGGAGGTGAAGATAGGAATTCCATTTTGCTGGGAAGGAGATGCTGGATTGGAGCCTTCTTGGTTGTATCTCTTCCTGAACCTTGTTATTCATCAATAAAGCTATCTTGGTTTCTCCTATATACTGGTGTAGCTTTGATGTATGGTTGCATTAGTATGTTTAGTTTATTTCTAATCCTGAACTAGTTATGAATATGAATCCATGTCTTTGTGTAGTGTTCTTCTCTTGTGATCTTGCAGAGACCTGTTGAAGCTGGGCGAGCGAGAAGGCAAGTAGCTGGGAACTCCCAAAGAGAAGAGAAACCACATCAAGGGACAAACGAAAGACACCGGTTAGTCCATCCATCTCTCTTCATTCTTAATTCATAAAGGAAGAATACTAGAATAGCTGTCTCTGGTTTTTGCTAAGGCATTGTCACACCTTAGGTGGATAGGATCATCCTGCATAGGCATTTTTCCCCACAAAAAATTGGCGACCCCGCTGGGGAAATCTGTTTAGTCGTTTTATTTATGTCTCTATCATTGTTTGTTTCATAGACTCAACAGTAACAATCGAACTGCATCTGCTATTCTCAGATGCAAAGTAGACAGTTGCTGCTTTGATCCAATCACTGGATTTGTCTATGATATGAACAATGGACTCACAAATGATTTTATGATCCTTTGTGATAGATCTTAGTACTCCCTCAAAACATCCCTTTGATTGTACCTTGCTTGTTGCTTTTATTTGCCCTGAAACCGTTGATTAATCAGCAATCTGTGACCCAGAACCCAGTGAGAAACTCTCTTTTCTCCTTCAGCGCGACCCCTGTGAAGAGGTTCTGCATTTCAACGCAGGTCCCGTGAAGGCTACCTGCGCTGAATGTCAAAACCCCTGTGTTGAGGTTGCGCTGATCCAGTTAGGCCTTGTGCAGCTGGGGTTCTCTGCTCTGTTTTGCCTTGTTTTGATCTCTGATTTTTGCAGCCTGTAACCAGCATAGGTACCAGTCTGATAACTCCTTTTCTCTGCTTAAATTCCGCCTCCTTTTGTACAAAAAGACTGTGAGTGCTTTTATGTGTGTGTGGCATCATTTACAGTTTTCCTTTGCATGAGTGAAATAATCATCCTGTAGCCCTTGATTCAGATCTGTTGATTGTGATCTTAGGAGAGAGTTCATTGGTTGTTTACAGTTGATTATACATTTGCTTTTGCTTATTGGTTTGAGTTTGTCTCTTTTAAGTGTCGAAACAAGTGTTCATTTCGAAAGTCGTAAAGTGTTGTATTCTCTTCTACCCTTTCTGATTTCGAAAAAGTAAACTTGTTTGTACTTGTCATTTAAAAGCAAATTTAAAGTTGTACAAAAAGCTTTCTTTGTAGGCATCAATACTAAGAAAGCGGAAAACAAACACCTGCATTGTGCATTTGCATCTTGATAGTTTGCATGCTTGATTTAGGAAAAGTGCATTAGAGTGTGCTGATTGCTCTTTGAGAAAAGATGGTGTCTTTCTTTTCCCTTAGTAGCTAGGATTTTCAAATTTGAAAAGATATAAAGCTTGCTTATCATCTTTAGACTGCATTTAGGAATTGTATCATACATCTCGTGGTGATCCAGAAAGGCAAACTTCTAAAAAGATCAACTTAAAATAAATTGAATGAACTTAACAACGCTTTGCAACATAACGCACAACATAGAGGTCTAGGCTAGAGACGTGTTCCGGCGTCGTAAAGCCTGGTGACTGTCGACCTCGTTGATGGTGGGTGATTCCTCTTGAGGGACGATAGCGCTAGTTCGGATTGTGCTCCCACGTACCGTCGCGTATATATTGGGAGACACCTATAGGAATATAACCTTTATCCTTAGGAAACTGTGTCGGCCGCCCTACTGATCGCAATGCACTAAACACAACATTTAGGAAGATCGACCGCCCGTACCTTAAAAAGTATTCTGCGGTTTTGCGAAAGGTTTGGCACACCCTCTGCCTAGAACTCCAGAGCAGTTCCTTTTGGCCTTTTTCAGACTCTATAACGGAAAAATTCCATCCGAGCATTTGTCACTTCGGGCTCGTTAAAACATCGAAGGAGACTAGAGTCATCTTTAGCTTTTCCTCGACTCTTTAAAAGTGAAAAAGCAAGTTGTGTCTAAAGCGTCTAAAAAATTCATTCAATTCAGAAACACACTTTCCCCTTTTGTATTTTGGTTGATCGAGTAATCCGCAATCGTGGAAGAAAGTCAATTGAAACCCCGTCGTTCGCAGAGGCTTACGAGTCAACCGTCTTTATCTCCGGAATCGAAAACAATACGGACAAAGCGAACTCGTTTAACCGGTTCGAAATCTCCTATCAAAGTTAGAACGAGTGTTCCAACAACATCTGACATTCCGGTTACTCCAAACATTTCTGGAAACCCTGCCTCTATTAAAGAAGTTCAACAGCCACAGAGGGACAGTGACACTAATCCCAGTCTGAGAGCAAATACTTGCGTTACTGAACCAGTTCCATCTGCGACCGGTTCAGAGAGTCTTGCTCCTCAAACAACTGTCGATGTCGAATCAACCCCTTCTTCAGCACCAGAAATATTTTACAGACCTGACGGTCTTCCTCTTCCACCTGGTTTGATTGCGATAGAGGAAATTGTAGAAGATCCGCAAGCAAGTACTCCAACACATTTTGGAGTGGGGGTCACTCTATTTCCTGCTACATCAGAAGTTAGTCTATCACTAGTGGAAGTTCCTGTAGAATCGCTAGGAAATCTATTGGATAGACTCAAAATGTCTGAACAACCGTCAACATCTAGGACTGTGTCGAACGACACAACGACAGCAGAACTCCCTGCCATCACTCCGAAAATGTTTGCCGGCGTACCATCTGTCCCAACTAGCTCGCAACCGCTAGAAGGAGTCCACCCAGGGACTATTTCGACAATGTGGTCCGTTCCAGTTTGTTCCTCCGGAGTAATATCCGACAACTCTTATGTTGAGACTCGCCAGATTGATCCCTTTGGAGGTCAATTTGGGCCATCCAGTCCCCAAGGGAAAACTATCCCCTTGAGTTCCGGGTTGCCACCGTATGGGGGGCAGTATGCCTTTTCATTAACCCCTCCGGGAGGATATCCATACGGGAGTTCTCAACAGTATTCAGGTTATACTGGAATTACGACAAGTGGTTGGGTACCTATGCTACCCCAACAACCAAGAGTTGTGTATTCTATGCAATAGTGTGTACCTATGTCGAATATCCCGACAACACCAGCTATTGTAACTGTGTCACACGTTCAATCGATGCCTGTTGTGTGTCAACCGCAAATTTCTCAGGTTGTAATGAAATAGCCCCTTGACCCTGTGACACAACCGCAATCGCCAACTGGTGGGGCGAGACAGGTCGAAACGGGTACAATTACCCCACATCTTGGTCCCCTGGTTAGTATAGCACAGCAGAACATGGCTTCACAACCGTGGCTGATGCAATACCAACAACCACAATTCCAGCAAGTGTACCAAGGTTCTGAGAAGCAGATCTTCGCGAACAATGGGCAACCGTACACTCAAAACGGTCAAAGCGAACTTCTTTACAGTGGTCAAGTCCACCAACCGTATCAGTCATACCAACATCAATTACATTATGCTGGTATGAAAAGGCCCACTGCTCAGGCAATTCCATCGTACCCTGGGTACGCTTCACCTAACCTGAATCAACAGTTACCATTCGTGGCAACTTTAGAGTTACCCGATTTACACCAGTTAACAAACGATCCAATTGCTTACGCCCCTTGGTGGCCAGTGATTCCTCACAAAATTCCATCGGACATTCCTAAATTTAATGGAAATCCAGGCGAAGATCCATCGAATCACGTGATGACATTTCATCTATGGTGTTCATCAAACACCCTGAACGATGATTCGATAAGTCTTCGCCTTTTTCAGAGGACGTTAACGGGTCCAGCGGCTAAATGGTATATTGAATTACCTAGAGCCTCGTTCGACAATTTCAGCTCCCTAGCCACGACTTTCTTAACCCATTTTCAATTACCGATAAGGTATGAAACGGGAATGGAAATCTTAACCAACTTCAAGCAGACAACGGCGACTCATATATCCGATCATATACATCAGTGGCGTCATCGTCGTAGGATGGTGAAAACGTACGTTCCCGATCAGCTATTAGATGAATGGTTTATCAAGTCGTTACTTCCTGCCATAACAGAAGATGTGGCCAAGGGGGGAGTTGTAATGGAGGAGCAAGTTATTGCTCGTGGACAATATCTAGACTTAGTCTACACTCAGTCTGGCACGCTCTACGAAAAAATACCTGACGACCCTAGACCGGAATTCTCAATTCCTCCTCCTCCTAAATCAAATAGTGACTCTCATGCCGGTGATGGTGTGATTGGCATGGAAAATGCGAAATCGACAAAGGCTTCGTCTAAGAAAGCCCATAAGACTTTAGATCAAAATGCAAAAGACGAAATTCTTGCTTCGGAAGTAAATGTCGTATCAGCAGATAAAGGCAAGGAAACCAATCAACCAGGAAGCAAGAAGAAGCAAAACAAAGGGAAGAAGAAGAAACTGGGTGAGTCATCCCCTGAGAAAACTTCTTCAAACCCTCCTGTTAAAGGGAAACCAAAAAATCCATGTTTTATATGTGATGAGGATCATTGGACACAAAATTTTCCATACAGAGCTGAGCTTAAGAGGTTCTTCAAAAGTTTGCAAACCTCAGCTGTGTTAACTGATCCGTTCCCAAATCCAGGTACTAATCTGGTTGATAGTGGAAATGCTTCCCCGTCGCAAGTGCTTATGTTGTCGATCTCCAAGCAACAAAATGATGCTTTTATTTCGACAAGGAACAAAGATTACGGGAATCCGCAGCTGTCGAACGACAAAGGAAAAGATCAACCAAGTAGTTCGACAACAACTTCGACAGAAGTTGTACCACCCATCATTCCTGAATTAACAATAAAACCGCCAAAGGGAGTAGTACACAAGTCAACATTTAATCCTCGCGCCAGAGCGGCGCAGCATTATAACATAGTGGAAGATTTGGCCCAATCGCCATCCGCTATGTCGACTCTTGAAGTACTACAAAATTGTCCATCCCAAAGGGAGGCTTTGTTACCAGCCATTGGTGGGGTTGATCCTAAGGATTCCAATCTTGTATCCTTCGACCACAAAGGATACGATCCTCAGTTACCAGCTCAACTAGCTTTCCTTATTCAAGTGAAAGCCCTCAACAAAACTGTTCACCGAACAATTATTGATGAGGGGGCATCTACATGTATTATGTCGATGAGTTGCTGGAAAACTTTAGGGTTTCCAACCTTGTCGCGATCTTTGATGACATTAAAAGCATTCGACGGAAGGACGTATACCCCGTACGGTATCCTAAATAACTTGAAGGTTGAAGTCATCGATGGGAATCTTGATTACAACATCCTACTGGGAAGACCATGGATATATGCCATGGCAGCTGTAGTGTCGACTTATTTTAGGAAGATTGCATTGCCTTTTCAAGGAGGGATTACGATCATCGACCAACAAAACGTCCTCCCTAATGGTTCACAAGTTACAAGAAGCATTCCCATGATCCATGGAAGTAACCATTCGCTTCAATATATCGGAGTAGGCCTACTGAAAGACCCCAGATTAATGGGAACTTTCGCACTTCCACCTCCAATCTATATAGGAGAAGCAGCGTTGGTAGGAGCCTGCAATATGATATCTTCCACGAAGATCTCAAAAGACGATATCGACATGGATCATGAAATGGTTTTTCCCCCAAGCCCAATAGAAATATTGTAGCAATCAATGTTTCGAGCATGGGAGGCGAACCCAAGTCAACACTCGTCAAGCGTTTTGGTATATAGGTCTAGAGAATATGGTACCCCATTAGATCCTTGGTCAAAAGTGCATGGGACTGGCGAAGGAATCCTACAATCAATGTTGATTGAGGGGGCACCGTGGAATGATTGCCACCATCGTTCCCTTCTTCCAGATTGTGAAGAAGATACTCAACATGACCTTTATCACCCTTCAATTTTTGAATTCCTATCAAATACTGTAAATACAGTGGATTCCGAGCGAAACTTATCCAATATTGAAGAGACTATAGCCATAAATATCTCGACTAAAACAAATGTTGCAGAGAATATTTATGTCGGCAAAGGTTGTTCTCCTTCAGAACTGGAAATATATAACGCTCTTTTTCACGAGTTCAGAGATGTCTTTGCTTGGTCATATGATGAAATTTCAGGCATTGACTCGAGTATCGTTGAACATGAAATTAAGATGAATCCTGATGTCAAACCAGTAAGACAACGGCTTCGGCAGGTGCACCCCAAGAAAGCCGCTGCCATTAAGGTAGAAGTTGAAAAGATTCTCCATGCTGGTTTCATCTACCCGGTTCCTCTAACCGATTGGGTATCGAATATTGTTCCCGTTATGAAGAAACAAGGGACAATTAGAGTGTGTGTCTATTACAGGGATGTAAACCAAGCTTGTCCGAAAGACAACTACCCTACACCCTTCATCGACCAGATAATTGATGAATGTGCCGGATGTGAAATCTTTTCATTCATGGATGGATTTTCCGGGTATAATCAAATAAATATCCGCCCACAGGACCAGTCAAAGACTGCGTTCATTTGTCCGTGGGGCACATTCGCTTATCGAAAATTACCCTTTGGTTTAAAGAACGCAGGGGCGACGTTTCAGAGGGCAATGAATTATGCCTTCCATGACATCAAGAACATCGTTCAACCATATCTTGACAACCTTCTGGCTCATTTGAGAAAGCGGACTGATCATCCGCAGCATTTAAGAGCGATATTTCTACATTGCCGACACTACAAGATAAGACTCAATCCGCACAAATGTGTATTTTGCGTCGGTTCTGGTCGTTTACTTGGTTTTGTAGTCTCTAAGGATGGGATTCGTCTCGACCCTTGCAAGGTTTAGGCAATCATCAATTTGCCTCCACCTTCAAATTTGCTTCAGATTCAGAAACTCCAAGGGAAAGCAAACTTTCTGAGGAGGTTCATTCCAAATTACGTAGAACTTGCTAAAGGTTATACTCGTCTTTTGAAAACGGATGTAACTTTTGTCTGGGATCAGGTGGCGCAAGCTTCCTTTGACGCTCTGAAAGATTCTCTAGTAAAAGCATCATTAATGTATGCCCCACACTATCAAAGAGATTTTAACCTGTATCTGGCTGCAGTGGATACGACCATTGCGATGGTTTTAGTTCAAGAAGTCGACGGAATTGAACACCCTATATATTATTTAAGTAAAAACTTAAATGATATAGAAAGAAAATATTCTTATTTTGAAAAACTAGCGCTTGCAGCTGTTCAAGCGATTCAAAGATTTCGACATTATGTCCTCTTTCGGAAAACTACCATTTTATCATATTGCAACCCCATGACTTATATATTGTCACGACAGTTGTTGGGGGGAAAATATTCAAAATGGATAGCGATCCTTCAAGAGTTTGATCTGGAATTTGTTTTCACAGAATTATTGTGCGATCTCCCATCGTCGTCCAACGATGAAACATCCGAAGAATCAATCATGGACGAGAATTTGTTTCTAATATATAGAAGCAATGAGTGCTATGGAGATATAATAATTTATCTCCAAACCCAAAATTTCAGGCCTAACACTTCTCACTCTGAACAGAAACGTATACGATACCAAGCAAAAGACTACATGATCGTCGGTGATACGCTTTACTGTCGTGGTATCGATACAGTTATGAGGAGGTGCCTCACCCATGAGGAGGCCGAAAAAGCCCTGAATGAGTGTCATTCGGGCGCGTGTGGGGGGCATCAATCTGGATATGAAACATCACAAAAAATCTTACGAGCAGGATACTTCTGGCCAACCATGTTCAAAGATTGCATAACCGCAGTCAGAAGTTGTCATGCTTGTCAAATTTTTGATAGCAAAACCAGAAAACCACCCGCACCTTTATAGCCAATAGTTGTTGTTGGGCCTTTCGCCAAATGGGGCATCGATTTCATGACATGTAACCCCACCTCGACCGGGGGGCATGGGTATATCATAGTCGCCGTTGACTATTTTACCAAATGGGCCGAGGCGATGCCTACATTAGATAACACTGATGAAACAACTGCCCTTTCTTTTTCAATCATGTAGTCACCAGGTTCGGCGTACCACAGGCTATAGTTACAGATCATGGATCGCATTTTCGCAATCACATGATGGCCGAATTAGCTGCCAAGCTAGGGCTATCTCACGACAGCTCTACCCCCTATTATCCGCAAGCCAACGGACAAGTTGAAGCGATCAACAAAGCCCTGAAGCATATGTTGCAAAGGATGATCGAGGTTCACAAAAGAAGGTGGAACCTAATCCTGTACTCAGCCTTGTGGGCTTACCGAACATTAGTAAGAAATGCGACCGGGTTCACACCTTTCCAACTGGTGTATGGCCTGGAAGCAGTCTTACCAGTCCAGTGCAAAATTTCGTCTCTTAAACTCGCAATTGATCTCCTCCCTGGAACTTCAGAAGAAGAGACCAGTTTCTTGGAATTAATCCAATTGGATGAAACCCGTCGTGACGCCGCTTTGGCTAACGAAGCCCATAAGAAATGAGTCAAGGCGCAGTTCGACAAAAATGTCAAACCCCGTGTCTTCTCAGAAGGCGACTTGGTCTTGCTTTATGACCAAGAATCCGATAAATTGAGAGCAGTTAAATTTAATTCTTTATGGATGGGCCCCTATATTCAGGGAAAATTTTAAGAAGCCCCCTAAATTTATAAATATAATAAATGGGCGAATCTCCATGGTATATAGGAAAAATGGAAGGCGATTTTATCAATAATATAATATGTATATATAATTTTTTGGCGAATCTCTCACCAGGCATGGTGAATATTTTACTCAATTATAAAATCTTGTAAGATCTTGGCGAGTCTTTCACTAAATAATAAAACTTTGTAAAGTCCTAGTGAATCTTAGCATAGGCTACATGTTGGTTTAATTCCCCCATTTAAATAGGCTACATTCCAGGTGAATACCATGGGTCAATACCATGTGCCATTTTGGTGAATACCATGGGTCAATACCATTTGCCATTTTGGTGAATACCATGTGCCATTTTTATTTTTATTAATTCTAATATTAGGGTTAATAATGGTTTTTTGCATGGTATTAATAACAATCTAGTCCATGGTATTTGTCCAACAGTATTTTGGCCATAGGTTTCACCTAAATATAACCCATTTTTTGAGTGTTCGTAAATATAAGATGACTTATGGAGTAAATATAAAAAAATGTTTTATTTATTTACGATAGGTATAGTTTATTTATATTTTTATTTATTTACCATACCTTTTGAGTAAGTATAAAAAGACGTTTTATTTATTTACCACATCTTCACTTTACTTATATTTTTATTTGTTTACACCCTTACATGTATATAAGGTGACTTATGGAGTAAATATAAAAAATGTTTTATTTATTTACCATACCTCTCATTTATTTATATTTTTATTAATTTACCATACCTCTTTTATAAATATGGTATTTGGCCCATAGGATTCACTTAAATAAAACCTATTCTTGAAAATGGGTGAATTGATTCACTTAAATAAAACCCGTTCTTGAAAATGGGCGAATGGAAGGTTGTAAGTCCTAATTTCAAGGGCTAAATTTACCTTTTTACCCTCTCCCTTAAAATAAGGTGGGCTATTTGAGGTGATTTGTAAAAATGTACTATGATACAAAATATTCGCCCACTAAAAATTTAAAACCCCTTAATTTCGCCAAAGGGCGAACATTCGCCCCTAAAATTATCCTTGCCTATATTGTTAAACGAGTGTTAGCAAAAGGAGCCTACGAGTTAATGGATTATGACGGAATTCCACTGGCGCAACCTCGTAATGGGTTGTACCTCAAGCGTTACTGTGCTTAAATAGTGACCGATATGCATGCACCTCGATTTGCATTATTATGCTGGGGGCATGCAAACATAAGATCGAGCAGTTTTATCGTATAGTTCATGCTGGTTAAAAAATAAACATAAAATCGAGCAGTTTTAGCACACAGTTCATGCTCGTTAAAAAATAAACGCAAGATCCGAGCAGTTTTAACGCGGACTTCATGCTCGTTAAAAAATAAACATAAGCAATGAGCAAGTGTTTCCACCATCGTTTAAGCTCATTTTAAAATAAAAAATGAACCGATTTCTGGTAAATAACCACTGTGAATGTAACCTTATCAGCCATTAAAGCCTTGGTCGTGTTTGTACCGTCACCTCCACTTTTCATTTGGCCGATCGTTCACCTCCATATGATTGTTTACCCATTTTGAGGAACATCTGCGAAGAGTGATTTCACCTAGCCATCCTTGTGACACTGCCGTGATTGGAAAATTCCAACCTGTACCTGGAATCAGCTGCTAACCCTGTTTATCACTCGTTCCTCAACAGACGAGTCTTCTTTAAGCTCTTTTCAACTGACTCTTAAAATATGAAAAGATTGCCGAGTCCTTGGCCTTCCAGCTCGTTAAAGGGACAGGAAGTGTTATCCCTCCTCTATATTTTAATCTTTTTGGACCTGAGGGATTATTGCACAAAAAGATCGAGCGCTTGTTTTGTTCGGCTCGTTAAAACTATCGAAAACTCATCCCTTCTGTATTGTTTTATACTTTTTCGGACTTAAGGGATTAGATGACGAAAAAGGACTTTTGGAGTTAACTTTATGTACCTTTTCAGACTCTCTAAAAATGAAAAGGACCGAGTTATCTTTACCGTTAGACTCATTAAAATCATTAAATAGCGACAAACTTGTCTTTAGGCGAGAACGAGTTTCACTATCGCTAGGCTCGTTAAAACATAGCGATGGGCTTGCCCGAAGGGCAGGTTATAGAACAAGCATATGTTATCCTCCTCAAGCTTGACAAAAATAAAGAGGTACTGGTCAGCAATGACTGGGGAAAAATTTGGAGAAACTCAAGAAAACTTTGATGGTAGCAAGTCGCTCTTGAACATGACACTTTTCCTCCGTACCACAATCGGGTTGGGTTGTTTCATTCACCGGTCACATCACCATGGTCTCGCCATACCATCCATATTTGGGGTAATGCTACCGATCCATCGCATCAGTGTCGCTATATGTTCAAGAGAAGTCGTTCAGAAAAGTCAACCGTGTCCCATCCACTGCCACACATTATCCTTCATCCTTTCATGACCACCACCCTGAATCATATGTCACAGATCGTTTTCACCTCCATCAAAATCATTAGCTCTGTTCCATGTCACTGATGTGGGATTCATTAAGGCCCTCCTTTGACGGATCGCTTCTTTTCGACATCAGCTCATTATCCAAGAAGTTGATCTAGGAACAACCCCTTCAGTACTTTGAAGCTTGCATGCCTCAATGGCAAGTTTCTCACTTCTGGCGATAGGTATACATCAATGACCTTCGACCAGAAGATTTTGCGTGGTGTTCGACGCCAAGTCCTTTATTCACACCACGTGAATTGTACTGCAGTACCTTGAGGGTCATTATCGTTATCGGTGATTCCTCTCGCGCTTGTTAACGGTTTACCTCATTGACCGGTAATCAAGCGATGTCTTTCCATGTTCGACTTCAGAACATTTCTCACATGGATCGACTTGTACTTAGAGTGAAGATCGAACGAGTTTGAAGACCCCAGATCTAGTTTCATCCATCCAGGCTGCGATATATATTCAGGAAAGATAAAGACATTGACATGTACATCATTGCAACAGATAATCATCCTACCCAAAGGATGATAATTTCATCAAAATTATCAGTCTACCATCAGACGATTGTCTGTTCTATGTACAGAAAAATGAATTTATAAAGCTGAGCATGGGAATGCCCGCCTCAGCTAGATCATGAAAGCAGTATGAAAAATAATGTATTGTATTGTATCTTATTACAGGTCTCCTCCTAGCATTGGATGAACTTCGGATCCTCCTGGATAAAGCATTTCACCCGATAAACGACCTCATACTTTAGGGGGCAACTGTATAGACATTTTTGTGCCTTACAACATTGAGAATGAAATGTCCATAATCTAAGGGATCCAAAGTCCCTAAACATGTTGTTCCTACCCCTAGAGGAACAAGGCTAACAAACCACAGCAATTCACAGAAGTTCTCCACCAGAAACTTCTCAAAAACAAGTCAATTCAGGATCAATTCAGTGGCTCCACTAGCTGTCTGCACTAAATGTCAAAGTCAACACTGGCTACCTGCACTACAACGCAGGTAGAAGCACTACCCAGGTGCGTTGAACGAGAGTTGACAAGTGGCAAGTTCATTCCAAGAGGTGTCAAGACCCAGGAAGCTTCCAGAATCTTCCTTAATGACACTTGCCTCAGTGAATTCGACTAGTGATGAGTAAGAGGCTCTCAAACTCCAAGTCGAAGCAAGATCCTCCAAGTGGAAACAAGAACTGACAGAGGGAGAGGACACTAGTCAGATCTCAAGCTGACTCATCCTCTCTCCAAAAATCTATATATGGATCTCTCCTCCATGAGATCTAGAGGCTGGAATTTTGTTATTGCAAAGAATTGTTGTTGGTTTGAGACTGGAATCATTGGGTGCTTAATGCTTTGAAGGGAGGTGAAGATAGGAATTCCATTTTTCTTGGAAGGAGATGCTGGATTGGAGCCTTCTAGGTTGTATCTCTTCCTGAACCTTGTTACTCATCAATAAAGCTATCTTGGTTTCTCCTATATACTGGTGTATCTTTGATGTATGGTTGCATTAGTATGTTTAGTTTATTTCTAATCCTGAACTAGTTATGAATATGAATCCATGTCTTTGTGTAGTGTTCTTCTCTTGTGATCTTGCAGAGACATGTTGAAGCTGGGCGAGCAAGAAGGCAAGTAGCTGGGAACTCCCAAAGAGAAGAGAAACCGGATCAAGGGACAAACGGAAGACACCGGTTAGTCCATCCATCTCTCTTCATTCTTAATTCATAAAGGAAGAATACTAGAATAGCTGTCTCTGTTTGTTGCTAAGGCACTGTCACACCTTAGGTGGATAGGATCATCCTGCATAGGCATTTTTCCCCACAACACCTCCCCCCCCCAACCCCCTACCCGCGCCCCAACCCTCTACCCTTAACCCCCCCCCCCCAACCCCCGCCCACCCCCTACCCCCTACCCCCCCTCCTCACCTTACCCCCTTACCCCCTACCCGCGCACCCCCCTTACCCCCTACCCCCCCCCCCCCACCCCCCCGCCACCCCCGCCCACCACCCCCACCTTAAATATTTCGTTCAAACAAAGGTAACAAAGATCAATAGAACATTCTATTTAGTGGAGAATATCAGATCGATTGAGTGCTATATTCAGAGGACCATATTTCTCCTCATATGGTGCTCCATATTCCAAGTTCAGAGGATATCAAATAAACAGTTTTTCAAGGAATATAACCCCGTCATATTGTTGATATGATTTTTATTCAGTATTTTACTGTATAGAACTCTGAATTTTGGAGACTGGAATTGGTGATGGGCTTGTATTTTTATTGCCTGTTATATGAGCTTTTAAAGAAAGATTCGAAAACAACGAAACTATTGTATTGTATACAATATAGACAAATTGATTTTATCTTTTCATATAATATGATATTGAAAATATAGATTTTAGTAATAAGATTTTTCTAATTGGTTATATTATATGCCGTATAAATTATGTTATTTTTTTCTATCTTTCACTTTAAACGAATACATTTATCTCACTGTATATATGACATTTATTACATTGTTGTGAATATACATACAACAAAATATATAAATCTCTGATATGACATTTATCTGATCACTACATAGGACATTTATTACATTGTTGTGAATTTATTATTATTTTACATGCACCAAAATATATATTGACTTTGTGAGATTATAAAATCTCACTTGATAATAAATAACCTGTGATGCGCTTTGGAAGAAAGAAGGTTAGGTGCAACAATTTAATCAAATACTACGTAATTTTCATTACAGAGTTGACATGATAGCTTCATTAATTTGACTTGTTTGAGTCTTCATGCATAAGAAGATCGCTCACTCTATGGAATTGATTAATTTATATGTTAAATCATTGTTGTGTACATATGACATTCCAATAGAATAATCAAATAATTCATGCAGAGTCCATCAAGTCTACCTCAACATTATGTTAATTGTATATTGGAATTGCAGTAGTTGAATGTCGCTGAAATCGAATCGTTGGCAATGTCAAATTTAACTTCACCAGTTTTCGTTTTTTTATTGTCATTTAAGGTTCGTTGTCATAAAAATAATTTAGTTAATTATGAGAGTCGACATAAAAACGTTGAGGCTTGCGGGACAGAAAAAGACAGAGGTTTATCATTGTGCTTATGTATAGCCATCGGTTTGAAGTTTTGTAGGTTTGTTCTCATGAAAATAATTTATTTCATGGTTTAGTTAATTATGAGGGTCGACGTAATCAGAGAAATAGACAGAGATTTATCATTGCGTTGGTTAATGGTTGTAATATGCCATATTATTAAATTTTGTAATTAAATATTAGTTTCTAGATTTTTAAAATTATCTTCATAAGTTTTGTAGTTTAATGAAATACAATACAATATAGTTAGAGAACTTGCGGCGAGTGAATACCAAATCCAAGAATAAATGCTGCAAACAAACTATTGATGATATGTCTCGTTACGTTGGTTGTAGGTGAGCAAATCGTGAAGAAGGAATTTGCACAGCGGCACCCCGGGCCGCCCCGCCCCGCCCGACCGGCGGAATCAACCCGCCACAGGTCGGGCGGGGCGGGGCGGCCCGGGGGTGGCGATGCGCAAATTATGGCGAACGGAAGTGCTAATATCATAGCAGGGCCGCTTCCTGCGACGAGAAGCTTCGAAGGATACAACGATCAGAAGGTGTGGTTTAACTATATTCCTGGTGCTGTGTAAAAAAAAGTTGCGAGTTATAACAGACTTTTATGTGGAGATGGTTCTGCAATTCCGAGCGCAGTAATGGAGGAGAGTGCGAGAGTTATGGACAATGAATGCGTAGAGGTGAAGTGGGAAGCGGGGGACGTGCTGCTCATAGATAACTTGGCTGTAATGCACGCGCGTAGACCTTCGAAGCCACCTCGGCGTGTCTTGGTGGCTCTCTGCGAGTGATATAAATAAATGGATAGATAACCATTTCGATAAAGTTGGCAATTTGCAAAAGGTTGAAATTATGTAGATGGCAGATTCCGAAACAAAAATATTCATTATTCAATGGGGCCTCACCTTCTCATAACAACTCGATACCAATAAAGCTATAGACATGGTAGGATCAATTCAATATGTTACAATACATTTTCAATTTTCACACACAATAATAAAAAAATGGTATCTTACATCCAAGGTTATGATATTATTGGTCTGCTAACAAAGTCAATGTGACTTATATGAATGTGGACACAAGGATATATATTAATTAAAGCTAAGAAACAAAAATAGTTAATACTTAATTAAAAATAAGAAACAAAAATATTCATTATTTAAAGATATACTTTAAAGTTAAGAAATAATTTAGAAAGGAGTAAGTGGCACAAATTGAGTTTCTTTTAATAGTATTTTTTATAAATTTAATAATAAATTTGTTATAAGTTATATATATATTTTTTAAATTATGAGAAATTTGATATCTATTTTATTCTTAGAGGTTTGGGTGTATTTTATGATAATATAGATTATGTGAATTTTGAAGCAATGAGTAAATTAAGGTAAAACATTACTTTACCCAAAAAAAACTCAGTATAAAGATTGAATTTACCCACTCATTAACTCATTTTATATTTGAGTATTCTAGAAAAATATGTAAATTAAAAAAAAAATACATTAATAACTATTATCAACTTGGTAAGGGTGATAGGATTGATTAAGATTCTTATTTAGAGTCCATGATTTTCCTCCATGCCCTCTTTGAAGTCTCAAGTTTGTTAGATCCACTACTTTAACTAGAAACCACAAGGGGGAAACATTATAATAAAGAGAAAGAGAACCCTTACCATAGTGTCATCCCATGTACTTTAAAAGTAAGAATTGATTTAAGAGACGGGCATTGGGCATCCCCTTTGTATGTTTGTCAATTGGTAGGGCAAGGGGGGGGGGAGGAGGGGAGGGTAGGGGGTGACAGGGGGTTGGTGGGGGGGGGGGGGGGGGGGGGTGTGGCAAGGGGGGTAAGGGTAGGGGGCAGGGGGGGTGGGGGGGGTTGGGGGGGGTAAGGGTAGGGGGCGGGGGGGAGGGGGGGGGGGGGGGGGGGGGGGTTGGGGGGGGGGGGGGGGGGGGTAGGGTAAGGGTAGGGGGGTGGCGGGGGGTCGGGGAAGGTAGGGGGTAGGGATAAGGGTAAGGTGGAGGGGGGTAGGGCGCGAGGCCCATGGGGCCGACATTAAGGAAGGGGGGGAGGAGTTGAGATTGGAGGGGAATGAGAATTAGGGGGTGGGCTTATGGGGAGCAGAGTTGTGGGGTAGGGAAGGAAGAGTGGGGGAAATGGTGCATGGGTGGGTGAGTTGGGGGTAGCAAGGGCTGGCGCATGGGTAGGGCAGAAGGGGGAAGAGGGCATGGGTGAATGGGAAAGATCAGTAATGGGTTGGGGGAAGGGGGCACGACGACGGCCTACCCACGATTATTGGGTGATTGAGTTTGAATAATTGTTTAAGACATTTTATATAACTGATGTATGCATCATATCTTCAAATAAAATTAATGTTTTCCATATCTTGTTAAATGAGAAGTTATGAAGCATCTTTATATTGTTGGATTATGTCTTAAGTATGATAAATTTTATTGTTTAAATATCTACAATGTAATATCAAATTAGAGATATAATGTATGTTTTATTCAATATACAAATAAAGACTTTTGAATTCATTCAGTGATATAATTTGTTCATAATGTCATGTTTTTTTAGTTTTATAGTTGAAAAAAATTCAATTTCTTTTGTATCTAGCATTTTGTGGTTGAAAACATATTAAATTTATACTTAGGAAAGAAAAATGATATTCTACCATAAACATTAATGTGTTTTTTCCTTAAAATTTAACTTTGTTTGAGACATAAAAAATTGGTTTTATTAGCATTTTTTAAAAAGTTTGAAAATTGACCCTAAAAAAAAAATCATTATTCTAGTATCAACACTTTCGTTTTGAAGCTATATTTTGCACGAAAATTTCGTAGTAAATTTCATAGTCACTGCCATTTTTAAAACACGTTCAAAATTGACACCTAAAAAAAAAAAACATCGTTCCAGTATACACACTTTTCGTTTTTAGCACTGTTTTTGATGTTTTTTTGGGGTTTTTTGGCCAGAGTTCCTGTTTTGAGTTTATAGTTCCCGTTTCAAAGTTTACATTGTTATGGCATGACGAGGAATTCATAATGGCCTTCGTGAGTTTGGAAAAATGTACTAGGAATTTAAACTTCCTTCATCTGTATTTGGTGATAGACTGAGTAGAGGTCTAGCTTGATAAAAAATTTGGCACCATGGAGTTCATCAATTAGATCATAAACTACTAGAATAGTAAATTTGTCCTTGATAATGAGCTTGTTAAGGGCCTGAAGGTTGGGACACGTTCACCATTCGTTGTCTTTTTTTAAAACCATGATCATTGGAGATGAATAATGGTTGGTGTTGCAACAAATAACATTGTCTTCGAGGAGTTCCTTGGAGGAAAGGGTGCTATGATCATGTTACCCCTAGAGGGTGGGATCTCCTTAGGTTTTTCAAAGACCCCTTGGTAAAGATCCAATACCTGTGTGACATGGATGACATTAAATTGTGCTACTATACCATGATGGCACTTTTTAAAAAGATTATCCATTCTATGTGAGATGATTATAGTAGGAGCACCTTCTTCGAGTCCTCGCAGTGTATGCGTGTGGTTGTTCCACTTAAATCTCATCTATAACTCTTGGAAGTCCATTGTGGTAGGACCTACTTTTTGAAGCCATTCAACACCCAGGACAATTCCACAATCTATCATTTCAATGGAAATCATGTGGATTTTGAGGTGATAATCCCCCATTTGAAGCTTAATATTTTCACAACGTCATTCACATTTCATGGTCCCCCCATCAGTGATAAGAACTTGGAAACTGGATACCGCCCTGACAAAATAATGAACGTATTTTGATACTCTCTTATGGACAAAGTTATGTGTGTTATGACTATCAATCAACACCACTACTAGTTGATGTTTAAGAAAACATCAGATTTTCAGAGTTTGGGGAGAAGAAATGTTGGTTAGGGCATGGAGTGAGATAACTGGCTTAATTTTCATATGTTGAGGCCATTAGGGGTTCATCCTCTTCTTGCTCATGCAATTCAGTGGATTTAGATTCATCGACATAGCCGTTTTCAATAGCGTTGATTTGAAAGAATTTTGGTTCCTTACATTTATGTACTGGAGAGTATTTGTCATCATAGTAGTAGAAAAGTCCTTGTTTCCTTATTTAATCCATTTCTCCTAGCGACACCTTTTGAACCTTAAGTGTTTTAGTGGGGTTTGTAGCTAGGGTAGAACATGCCCATGCTACAAAATTTAGATGATTGGATTGTCCATTTAAAGTGACTTCTACCTTTAAGGCCTTCTTTCATGCTTCCAACCAAGTAGCCGAGTGATATATTTGACATGGACTTGGATGGATTCCTTTAGGCAATTGATGAAACATATTAAGTAAAAGGCATCTCCTAGTCCTTCACACCATATGGTCAATTGTTCAAATGTTGCAATGTAGTCTCGTACTATACCCATTTCTTGACCTTAGTGAGACGACCCAAAAGATGTGATTTCTGATCAAAGCTATCACAAATGGATTTTCAGAGCATATTCTAAGTTGGCCTCCCTAGATAGCATTTATGATGCCACTACCACCACTTACATCACTCTTGGTCAGGATAAATATCTCCCACTTGTAGTTTAGTGTCATCATCCCAGATATTATTAAGGTGGAAATATTGGTTGAATATTGTTGACCTCCATAGAAATGACTGTGATGGCTCGATTATCCTTTTATGTGTGCATAAACTTTTCTTTTCCCTCATGGTTTTGCAAGGCGCCCTTAGGGCTTCGAATGCTTTTGTGATTTTTTTGTTAAAGGATGCATGGAATTCATTGAATATTTTCTAAAGGGCTTTGAATTTCTCCGTAGCCTTCTCCACATTCACAACATAAGATATGGTGCCACGCATACACTTGCCCCGCTCAAATTTTGAGCTTACTTAAGAGTAGTATGGTTGGAAAGAGGGCAATCTCAAGAGTCTAGTGATGTGGGTCACTTGAAGTCACGCTAGGAAAAATTTAGGACTGCATGAAAATTTGGGGGCTTACAGGTGAATGGTAGTAATGCAATCAACTCGTTGTTATGAGTCTTATGGGCTAGGTATCTTGCAACCATCCCATGATGGCCCCAGGTTTTTTTTTTCTCTGAAAGGAGTTTTACTCCCAGCTGATTAATATTGTGGTGGATGGATCCAAAATACTTGATATTACCAAATATCCTGCGAAAATCAGGGTTGTATTCAAGGAAAATTTTAAGGATGGAAAATTATCTTAAAGTTTAAAAACATTGGCGAATCTCACTAGCGCCTAATATGAAAACTATAAAATGTTTAATGATGTATTTGTAAAATTATTTGAATTTATAATGATTTTATATATACTCTCCATATAATATTGGATATTTCTAAGGTAAAATAGTTTTATATTATAAAGTTTGGGCAAATCATTTTTATAAAAAATGGAAATTGGCTAATCTTTTTGTTTTTTGGAAAAATCATTGAAAATTAGCCCACTTGCGAATATTAGTCCCTAAAATTTTCCACGGTTGTATTGTAGTAGCAGAAACCCCAAAGTCTTGACACTACAAAATGTTCTGTTACAATATGATTTGGACTACAACGAACAAAACCTTCGCTAGAAAAAGAGTATAATCTATGTTGTGAAAACCCCAACTATTGAATTTTATTTGTACGATGGTTATAGAACCCCAAGTGCTAGATTTGATCTGGACAACGACGGTCGAACCACAATTGCTAGATCTGACATGGACAAAAAGGTAGGGGAAATATTCAAATAACTAATGGAACTATGGTCAGAAAGGAGTGTCAGGTGTTACATATGACGATATACATAAGGGTGCAACATTATTACTTTACCCAATATTTTAGAGTACTAACTAAGGAGGATCGAATGTACCCTTATCCATAATACCTAACTACCCTATTGAGCATGTGAGTAATCTCCCTGACTCTTGTTATCGATGTACTATAGTAATAAGAAATCCAATAACTTATTTAATGTTAGGTTTTAGATTACCCTATGGGGGGGTTCTGATATAGCGAAGGGTATGTGGAAGTGTATTCCATGCACGGTTTTGTTTGATGCGCTACTACTTGAAGGGGTTGATTTGGATTTAAACAGGAATGAAAAAAATTATAGAGATAACCATAAACATAGAGATACAACGGAAATAAGACTTCATTTCATTAATGTAAAATACTGAAATATGCTTACAAACAACAACGGAAATAAACCAGCTAGGGTGATGGTAGCTTATCTATGAGAAAAGATGTGGTGGCTACATGCTTTTGAATTGTGTTACAATGAGGATCAAAGGCCTATTTATTGTTGATAAACAATGGAAAACCCTAAAAGATGAAACCCCAAACTATGGGCCCCGTTTGAGTAAATTGGTACATCAACTTCCCATGGTCGTAACTTTGGCATATGATCTCCGTTTGACGCGCACGATATCTCATTAGAAAGATCTATTTGAGAACTACAACTTTAGAAAGAGCAACATTAGTCCACGGACCGATCTTGCTCTGAGTTTTCCAAAAAAATGTCGTTTAGGGCCTCAAAATGGATCCAAAAGTTCAAGACCTGAAAAGCTGCTAAAAATAGTAAACTGTGCTACAATTAAGGAAAATGAAAAGCTAAAAGAAACAATGGTGGGGATCCAAGTTGTTAGGCCCCTATACTACTAGTGTAGCCCCCTATTGTTGTTAGTATAACCCACTTATTATATTGATGTACCCATTGAGTGCCCATATTGTTACTATTGTGCCACATAGAAGCCCACTATTGTTATTATTGTGCCCTTACATTATTATTGTTATATCGGCTCTGATTATGTTATAACCCCTTAGACTCCTATATATAGAACGAAGGTATTTTCATTTGTATCATCCAAGAATTGTTCATTTATGTAATGTAAAGGAGGTTTCCCCCTCGAAGAGGCTGAATTCTAAGGCGTTGATCTTTCTTTTCTATCTTTTCTTGAGCTGGTTTCATAACATTTGGTATCAGAGCTTTGGATTCTAGGGTTTCGCTGCTCCAAACAGGTCATCGTGGCATTTTCGCTATAACTTGTTTTTTGTGACATTTCAGAAGTCGCAAAAAAAACCTAGTTGAGAAGAAATCGCACTGAACCATGGGTCCGAATTTCAGAGCTTTTCATGCGACATTTTTGGATATATGATCTCAGGAAGTTGGTCTTTTTGCAGACTCCTGAATTACACTCAAAACAAGTGACCTGGGGAAAATCGTCATAACTTTCTTTCTGAGCATCGGATTGAAGTTTTGTAAGAACGTACAGAAAGAGGACGGAATGTAGTTTCTTGTGGGTATTGTTTAGATCCAAAGGTAGAAACAGTGACTCGTGGCACGTCGTACAAGTTCACTCTACTGAACTAGTCTATAATCAAGTCACTGTGGGAGATTTCACATAACTCTTCCTTGGAGAATCCAATTTGGGTTAGACTTGTGGCATTGAAAAGAGGACATAGAGGGCTACTGCAGGTCATAAATTCAGAACTAGGTGATTGAAAAGTACATAGTTATAGTCATTTCAAGGTCGAGCTCCTAAAATCAATAAAAAGCAAAATGAGGAAGTTTGATGGCAAGGATCCGGTAAATTGGATACTTCAAATGGAGCAATATTTTGATCTACATGGTGTACAATTGTTACAAAAGGTATGTATTGCATCTTCATATTTAGAACCAGATCAATTTTTATGGTATGAAGGGCTTTGTTCTCGTAAAAAACTTGTTACGTGGTCAATTTTCACAGAGGAAATGATAGCACATTATGAGGATACAAAGAGCAACACCTTCTTTAGAGCAACATCACAACAATTGGAAAGAGTAAAATGGATTTGTGACATAATGGAAAGAAAAATTATGGAAACCAGGAAGCATACCCCTCACAACTATAAATATGGAAGTGTTATTTCTCCAAACCTTCCACAACCTACAAGGGTTACACCACAACAATTGGAAGAAAAAAGAGAAAAAGGGCTTTGTTACAATTGTGATAGCAAATGCACTAAAGGTCATAGGTATGCTGAGAAGAAATTATTTTACATAGAATATGAAGAAGAGGAAGAAAAGGATCAAGAAACATATAAAGAAGAGGATATACGCCAGGACACCACCCCAGAGAAAGAAGAAATGAATCAGACCATATCTTGTAAAGAATTGGAAAGAATTAGCACTCCTCAAACTCTCAAGATAGAAGGACATATCAAGAAGAAAAAGGTGCAAGTAGTGAAAGATCACATCGAGAAAGAAGAAATGAATCCAACCATATCTTGTAATTCAATGGATGAAATTACCACTCCTCAAACTATCAAGATAGAAGGACACATCAAGAAGAAAAATGTTCAAGAAGTGAAAGATCACATTGAGAATCAAGAAATGAATCTGACCATATCTTGTAAAGGACGGGAAGAAATTACCACTCCTCAAAAGATAGAAGGACATATCAAGAAGAAAAAGGTTCAAGCAGAGAGACATCACATCGAGCATCAACAGCAAGTTCTCCAACTTTTAAAGGATAACGCCACTTCGGTGCAAAATCAAACGAAACAACAGGTAGATCAACATCGTAGTGAAAAATGTTTTGATGTAGGTGATTGGGTATTTTTACTGCTACATCTCAAGAAAGCTATTTATGAGAAGGAAATGTTGGCAATACTACATGCACTTAAAAAGTGGCGACCTTACCGAATGAGAATACTCTTCAAGGATGAGGATGTGGAAGCATTGTTTTTTGCTATTTATATTATCCAACCAATTTGGATAAATGAAGCAAGGGATGAATGGAAGAAGGACGAAGAAGTATGGCCACTTATTCAAAAGTTGCAAAAGATCCCAATTCAAGCAATATTGTCAGAAATTGAAGAGGAAGGAAAAATCATATTGGAACCTGGAGCAGTCACAGAAACAAGAACCCGACAGCTACGAAATCGATCAATTTCAGAGTATTTCATCAAGTGGAAGAACTTACCCACTGAATATTCCACATGGGAGGACAAGAATTTTATACAGAAGCATCAAGAACTACTCAAGCGTTGAGGACAACGCTTTTTGAAGGAGAGGAGCATGTTAGGCCCCTATACTACTAGTGTAACCCCCTATTGTTGTTAGTATAACCCACTTATTATATTGATGTACCCATGTAGTGCCCATATTGTTACTATTGTGCCACATAGAAGCCCACTATTGTTATTATTGTGCCCTTACATTATTATTGTTATGTCGGCTCTGATTATGTTATAACCCCTTAGACTCCTATATATAGAAAGGAGGTCTTTTCATTTGTATCATCTAAGAATTGTTCATTTATGTAATGTAAAGGAGGTTTCCCCCTCGAAGAGGCTGAATTCTAAGGCGTTTATCTTTCTTTTCTATCTTTTCTTGAGCTGGTTTCATAACACAAGTGGACTTGGCAGGTGGCCACCAGTATCCACCTGGATCATTCCTCCCCCTTAGGAAGCAATGGTCCCCATTGCGTTGAGTTCCTTCATGAGATGAGGAAACTTCTGCTGAACTTGGTCCCTGGTGAGACACTTTCCTTGGTGAACGAGTTGGCCTACTTTGAGAACTTGATATAGTTGGATATTCTGTTGGCGAGTGTGCTTGATCTGTGTCTCCATGATCTAATCAGTTGCAGATTATTCCATGCAATCTGGATTTAACTCTATGGATGTGAGCTATTCTGCAATGTTGAATGTGTCTAGTAATGGTGGGAGGTATGGCCGACGATGGTCCACATTGAACACTGGGTGTAAGCCAAGGAATGGGGGAATGTTGAGCTCGAATGCATTGTCTCCCATAGCTTTGGTAATGTTGTAAGGACCATATTGCAGTGGTCTGAGTTTCCGATAGGCTCCGGTAAGGCGTTCCTTTTGCAAATGTAACCAGACTCTGTTGCCCACCTAAAAATTGTGTGGCACCTAATGTTGATCATGTCGTTGCTTGTATTTTGCATTTGATTTCTCCAAAATGTCATGGACCTACTGGCAAATATGTTGGATGTGCTCAATGAAGCTAGTTTCCTTATCTGTTTTGGACTGGACATGAGCCGAATCTATGCGAGTAGCTGCAAATGGCCTGGCCACATCAATGGGACATAGTGGCTAGAATATGAAGCCCACCTGAAAAGGGTTGTGGCCAGTCGAGCTGCAAAGAGCCTGGTTGTAACTGTGCTGAACATAGGGAAGGCTCTCATCCCATGTGCGTGGATTCTTTGAGTTGTACATGCCTAGAATGGGTACGATCATCCTATTGACAACCTCTGTCTGGCCATCAGTTTGAGGATGGAAGGCTGTGGACTTAGTGAGTTTGGTGTCTAGCATCGACCAGAGACTGGACCAAAATCTATTGAGGAACCTATTGTCTTGATCTGAGATGATATGCTGTGAGATCCCAAAGTGTACCCACACTAGGTCAAAGAAGAGTTTAGTAGTGGCTGGCCATCAGTTTGAAGATGGAAGGCTATGGACTTAGTGAGTTTGGTGTCCAGCATCGACTAGAGACTAGACCAAAATCTACTAAGGAACCTACTGTCCTAATCTAAGATGATAGACTGTGGGATCCCAAAGTGTACCCACCCTTGGTCAAAGAAGAGTTTAACAGTGACTTCTGTTGTGATATTTTTCTTGTAATCTGCCATAATGGTGATCTTCGAGAACTTGTCGATGACCACAAAAACACAGTCGTTCCATGCCTAGTGGAAGAAAGTCTTGACATGTAATCCATGGAGATGGATTCCCAAGGTTAACTAGGGGTAGGTAGCAGGGTATAGAGGACTTGCTTCTTGATGGTCGGTTTGGCAATGGTAGAGGCATTGCATGATTTGATGTACTTCCCGACATCCTGTCAAAGATTTGGGAAATATAAATACTTTTGTAGTACTACCACCATTTTCTCGACCCCGAAATGCCCAACAACCCGACTATAGTGTGCTTCCAGAATCATCTTGGCATGCTCTCTTGAAGGAACACAAAGGTGACCTAGGTGGCATAATAGGGAATCTTGGAGGTGAAAATCTGGAACATGCTTACCATCCAAGAGTGTCGGGTATGTGTGGCCGAATTGTGGGTCACTTTTCTAGAGAAGTGGCCAATTAGAAGTCCCGTGCCCACAAGAGTTGAGCATGGTGGTTAACGCCATGATGGGTGGTCGACTAAGGAAATATGCAACATTATCGATGCTACCCTTCTTATCCTTGATATTCAAATGGAACTGTTGCAGGTATGTGGACCACTTCTGATGGCGATCATTATGCAATTTCCCTTGGGTCTGTATGAACTGCAGGGGTCAGTGGTCTGTGTAGATGACCGTTTCCTTCCCCAAAATGTAATTCTTCCATTGTCAGCAGGCCTACACAATGTAATACATATCTTTTTCATAAGTGGGATACTTCTAGACTGTGTCTGAAAGTGTCTTGCTATGATATGCCACTAAATGCCTGTGTTGAGTAAGGACTGCCGCAATAGCATAGTCAAAGGCATTTGTCTTGACCTCAAATGCGTGTCACAAGTTTGGTAATGAGAGCACTGGTGTCATGCAGAGGTGATATTTCAATTCTATGAATGCCTTCTATTGAGATTCAGACCAAAAGAATTTTTCTTTCGCTTCTCCCTTGGTGACTATACTCAAGGGCCAAGTGATATGAGAAAATCCCAACACGAACCTGCAGTAGAAGTTGGCAAGATCTAGAAAGCCGTAGAGCTCTATCAGAGTGGTTGGAGATGGCCAATCGTGAATGACTTAGATCTTGGCTGGATCCAATGCACCCCCTATTCATCAATAATGTATCTCAGATACTGAACTTGGGTCATTCCAAAAGTTCTTTTCTCCAAATTGGCACATAACTTATGTTGTCGTAGTGTTTGGAGAACCTGTCGGATGTGGTGGAGGCGCACTTCCCAACTTTGGTTGAAGATCAGGATGTCATCCAAGTATACCACTACAAATGAGTTGGTGAATGGCCTTAAGATGTCATCCATTAGCCTCATGAAGGTTGTAGAAGCATTTTTCAATTCGAAAGGCATAACCAACCATTCAAAAAGGCCCTTCTTGGGTTTGAAGGCAGTATTCCACACATCGGAGGGTTCGATTGGTACCTGGTGATATCCTTACTTCAAATCGATCTTGCTGAAATATTTCCTCCCTTCATTTGGTCTAGGAGGTAATCAATCTTTGGGATCATGTACCTATTACAGACAATGATCTTATTCAGCACCCAATAGTCAATACAAAGTATCCAAGTCCCATCCTTCTTTTGTACCAACATGATCGGACTTCCACAGGGCGATGAACTCAGACGGATGTGACCTTTATGTAGTAGCACCTGAATCTGCCTCTTGATTTCATCATTCTCTAGAACGACGTGCTGATAGATTGGTTCATTGGGAAGCGATGCACCTAGGGTTAGATCGATGGAGTGCTTGACCTGACAGTGCAAAGGAACCCCTGCGGGGGTGGTGAAGATGTCCTCGTAGTCCTCCACAACCTTGTCCATATGTGGTTTCGTGAGGAGAGGCCCTGTCTGGAGGTCGTGGCCATCGTCTTCTTCTTTCCTTGAGGGCGTATCATCAGGAAAACCAATTTCTTGGTTTTGTAAATGATCTTACTACATTGTTTTGCAGTAACCAAAGAGATGGCGATAGGTGGTGCTACCTCTGGTATCCTGTACAACTTATTTCCCAAAGTAACAATAACAACATGGGGCCTTGATTCATACATGACATGTCGCTTCCACAAGTATGGTTGTCCTAATAATACATCACAAACTTCAAGGGGAGCAGTGTCACACAATACCTCATCCGTGAAGGGATTGATGTTGTATGGAAGGCGACACTGTTGTCTCACGTGAAGATCTCGTCCTTGGTGAGGCCACCCGATGGTGTATGGTTGTGGATTTGTTGTGGTCAATAAGCCTAGCCACTTCATGACCTATGCCAAAATGAGGTTCTTTTGGCTCCCACTGTCGACAATGAACTGTAGTGGAGAGCCCTTTATCCACATCTGGGAGTGGAAGAGATGCTCCTCCTCCTCTGGATCTTTGGGTTTCTCCTTCTTCGTGGTGGCAACGATGGCGTTGGGATCTACATCAATAATCTGCTTCCTTTGTCATTCCCCTTATCGGGTTCTAACTCAGAGACAGAATATGCATCTAATTCTGAATCCTTTAGCTCGGACACCAGTGACTGCTTGGCCCGACACTCAATTGTGTTGTGAGTGGAGCTCTTGTGGAACTCACACCACTTTCCCGTGTCCTTTTTCGGCTTCACAGTGTTGTTCTTTGCTTTCAACTTTGGCGGGTTATCTTGAGCCACCCAGCCTTGGCTTTGTCATTTGTTCTGTGGTTTGGGGGCACCTTTCCCTTTCTTTGGATTCACATATCCAAAGTCTCACTTCTTCTGTTTAAACTTTTTCTCGACCTTAACGGCATATTAATATGTCATGTTGAGTGAGGGGATGTTTAGGAATTATATTTCTTCCTAGATATACTAGTGCAGGCAGCCACGGTATTTGAGTACCAAATGCTACTCTGAATCCTTGATACCCAACTTTGTGCGAAGGGTATGGAAAATATTGGTAAACTCTGGCATATCTTGGTCCCTCCCCTACCGTAGCATGGTCCACTTTATGTATTGATCCTCATATCTTTTGACATGGTAGTATTGCTCCTTGATGGCATCCTGGAATGAGTCCCAAGTGGGTGTGACTGAAAATAGTGATCCTATACTTTCATCCTTCTACTCGCAGTAGGTTTCCCGCTAGTCCTTGACATGGGGGCTGCTTTGAGAAGAGTGAAAATAATCTTTTCCTAACTAGAAAAATCATGAACAGAAAAATAACACTCTAGCAGATTTAACCATTTATCGACGACATCTACATCTATCTGACCCTCGAATATGGGGATTTCAAAATTAACTTGTAACTTAAATGGTGTGGCATTTCTAGAGTAGCTGTTGGAAGCTGATGCGTCGTCCCTGGGTAGCCGCTGAGGGATCTGGGCAAAGTTGTTCATCATCATGTTCCTTTGTCGCTCGAGGGCTTCTTCGAGCAATATTTTGATAGGATCTCCTACCCCCTCATCTTTCTTTTCATCCGCCATGGCAGGACATTGGGATTTGCAAGGCTGGTCATACAAAGGTTCGACCAGTTCAAGCCCTAACTCCTTATATCACGACCTCATTGGGGACATGCAAAGAAAAGCAGAGAAAAAGCAGACTGCTCTGATACCACTGATCTACATGTAAGTAGGAACATAACAAATTACAGAGATAACCATAAACACAGAGATTCAGTGGAAATAATACTTCATTTCATTAATGTAAAATACTGAAATATGCTTACAAACAGCAATGGCAATAAACCAGCTAGGGCGATGGTAGATTGTCTCTGAGAAGAGATGTGGTAGCTACATGCCTTTGAACTGTGTTACAATGAGGCTCAAAGGCCTATTTATTGTTCAGAAACAATGGAAAACCCTAAACATTCGAAAACCTAACCCTAGAAAATGAAACGCCAAACTGTGGGCCCTATTTGGGTAAATTGGTACATCAATTTCCCAGGGTTGTAACTTTGGCATATGATATCTATTTGATGTGCACAATATCCCATTAGAAATATATATCTGAGAACTACAACTTTGGGAAGAGCAACGTTGGTCCATCGACCAAGATTGCTCCTAGGTTTCCTAAAAACGTCGTTTAGGGCCTCAAAATGGCTCGAGAAGTTGAGGACCCAAAAAACTACTAAAAATAGTACACTATGCTACAATTAAGGAAACTGAAAAGCTAAAAGAAACAATGGTGGGGGTCCAAGTGGACTTGGCAGGTGGCCACAGATATCCACCTGGATCAGGGGTACCCACAAGGGTTACAAGAGAGTCCAACAAGCATGACCACCTCTTATCATTCTAGCATGCATTCCTGCCTAAATCCATAAGTTTATGTGCTCAACGCATGATCCCATGGTTTAAAGATCTTAGAACATGTCTCTAGGGTAAAAAAAGGTGTCAAAATTAGAGCTACAACTAGCCTTGGGAAGTGCTCTCATACCATTTGTTATGTACTTGACCTACAAGAATAACAAGATTCCATAAATAAAAAACAATATTACTAGAAACACATAAATATCACATGAATTGAGACAAGCTACAAAGATATTTTATTAATCAGAAGCGTAATACAATGTTCACTTGCCTCTTTGAGTGGGCAACCTCCAACAGAGCAGAGATCAATTACAATAAAACTCGACACTTCTTCCCTTTATATCTAAGGCTATTTATAGATTTATGAAATCCAAAGCCCTAAATACTAGTGGTCTCTTGCATAACACATGTTAACCACTTTATTTATTAACTATGGCCCATTTATAACTAATTGTGGTCCCTTTTCTATAATGTGGGTCAACCACTTACAATTATTATTAATGCGGATAATCGATTATGGACTTTATTCACTCAACTAACTAACTATGACTCTAATGAGGTCCCTTGGGCTTACTACATTAACAAAAGGGTTAGGGTTGGACCATAATAATAATTATATCTCCCCCTAGCTCCATCTTTATCTCTATCTTGATCCCTCTTTCCTTATCTCTTTACCCCAGCCACTCCCTCTCTCTCTCATTCTCTCGCCCTTCTCTCTCCCATACAAATCTATCTCTATCTCCTTACCTCTCTCCTCCCCTCGCTTCCCCCCCCATTTCTCTCTCTTTCACATTCCCTCCCCTCCCCCTTCCTACTTCCTCTACCCTTCCCTCCCTTAGTCCCTACTTCAAAACAACTCCCCTCCAACTCTCTCTGTCTCTCTATTTTCCCTTCAATTATGTATATATCTCCCTCTCTCTATCCCTAAGTATTTCTCTCTCCATCACTCCTTCCCGCTCTCTCATTCTCTTCCCCCCATCATCTCTCTATCTCTGACACTTCTCTCTTCACCCTCCACTCTTTCCTTCTCTCTCTCTCTCTCTCTCTCTCTCTCTCTCTCTCTTTCTCTTCAATCACACTCTCAATCACAAACAAACTCACTCACTCTACCTCGTCTTTCCTCTCTCCCTCTCCCCCTTAGTCCCTCCTTCACAACAATCCCCTCCAAACTTGTCTTTCTTCCTCCCTATGTCTCTCACAAATATCCCTTTCCCACCCTTTTTCCCTATCTCTCACACTTTTTGACTTTCACTCACTCTCTCTCTTCCCCACTTTTCCCCTCACTCCCCATCCCATTGTTCTTCATCCCCCCTTGCTATATCTCTCTTTATCTCTATTAGTGCCTCTATCCTCCCTCTCTCCCCCTCCCCTAGAATCCTACCTCAACCATTTCCCATGTGTTAAAGACCCTAGATGCAAGAATGCACACACATCTCTATTGTCAGGTCTACACATGTTTTTAGTACTAAGAAGTACACACATTTTTACCAATAGGAATTTGGATGCATTTTTAGTGCTAGTAATGTGTAGGATGTGTTGGTTACTTAGGATATAGGTTCAAGATCACAAGTATGGTGGTCTTGGTCGCAAATACTTGAAAACAACATTTTTTTAGAAAACTTAGATATATATATATATATATATATATATATATATATATATATATATATATATATGTTACACAATTCCCTTCTCCATGAAATTACATACACATATAGAGTAGACTTTATAGATTCTAAATATCTAACTTTTAAAAAAATTAATGTTGTTTACTATTGTTAACATATTTTTCTTTTCACATATATAAAAAATTAAAATAAATCCATGGTTTATATCCATTTCCATTTTTTTACTAGAAATAAATAAATTATATGGTGCATTAGAGGAGATTACACCATATAATATAAAAGAAAATGAAGGTTTGATGATGTTAAGACCTTCTCACGTAACGCCTTACAATTTCAATTATATATATATAATCACAAGAACACTATGTTCTTTACAATTTTATTGTAGATTTCATCATATAAATACTCAAAGGTTGTACCAATTGAAACAAATGCATTATATTTTGCATGAAAAATAACATATTAATGATATGATAGCTCAAAATTTACATAGTTAAACACAATTTCTATAGAAGAGATTTATTTCTTGAAAAAACAATAAAACAGATTTATATATTGAAAAAGCTAACTAATTTTTCTATATTTCATCTTTTTACACTATCCTTAAATTCCTTATAATATATAAATACCACTAATCATTTCTTAAAATTATTTTTTTTTCTGTTCGAAACTTACGTTTCCAAAATATCATGATACTAGGATTAACGTACGCTCACTCTTCTATTCCTACTTATTAGTTTCCAAAAAACAATTAACATAATAACAACGCTATACTGTTTATATTTATATAAGCATATGACAACAATAAATTGCATCAATATTTTATTAAATACTGTAGTAGCTACCCTTTAATCTAGTGTCGAACAACGTAGAAAATGATTACATATTTTTAAAGATAAGTGTATAACTAAAATAAGAGAGTGATAAATATTTGACCTCCAGTATTGTGCAAAAATATGTTCTATGATACAGGGATACGCAATCGTATATATCGCTTGCCAGGTCAATGTAATTGATGATCACGCTGAAAATTAAACCAAACCAAATTCCCCCCACTATTTACATGGCATCTCGAACAAAATAAACCATTCCAATAAAACATTTCACTGATTCTTATGGTTATATTTAAAGCAATTCGTGAAACTTATTAAGTTTCTAACAACTCACATTTCGTATATTCATGAATATGAAATTTCTAAGAACATTTCTGAAAACATTTAGTATATTCATTTAATTAAATTCTCTTGTTCTCAGTATTGCAAGATTATCATTATAATTATAGTCATAGAATTGTAAACATTGTAATTATATCTATAGAATGGTTCTCAACTTCAGTGTACAACTAAATTAATGGTAATCATGGTTAATTTATTCAAATTTCTTATATAGTTATTTCAATCCATAGTTCCAACTAAATACAAAATATGTGGGTATTTTTATGCATTTTTATTGGCATATTTTTTTAATAAGATTTTGTTATATTATTGATAATTTATATACCGTATAAGCATGTAGAGTTTTGGACATACTGTGTGTTGATTGAGCATGTTCAAACAACAAAAAGGCATGTCTAATTTAGAATTAATATTGTGAAAAGGTTCGAGATGACTATTTATTTATAGATGAGAAACTAGAAGACCTCCCTAATATTATATAACGTGTTTACAGCAACAAAAAGCCAAACTAACATATAAAAAAGCCACCATGGAGGCCATCTACCTCCTATCCTCACTTATACACTCTCGGGTTCTTTATTCACACATTCTCCATCTAGAGTAAGTGTTATTTATTTAGCATTTTACCCTTACAGTGAAATCTTTGATCATATGATCTAAATTACTAAAGAAAATTACTAGAATGAATATTAATATATATATATATATATATATGTATGGGGTGAACATAAAATTATACATATTAATAATATAATAATTTTGGAAATTTTTTTTCTTTTCTCAAATGAACAAAGAGAGTTATAGTATATATGCGACCTTAGTATCAATACGAATAACCAACTAGAATATTTGGCCTTTTAGTAGGGTTTAGAAATAGCCATTGCAAGAAAAATACATATATTAATAGTCTTCGTCGATAGGGTGATAGTGATTCAACAAAAGACCAAACTCAAAGAAATATGTAGCTTCTATAGTCCCCCAATAGTGTGAAGGACTTCATTGTAATTAGAGAATTTTGAGATAATAGATTTCTATCATGTCAAATGGCATTTTTAATTTGATTGTAGATGAGTTGGACAATAAAGGAGAAAATGTGGAGCAAGTATGTTGGACTATCAAAGTTCGGTAATTTTCAAGCCCCTTCCTTGACTAAAGATTGTTATTCTTAGGAAAACTAGCAATTTCACTAATTAATAAAAGACAATCAGAGTCTTCATCAGAAAATTCGCCATCGTAATTGGCCGTCATAATCGAACACTACGTTCTCGTCCCTTGATGGTGGCGATAATTTGTAACATAAAGCCTCTATAAAGATGTTCCTCCATTAATATTAACATAGGATTGCAATTTCCACATCACACTCTCTCCTAGCTCTAGCAATTACACAACAACATTGAAGTCGAAACATGGTGGATGGGAGATCCCCATTGTGATTATAACTGGAGAATGAGACCTTCAACTTTAAATGCCCCGTCTAGATTAGCACAAAGCACATACTGTGTTATTGCAAGAAATCTTGTGCAATCTCATAGAAGCAATGGAGATAGATTGTTTGAACAACTCAATGAATGTGTTAGGACATATTCCTTTTGCCATTGAAGGCTTGTGAGATCAATGAGATAAGGATTTTGAAACAAGTCGCTCTATATATCATTCACAACTAAAATAAAATGTCACAATTCGGGTGGGTTTGATGGAATGTACAGAGAATTTGGTGTAATAACAGTTCTCGGTCCAAACATGCAAATGGAGAGTGATATCCAATTTTCCCTTCTCAAGGATTTGGAGAAAATGAACCATCAATTCGGTAGACTAACTGAGACAATAGAATACATCTTATCTCTACTCAATCATAAAAGTGAAATGGAAGCAAAAGTGAAGCAGGCTCGAATTTCACTTTTGGAACAAAAATGTGATTTGTTGTAGAAAAAGTATGAGGCACTCTAGGCATTAATCACAACAATAGTGTTTCTGGTAGATATAAGACTGAAGAAGTTGGAGCCTGACATCAAGCAAAGAGAAGTAGGATTCCTTGCATACATGGCGTTTAAGGAAAACATGGTTGAGGAGATTCAACAAGGTGCATCTGACCAAGAACATTCAAAGCGAAATGGAGTAAAATTACCAACAAAGGATCCTTCCAACGTTGGTCCATCCAATTTGGTCTAGAAATATTTTTTTTTCTAAACCCATGTTTTGCAAATACTATTTGATATTAGATACTTTTTGGAAGGAAATTAAAGGATATCATTACAATTTATTAGTTAATAGAATCCATAAGTAGAGGAAAACAGTTGTTAGGTCTATAAAAACAATGAAATAAATGAAATTGTTGCATAGATATAAATTATTGCCTAGTAAAAAAATTATATTTTAATACAAATTTTTACCATCCTCTTTAAAAATATATATATAATAATATAACAATTTTAAATATAAAACCCTTAATTTTAACTAACAATTGTATTCTAATGTTATTAAAAAATAATTATTTATATATAAAAGATATAACATACTAACTATATTCATGATTACAAACACTTATATTTACTATGTTTTATGTTCTATTTTTAAACACTGAATCAAGCTTCTAATTTGGCACATAACCTTGTGTAAGGAATAGAGTTCGGTCTCTTATTTCGCTATGAGCTATATTCATAATTATAAACGCTCATATTTATTATGTATTATGTCTTATTTTTCAACTCTGAATCAAGCTTCTAATTAGGCACACAACCTTGTATAGGAATAGAGTTCGATCTAACATAGTTTAATACTAATTTAATAAACGTTATATAGAGTTCGATCTGACATAGTTTAATACTAATTTAATAATCATTATATAATTTATTTATGTTTAATTATTTAATAATTATTATATTATTGGTATAGTTATAATTTTTAAATATTATAATAAAAATTATTATGATTAAAAATATAAATATTTATTATAAAAATTTTGTTTTGAATTTTAAATTAAAAATATTTACAAATATTTTTTATATTCTAAAACGATATAATTTAATTCTCTTGACTTAACTTGAAATCAATTTAATCACATCATATTTATTATACATAACTTAATATATTAAATTTTAAATTTTAAAAATGTGTTATTATAAATAATCAGTATAAATATATAAATTTGAGAACATCTTTATCACAAGAACTGATAATTTAAATTTATTTGTAAAATAATTTTTTAAGTGCAACTAACTTATCTATAAATAAGTATCTATAAATATTATTTCACTAGATTTATTATATCTATTTCAAGTTTTGATTTTCTATTTTTCTCTCTTTCTATATATAACTGGAATCTATTTTGAAATCATTGTTAAAACATTATAGACTTTTAGGATTTTCGGATATAGTTAAATTTAGTGAATTTTATTTCAAAAATTATTTATTCGAACGCTTAAATATAACTACATTGAAAAGTTTTTATAACGTGAACACGATAGCTAAAAGTTTATTGAACACAAACATTCATTATTATTTCTTCCATTCATCTCTATGTTGAGATTTTTCTGTTTTGGACAAAATAGGCAAAATCCCAGTGTGTGACAACAATAGAAAATTTGTCGCTGGATTATCTCCAGGTTGTTGGGAGAAAATTAATGCATCCTAAATTTGATGTGAGGGGCAGTTAGATTCTCCTTGCTATAAAATAGGCAGTCATACGGATAGCTGGGTGTAATGTGAGAGTTTATGTACTCTCCTGTTTGATTAATAAAATATTGCCGATGCCTTAGTTGTGTGGACATAGCCCAGATTGGTTGGGTGAACCACGTTAATTCTCTGTGTCTTTATGTGCTTGAATTTCTGCTGTGTATTGTTTTATAGTCTGCTGTGCATCTGATCTCCAACAATTGGTATCAGAGCATGTTGGAGGCAAGATTGGACTTGCATACTGGAGGTGGAGCTGAGGTCATTTATTTGCTGCCTGGACATGCTACCTGGTGCGCTGTGGAGTGTGTCCAACAAGTGTGGAGTAAACCTGGTGCGTATATACCTGCGTTTACATGTTGGTGCGTCGAGGAGAATCGACAGTCAATAAACCTGCGTGGGTATGTATTTCCAACAGCGTGGATATGTTTTTTATAAACAGCGTGTATATACATATTTAAAACCGGTGTGAATTACATTCAAAAACGGCATAGTTATATTTTAATGCTGCCGTGGATCGCTGCATTCAAAAGCGTTGGTATATACATTTAAAAACGGCGCGGATTATAACAAAAGTGCGTGGATATATATGTGACTATCGGCGTGGATCTGTTATACAAAACGGCGTGGAAACTGCGTGGAGCGCTGGAGCAGAAACGTATTACCTGATTGCTGGAGTCGTCCATTGCCCTGCGCGCTGGTAAAACACTTTTTGCTGTGAGTTTACAGCATGGGTATGTATTTAATAAACGGCGTGGTTATGTTAGATACCTGCGTTGATATATGTTAAAACAGCGTGGGTATGTGTATTGCAACCGCGTGGATTTATTTAAAAAAAAACAGCGTGGTTATGTTATAGCGTGGAACCAATAATTGGTAAACAAAAACGGCATGGTTTTCTTAGATCCGCGTTCATATATATATATATTAAAAATGGCGTGGATTCTTTTGTTTGCTGCGTTGACCATTGCTGGAGCCGTGTGAACCCTGCGTGGAGTTTTGTTTTTTGGTGTACAGCGTGCGCAGAACCGACAGTGATATTTTTTTTTTTAATTGGCGCGGATTATCCAAAAACAGTAGCGCCAACCTCCTGAATTAGCGCGAATATTATATAATTAAGTGCGCAAATGCGCCAATGAGCCAATAGGCGCGTATATTAGTAGAATTCTCGCGCCAATTTGACATTCCTTGCAGCGTTTTTTAAGTGGCGCGGTTCTTGTGTTGATCAGCAAGCGCCAATTCATCAGCAAGCGCCAATTTGCTTTACATGTTTTTTAAATGAGATTAAATGTAAACTGAGGCACAGGCATTTATTGAGATTCAATTTTGTTTTTTATTAAATTGAAATTGGAGATTCTTTGTTTTTTATACGAGATGGCCAAAACTCAAAGTGCCCGTTTTGAAATAGATAAATTTAATGGGAAAAATAATTTCGAGATCTGGAAGGTAAAGATGCACGATCTGCTGGTTCAACAAGGTGTGGCGAAAGCACTGTTGGGGAAAAACAAAAGGCCTCCTTCCATGACGGAGGATGAATGGGATGAGATGGACGATAGAGCTCTGAGCGAAATTCGGTTATGTCTGGCGGACGATGTTCTGTTCAACATTGTGTCAGAGAAAACCACCACAGGCCTGTGGTCGAAGCTTGAGAAGCTCTATATGACGAAATCTTTGACAAATCGGATTCTCTTGAAACGGCAACTTTATGGTTTGCGGATGAAAGAAGGTACCTCAATTACTGATCACCTGAATGTTTTTAATACCTTACTGGTGCAATTAGACAGTCTAGATGTGAAATTTGATTCAGAGGATAAGGCAATAACTCTATTGTGTTCATTGCCCGAATCTTGGGATCACTTTGTTACTTCCATAAGCTTTAGTACATCAGACATCCTTGAGTTTAACGATGTTGTTGGAGCCTTGTTGGCTAAGGAGACGAGGAAGAGGTCGAATGCAGACACCTCTACATCAGAGGTAATGATGGCCAGAGGTCGCTCAAGAGAAAGACAGTCCGGGGGAAAGCATAGCGACTCTCGTTCAAAGTCCAAAGGAAAGAAGCCAAAGGTGAAGTGTTGGCATTGTGGCAAGGCTGGACATCTGAAAAAGGATTGCTGGAAGCGAAAGTAGGCTGCTAAAGAAGGCTCTTCGACAGAAAAGAAGGAAGCCAACACCACAGATACAGGTTCAGTATCTGGTTCAGGTATGAGTGATGAGGAATTGTCTGTTAATGTTTCAAAACATGATCAACATTGGTTGTTAGATTCTGGGGCATCTAACCACATGTGTATTCATAAAGATTGGTTTAAAACATATAGATCAGTTGATGATGGAGTCGTGTACATGGGTAATGATGTCACTTGCAGTATTATTGGAATAGGAAGTGTACAACTACAAATGTTTGATGGCACAACCAAAATGTTAACTGATGTGAGACATGTACCAGATATAAGAAAAAATCTAATTTCATTAGGAGCATTGGATACGAATGGATATAAAACTGTAATTCAAGGTGGAGTTATGAAAATCTATAAAGGTATCTTACTAGTGATGAAGGCTAAGAAGGTAGGAAATCTTTTTCAATTAGAAGGTAGAACTAGGTCAGATCATGTGTCGGTGTCTGAACAGGACAGTAGTTCCATTCGCCTATGGCATCAAAGGTTGGGCCATATGAGCGAACGAGGGTTGAAAATTTTGGCTGACCGCAAGTTACTTCCTAATCTAAGATCTGGAAAGTTAGATTTTTGTAAACATTGCTTGTTTGGAAAACAAAGTAAACAAAAGTTTAAAACAGGCAAACATACTAGTAAAGGGATACTTGATTATATTCATTCAGATGTTTGGGGTCCAGCCCCTACAGCGTCGTATGGTGGCTCGTCGTATTTTGTGTCATTTATTGATGACTTTTCTCGGAAAGTATGGGTCTACATGTTGAAAAAGAAGTCTGATGTTTTTACAGTATTCAAGCAGTTTAGAGCATTTGTAGAAAACAGCACTGGTAGAACTATAAAATGTTTAAGAACTGACAATGGTGGTGAGTTTTCCTCCAAGGAGTTTGACAGCTATTGCAAAGATGCAGGGATCGAGAGACATAAGACCACGGTTTATACTCCTCAGCAGAATGGAGTTGCTGAACGCATGAACAGGACTCTTCTAGAGAGAGCAAGGTGTATGTTGAGTAACGCCGGGTTGCAAAAGGAGTTGTGGACGGAAGCAGTGGCAACAGCTTGTTATGTGATAAACCGATCTCCTTCAACGGCGATAGGCTGCAAGGTTCCGCAAGAGGTATGGAAAGGACACCCTTGTGACTATTCTAAACTCAGAGTGTTTGGTTGTGATGCATATGCTCTAGTGCCTAAACATCAACAAACTAAATTAGATCCGAAATCGAAAAGGTATGTCTTTGTTGGGTATGGTGATGGAACAAAGGGATTTAGATTGTGGGATCCTACTACCCGCAAAATCATCATCAACAGAGATGTAAAGTTTGATGAATCCTCTCTTGTACAGTTAGATGTAAATAGTAGATTGAAACAGGATGATGTATCTGATTTCCAGCATATTCAGTTTGACAGCATTTCTAATGATAGTCATAACGACCATAGTTCAGATTCTAGTCATGAACAGGTTTCAGAATCAGATTATGAACAGGGTTCAGATGGAGGTCATGAACAGGTCTCAGATGGCGATCATGAAGAAGTTCCTACAGTTGATAGACAGCCAATTGTGGAAGCACCAGAAACATTCTTAAGGAGGTCTACAAGGATCAAACGCCCTCCGAGAAGTTATGATGATCATGTTACTTCAGTTGCTTTGATCGCTAATGATGATGAACCTTTGTGTTATCAGGAAGCTGTAGAAGGTTCAAATAGTGACAAGTGGAAAGTAGCCATGAAGGACGAAATGATGACTTTAAGTAAGAATGGTACATGGGATCTGGTTGAACTTCCCAAAGGCAGGAAAACTGTGGGATGCAAGTGGGTGTTCAAGGTGAAACGGGGTGTGAATGATACATAAGACAGGTACAAAGCGAGGCTGGTTGCAAAAGGGTTTTCTCAGAAAGCTGGCATAAACTTTCATGAGATATTTTCACCAGTGGTTAAAATTGTTTCAATCAAAATTGTGTTAACATTAGTGGCTTTGTTTGATTTAGAGTTGCAGCAATTAGATGTTAAGACTGCATTTCTACATGGAGACTTAGATGAGGAAATATATATGGAACAACCAGAAGGGTTTGTTCAGCTTCGCAATGAGAAATTTGTCTGCAGGCTCAAGAAGTCATTATATGGGCTGAAGCAGTCACCTCAGCAGTGGTATAAGAAGTTTGATTCTTTCATGTTGAGTCAGAAATATGTAAGAAGTGAATATGATCATTGTGTTTACTTTAAGCAGTTAAATAATGGCATGTTCATTATCTTAGTGTTGTATGTTGATGATATGCTTTTAACAAGCAAAAGCATTGAAGAAATCAACAGGTTGAAGACTCAGATGGCAAGGACGTTTGATATGAAAGATCTAGGAGCAGCAAGACAGATTTTGGGCATGGAGATTTTCAGAGACAGGAGTAATGGTAAGCTGTGGCTATCATAACAGAAGTATGTTGAGAAAATACTTTTGAGGTTTGGTATGAATAATGTGAAGCCTGTGTCAGTCCCTTTAGCTTCCCATTTCAAGCTTTCTTCCAGTTTATGTCCTAATACAGATGAAGAAAAGGATTATATGTCTCGAATTCCGTATGCCAATGTAGTAGGATGTTTGATGTATGCGATGATGTGTACGCGACCAGATATTTCACATGCAGTTGGGGTTGTCAGTAGGTACATGGCAAATCCGGGTAAAGAACACTGGTCAGCAGTGAAATGGGTGCTTCGGTATATGAGAGGCACAAGTAGTTATTGTATAACTTACAATAAAAGTAGTGAATCTGTTTGTGGATATGTTGATTCTGATTTTGCAGGTGACTTGGATAAGAGAAGGTCAACTTCAGGGTATGTATTTACTCTTGCAGGTGGAGCTATTAGCTAGATGTCAAAGCTACAAAACATTGTTGCTTTATCCACTACTGAAGCAGAATATATTGCTGCTTCGCATGCTTGCAGAGAGGCGGTTTGGTTGAAAGGGTTGCTTGGTGAGTTTGGTAGGTTACAGGACAACATCAGGTTACTTTGTGGCAGTCAAAGTGCAATACATTTGGCTAAGAATCCGGCCTATCATAGTAAATCAAAGCATATTCCAATCAAGTATCATTTTGTAAGACAGGTTATCATTGAAAGGGGAGTTTCTCTTGAAAAGGTGCATACAAAGGAAAACTGTGCAGACATGTTCACGAAACCAGTTTTGTTAGAGAAGCTACGTTGGTGTTTGGCTTCTCTTGGCTTGCAGAAAAGATGAAAATAATAAACAAACAGGGCATCAGGTTAATTGTTGTCAAGGTGGAGATTGTTGAGATTTTTCTATTTTGGACAAAATAGGCAAAATCCCAGTGTGTGACAACAATAGAAAATCTGTTGCTGGATTATCTCCAGGTTGTTGGGAGAAAATTAATGCATCCTAAATTTGATGTGAGAGGCAGTTAGATTCTCCTTGCTATAAAATAGGCAGTCATACGGATAGCTGGGTGTAATGTGAGAGTTTATGTAATCTCCTGTTTGATTAATAAAATATTGCCGATGCCTTAGTTGTGTGGACGTAGCCCAGATTGGTTGGGTGAACCACGTTAATTCTCTGTGTCTTTATGTGCTTGAATTTCTGTTGTGTATTGTTTTATAGTCTGCTGTGCATCTGATCTCCAACACTCTACAGTTCATCTCCATCATCTATTTATTCATTACATCATTTTGTATCTCATGTCTCACTATAGCTCGTTGATTAGTTTGCTAATTTGCTAGCTTATTATTTTCTGGATATCTTGCCTTTTATACTTCTCAATCACTGTAATTTCAATATCATTTCAATAGTCTAGGTGGTGAAAATCTTGTGAAACCTTTACGTCATTTCGACTTGTTGGCCTTAAATCAAGCGCCTTGTATAAAAGACGTATATATAACAGTTGAAGTAGAATACCTTGGGGACTTAAACCCACCATCTACAATTCAACTTTCTCATTTTAAGGTCATCTTCTTCCCCAAAAAAATATACTATTTTAAAGCTAATCCATTATGCAAACTTCTAATTTGTCATACTTTATTGGATATTGTTTTTAAGAAAAATAACAGAATTACGAGAATTAATTCTCCATTTATAGACATTGAATTAATCCTTGCAAAACTAATTGATCAAGAAAATAGGGTTTTTTTACTATTTAAAATGAGATTTTATTATCAAGAAAATTTTATTAGGGGAGAAATATTATACTATTGGTATTTATATGGAGATATATATTGATGAAAAAATGGCATAATATATTGAACATAATAGTGGTAAAAGGGTTTTATATTCACAGGTATACAAAATGGAGCTCAAAGTCAATGAAAAAATATACAGAGGTATAAAAAATGCTAATGAAAAAATGGATACCTATAATATCAAATAAAATTAAGAATTTTTTAAATTAAAAAAGTGTATTGGGTTAACATTAGTGAAGGGTTATATAATGAGATTTTTCGAAATATTTTCCAATATTTAATCAAGCTAAAAATATTGTTTAACATACCATAAACTCACACACTATATCAGAAATTCATTGAATCAAACCCCGTACTTATCATAAACTCTCTATTAACCATTCACAATTTTTCTATAAATATTTTCTTCCGTGATTTTCATTTTCATTTTCATATATATATAATGAATTAATTTGTCACCTTTCACAAACAAAGGCATACTATAAAAACGGAAACGCACTCTCAATCTCAATGAGGCGGTCCTTAATAGAGATACCAAGGTTTGAAGTGAAAAGTAACAAAAGGAGGTGAAGTGGCCTTTCCGAACTGCTAAATCAATGGAGTGAGAGTAACAAACGGAGATGGATGTGGCCTTTCTAGAAGCATTGGAGTGAGAGAGATTGATTTTAGCATATGGTAGGTGGAATAAGAAGGCTTCATTTAAACAGATTTTTAAGTATATACATATTTTCTATTTTTAAGTATATATATTTATTTTTATAGGAAAGCTTAATTTAAATATATTTTCAAGTATATATATAAATTTATAAGTTTATATATATAAATATATAAATAAAGTTATTTTAAAAATTTAATTCTATAATTGTACCAATTATTACTATCCAAATAAATTTAGTTACATAATAGTACCTCATTAAAATTTTATTCGTATAAAAGATTGCTGGTGTACCGAGGGGAAATGTGAGTGCAATGATTTTAATCTTTTTATATTAAAATATTAATACAAAAATTTTAAATAAAAACAAAATTCCAATTAAATTATTAATTTGATTTCAATATCTTTTTATCGTTTGATTCTTAGCTATTTCTATTTCTATTTTTATTTATTATTTTTAAGAATATGGATTGCATTGATCTTTTACTGAATAAATATAACGTTTTGAAAACACTTACTTACCTATTTACAAGTATGTATGTATTTAGGTACTTAAATGATATGTAATCTATATATATAGTTTTTTATTGAGCTTAGAGGTCGATTCTATGGTTTAATATGAGTGATGTGCTTAAAAAAAGAAATTTTAAACAGAAAAATAATGTTCATTATAATTATAATAATAATAATAAAGAATATATTATAAAGTAATTAAAAGTAAAAAAAAGTGAGTAAGATATTTAAATCTTATACTTTTTCAAAAATATTTCAACAAAAAATTTAAATAAACAAAACTATTTGAAAAACTATGAACTAAATTATGTCCATATCAACTTCATATATATTTTTATACAAAAAAAACAAAAATTGTAAAATTATAGCTTTTTTATGTCAATTATGTATATATTATATATTATTTAAAAAAATTATGTATATATCGTGAAAAAATTAAGTTTTATGGTTAAAATTTTTATTTGGTTAGTAAAAATAACACGTTGTATTTTGCACTCTAAAGAAGTTTTCACTTAAGAAATTGGATCTTTCTCTCTCCTCATGTTAGATCCATACTTAAAATGGATCTATGTTGGTAGACTTACGCTTAAGGGTTGTATAATCTATTTTCTTAAATTGAGCAATCGATATGTACAGCACTGCTACGCCGCAATTAATGCTTATGATCTATATATGTCCACCTTTGAATAATCTGTTTGCTTGAATTAAACCATGGACATATACAACCCCTACACATTAATTGTTGCACAACAAGCTAGATAAATCTTGCCTAAATAATTTATTACAATAAAAAAAAAAGCACTTCTTCATTGTTTTGATGTGATTGACAGAAGCAAGTTGAAAGCCAAAACATCTATCTAAACAGATTCAGTTCATAGGACTTTTTCCATCGTACTTTTTATTTTCTCATGGGTACTCACAAGGAGAGAGACAACATGGCTAAATGTATAGCCATCTGTATGAAATTATTAAGCAAAATACCTGATCAATAATATAATGAGAACAAACAAGTCATTTTTGTTAAACACTGCCATTTTAGTCTAGTAAATATCTTTTCCAAAGTTTTAAATGTAGGCCTTGTTGGAAAGGTGGAGAAGAAAAAGGCATGAATTAAGACATAAAACATGCGCTGCGGCTCTAAAATATGTTGACATGCAACCACATGAAACCACACACTAAAATTCGTCTATCACTTAACTTGGGTTACTCAAAACTCAAATACTCAGTCACTGAATCACTAAGTTAACTGACTCTCTAAGTTTAGTGAACTCCTCATGTTGGAGTAACTATCTTATTTTAACATTGCCCCTTAATTAAGAATGCTAAACTAAAACATGACTCATGACAACTCAAACATGCCTACTGGTCTATATCTTAGCTAGGCTTACAACACCCAAGTTTATTCTATGAAAATCAAACACATCTTGAGCTAATGACTTAGTAAATATATCATTCAATTGATCACTAGATTTACAAGGCTTCAATTGAACTTCTCCATTGCTCACAAGTTCTCTAATAAAGTGATATCTAGTATCAATATGCTTTCTCTTCTGATGAAACACACTATTCTTGGACAGTTGTCACAATATATTGTTGTTGATCCTTGTTGTTTCTACTTGAGTCCATCAAATACCATTCTTAACCACATTACTTGACATGCTGCTAATGTTCTTGCCATATATTATTTTTCTGTTGATGAAAGTGTCACAATGGGCTTCTTTTTAGATGCCCATGAAATCACACCTGAACCAAGGTGGAACACAAAACTAGAAATGTTTTTCCTATCATCCAAACTTCCTGCAAAATCTTTATCTCTGTATCCAATCAAATCCTTCTTTTCTGCGCTTGCATACATCGTGCCACCATCTCTAGTTCCTGCTATGTATCTCAAAATTCTTGTTCCTGTGCTCCATTGTGTGCCTTTTGGAGTCTCCATAAATCTGAAAATCAAAGTCACTCCTTGCATGATATTCGCTCTTGTAGTTGTGAGATACATGAGGTTGCCAACCAATCTTTTGAATAGAGTTGGATTGACATATGATCCTACATCATCCTTTCTTAACTTGTACCTGTTGCAACTAGTGTAGGGATAGGTTTGCAATTTTCCATCCTGAATATTTTCAACAAATCTTTGGCATATTTATTTTGAAAAATAAAATTCCTTTTTTATATTGCTCAACTTCTATGCCAAGAAAATATTTCATGAGACCAAGATCTGTCATCTCAAATTATTTCATCATGGTTGCGTTAAATTCATCTATCTCAAAATCACTTATAAAAATCATGTCATCAACATATAAGCAAATAATTAAAAACTGTCCTTGCTCATTTACGTTTGTGTACAAGGTAGGCTCAATGTTACCTCTGCAAAATGCATTCTTAATCATGTAGCTGTCGATTCTGCTTTATCGAGCTCTAGGTGCTTGATTTAGTCCATAGAGCACTTTTTTCAACTTGTAAACTGAATCTTCATTACTTTCAACTCCATATCCCGGAGGCTGCTGCACATAAATTTCTTCTTCTAGAATTCCATTCAAGAAGGTTTATTTCACATCCATTCAATATACTTTCCACTTGTTTTGAGCTTCCGTGGCTAGAACTTCTCTTACAGTATCCAATCTGGCTACTGGAGAAAACGTTTCTCCAAAGTGTATTCTTGGTTGTTGCAAGAATCCTTTTGCTACGAGTGTTGCTTTAAATCTGTCAATTTCACCTTTCTCATTCAACTTTGTCTTGTACACCCACTTCACACCAATGAGATTTTTGTCCTTTGGTAAATCAACCAAATCGCATGTATCATTATTTTCAATAGCTTCAAATTCTTCATCCGTGGCTTGCACCCAATTTTCATCTCTGATTGCTTCTTCAAACGATGAATGTTGGAATGATAATAATGCAAAATTTGGAATAACATTCAAATAATCATAAATATCTTTCAGACTTCTCATATTTTTCTTACCATTTCTTGATTCATCACCTGATTGACTGTTGGGAGGCTTGAAGATCCATGTTGCTCTAAAAGTCTTGGAGTCCTTGGTGTGTCTTTGTTTTGTGTCTTCACCTGTGATTCTTGTTGCTCCTTTTCTACAACATCATCTTCTTCCATCAGTGGCACTTGTGCATCAACTATTTTGTCTACAGTTCCATTCCATGACTCTTGTTCTTTGCACACAACATCTCAGCTAATTATGGTCTTCTTTGTGACAAGGTTATAAAAATTTTAAGATTTTGATTTCTCACGATAACTAGTAAATATGCATTTTTCACTTTTATCATCCAATTTGCCTCTTCGCTCCTTAGGCACATGTGCATAAGCTACACATCCAAATAATCTAAGATGATATACACTACAATACATACCTAACCATGCTTGTTCTGGTACTCTGTTTATCACACTCTTTGTAGGATATCTATTGGTCACATAAATAGCACATGCAACTGCTTCTGCCCAATACTCATTAGACAAGTTTTTGCCTTTCAACATGCTTCTTACCATGTTCATAATTGTCTTGTTCTTTCCCTCTGCTACACCATTCTGATGCGGTGTTTACCTAGTTGTAAACTGTCTTCTGATTCCATGTTCTTTGCAGTAATCATGGAATGCCTTTGAATCATATTCTCCACCACGATCTAGCCTCAATATCTTGATCTGTCGATCACTTTAGTGCTCTGCCAAGGCTTTGAATTCCTTTAACTTTGCAAAAGTTTCAAACTTCTGCTTCAAGAAGTAAACCCAAGTCTTTCTGATGTAATCATCAATGAAAGTGAGGAAGTAAAAACTTCCAGCGATTGACTGTGTCCTCATAGGTCCACACAAGTTTGTATGCACTAGCTCAAGAGGTTTCTTTGCTCTGGATGCAACTCCCTTTGGAAAACTTTCACGGTGTTTTTTTCCCAAGATGCAACACTCACAAGTACTAGCACGTTCTTTGATGGGAGGTAATCCTCTGACCATCTGCTGTTGCTGTAACAATCTTAAACTAGAAAAGTGCAACTGTCCAAACTGAAAGTGTCATAACCAATAATCATCAGAACATGCAACTGTAAAAGAACTCGCCTGACCACTATAATTAAAATTTAGAGGAAAGCATTTGTCCCTCGTCATCTGCACCTTTGCTATCAGTTGTTTTCTTGGGGGTTTGTCATATATAACGCATTCATGACCTTGAAAGATAACTATGTATCCTCTCTATGCCGATTGACCAACACTTATCAAATAATGTTTGAGACTAGGAACATAATATACCTATGATATTGTCTTCGGCTCCCCCTGCTTGGTCAGAATATTGACCACTCCTTTGCTATCTACTTCCACAGTCTTGTCAGTCCCCAGCTTTACCTTTGTTTTCACAAATTGATCGAAATTTGCAACAAAATCCTTGTTGCCATGTCATGAGGTTACTACAACCACTGTCTAACAACCACACACTAACAGAAGGCTCATGCATGGTATGGAAAGCTAGGAACATGGAGTTAGTACTCTCTGTAGTGACATTAGCTCCCTAGTTCCCTTGATGAGCTATCTTCTTCCTGCAATCACAAGGATAGTGACCAAATTTACTGTAATAATAACATCTCACCTTTGATTTGTCAACTCTTTAATTATTGTTGAAGCTTCTATAGTTTCTTCCACTTTAATGTTCATGTTCTTCTTGACCATCTCTCTGACCATCATATCTTCTTCTTCGTCTTTTCTCCCTTGAAATAAAAACCTGACTTTTGAAAGTGGTCTCTAAAGTGGAATCATTATTTTGGTCTATCCTTGCCTCATGCAATAGAAGTGATCCCATTGGCTCATCAATTGTCAATAATGCCAAATCCTTGGCTTCTTCTATGGTTGCTACCACAATATCAAATTTGGTAGACAAAGATCTAAGGACCTTCTCCACCACTATTTGATCTTTAATTTCTTCACTATAAATCTTTAACTGATTTACGACAGTTATAACCTGATTCATGAAAGAATCAATGTCCTCTGTCTCCTTCATCTGCAGATTTCCAAAATCTCTCCTCGTATTCTGCAACTTAACAATATTGACTTTGGCCATACCTATATAGTTTGTCGCCAAAGTATCCCATGCTACTTTCGCTGAAGACGTGATCATAATCTTTTAGAACACTGCTCGATCCACTCCCTGCTAGATAAGTTGCAACGCTTGAGAATTCTTCTTCTTGTCTTTCTTCCATTGATCCCTCTCTATATTATTGAGACCTCGTTATGTTGCTTCATCCTTAGATTCTCAAAACCCAAACTAGACATAATCTCAAACATCATGTGTCTGCAAAGTGGTTGCCATCTTAATGGCCCACACATCGTAATCCTTCCCTATTATCAATGGAAACTCGTGATGGAAAAATGAGAAAACTATCTTTCTCCAAAAATTTCTCTTTGAAAAAACCCTAAAATTCTTTTTTGTAATATTTTTCAAAAAAAAATTCCCTTTCAATCAAACCCCAAGTTTTTTATTTTATTAGAAAGACCTTTTCAAAAAACCCTTATAAAAAAGCTCTTAATCATTTTTAATATATAAAAGAAATCTTTTAAAAAATCTTTATATATAAAAAACAAAAATCTTTAATTTAAAAGCTACACGTTTATAAAACTTTAATTTAAAAGCTCACGTTCAAAGTTTTTAAGAAAATGTTTCATAAAAACCTTCACGTCACTCGTTTCGAAAATACTTACCCTTATATAGCCACGTGACTTTTACTCGTTTGAAGTCTTACGGTACTCCTTTTAAAAAGCTTAACAAGCTTTGGAGTTTTTAACGATTTTGAATGTTTAACGCGCTCTATGCGCTACATGAAATACCTTTTTTTAACGCATTGTATCGTTGAAACTGGTTGGGTGTTAAAGCCAAGTGATATAGGGTATTTAATGTTCGGGGATATACACGTAGCTTACCTCGATAACACGCAAAAGCTTAAATATTATTTAATGTGGAAATTCTCAGCTCCTGTGTTATCGCGTTAAGTTATATGTATATCCCCATGCATTAAATACCTATAGATAACTGGTTAAGGGTTGCATTAAAACCTTTTACGTAAATGAACTCCCGCGTGTTTAACGCGACAAATCCAAAGGAACCCGCGTGCATGCAAAAAGTTTTTGACTGTTAAAGCGGTTCTCCCCTGAGCTTGAATGCATTATAGCGCCATGTGTATAACTGCGCCATGTGTACAACTCTAGGATGCGTTAATGTTTAAACACCACACGCCTTGTATATCATTGTAAGATGCGTTAATGTTTAAACACCACTACCAAAAATATGTTTATGCTCTTATACGGATTGCATCCGTTTTCTCTGGTTCGCATAACTTTACACACAAAAAAAATCATGTATCACTTAACTTAACTCAACACTCAAATATTCAATCTCAATAATTAACTGACTCTCTCAGTTTAACAAACTCCACGAATAATCTTATTTTCACAGGCCTCGTATTTATAACTTTTACTGTGTAAGAAAATATTCCAATGGTGTATTGATCAAAAAAATGCTTTCAATCAGACTTCCAATACGAAGATGTTGATGCGCAATTTTTGAGAGGTATTATTCAATAACCAGTCTCCGGCCCACGATATGATTTAAAAATAGGAAACACTTGTGAAAGTCAAGTAGATTACCTCAACGTAGACTTATTCAGATACAGAACCGATCAACGAAGCTTTATCTTTAGGCCAAACAGAGAGTGCTGAGCGTGATGTATCAGAAACTTTTATGTGGACAAAACATATTTGTTGCCCGCACATCACAATCCAGTCTTATTTTATGCCAAATCGCGAGTGCTATTTTAATAGTTGTCATCATATATTTTAATGTGGACAGAACACATTCGTTGAGTTTAATAGACATATCACGATCGACAGAGTCGTATAAAAGGCAAGTCTTAACTAGCCATATATAGGGTATTTAATGCTTGGGGATATGTACACAGCTTAATCTGATAACACGCGAAAACCCAAAAATTATTTAATACCGAAACTCACTGCTCCCGTGTTATCGCGTTAACCAGTGTTATGTATAACTGATTAGGCGTTGGCGTAATAGAAGACCTGCATCTTAACCGATTTCGTTGACCAACCAAATCGCATTTTATGGTTTGGATTTGGACATCATAATCTTCGTGATTTTGGATATTTGATTCACAAACAGAAGTTGGATATTTAATTATCGGTAATTTTAATTAATAATAATAGTTTTTTAGTATAAATTAATTTTTTTAATAATATCATTTAAAACGATAATAATAATAAAAATAATTAATGATAAATAAATATAAAGTTATTTACTAAATTTAAAATATATATTTTCAATGTGAGGGAGGTATATTTACATGGAACGACTTACAGATTTATTAGGGTGAGTGGGGCATCAATATTGAAGATATGCCATTTGCTAACTCTCTATTGAGTGTGAAAGGGTGTGAAAGGAATTAAGTCTTTTTTATTCTACGTGTGTTAATGTTTTTATTTTGTATTTTTTTTTTATGAAAGTGTGTAATAATTGAGAATAAAAATAATTTTAGTTTAAAACATGTGTTTCATATAAAATGAGATGTTTAAGTAAAATATTAAAAATGAGATGTTTAAGTAAAATATTAATAATAAAAGAAATGTTTTAATGTAAATTGTAAATAAATTTAAACATGGAGGATAGGTAAATGGAGGTTCGAATCTACATAAATATTTTAGTATGGTAGGTTTGAGCCTGTGACCTACCCATGAATGCACACATTAACCTGGACCATGAAGCTATTTTAATCTATTAACTTGAATAGTTTAGTTCCGTAATTTGTAAATTACAGGTAAAGCTCACACGGTCAAGTCTATGTGAGGGAGATGTATAACTCTTGAGCATATTAACATAGGTTTGGCATGTGGCATATGTGTGTGTTTTAATGGGTGAACTTTGATAGTTTAGTCTTGTGAATTACAAGTATATGTATAACTCTTGTGCTCATTAATATGCAGTTTGCATGTAGCATTTAAAAATATTTTACAGTAAAAATAAATATGTGAATTTAATCATAAATAATATTTCAAATAAACAAGCAAGTGAAAAATTCATATAGTTAACATGAACATTGAAATACTTTGTTCTCTCTCTACATACACACATTGAATTTTTTGTTTATTTGTTATATCAAAAATCTCTTACTCTCTCACGTACTAAGAAATAGAAAACACCTATTAAGAAAAAGAATATTTCTATATGAAATTGATACAATTATTTTAAATAAAATATTTAAAGATTTTAACACATATATAATAATACTAAATTAAAATATTTTATTTAAAAATAATACACAAAATAAAAATATATTAAAATATATTTATTAACCCATATGCACTTCACTAAAAGAATTACACATTTCTTCACATTAAATCCCATATATAACCATAAAATTAAATAAAAAGCATTTATACTTCTTAAAATAATTATAATATCTATTTTCAATTTATTGGAAAACATCTCACCTACACTCAAGTATCATGGACTTGTACAATAAACAAAATTCCATTCCACTTAATTTGATTCATCTCAATATTTTCAATTTCCATGTCAATTTAGATATTGTGATTTCTCACCTTATTTATCAACTTTTTTATAATTGTTTTATTTATCAGCATTTCAATTGTTTTATTTTATTAATTTGTTTAAATTAATATTTCTTTCCAATTGCTTTTTTCTTTTAATTATTAAACATAAATGTTGAGAAACTCATATAAATTTATTTATTTAAATGATATATATTAAATTTTTTTAATAAAATAACATTTATTTTCTAATTAATATTAAAACAGTGTTTTTATATTTAATTGCATTGCCGTGCTATAAAAAAACTCTTCATCACTGTATAGATGTTATTGACCGAAACAAGTTGAAAGCCTAAACATCTGTCTGAATAGACCACTGAACGGATTCAGATGATATGACCTTTGCTTTAAATCGTATTTTGTTTTGTCGTTGATAATGGATACACGCAAACTACTCAATAGAAAGAGAGACATCACGAACGCCCATGTGTATAAAACCCTTGAGCAAAATATTATTAGTTGCATTTAACCAATTACAAAATTATAAAAGTTAATAAATAGTAAGTACTGTTTCAGTGCATTAATAATGGATACAGGCAAAAGATATTATATATATATATATATTAATGAGAATATACAACAGGAAAGTTATTAATATTTGTAAAAATATATATGTTATTAGTTAGATTTCACCCATTACAAAAGCTAATAAATAATATATGCTGGCCCAAACTACAACTCCATAAATATTAATTACATAATACCAAAAAAAAACTCATAACTCAATGAAAAACCATCTAAATTCTATTCCATTCCAAATTAAACAGAAAGCATTTTCACAATATTAAGAAATTCTTATTACAACAATCTAATAATCATAATCAAACACTTTGAATTTCACCCTCGTCTTATTGGATGTCAAGAGTGGTCATAAATAAAACAAATAGATTGTTGAAAAACAGAAAGAGCAGAAAGCATTTCAACAATATTAATAAATTCTTATTACAACAATCTAATAATCATAATCAAAGCACATTGAATTTCGCCCTCGTCTTATTGGATGTGAAGAGTGGTCATACATAAAACCAATAGATTGTTGAAAAGGGAGACGTGTATTCGTCCCCTACTACGGCAGACCCAGCCGTTATCGGAGGAGGAAGTCCCCCAACAGTAGAAACTCGCTGCACGTATTTCACATTTTGAAGTAGTCCATATCTGCAGGGAGAAACAAAAGTAATATGATGAAACAAAGGTAATATGCTGTTATCATAGCAGTAGAATAAAAGATAACATAGTTCGAATTTAGGTTTATATGCTAATTTATATTTTGATTTCTAAGAAATTTTGAAGTGATAATCATATCATAATTCATGAGTTTCTAATTATCCATTATGGTTTAGATAACATTAACTATATTGGATGGTTTGAAAAGTTTTTACAAATAAATTATAATATGAATATCACCTAAACTTTTCTCAGAAATTAAGTAATATGGTATCATCACAGCAGTAGAAACAGCCCAAGTTTATTGTCAAGACCAGATCAACCACACTAAATGGTTTAAACTGTGTCCACAAATAAATTATCATGTGCTTATCACTTAAAAGTTTCTCAGAAATCAGATAATATGGTATCATCACAACCGTAAAAGCAGCCAAAGCGACCATCAAAACGTGAAAAAAATTGGGTCCCATTACTTACTTGTTTCCACCATGGCTTGTAGCCTCAAATTCAATCCAATCGATACTGTCAGAATCCACTGTAATTGAACTCACAACCTTTACGGTCACTCGACTCAAGGGCATGAATAGCTCCCATGTGGGTTGTCCTCCATTTGGATCAGGGTTTGTAGAGAAATAGTGCTTACCCACAACCTCTTGCCCAGGAGAAGTGTGTAAATACGCTGATACATTGAAATTAATCCAAGAAGAGCCATTAAATCTGTAATACTGGATTCCTTCCCCGCAAAATCTGATAAGAGGACTAAAATCCTCTGAAACACTTATTTCAACAGGAATTCCCATTGGGAGTGATCGATCTTGTAACCAAAATAGATATTGCGCAGTGTATGGAATTTGAAGTTGCTTTCCAACCACATTACATTTTGAAGATGGAGGAACTCCGCCCTTGGAATGCAATCGGTGTACATAAGATACCCCGCTATTGCCCTGAGCACTGTGTGAAACAGCCTTGAGCAGGAGATCATCCACATCTTCACTATCTAACGTTTTCATGGCAAGTACATTACCTGCGTTTGACATTAAAGCAAGTTAAAGGACAACAAACAAATATTTAGAATTGTGTCTCTTAAGATTTTCATTTCAGAGAAAGAAAATTAAAAACTAAATATGTGACTACATGTTACTGTTGATTCGGGGATGGCCGAGATGGGCTCTCCTGCTTTCATGCTGAACGCAAAGGTGGGCTTCCCACCTTGAGCTAGAGGCTCTCGCAAGAAATAATGATAACCCACTGAAGTATGCTTCCCATAAGCACTAGTACCATCAGGAGAATAGAGCGTGGCCATTGCCCCAGCCGAAGTATACTGGAGCCCAGTTGCACTTGAATTTTTTGCACATTTATAAATTTGGACTCCAAATGCATCCACTGTCCGAATAAGGCTGAGAAAACCAACATTTACTTATCAGACAGATCCACAAAGAGTGCAGGCTATTCTCAAAAATAACTATAAATCTGCTCCATAATCAATTTAAACTACTATAGGAATATTTCCGAAGTATTAGACATTCATATCAATGGTAAAATGAAATATAAATAAAATGACATTCAGAGTTGGAAATAATTCGTACGAATTCCCAAATGGAGGATCGATCGATTTTTTTGAGAGAAGGGTTGCTGCTGCAGCTTCTGTTTCTGAAATATTATCTAAATTACAAAACGCGATGAATAATATAGTGAGTGAGAACAAGTGATTTCGGTTGAACACGGCCATTTTAGACGAATGAATATATTTTCCAAAGTTGTAGATATAAAGTTGTGGATGTATCATATTTATAACTTTTGCTGTGCAAGATCAGTTCAATGGACTTTGACATATTCGTGTATTGATCCAAGAAAGTTGTATTCAATCAAACGTCCAACACAAAGATGTATCCTTCAATAACCAGATTCCGGCGCACAATATGATTTAAAAATAGCAAACGCGTGTGAAATGCAAGTAGATTACTTCAACGTAGACTTATTCAGATTCAGAAATGATCAACAGGGCAAACCCGGAGTGCTCACGATGTATCATAAACTTGAATGTCTACGGAACACATTTGTTGAGCTTCACATACATATCACATTCCAGTGTTATTTTATGCCAGATCGGGAGTGCCTATGATTTTTTAATAGCGATCATCAGATATTTTAACATTTGTTGACGTTAATAAACATATCACAATCGACTGAGTCATAGTAGAAGATGTCCCTCCTCGATTCGGGAATCATAGTAGAAGATGTCCCTCCTCGATTCGGGAATTAGTCGGATACGGCCACTGATATTCGGTGCAATACATAAGTGCGTCACATTTACGTAACCTACGGATTTCGGCTACCATCAAATTTAGATTCTCTTCTTCCGTTTATGAATTGCATTCCCTTCTTAATTTTATAATTTGAAGTTTGACATTTTTGTTTTTAATAGAGGAATTTGCTACTGGAGATTTTAGGTTAGAATTTTATGGTACATAATCATTATTACAGGACCACCCATTAAACTTTGACGTTTTACATCTTAATCATTGTAATTTTAGATATATGTATATTTAATTATTGATAATTTTAATTAATTTGAATGGTCAATTGGTGTAGTTATTTAATGTTATGAATTTTGGACATAGCTGTTATAAAGAAATAGAAATGAATAAAGTTGGATGTTAATCATCATGATCATAAGTTATAAAGAAATGAATGAAGTTGAACGTTAATCATCATGATCATATATTTAATTGTAAATAGTTTTAATTAATAGTAATAGCAAGGTTTTTTTAATTAATTTTAAGGGTTAGTTTTTAGAGCAAGAACTAAAGTTCTTTGATATTGTTGTCACTTGTTGCTTATTATTGGTTTGATTCTCTTCAATTTCTTTGGGCCGATGCTCCCCAACGAGGAATCAGGATCTCTCAATAGCAAAGGTTCTTTGACTATGCAAACTTGACCAACTAAACTAATGCTATGAGCAAAAGTTCTTTAACTATGGGAACTAGACCAACTAAACTAATGCTACGAAGAAATTACACATCTTTCATACTAAGCATCCATTAAAATATTTTAACTACAATAATTTTTTTATTTTATATTTCTTATATATGTAGTATTTGAAAATTAAAGATTTTTTGTTTATCCAAAAGTATGCATTTTACACCCATTTATGAGAGATGTCTAATTCCTTTCATACAAATCATATACAATTTTTTTAATAATAAAACAAATCTTTAAATGCAAATCATAAATAAAAAAATTTATATGTCCACCAATTAAGCAAAATTTAATACTAAACTTTTTATAAATAAAAAAGATAAAGTAATTCAAAGTAGATAAATTCTTAAATGCTTTTTAGTTCATTCAATTCATTATATATATATATATATATATATATATATATATATATATATATATATATATGATGTTATATTATAATGGGGTAATTGGAATAATTTGGTGCTATGAATTACAAGCAGAGGGTTAATGGGAGTTGGTATTTCGATTTTAAAAAGATATTAATAGAAAAATTTCAATGTGAGTTTTACATAAAGTAATTCCAATAAATAATAAAGTAACAAAATTCACATGGTTAAACCAATTCAATAAGCTGTATTAATCACTGTAAAGGAGTTGTGCAATTCTTTCTCTACTCAAGATGGAGTTGACAAATAGCAAATGAATTACCAATGTAGGTTCTAAATAAAGTATCTCAATCTCTATCATTCAAATAATTTGAAATTGTAAATTAATGTGAGTATATAGAAAAGTGAGTATATTCCTTATTTCACTATGAGCTCATAAGAGCTTGAGCTTATTCTTATTATAGTAATATTGATTTTGTTTTCAAGCTAGTCAAACTGGAGAAATACTTTTGATCTTTTAATTTAGGGTTGAATAGTATCTTAATTTTCAATCATCCTTCACAAGTCCTACTTAAAATTAGATGTAATAGTATTTTTAGTATGATATATTGATTTTATTCTTTACTCTAGTAAAAATTGAGAGATACTTTTGAGCTTAGGGTTAATAACCTCCTTATAGTACTTTCAATTTCTTTTATTTTCCAATTCTTTTTTGTACAATATTTTCTCCTTAAATTTACATGTATTAATACTTTTAAATTTATGCTTATTTTTTAGAGTAATATTTTCTTTTGTTCTTCGATGATTTAGCCATGTGTCATATGTTAGGTTAGTCATGGTAAGTTTTACTTAATCATAGAGTCAATTTGATATAATCACTAATGAGTTTACCCTATACTATTTGCAAGCTCAAGATTTTGGTAATTCGTGGTTTCACTATGATATTTTCATGTAATATATCCTATTTAAGCCCATAATAAATCTATAATAAAATTCCTTTGGAACAAATAATAATAACTCTATTATTAAGGTTGGTTTTTTGGCGAGGGTTTTTAGGAAAATTCATAGTGTAAATGTGCTATTTCCTTTATGTGTTTTTATTATGCATTTATTTATCTCTCCTTTTATAACATTCCTATCATAATATTTAGTAGTGGTATTAGAATTGAGGGGAAGCACTCTATGCATAAGAGTATTGTACATAGATCAAGGAAATAAGAGTGTCATAGATCTAATTCGCGCTAATGATAGCTAACCTGCATTAAGAAGGCGACGTAACTACATGGGAAGGCGACGTAACTACATGGGAAACGATCTTGGGGTTAGCCTTTAAATATGTGTCAAGGTATTTTGTAGAAATTGGTAGAAAATTACATCCATTGGCATAGAGGATTCCACCAAGGCTTACGAGAATCTTCCAATAGAGTGCAAGCCAAGGTGAGAGCCTTAGTGGGAATATGGAAGACCAAGCCAAGGAGAGGGGGGAACAAGTGGTGTAATAATGCCTAGATAGCACATATATGGTGTGTCTGTGATATGTGTTGGAACACATGATTTGAATTGATCCCAAAATAATTTCTCTCATCTTAATTGATCTAACTACTTGAGCATGGAGATCTACACATCTGTGCATGTTGTGGTTGAGGAATTGACTAGGGAATGCATGGTGATTAAAAAGGTTGGTGGAGTGGATTTAGTGATTTGAATTAGATTTGTTGGAGTGATTTAGAATTGAGATGTAGTGGCTTAAGTGTTGTGAAACAAGATTAGAAGATATTTATCAAATAAATGAGCAAGTCAGGTTCTCTTTTAATAAGAATGTCAACATTAAAACTATGGTCAAACAAATTAAGCATAGTTACCGATCAAACGAGAAAATTATCGATTACCCGTTTTTTGTAGATAGCAAAAAAATCACCCGATTTTGAAAAGTGGTTATTCATAATACACCTTCTGGTTATTCAGAATACATCTTTTTTTTTGGAGCATATTTTTGACACTTTAAATTTTCTTATGTAACAATTTTTTTTTAAATGTTAGGGATTTTCATGCTGATTTTGAAAAGGTGTCGATGCAGCATCAACATATTTCTTTTAGAGGGCTTATTTTTGACACTTTAATATTTTTGTGTATCAAGATGATATTTTTCTTAAATGTTAGAGATTTTCATGTTGATTTTGAAAAGTGTTGATGCAACACCAACCCTTTTTGTTTGGAGAGCTTCTTTTTTACACTTTAAATCTTCTAATTTAATAAGTGTGTATAATTTTTTTAAAATGTTTTTTTATTTTCATGTCGGTAATAAACCATAAAAATAAATAAAAAAAGATGACAAACAAATCAAATATAAAAAATTATATTAAAAAAAAGAAAAATAAAACATAAAAATGTAAAAAAAACAAAATTAACTTGTAAAAATAAAAAATTTTAACCAAAAAAAACACACAATAACAAATATGATAAAATATTAAAAAAAATAAAAAAATTAAAAAAACATGAAAAGAAAATATAAAAAATATATTAAAAAGACAAAGAAAACAAAATTGACTTGTAAAAATATAAAATAAAATAAAAAAAAACAAAAAAATATGAAAAAAAAGAAAATATTCAAAAAGAGATATAATTCAAGAAAATAAAATAAATCCTTAAAAAAAACATCAAAAACAATTTTTTTTAAAGTTAAAAAAATAAAAAACTGCATATTTAAAAAAAAAATTAAAAATTAAAACAATAAAATAAAAAAATGAAAAAAAAAATTAAAACAATTTAAAAAAATTAAAACTAAAAATTAAAAAAAATAAAAAATAAAAAATAGAAACAAAAAATAATTAAATTTTAAAAATTTAGAAGTAAAAAAAAAAAAAAAAAAATTTAAATTTTAAAAAATTTGAAAAACATTTTCCCTGCTCGTGGCCTAAGTCGATTCCCAGAATTGGCCTAGCCCACCATTAGGTCAATTATGGGAATCAACCTAGGCTACCCTCAGCCATGACTGCCCAGGTCGCAGGGCCTTGGGCCTAGGCAGGGCGACGTTGTGCAGGGTCAACTGTTGCCTATGGAAAATATAGATATGTGGTGATCTGTATGTGTATGGTGCATGTAAAGGCTACTCTCAAAATGGTGTAAGGTTCTTTAAATAATGTATAATAACACCATTTTTTTCTACTTAAGGTTTATAATATTGTTACGTTGCTTCTTGGAAAGGATTTCTATGTTTGAAATGTGTGAGTGTGCATAGATTTATAGGATTGCATGATTATAATTGGAAAGAGTCTAGTTGACTTTTTGAGAGAGTCAAATATATCAGATAGATATATTGTTAGAATCACTAGATGGATGGTGCCCAAGGCCCATAACACTATTTACAAAATATTTTGGGCATTAGTAGTAGATTATAGAGTTGATGTTTGAGTTGGTGGGAAAATCCAAAGTGAATTTGGAATTGCTTAAAGGATTGAGGCTTGTTTCCCAATTTCAATCCCTAGTGAGAAGGCACAATGGCTGATTGCATGGGTAGTAGAGGTCCACTAGATAGTTGTGGAGGTAAGAGGCATGAAAGATGAAAGGAATACTAGAAGTATTTCTACTAAATGGCCAGTGATTGCAAGTGAATAGGAAATGGGAAGATAAGAAAGATGCATGTTGAATGGATGTGAGATAGGTTGATGACAAACCACAGTTGAAAATAAGGTTTGAAGTCTAGGTCAAGCTGAGACATAGTAGATGATTTTTGAGTGGTGACTAAGGAGTATATAGAAATTATGGATTGACATAGGTTGGAGATATAACAAGAGAAAGTTTAGTATCGACATGGATGAGTCAGAAGGATGTGTCTCATCCTATCAAAAATATGTAAATCAAAGATGAAACATGAGGTTGTGCGACAGAAGGTGGAAGACATGGCAATGTGAGAGAATATTGCCATTTTTAAGTGTTGGTAAGAGAAGCAAAGCATATGGTGAGTGTCATCTCCTAGATTCATGAAGGAAATAAAAACACTAGAATAGTTATTGTAGACATGAAAATTTTTAGATTATATCTATAGGGGCATATATTTTTAAGACCTAGTTATGTATGTGTAACATGGTAGCGTCTAGAGTGATGGGGGGACATGTATGTTTTCTAGATTGGGTCTCAAGAATTTTCCCAAGTAGGTTTAAAAAGGGAATTTTCAGTTATTAGTGGCTCCATCATAGATTCAAATGATTTTAGTCTATGATATGTGATCTTCAAGCATCATGTATTGAAAAAAATCCATAAATAGGCTTTCCATACTCAATTATAACATGCTTATTGACAATGTAATACATCTATTACAATCTATTTTTCATGATTTTGAGTTTTCCAACATAGGTTGTGTATGATGATTTAGGTGTTTCTTCTATATGTGCATATGACTATAAGACCTAATTAGTCAAGTGCACCGAAATTATAGAGAGATATGGTGGTGATGTATATTTTATGGACTAAATCTAAATAATTTTCCCAACTCAGGTTTAAAGGGGGAATTTTACGATAGTTAGGTTGAGCTTGACTTTTCCATAGAGTCAATTTGATATGGTAACTAAGAGGTCTATCATTGTAGGTTTATGAGCTTGAGGCTTCACCAAACTATAATATTGTCCATGGTATTTTTATGTACTGTAGTTTATTTAAAGTCATGATGGCTCGTTGTAATACACCATTGAAATCTTTTAATTGTAATAAACATTTCATTTCTTATCTCGTTATATATCTATGTATGTATGTAGTAAATGAGAATAAAAAGTTTCATATTTCCTAAAAAGAGATTTACTACAACCCGTTATGAGAGAGATGTCTAATTCCTTCCATACTCAACATATATCTAACATATAGAATTTAACAGGGTAAATATTTAATACTTAATATGGATTTAAAGTAGTACAAAGGGAGATGTGTAAATGCTAATATAACATGAAGAGTATTTCTAAAATTCCTTCCATACTCAACATATACCTAACATGTACAATGTAACAAAATAAATAATTAATACTTAATATGGATTTGAAGTAGTACAGAGGGAGATGTGTAATTGCTGATATAATACCAAGAGTATATCTAATAGATTTACCAATAACTTATGGCTTAACAAGAGATAAGATTCCTTGACCCTTATCAAAATGAAAAAGCTTGTCCCTACATAGGAATTGAAATCAGGTGGAGAGGATAATAAATTGTTTTCCCAAACACTTTGGTTTAAACCCATGAGATTGCATTCACAAAAATATTAATAATAATAAAGAAATCAATATGGACCTTAAAAAATACATGCATACATAGTTATATGTATATATAGCCTAATGGAATAGTTGGGGTGGTTTATTGGTGTGAATTAGAAGCAAAAGGCATAGGGTCAATTCATTGTGAGGATGATGTATAACTCCTTGAGTGATTAACAAGGAGCTGTAATGTGGTATTTAATAATATTTTGATTTAATCATAAATAAACTATTTCAATATATACCTTAGGTAAAATCTTTCAATAATTATAGCCTTGAGGTTTATCTCAACTATTCATGTCCCCATCATTAAAGCACATTTTCTATTGAGAGGTTATGGTTTCGATTCTCTTGACATTCTCGGGGTTAGGCTACATAGTTGAGCTGGCTTGAAATGATCACTTCAGATAGACCTATCTCGTATAAATATTATGTGGATGTAGCAATCACTAACCTTCAAACCAACATAATGCACCATAAATTTTCCATATTTCTTCACAGTGTATTTTGGAAGATACAAAACTATAATCTCACTGAATCATAATGACATTGAGAATTTTTTTGCACACATTTTACTAGAAAATTAGTTAAAATTAGCAAATATCAATTGAATTCCATAAAATTTATATCTACTAAAAGTATATTCATTTATGCAAATGTTAGTATTGGTTTCGAAAGCAAATCCACCATATTTTATGGATATTAACAATTCTGAACTTGGAGAAAGGTGATCAAAGTTGAGTTGTTGAAGAGTTGCAGGTTTTTGGATGAAAAAAATAGTTCGGCCAAACAAAAAAAAGGTTTGACACAACTTTTTTTGGCCGCGAACGGACATTAAATTAAACAGGGAATTTTTTGGCTGAATATTTTTAAAAGTTTAGCCGAAAACCATATCCATATTTTTCTTCAACCACAAAATTAAAATGGTGTGACCCTCTGATATAACTATTTCGATCGAAAGCTATAAATAAATTCGACAAAAAAAATATTTTCGCACTCACATTCGTAATGCACAAACTTTGAATTCCAAACTTCTTTACATCTAATTTTTGGACATTTTTTATTTTATTTTATTTTATTTATTTATTTATTTTATTTTATTTATTTATTTATATTTATATTTATATTTATATTTATTTTTTTTGTATTTTATTTATTTATATTTATTTATTTATTTTTTTCTGGTTGGATTTTGAAAGTGAGCTTTTTGGGTTGAATTTTGAAATTAATTCTTTGGTTTAATTTTTGAAAGTTAGTTTTTTGGGCTAAATTTTGAAAGTCAATTTTTTGGTCTAAATTTTGAAAGTGCGATTTTTAGGCTAAATTTAGAAAGTGAAATTTTTTTGTTGGATTTTGAAAATGAGTTTTTTTAGTTGGATTTTGAAATTGACTTTTTGGGGTTGTATTTTAAAAATATACTTATATTGAATTACCATGGGAAATTTAAGGAATTGAAAGAGAAAATATGATCGAATAAGAGACATTGAGGCTCGTAGAGAATACTCAAGAAACTATTACAAAAGAAAGAAGGAAGACTGCTTAAATATGGAAAGGGAAAATCAAACTCAACAATAAGTTGAACCAGATATGTAAATTTAAATATTATAAATGATATTTAAATTTAATACTATATTGTGGAATTTAATTTTTATTTGATGAACTAATTTGAAAAATATTTTGCAATGTAAACCAAGAGATTTTCTTCACAACATTGGTGATGAGATTGGAAATGTTGAAAGACAAGGTGAAAAAGAAAATGAACCAATGATTGACGATGTTGTTGAAGATGTTGAAAGAGGTTCAAATGAAGAATTTGAATCACCCTTAGGTATGTATATATATGTCATGTATTATTAAAATTATACATATTTATTAGTTTGAATTTTATGATCTCCGTTTATTAATTTAATTATTTAATGTATATTTATACTAATTTACATTAAATTGTCATATGTACAGATGAAGTCAATATCGATGATGAGATGTTAGAAAATGTCAACACTGGTACATATGGAGATAAAAAATCTAACCATGTTTTACGATATCATGTTAAGCTCAATATTGATAAGTTATTCAAAGATGAAAATGTGATAGTTCAAGCTAAAATTTTGAGAGGTCTCTTAACATCAAAGAAATTAAAAGAAGCTATAACACTATTAGGTATTCTAAAATCAACGAAAGATAAAAAGGTGAAGGGAAATGTGATTCAAAAGATACATGGTTATCTAAAATAAATTGGAAGATTTAGAAAATAAATTGATCTAGATGCACGTAGAGAAACATAAATGGCAGTGGTTTCACCAAGTACTAAAGAAAATCGTCTGGTAAAATATTTGGCAAAAGATTTAGGGACCTGACAAAAGACATTTCACAAACATAGGAAATTTCTATTGTAGGTAGATGTAAATGATGATGTTGCTTGTTGGATAGTTATTTGTAGGAAACCATACAAATATAGACTTGGAAAATATGTTAAAAAAATAGTATATGAATACTGGATGAAAATTTCATGTGTTTCGCCAAAAGTAAGGGATGTGATATGGTGAAGAATAACACAAAATCAATATGAACAACATGTAAAACATATCTTGGACACCACAAAGATATAGTTTTTTAATAATTTCATAGAAGAGAATTGTGGAACTAATGTCTAAATCATGACTTCTGTGCAATAAAAAGCATGGTATGTAAAACCTATCATTGTACGTGACACTTGTTGTTGTCATTATCACATGGAATTTCAATTATATTATGACACCTTAATTTTGGTAAAACATTTTGGAAAAATTAACCTCCTCCTTCCACTATCCATGATTTCATATCCCAAATTCTATGTGGAAGAGAAAATCATGAATTATTTTACCAAAAGAAATGTGCTAGTGGTAAATGTGATCATTATGGAAATTTAACTTTATTTCAAAACAAATATCCTATTGATATTAATGATCAATCATTTTCCAACATAAAAGTGAAATGGAAGAGGTATGAATATATACATACATTGATTGGTTCAAGTAGTAATACAAGTGCTAGAATAATTGATTTACAATAAGAAAATATTTCTGTGATAGAGTTTTTAAAGAAGTTTCAAACAAAAAATTATCAATACACCAAGAATTCTCATAGAGCTCCATGGGAGGACTTGCAATTCAAAAAATCCCATAAAATATTTCCACCATGGACCATTTTGTTAATATCTAAAATTTGTAGAAAATTACACAGCACAAAATGAAATACAAAGTTAATATTATCATTCTCACTAAGTCTTTGTGATTTTCCATGTTCTATATAGACATGTTGAACAAAATGTTGATCATGTAGAAAGCACCAGTAAGAATTGACATTATTAAAGAATATCATTTTTATATCAATGATGGTCATACACATGATACAGGTTTTGTAGAACATTGCTTTGATAATATTGATGACTCATCAAAAGGTCGTGGAATAAAATTCAATGAACATTGGCTATGGTCAGATGGATACACAGGTCAACTCATATCTTCACCATCATTCTTTTGGTTGCGTTGTCTTCATATGAAATCCAACATTAAACATTGTTGGAATTTCTTTGAGACTAGTCATCGAAAAGGAGAACCAAATGGTGAAGACAAATGTTTAAAATGAGCAGTTCAAAGATATCAAGTGGACCACTCTACAAACCAATTTTTCTTAGCTGAACAAGTTGTTCAATGATGCATTGTTGCACTAAACCATGATACTAACCTATCAAGGGAGGTACACATGTATGTACATATACATTAACTTGTATGTATTTTCAATATATGATAGCTTTTATTAATTTTATAATTTTAAACATTTATAAATTATATAGTTTAAATATTTGATCGATGATTATCTTTGATATACAAATTGTATTCTAAATAACATATTTAAATTGTTGTTTAAATTTACTATAGGTTTGTCATATTGGAGTCCATGCTATAGATAGATCAATTACATATGAAGTTGAAGCAGTAAAAGGGACTCGAAAATTGCATTCAATTAAAACAAAAGAGTACCAAAATGCATTTGCATTTGATAAAAGAATAACATCTTGTTTTTGTCTTGTTTTCATAGAGGACACACAATTCAATGATGTTTGTGAAAACAATATGTATGTAAAAGCTTGACAATATATAAAACTTAATAGAAAGGGGAAAATGTCGGTTGCAAGCTTCAAAGATATGGAATTAAAGGAGAATATAGTGTCATCTGAAGGTGACCGAGTTTATGATCTTGTTAGAGAAGGAAACATTTCAATTGTTTTCAAAGGGTATATATATATATATATATATATATATATATATATATATATATACATATACATACACATACACATACACATACACATACACATATATAGGTTTATGTTTCTAAAATCATTGTACATAAGTATCTAAATAATGCTGAAAATTATATCTAAATAGATAATAAAATCAAGTTCATTTTGATAACTAATTTCTTGTTAATTATGAAATGAATTTACACTTTTTTTATTGTGCAGGATATGCTTTTGTTGTAGTTGCACCCATTAACAACATAGAAAATGTAAATTATTATTTGATACGGTGCACTAAATGAAAGATGAATTTATTGGAAGACTGTGGTGATAACAATTTTATATATGAAAGAGGGTTTATTACACTGAAAGGTTATTTTCCAAGAAACTCATCAAATCGAGAATCATTTTTACTTTCAATACTATCAACCTGATGCCATAAGTTGTCAATATAGTCACTTGTTATGTGCAACACGCATAAAGTTGATAGAAGTTCAATCAAGGAAAAAAACAGAAGTTAAAAAATGGATGATCTAGTGCTTAATATTTAGCTAAAATATAGAAGTTCTCATATTGGCTCAAGAATTGTAAAATTGGATCCGTCTCGTCAAGATGATCACAACACAATTTGTTTCATTGAAAATGGATTTTGGATGAAGGAGAAAAGGTATGTTGTTCATTTTCCTGAACAACTAAAAAAATTGTAGAACAGAACAGAATGATGACATGGAAGTACAGTCAGCAAGGGGAATCTTCTTCAATTTTTGCCCAATGAGGCTATGATAAGTGTCACTTCGAAATTCTCCAGTTTGGTTGTTTGAAGGAGAAACTTCCTAATTAGCCTCCGAGGTGGAATTTGAATTTTTTTTGGTTGTTTGAAGGAGAAACTTCCTAATTAGCCTCCGAGGTGGAATCTTCTTCAATTTTTGCCCAATGAGGCTATGATAAGTGTCACTTCGAAATTCTCCAGTTTGGTTGTTTGAAGGAGAAACTTCCTAATTAGCCTCCGAGGTGGAATTTGATTTTTTTTTACTTATATATATATATATATATATATATATATATATATATATATATATATATATATATATATATATATATATATATATATATATATATATGTGTAATTTTTATTTTATATTATATAGTTTTTAACTATATATTATATTATAATATTATATATATCTTAAATATATTAAATATATTAAATTAATTTTAATTCAAATCGCAGCGGTAATTAAAATTTTGAAATGGGTGACAAGTTTTAAATCCAAAATGGTGGTAAAGTTCAAATTCGTTGGCGACAAAACATGTGTATGGGATGGGTGGAGGCGGGGTCGAACCCATGACTTCCCCTGCCCAACTACCACTTCCCATTGTTGGGCCATAGGCAGAACTTGAAATGGTTAGCAGTGGACTTTTATTTATCATTTCGGGAAACATCGATGGCAGGGGCAGAGGGAGCCAGCCCTACATGCTAGCCCCCTCCCCATGCAACTAAGCACTAGAACCAAGGGCTTCCGCCAATGGATAAGTGCCCCCTAATCACGCTTAACTTAATTAATCTCATTTTACATTAATTAACTTGGAGATTAAGTTTGTGGTCATTTCATAGGAGTGCCAAATTCGATAGGGCTTCCAGTTTTAGTGGTGGTAACTGGAGTCTCCTCCAGATTTAGTGGGGTTTCCTAGGGAAAAATTGAATGGAGCATATCTTGCTCAATTTTCGACCAATTTTGTAAAATGAATAGTCAATTTTGGGTGATTTCGACTTTCTAAACTCATTGGTATAAGCTACGAAGGCAATATAATATTTCAACAGGTGATTTTTCCACAAGGAATTTCAAGGAAGCCTAGGGTCACCAGGGAAGGGGGTCATGCCGAGAGCAACAAGAGTCAGTTTTCAGAGATCTAATAGTCAATTTTTGCTAATTTGGACATTATGAACACATTGGTACAGTTATCAGGAGCCATAGATCTTTTGAAACATAAGTTTTTACTCGTTGAGCTAATATAGAAGCCCAAGCCATGGAAGCTGGACCAAGGAGATGTAGCCCATGTGGGGTTAAATCCTTCACCAAAACACTATTTTAACGTGTCTCTTCGATGGTTTGCTGCATTGTACATGTTTGTTGTTTAGTATTTCTTTCTAAAGCTATTTTTCTCATGAATATCTTTTAAAACTTAAGGAAATTTAGCTGATTGTATTCACAAACAACTAATGAATCCTTAACACAAGGAGCAATAGGGAAGCACATATTTATAAATCTGTAATTGTTATTAGCACATAAAAATTAATCATACAAAAATAGATCAAATTGGTATCAGAGCAAAGGTTGAATTGTGTGATTGCTTGAGTTTGTGCAATTAGGGTTTTAATGGTTGCAAAATTGTGATGCTTACAAGGTTCAAGTTGCAGAAAGGAGAAGGGAAGGTATTGGTTGCAACTCCTGAGGTAATGCCTAGAAGAAGCAGAGCCACAAGGCCACAATCTCCACCACCCAAAGTTCCAATTCTAGTTGCACTTAAAACTGCTCAAGTTTTTTCTTCAATTGAGATTGAAGAGGTACAAGAAGTACCACTTTCTAAGCCTGAATCCATAGCCATTATGTCTGGAGAAAGAAAGCCTGAAGGTCCCTCTTCAGAAGAGGAAGAATTCAAGAAATATTTCTATACTTTGACTGAGATGGTTAAAGTCCTCTATGAAGAGAGGAACACCATAATAGTTGGAGAGAGTTATAAACCACAACATGGAGAAGGAAGCTCAGAGGACAAAAAAGATGAGAAGAAGGATTCCAAAGGGAATGGTGGCAATCCACCTCCATCTCCACCATCCTCATCATCTTCCTCATCATCTCCATCATCTCACACAACATCATCTTCCACTACCACCATGGAAACTACCAATACTCATTCCAAAACCCTAAAAGGAAAAACTCCATTACTGAAATTGGACATAAAATTTGAACTTCCCATTTACAATGGAGAGGTGAATGCAGAAAAGTTGGACAATTGGATTCGACTATTGGAGGTATACTGCACAATTCAGAACCTTCAAGAAGACAACGTAAAGATCTAGTTGGCTTCACTGAGGCTAGAAGGAGCTGCACTAGTTTGGTGGGAAGCAAAGACTCAAGAGGAAATGAGAATCCATGGTAAGATATCCATCACTTGGGTTGAATTTGTTTCTACAATTAAAAGAAATTTTTATCCCTTAGCTTATATCCAAAAAGGCATTATGAGTTGGAAGAACTTTAGGAAGCTTAAAGTCCAAACAGTCCAAGATTATACACAGGAGTTTAGAAAAATGCCTTTGTTATTAGGAGTGAATTTAAATTCTCAAGATACACTGTTGAAATATATTGGGGTTTACATTCCTATCCTAAACATACTATCCTTATGTTTAATCCAAACACTTTAGATGAGGTATGTGTGCGATCCAGGCACCTTAAATCTAGAGGAAAGAACATTCAGGAAGATGGTAGTAACAAGAAGCCATTCAAGGATAAGGGGAAAGGAAGGAGTGGAAAATGGAAGGGAAAGAAGAATGCAAGTGTGAAGAAAGAAGGGGATAAAATCACATGCAAACATTATTCCAAAGAGGGGCATGATGAAGCCCACTATTGGAAAATGTATCCCAAATTAAGGCCTAAGAAACAAAACACTAAGGGAAACAAAATATGACCACTACCACACAACATGACCTTGGTTCAGATTCTGGTGATGAGACCAAGATTTCTGCCATGGTTACAAAAGGAAAAGAAACTATTGCAAGCACTAGTTCATCGCATAGTCAAAACAACACTCCAAATGAAGAGTCAAGAATAGAGTTGTTTCATGTTAGAGTGATTTCAAATCATACAAATATTGACGCATTATTTGATAGTGGGTCACAATAAAACTTGATTTCAGAAGACTTGGTTAAAAAACTAAACCTTGAAACTGTACCTCATCATAAGCCATACATTAGGTTGGATAGCAAACAATGCAAACTTACAGGTTACAAGGAAGTGTTTATTCAAGTTCGCCATTACTGAAAAGTTCATTGATGAAGTTGAGTTAGATGTAGTTCCACTTGACATCTCAGGAATCATTTTGGGTAGTCCTTATTGGTATGATAGAAAAGAAGTATTTTATTTCCGTGAACAAATACATATTTCTCGAGAATGGGGTGAAGTACATAGTGAGAGCCCATCGCAAAAATCTGAACATTTCTTTGGTTAATGCAAGACAGATGAAGAGACTAGTAAATGTAAGTAAAAATTTTGTGCTTCTCATGATCAAGAAAAAGAATGATGTTGATTATGAATATTTTGAAGGTTGTGATGATAAATTGAAATCTGATTTGTTTGATGTGGTAATCAAGCATGGTGATATGTTTCAAGAACCAAAGGGGCTACCTCCCAAGAGGGGAATTCAGCATGAGATTCAGTTGCAACAGGATGTTCCACTTCCAAACATTGGCATGTATTGCATGTCTATTATGGAGAGTTTGGAAATCAAAAAGAAAATTCAAGAATTTCTGAGAAAAGGTATCATACGCCCATCTACTTCACCATTTTGTTCGCCCATTGTCTTGGTGTCAGAGAAGGATGGAACTTGGCGCATGTGTGTGGATTTCCATGCATTGAACAAAATCATGGTAAAGAATTGTTATCCACTCCCAAGAATTGATGATTTGCTTGATCAATTGAGGTATGAAAAGTGTTTCACTAAGTTCGATTTACAAATTGGTTATTATCAAGTTAGGATAGCTAAAGAAGACATTTGAAAAATTGCATTTAAAACTAAACGAGGATTGTTTGAGTGGCTTGTTATGCCTTTCGGTCTTACAAATGCTCCAGCTACTTTCATGAGAGTAATGAATGATGTATTGAGACCATTTCTAGATGATTTTGTCATTGTCTAATTAGATGATATCCTCATATTTAGCAAGTCAAGAGATGAACTTGCTATGCATGTAAAAAAAATACTTGATGTCTTGAGAAAAGAACAATTGTTTTTAAATATGTCGAAGTGTGAATGTGGCAAGACTTCTTTAGTGTATTTGGGACACATTGTTGGAGGAGGTGAGATGAATATAGACACCTATAAGTTTGAGGTCATTCTCAATTGGTCCAAGCCTAATATAGTCACAGAGGTAAGAAGCTTTTTAGGGGCAGCACAATATTGGAGAAATTTTATTGCTATTTTTTCTTCCATTGCAACTCCATTACATGCATTGACAAGTGTCAAGAAAGTTCTCCATTGGGGAGATGTACAACAGAAAGCATTTGATGATTTGAAGAAAAAGATAAGTTTAGCACTGGTAATAGCACTTCCATATGTTAGAAAACCATTCTAGATTCAAAAGGATGCAAGCGATTATGCCATGGGAGCAGTTCTATTGCAGCGATAATATTAGTTTAAAATATTTTTTCAGTTAGCCTGACATGAATGCAAAATAAGCCAGGTGGATGGATTTCTTTAGTTAATATGACTTTGAAATTAAGCATATAAAAGGTAAGGAAAATAAAGCGGATAACATGCTAATTCAAAGTTTAAAGAAAATCTATGAGGTAACAATAAGTGCTACTGAAATACATTTTATTGAACAAATCAAGACAACAATTTTGGAAGATAAATTTATAATCAAATTTGGGAAAATTTGAAAGATTCATGTAGAAAACCCATAATACATAATTAATGAAAATGGTTAAAATGGTTAAAGATGCATAGTGGCCACTATCGAATGTTGAGCTATATGTCGTATAAATCTTTTATAGTCTACTTTATTTTATATTCAAGTATTCATCGTCTTCCATGTCTTATACTCTGCATTGTATCTTCTTTCATTTTTAGTATTGATGGTAAGAAGTAGCGATTGAAGAAAGAGGAGAACAATAACACTGGAGTGTTATGCAACCAGCTCAAAAAATAGAAGAAAAGATAGATGAACGCCTTCAAAATCAGCCTCTTCGAGGGGGAAACCTCCTTTACATTAAACAAATGAACAATTCTTGGATGATACAAAGGACTAAACATCCTTTGTATATATAGGAGTCTAAGGGGTCACAATATAATCAAATACAACATAACGATAATAACATAAGGGCACAATATTAACAATAATGGGTTTCTATGGGGCACACTAATAACAATATGGGGACAATAGGGGAACAATAATAAACAATAAGGGCTACAATGACAATAGTAATGGGGGAATTATTAGTATTATAGGGACCTAATATGCCCCTCTCCTTCAGAAAAGTGTTGTCCTCAATGCTTGAGTAGTTTTATATGCTTTTGTACAAAATTTGCATCCTCCGATGTGGAATCTTCAGTGTGTAAGTTCTTCCACTTGATGAGATACTCCGAAATTAATAGATTGCGTAGTTGTCGAGTTCTTTTTTTTGTGACTGCTTCAGGTTCCAATATGATTTTTCCTTCCTCGTCAAGTTCTGGAAATATTGTTTGAACTGGGAGCTTGTCACCTATAACCTTCTTTAAACATGAAACATAGAAAACTGGGTACACTTGGGAGGCTGCAGGAAGCTCCAATTTGTATTCCATAGTACAAATCTTTTGCAACACCTTTTACGGACCATAATACTTTGGTGATAATTTATTATCCTTCTTAGCTTGCTTGAGTGACATTTGTTTATATCGTTGTAGCCGTAGAAATACCCAATCACCTACATCAAAACTTCTTTTGCTGCGATGTTGATCTACCTGTTGTTTCATTCTATTCTGCGCCAATGTGAGGTTATCCTTTAAGAGTTGTAGAACTTGTTAATGCTCGATGTGATCTTTGACTTCTTGAACCTTAGAATTTTCTCTTAAATATGATGTGATGGATGGTGGATGATATCCATAAAGTGCCATAAATGGGGTCATTTTTGCTGCAGTATGGAAGGAAGTGCTATACCACCATTCAGCTAGAGGCAACCATTTGACCCATTGTGTTTCTTTATTAGATACAAAGCAACGAAGATATCCTTCCAAACATTTGTTTACTATCTCAGTTTGTCCTTTAGATTGAGGATAATAAGATGAGCTATGAGCTAACTAAGTACCGACATAAGAAAATAATTTTGTCAAAAAATCTCCAGTGAAAATGGGATCTCAGTCGCTTACAATAATCTTTGGGTTTCCATGTAGCTTTTGAATTGTTTCAATAAATGCAGTAGAAACTTTACAGGCTTTAAATGGATGCGATAATGCACAAAAGTATGCATACTTGGTAAGTCTGTCAACTACCACCCTAATCACACTCTTTCCTTCGGACTTGGGTAAACCTATGATAAAATCCATTGAAACCTCCTCCCAACGTTGGCTTGGAATGGATAAAGGTTGTAATAGACTTGGGGTCTTAATTGTTTCAACTTTATTTTGTTGGCAAACCAAACATTCAGCCACAAACTTTTGAATATCTAATTTAAGGCCATCCCAAAAAATTCCTTCTTAACCCTGAGGTAAGTTTTTGAAAATCCTGAGTGCCCTCCTATGGGAGAAATGTGCAATTCCATAAGAATCGTTTGTTTGAATTGGGAATTCTTACATAGGCATAAGCGATCTTTGTACCATAACGAACCATTTTTCCAGCTAAATGTATCAAATGTACTGGGATATTGATGTATCTTTTGAATGAGTGCCCACACTTCTTCATCATTCTTCCATTCATCCCATTCTTCGTTTATCCAGTCCAATTGGATAATAGAAATGGCGCAAAAAAATTCTTCCACATCCTCATCCTTTCTTGAGAGTGCATCTACCACAACATTTTGCTTCCCTTCTTTGTAGATGATTTCAAATTCATAACCCAAAATCTTTGTGACCCATTTTTGTTGCTCTTTAGAGGATAATATTTATTCTAAAAGGTATTTAAGACTATCATGATCCGTTTTTACCTTCAAGTGTCTTCCCATTAAGTTGGGTCACCATTTCCTAGGTACACCTAGTATTGCCAACATTTCCTTCTCATAAATAGCTTTGTGTAAATACTTTCCTTTGATTGGATGACTTTTGAAAGCAATGGGCCTTTCTTCTTGCATTAAAACAACACCAATTCCATTTCCTGAAGCATCACATTCCACAATAAAGGTTTTTGTGAAGTCCGACATAGCTAATACCGGTGCTTGGCACATTGCCTCTTTAAGATGTTTGAAGGCCTTTGTTGCTTCTAGAGTCCATGAAAATGCACCTTTCTTCAATAATATTGTTAGAGGTGTTGCTATTCTCCCATAATCCTTCACAAACTTGCGATAATACCTTATCAACCCGAGAAATCCTCGCAGGTGCTTTATGGATGTGGGGATTTTCCAGTCCTTAATGGCTTTAATTTTGCTAGGGTCTACCTTAAGACCTTCATGAGATACAATATGACCCAGATATTCCACCTCTTGTACTCCAAAGAAACATTTGGAGATTTTTTCATATAATTGTTTCTCGTCCAATATTTTGAGCACCTTGTGAACATGTTGAACATGATCCTTCCAAGACGTGCTATAGATTAGTATATCATCAAAAAGTACTAACACAAATTTTCTAAGGAAGGGTTTGAAAATGGAATTAATCAAACATTGAAATGTAGAAGGTGCATTGGTAAGGCCAAAATGCATAACCAAAAATTCATAATGACCCTCATGAGTTCTAAATTTTGTTTTTCCGAATGTCTTCAGTCTTCATTCTGATTTAATGATATCCTGAACGAAGATCCAACTTGGTGAAGTAAATGGATCCATGCAGTTCATCCAATAATTCATCAATAACATGAATGGGGAATTTATCTTTAATAGTGAGTTTTTTGAGCTTCCTATAATCTAGACACATGTGCCATGATCCATCCTTCTTGAGCACCAATACTACTGGAGCAGAGAAAGAACTTTGACTAGGTTTAATTATACCGGCCTTTAGCATTTCTGCAACCGTATGTTCAATTTCACTCTTTTCGGAATAGTGATATCTGTAAGGCCTAATATTTGGAGGAACACTTACTAGAATCAAATGAATAGCATGATCATGATCATGATCATGAATAGGTGGAAGGCCTTTGGGAGTCTCAAATACCTTGGAATGATTGTTCAAGACTTTTTGGATATTTGGAGAAATAGATGATTTCAATGTGGGAATGTCTAGTGAACATAATTGTGCAATTACACCTTGTTGTTCCTTCTTTAGAAGCTTCATCATACCATTAGATCTGATTATCTTTCCTGTTTTCCCTGCAATACCCCTTAATTCAACTGCCTTTCCTTCCACACAAAATTTCATGAAAAGTTCTTGAAAATTAAAAGCTATTGTACCCAAGGATTGTAGCCATTGGAATCCTAGTACAACATCAGCACCATCAATTGGAATGGAAAGAATTGGGCTATTAAATGCATATTCTCCCATGGATAGATTGATATTATGGTACTTTCTAGAGAAATTTGTGGTTCCTCCACTTGCAACCATCACTTGACACTCTGGTGCTGGATATAGGAAGAAATTTGGTTCCTTGGCTATCATACAATGAATAAAATTATGGCTACTGCCTGAATCGATCAACACTATTACATTTTTCTTCTTGATATGTCCTTCTATCTTGATAGTTTGAGGAGTGGTAATTCCAGCCAATGCATTACAAGATATGGTCGGATTCATTTCTTCTTTCTCTAGGGTTTTTTCCTGGTGTATATCCTCTTCTTTTGATGTTTCTTGTTATTTTTCTTCCTCCTCTTCACAATCTATGTAGAATAATTTCTTCTCAGCACACTTATGACCTTTAGTGTATTTTCTATCACAACTGTAACAAAGCCCTTTTTCTCTATTTTCTTCCAATTGTTGTGATGTCGACCTTATAGGTTGTGGAAGAATACGGGCAGCAACACTTCCATCTTTATAGTTGTGAGCAATAGGCTTCCTGGATTCAATTTTTTTCTTTCCATTTTTCTTGCCAACCTGAATGCCTTCTCCAATGAATCAGGTTCCCAAAGGTGAACCTCATGTTGGATGTTATCATTTAAATTCCCTATGAACACATCAATCCTATGCTCCTTTGGGATATCTTTTACCCTTATGTTGAATTTTTGCAAGTCCTCAATGTGCTCCAGCATTGAACCCTTTTGTTTGAAATTTATCAATTGGCTAAAAAAGGTGTTGCTTTGTGTATCCTCATAATGTGCTATCATTTAATCCGTAAAAATTGCCCAAGTGACAATTTGTTTACGAGAGAAAATCCATCGATATCATACAAACTGATTTGGTTCAAAATATAAAGTTGTAATACGTACCTTTTGTGTGTTTTTCACATTATGGAGATTGAAAAATTGCTCCATCTGTAGTATCCACGTTACGGGATCCTTGCCATCAAACTTCCACATATCGATCTTTGTAACATTGTGGGTCTTCAATCAAACATTAGAGTCTATGAAATCATGATTAACATTTATTTTTTTCTCATCATGAGTTTTCTTTACTACCATTTCTCCATTAGTAAACATTTCTTGTAGCAACTTTGTCAAATTTGTCTTCAAATCGTCCATTTTTCCTTCCACGTTAGCTTCCACGTCATTCATCTTAGCTCTGAAACCATCCATCTTAGATTCCACGACATTCATCTTAGCTTCCATGCCTTTCTCTAAACCATCCATTTTATCTTCCATGCCTTTCTTTAAACCATCCATATTAGCTTCTGTTACTTTTTGTGAGAGTGAATTTTGTTGCACTTGGTCTCGTCATTTTGATATATCATGTTTCATTTCTTCCTATTCTTCATGAGTCATGCTAGAGCTTTCAGGTTACTTACTGGGTGTTTCCATTTTCTTTCTTTGGGGCATCCATTAATGCTAATAACTCTTCACTATGCCCTTTTATATCCTTCAAACTAATTTTTCAAACCAATGTTATGCAAAATTTAAAAAAAAAACTACACACCTTGTTTCACTTTGTAAGAGCTCGATATTGAATCTATTGTATCTTTTCAATTCCAGATATAAAAAATTTGAAATTTCACCCTATGATATCTCTCTGAGTCCTCTTTCCAGCCCCATAAGTCTGATCAATATTGGATTCTCCAAGGAAGAGTTATACCAAATTTCCCATAGTGACTTGCCTATTGACTAGTTCCACCAGAGTGAACTTGTATGTAGTGCCACGTGTCATTGTTTCAACCATAGTACTTGAAACTAATATACAAAAAACTACAAGCGATCATATTTTGGAAATTTCTTATGAAATTTCAATATGATTCTCAAAACAAAAGTTATGATGATTTTCCCCAGGTCACCTGTTTGAGATATGATTCGGGATCCTGCAAAACCCTAACTTCCTTGGATCATATCTCCAGAAATAAAGCAAGAAAATATTAGAAATTCAGACCGAAGGTTCAGAGCGATTTTAGCTCAAATGGGTTATTTTTTCACTTCTGAAACATTGTAAAAAAAACGTATAGTGAAAATACCATGAAGAATTGTTTGAGCAGCGAAACCCTAGAATCCAAAGCTCTGATACCAAATGTTATGCAACCAACTCACAAAATAGAAGAAAATATAGATGAACGCCTTCAAAAACAGTCTCTTCGAGGAGGAAACCTCCTTTACATTACACAAATAAACAATTCTTGGATGATACAAATGACTAAACCTCCTTTCTATATATAGAAGTCTAAGGGGTAACAATATAATCAAAGCTGACATAGCAATAATAACATAAGGGCACAATAATAACAATAATGGGTTTCTATGGGGCACACTAATAATAATATGGGGAAAGTAGGGACACAATAATAACAATAAGGGCTACAATGACAATAGTAATGGGGGAATCACTAGTATTAGAGGGACCTAACATGGAGCGACAAATGTAAAATGAGATAGAGAGAAGAGAAATTGTCTAATGATACCCTTAGAGCCAATATCTTGCATAAGACATACTCATAGAGACTAATGGTCAAGCCTTTAGATTTGGTGAATTCATTTGAAATGCTTTGGCAACATAGTGTTAATGTTTTGAAATGAACAATATTTAATGTGCAAATTGTAGTCCAATCAATATTAAGTTGGAAAATCACATTGTAATACTTGATATTTTATTTAATAAAATTTATATGGTTGAAATTATTTTTATTTGCACTTGATATTATTTAGTCTTGTAATTAACATATGTAACTTTGCGTTATCATATTAGATAAAAATGCACATTGTATGGCATTTTTTAAAAATTTAGCCACAAAATCATACTAATTTTTTATGTTGATTAATATTGAACACATAAAATCAATCTAAAACTACTAAATTAGTAGTGTATATTAATTAATGATGAACATGAATAAAATGAATATATGACGAAATTAGTCATTTATAATGATTATAAATGAAATTAAATGAAATGAATTGAAACTACTAAATCAGTCGTTTATATAATGAATATGAAAATACCAAAAAAAGATAAATGACTCCTACAAATGATAAAGTTTTGATTAAAATGATGACTAAATTTTAAATATATATGACTATTAGTAGCTAATTTACAATATCTTATAACACGACTAAAATTCAGTCGTATTTCTTTGGTCATTATTTGGTTTCAAGTGATGACTAAAATTTGCATATATATGACTATTAGTAGCTAATTTACAGTATCTTATAACACGACCAACATTTTGGTCATAATTCTTTAGTCATTAATTGGTTTTCTCGAGGATTCATATAGTAATATATTTTGTTGTATATTTGGTTATTAATTGTGACAATTAATGACTAAACCAATGAAAAATTAATGACCAAATTTATGACTAAATATTCTACTATATGGTAAAATTGAAGAAACCAATTAATGACTAAAAGTTGGTCACCTTATAAGATACTGTAAATTAACTACTATTGGTCACTGACTGAAAAATGGTCATTTATATGCAAATTTTAGCTCTTTTTTTAGTAATTAATTAGTGATTTTGTGCTAGTGTTTGCTAACATTTAGAAACAAAATTTTGGTCCCTAGCATGGCTGAACTGAAACAATTAATACTTTATTGACACCATAATAGGCCCTTCTTGCCTTATCTTGGTTATCAAAAAATTATTTCAACACTAGGAAAATAATTCTTTTGGCTCGATAAAACAGAAGAGGAAAAGTATTTTGAAAAATGCCAAGAATTTCAAAAAGTAAAGGTAGACCATCAACATATAAGAAGATTGTTGAACCCTATTCGTACACTAAAATGGAACTGGGAGGTGGCCTCACTAGATTTTATCACCGGTTTTCCTAGAAATAAAAGGAAACATGAAGCAATTATGGTTATGCTATATAAATTGACGAAGGATATTCATTTTATATCTATTCATTCTACTTACAAAGTTGTGCATGTGGTAAAAATTTTGATTCAAGAGATTTTTCGATTACATGGGATACCAAAAATTGTAATATTTGAAAGGGATGTGAAATTTACTTCCAATGTTTGGAAGACATTGTTTATAGGAATGGGTGCATAGTTGAACTGCAACACTATTCACTAGTAGAAAATGCTGAAATTGTAGACCAGGTGACTAAAAAAGTTAGTCACCACAACTTTTCGAAGTGAAATACTACCAAAAATTAGCAATCTTAAGTAACCCAACTCAGAAAGACTAACATAAATGACTAATTTAGTCTCGAGTTAAAATATATGACTAGATCATAAGTAATGCAACTAAAAGTTACTAACGTGAATGAACAATTTAGTTTAGTAACGAAAATACGACTACTTAAAAAGTACTACAATAATACAAATTAGTCATTTATGGTAGTCATTTTAGTTGTGCATTATTTTTTTTTGGATTGTGATTCCTTTCTCTTACATGTTGTGATAGCTTGTTATGTTATACATATAGATGATGTTGATGTAACTTTTGACTCAATTGGATGGTTAGAATACATTAAATAGGAACTTTATGAGGCCTAATTTGTTTGAGTAGAGAAAGTTCCTTAGTCCTCTGGTGTTTTGGTGTATGTCCCTTATGGAACTAGGAAAACATTACTTGAAAAGGAAATAGCAAGAGAATCAGTGGTTTATTTCCTCAACGTAAGGCTAGCCAATCTTGCACTAAAGACAACTCGTATTAATATAGAATTCGATAAATAATTTTTTTTTTAACTATTAATTTTAATATATTCTTTGAAATATAAATTAATCGAATAGGCCTGGAGTATGCCCTAAAATTGCTTCTTCTTGGCTAAGAGCTCATCTTCATTGAACATAAGGAAACATGTTAATGGGCAAAGACACAAAGGCATTTGGTAAGCATGAAAGCCTGCCCCTTTACAGACGACCAACAGGTCATTCTAGGTGATGTGGTTTTCCTTGAATAATAGTGGTGAGTTAGGATGCATTAGTAGATAACAACTAAATAGGGATGTCTTCAATTCTAGTCTGAAAAATAAGTTATAATAGGGTTTCCTCTTATTGAAAAAAATGCAAATTAATCAATTTTCATGGGATTTAATTTTTATCAAAATTTAAATTGAAAATGGAAATCAAGTTGTAAGATTACATGTTTCAAAATAAATAAATAAAACTTTACACCAAGACTATTGTTAATAGAAAAAAATTATTTTACACCATTTTAATTTTAATGACAACATAAATGCATCCTATTATTATTAAATTAGGGAAAATATAATCCCTCCAAGCACGTTAAATTTGAGTGATATTTCCAAGCACAATAAATTTGAGAAAGATTTTGCGACAGGTGGAAAGTACAAAAAATCCATCTTAACTTTCGACTCACACTTGGACAACGATTCCATGCTTCCTTCTGAGTTCAGTTTTCCTCTTTTTGCCCAAAACCCCATTGATTGTTTTTTCAGTTTTCCTCCTTTTGCCCAAAACCCCATTGATTGTTTTTTCAGGGTTTACAACGATTTCAATCTGTGAGTCAGTCTGAGAATTCTGAAAGGAGTGGTATTCATTAATCTTATTAAGAATCATGGCATCACTTGAAAGAGGAAAGCAAGTCATTGCACCTATGGGAAGGAAACAACAACAATAGTGTGGCCCGAGGTAGATGATGTTTGGGGTTTTGGAAATGTACACCTTATGGTACTTCGTCGTGCAGATGTTCTCTTTGAAGAATCATGTCTATTTGGTGCTTCAAATGTCAAATATATTTTCTAACAGTGAGACCATGCTCAGGGTTTGATTCTGTGTTTGTGCCCTATTTTGTATGCCCTTTAGATTTTTAATCATATAACCACAAGAGTTTTGAACCCTGATAACATCAAGTTTCATACATTTTTAGGTTTGAAAGCTGGAAAATGTCATTGGTGAAACAAGAGGAGACCTTTGTTTCAATATGCCTATTGATTGAGATGATTACCTCATCGATTTATCCATCTTACATATCCCAGAGATCTCATTCAATTGTCACCAAGTGAAGGAGTATGGTCATTGGGTTAGCTTGTGGGTCCATCTGCATTTGATTTATATTCCCTTCTAGATCCAATTTTGACACCATCGTCCTGATTAATATCTTCTCGAGGGCCTTCACACTATTTTCCCTCATCTTTGCTAGGGGTCATCCTCTCTCTCTTATGTGGACCAAGTCTAGGGTGACATAGGGTAGATCATGTCCTCAAAATGTATGCCATAAGGGAAGCATTATTTTTCTTGTTCATTGTTAATGAATGTCATCAAACATAAGTTACTGCAAACATGTCGTCTTCCACTTGGCTTCCAAACACAAGTTTGCTTCTCTCACCAAATAATAACATATCAATAAGAGTATTTTTCACAGGGGCTTCAATGGGGTAGAAATCCCATACCACGTGCATTCATATTGGGGGATATACTTTAAGGGAAAAATGACATAATATAGTGATCATATAATAAGGGATAAACGGTTTTTATATTGGCAAGTATAAAAGATGGAGCTCAAAGTTAATGAAAAATATAAAGGGGTATAAAAACTATTAACGAAAAAATGGATACCTACAATATCTTATGAAATTATGGTTTTTTTAATTGGGAAGGTGTATTGGGTTTGTATTGGTAAGGGGTTAAATAATACGAGTTTTAGAGGTATTTTCCAATATGTAGTCAAATTAGGGGTATTGTTAAGTATGCCATGAATGCACATGATATGTTAGAGGTTCATTATTTTGTTGCATCATATGCAACCACTCATCACTAGTTAATGGTTATTCATCAAATTTAACATCAACATAATTTTCATCCACTATATTGTGGGGTATACAAGCATGCATGTGCTCATTGACAATTTCAACTTCACCAAAATCATCAGTTGCAGCTAGATTCACCAATTCACATATCACATTGCAGTCATCGACTCATCATCCACATGTGTCTCATCATAATGGGATTCACCATCATCTACACCATTCACATTGCAGTGGATTCCTTGAGAATTTATATGCTCTTGCTCTGTTTCACACACAGAGGCTTCTGCTTCTCTCTCTGCAATCGTTGTTGCATCTTCTTCATCCATATGCATGCTTTCATAATGGGTTTCAATTTTATGGTCTTGAAAACCATCATCCACTTTTGAGTGGGATTCTCCAAGCTCTATTCTTCTCTCAGAGTCTTGTTTATCTACTCTTAGATTTGCAGCTGACTCAACAAATTATAACACATCTTGTTGCTGCATGTCACTCCCCCTTGCACCAAATTATGCTTCCAAAATCTTCCACGCTTCTTTGGAAGATGTAGCTTTTGCTACCTTGCATAGAACTGTTTCACCCATTTCTTGTGGAATGAAACTCAAAACTAAGACATATGAACCCAAAACACTGTCATGCTTGACATACCAAAAACCTTGCAGATGAATGGACTTTTGCAAAACCCTAATCTTTCTTGTTCAATAAAAACTCTTTTTCCATTAAAATCCTTTTTCTTTTCAATATTCTCTTTCAATTATATATATATATATATATATAGATATATATAAATGAAAAACAACAAACAACAAACAAATATCATACGTAAATTTTTATAGTGTCCTAAACTGACTTCACCATTATCTTAAAAAACAAATATACAATAATTTTTGTATAAATATGCATTTCCTACTTATTTAAAGCATCATGAAATATTTTAAAATTTAAACAAATTATAAAAATCTCTCAAAAAAATTTTGAGAGAATTTTTGTAAACATTTTTTACACCATACAAATTTCTAACATATAAAAAAAACACTTTTTTTAATAAACCCTTTTATAACTCTTTACAAACCTTTATAACCGCGGACACTTTTCAATATACCAAAAAACCTTTTGAATGATTAAAAAAAAAAAAAAACTAAACATCAAAGATTTGACTTTTTAAACTTTAAAAAAGACTTTTCAATCATTTTCACACCCTTTCAACTTCCGGCGGGAACGACTACGACCCTTTTTAAAAAATACTTTCAAAAACTTTTTAAAACTCTTTTAAACTTGCCTCAAGGGTTGGGTTTTTTTTAAACTCTTTTAAACTTTCCTTAAGGGTTGGGTTTGGCCTTTTTATATATGGCTCTCATATTCTTTTTGATTGGATTCAAAGCATCAATAACTCAGCGAAGGAGGCAACTGAAACATTTTTTTTTCAATAAAAAAAATTCTTGTTGCGTTTAGGGCCGCGACCCTCGCTCTCTACAACCATTTTTTTATCAAGGTACAATTTATCATTGAGCAGCAACAAAAATTTCAACCCTTTAGATGTAGCTATATAATTTCCGACTCTTTGGATCTTATAATTCTAATATCAATTTGAAGGAAACGAAGAGGAAATGTAATTTGAAACAGGCTAAGGGCATCCCCATTTTCTCCAAGAGCTATGCCAAGTCTATTTGGCATTTGAATTTACTGTTTGAATGAGTTGGTTTTAATGTTGAAATCTGATGCTAAAATGCTTCTAGTATTTTGGTATGCTAAAATTCTTCTAGAATATGGCACATTTCTGACGACCGCATCAAGGAAAAGAGGTTCTTCAACAACAAGAAGAATAGTGACTTCTGCGGCCCTCTCACTTCCTTCGATTCAAACGAACAAGAACCCAAGAGGATCGGCACTTCCAACATCGATACCACCTGCACCATTTGGGACATCAACAAGGAGGTCATCAACACCCACTTGATTTCCCATGACAAGGAGATCTACGACATTTCCGAGGGCGTGCGGGTGTTTTTCCCTCTCTGAGTGCAGATGGGTTTGTTAGGGTCTTTGATTTGAGGGACAATGAGCACTCTACAATTATCTATGAGAGCTCTCAGCCTGATACTCCCCTGGTCATATTGGGATGGAGCAAGAAAGATCCTAGATACATGGCTACCATCATCATGGAAAGCCCCAAGGTTGTAGTCTTGGATATCAGATATCCAACCCTTCCTGTCACAAATCTCCAGCAACACCAGGCTAGTTTCAATTCGATTACTTAGGCACCACACATCTCTTTCCACATCTGCACTACTGAAGACGACTCATCAACCCTCACATGGGATATATCTTCCATGAGAAAGACTATCGACGGCGACCTCGATCCTATTCTTGGTTACACTACTAGGGCCGAGATTGAGCAGTTGTAGTGGTCCTTGACCCAGCCCGATTGGGTCGCGATTGCCTTCTCCAGCAACCTGCAAATCTTGATGGTTTGAAAGGATAGATCACATCAAATGAAAACTTATTGGATGGAGATGACAATTATGCCATGGCTCTTATGATTCATTCCCTTCACTGAATGAGCATCTTATTGGCTTTAGGTTTAGGCTTATTTAGGCAGAGGGAGACTTCTAAGCTCCTATTTAAGGTGAGCATATGACTGACAGTAAATTATGGACATCAGAGATAAATAGTGAAGGTAGTCAATTATTTTTCCCTTTCATTATTTTAAATAGTGTTAGGGCATATTGGCATCTCAACGTTAAACAAAAGGGACATTCTAGCTCTTCTTCATTTCTCTCTTATTCCCTTTGAAGTTAGATAATACTTGCATTGCACACATGTCACTGGTGGTAGCTACCACCAATATTTCAGTATGTTAGTCCTAGTGAAATTCGTTGGTGTATGGGGTCTTACGACATTTCACAAACATGAATTGAATGGTAGATATGGCAAGGCGCAAATTGAGTAATGGAAAGCAGCGCTCTATAAAGCTTCCAATATTAAATTCTGCGAATTGGATGAGGATAAATTCTCCGAATGGAATGACCATAGGAGGTAAGGATTAGCAATATGCGTCTTAATTTGACCCTCCGTTTCTACTGATTGTCAATTTATTTTTCCTCTCCTACATGCACAATAAGTCATTCCATTCACATATGATCCCATATTCTATTTCTAAAAATTGTATGATTCTTTTGAGTAAACACTGAAAAAAAAATTAGATTTATTAAATTTATATATGTAGAGGAGCATCATAGATTCCATATTATAAAGTATGGATTCGAAGATGACTAGATTTCAGACTCTCATCATTAAAATACACAAGTCAGCCTTTCTTGTGACTTTGCATAAAAGAGGCCTCTCGACAATAAAATATTCACATGGATTCTCATTTATTATCAATTTCTTCCTTTGTAATTTTAGAACCTTCCATTCCATTTCATCCAATTCCTTATTGGGACACATTAACTACTTTTTCAAATGCTTGATTTTCAAATAATTGCTCACCATTAATAGAATTCTCATGGAAGAGGCATGGAATTACTCTCTAAAAAGAACATTCTTTCCATGGGCTAAAAGGAATCTGACTTTGCATTGTACTCTTGAATCCTTTATTTTCTCAAAAACATTCTTGAAAATATAAATTTTTTTTCGCACCTTCATCTACTGACGCTACTCTTAAAAAATGCCCACTTATCTAATTTGAGTTATCTCATTTTTTAATGTTCAACTCTCCATCAAGCATAGCATCTAGAATTTGAGAATACATTTTTTCATCATGTCCCAAAAAACTGATCTTCCCTCCATGCAACTTCAAGATTTTGTCCCCTTTAATGTTGGCATGGTTTTCACCATCCATTTGTGACATTGGGTCTATCCTAGCATTCCACTCTTTTGTACTATGAATTTTCCTTAAAGGATAATGTACCTCTAGGGAGCCCTTTTCAACTATTTCTCTTTCTCTATGTTTCATAAAACTTGTCCTTTTCATGACCAAATTTATTTTTTAATATCTCTTTTCTTTTAACCAATGGCATTGGCAATAACATTTAGTACCAAACCTTGCTCCTCAAAACAATTGTGGTCAATTTTTTTGGGACAACATATTATCCTTATAAATGAAATAGGCAATAGGACATACCTTGCGCTGACCATTGAAGTTGTCTGCATACATTACAAATATCATCATGGGAAAGATTCAAAACACCTTTGGATTTTCAATCCTTCCCTCTTTCAAATGGTAGTTTGTGTTGCTTGCTTGTTATTCTTTCTTCTCATGGATATCAAGGATATCAACCACCATTTATCATCCATAATCTTGTACAACCATTGTTCCTTTGTATCTAGTTTTACTTATCAATTACAAAGCATATTTCTTTCCAAAACATTGAAAAATAGAGTAGGCTTTATAATTTCACTAACTAAAAGAAAATTTTAGTTAAAATAGGAAAACAAGACATATTCATCAACATGGAGGTATATACCTCTCACCTTGACCTATGCATTACAATTCCATTCAATACAATACTTTTGTTTATCACCCAGAACCACCACAAAGTGGTTTTGTCTTTTACAAATGCAATAAACCAATCATTGTGGTTAGTGATATGCTTAGTAGCTCCATAATCAAATAATCACTCTGTCAACTTATCTTTTGCTTAAGATGCAATGAAAGCATAAATTATTCTTCATGTTTTGTTACATTGAATTACTTCTTTCTCAATTTCCAATTGTTATACTACTCATCTTGAAGAAACTGGCTTGTAGTTGTTGCTAGTTGTTCCTTCTTTCTTCTACTTTCCTTTGTGCTTAATATTTTCTTCAAAGATATTTTGGGGTGCTTCATTACACTTTTGAATACTTTTTACATTCAAGTCCTTGTGCAATATGTGATTACTCAATTTCTCAAATATTACAAATCTCTCACAACCTTGACCAAATTGTGAAGGAATTTTTCACATCGTGCTCTTGTGGGAGCATATAGTACATCATGAACAATTCTATCAACATATAAAATAGATACCACTAGAGTAGAAGAAGTAGGGTCCCTCTTCAAATATTTTTTCCCTATCTAGAGAATCCTTGCAATCCAATTGGCTGCCTACACATGATGATCATAGGCCTGCAATAGAATCTTGATATCATTCTTCACTTTCCCAACCCAAACTTTAGACTTCCAGTTCCAAATAGGGAATTAGCCCTAGGTTGCTTGAGATGAGCACTTGCACTTGTGAGATGCTTTTGCTGGGTTGAAACCTTGGTTTCTCTTGTGATGAGAGATGATGGATCCACCATATTAATGATGGTTATGGATGTATTTTTTTATAGGTGTGATACCTAGGAGGACCTACCATAGGTGTCTGATTTGTTTTAGGAGTGAGAGGTGGTAGATCTATATGATTGTTGGTTGGCATAGTTTCATTTTCAGCAGGTGAGATGCCTAGGAGGACTTGTGATAGGTGGCTGATTTTCTTGATAGCTGTTGGTTTTTTTCACTTGTGATAGGTGGAGGATCTTATTGCAAATCTTCCAAGATGGAGATGGCTTTGGTCTCTTTATTGTCCTTTAACTCTATGTCTAGTGTTGAAAGTTGGAACTTATATGCTATGTGGATAGTGGAGCTTCAAGACATATTACATGACAATAATTTATTCCATAGGATTCAAGAACAACACAGAAAAATGTTCATTGAGCTTAGTGATTATGCTACTTATTCCGTAAGAGAAGTTGTCTCCATTTCCTTTCAGATGCCTTTCCGGGATGTTTTTGAGTTGGATAATGTCTTATTTTTTTCTCGTTAGAATATTAATTTTCTTTTAGTTTCTTGTATGATTGATGTATAGTGGAGAGTTTCTTTTGAGGGAAAACAATGAACCATTAACGATTGTAGTATCTATACTTCAAAGACTTTGGCAAGAGGGATGAGAGTGTGTGACCATCACAGGGCACTTGCTAATACATTGGCACTTGTACATTCCAGTGAGAGGCTGGATGAGCCTTCTATCTTTGGGGAGGCATATATTGATATTTCATTATGGGATGATATGAACAAAGGTTCAGAACCTTTAATGGATGATGATTATGGGGTTGAACCAAAGTTTGTAGTTGATGGGATTATTGTAGAGTATAGTGTTTGGGTTGATGGATTCTCCTAGACACAAGAAGTATCTCATGATGTTACGCTTGCTTCAGAATCCTCTTGGGATGAGGAAGTTGACCTAGCCTTGGTTGGCTCAGTTTCAAGAGGATTGGAGGTGTGAATGAGAGTGATTTTCATTTTGATATGTTGTTGATGGCCATGCATAGGTTGTAGCCTATAACATGAGCATGTTATTCTAGGATTGAAAAGTTGCCTTGTTCAGATTTTTTTTTTTTTTTTTGTGTGACTTTGATAGATCTGAGACACTTGTCTTGATCTTTGTATGGAGATGTTATCTTCTTTAGAGGATGCCCTAGACAACCAAGAATATGGTGTCTAGATTTACTGAATTTAAGAGTAATAAAATAGTGACATGATTTGAGTTTCACACTTGTTCTACTTTGTTGTTATAATTTTCAGTTTGATGTGATCCAGTTTCTAGTAAAATCAGATTACAATTTTGATAGTACTTTAAGGTTTTTTGTTGATTCTAAGTAGGTAAGCTTGGTTATATTGTTACGACTGTTACTGTGTGTTGATATTTTCAACATTAAATGTTATTCTTACAAGTAAAGGAATAAGACATTCTTGGTGAATGCTAGGAATAAATATTAAGTTTGTGACATGTTAATATGAACTTTAAAAAGCTAATAATAGGTTATGTGTGTCAACTAGATTCAGTGGTTACGTTTGTGAAAAATAATTGCCTTATGTATACGAATTATTTTATATTAACTAATTTTCATAGGTGTTCTTCTTTAGCCTGGAAAAAGCAACAACAGAGTTCACCTTTTAGTAAGGGTGTGCTATAGGACCAAACATTGCAATGTTGGGAGAGGGTGGTCTTATGAGAGATATCTTCATGATGGGTATATTTTTTTTTTATAAACCATCTCTATTATTTTTGGTTTGCAAGAGTTATTGTGCATTAGTTAGGTAGGGTGCACTTCCCAAGGTGTTTTTAAGATGCTCATGGTTACACCTGAACACGGGAACATTGATGTTAGAAGACACCTTGTAGGTGTAACACACTCCTTGTATGCATATAATGTTGAGATTACAATCATGAGTGGAATTAAGTCTTATTTGATGACATTAACTCCATGAGGGCACATTCCTCAAAGCATTTTATGATGTAGTTGTGACCTCCATTCACTCTCTTAGTCTATAAAGAGAGAAGGTGCATGTTAGCTTAGCAATGACAATTAATGTGTATGGTATCTTTAAGTTGTTCATAGAGATTGCGTGTGATGTCAAGTGACAATAATAGTTTTTCTTTTTTGAGTAATATAGAGTTAATTTGACTATTGTCGGATCTCATCCTTGCTATCTAGAATGTTTAAGTTCAATGTGTCATGTAGATTAGGCTCCAATACACTATCTAGCTGTCGTGGCTTGTTGTGCTAATTTCCTGATTGCAGATGTATGTAGATTAGTCAATTCCTATATACTATTTTGAGTTTCTCATAAGATTTTGTGTTTTCAATCTTGAAAATACCTTACAAACGTTTTAGTGGATATATATCTAAAGGCTTGATAGGGGGAAAGTAAATTTTCAGCTTTAGTTCCTATAGGCTTCATTCTTTAAGTGTAGACCTAATCAATAATTTTGAAATTGAGATGGTATCAGATCTGTACATGTTGGAACCTTTGTATGAAGTATTTGTACCCATGAACACACCCATATTTTAGAGGATTTGGGACATTTATATCTAGGAAGAAATGATTTGAGAAATGGTGGTAGCTAAAGTTGAGAACATGAATGGCCTAGTAGTCATTAACGAGAATAATAAATATGAGAAGGGAGTAGGAATGGTAAGAAATATGATAAATGTTTCATTCTGAGAGGGAGGACCTGAGGAATGTGACTAGTTGCAAATGTCACAAGAAGGGATGCTATGCAAGCCAATGTTTAAAACTTTAGAGAAGGGTAAATTATGATGAATCTCATTGATTCTGAGAGTTCTCGTAACATCATTGATGCAAAGCTGGTAACTTCTTGCACCTAAAAGTAGTCTAGTTATAGAATTTCCAAGCATCTGTGGCCAATGCTAGTATGATGGAGTGCAAAATGATGGTCAAAGGGACGAAATTTCAATTGGACAACTATGAGGGCTGATGTTGTTGTTGGAGCTCAATGGTTGAATACCTTGGGCGAATTCCGCATGAATATGGAGGAACTTTACTTGAAATATGAGGAAGGACAACAACTGACTAGTGTTAGCGGACTAGAACTGAGTGCAAATGACCTGATTACACCAAACAAAGTGTCAAAATATCTTGCTAAGAATGAGATAAGTTTCACTTTCCTGTTTAATTCCATGAAGGGTTAGCATAGTAGGGTAAGGACCAGAAAAATAACAATACTAAAGGAGAAATGGTTGATTGATGAATTTGCAAGTATTGTCCAAGACCTATGCCATTGACTACAATAGGGTAGAGGAAATATCTGCCAGAAGAAGATGTGACATAGTGAGGCCTAGATATTCTACAATAACCAACATTACAACTAATTTGGGAGAAAAGCATTTCAAGGAGGGGGGCTATTACAATACTTGATACTCAACCTTAAAAGTAATTATCATGGAGCCGTTTTAAGCATGGCTATATTCTAAGTGGTTCAAATGACACACAAATCTGTTTGTGGGACATTGATGCACCAGCCAAAATCAAAGTGCTTGAGGCCCAACAAATATATAAGGTGATTTATTTTGACAAATGTTATTCAAAGTAAGTTTGTGTCTGACTGCAAATAAATAAACCCATCATAATGCCCTCTTATTATCATTAGGTTGGAATTTGAATATAGTTCATGAGTTGGATGAATTTTCCATATAATAGGATTGGTTCATATTTTGTTGTCTGCCAGTTGCAGCTTAGCAGAGGATTCTATATGAAATTGAACACACACAGGTTTTTAGGATTCAAAATTTATTTTCTTTAGGTTTGTTAATGTTTCATGCTATTCAAGTTGTGTCAAAAGCCATTTTCATCCTAAAGTTCATTGGTTTTACATTATGGTAGCATGGAATAAAAAAGGGTAAATACATTGTTAGAACTGAGCTCACAACCCCACAAATGTGACCATTAAAAGATGCCAAGATTATTCTTAATGTTTACTATCAAATTTTTTTTTTTGTAGAAATTTAATGGGATTTGTTGGTGAGTTTCTGTTTATGTGTATTTTTTACTTTACAATGTCAATTTTGTTATCTTTGTTGAAAATGTTTGATGACCTCATGTTAATGTAGGTCCATGAGGGTGTCACGGAAGATGTTGCATGGAATTTAAGGCACAAGTACCTTTTTGATCTGTTGGATATGATCGCCATTTGTTGATATGGGACTTTTGTACATCTGCAACTAATAAACCATTGTATTCAGTAGTAGCTCATCAATGTGAGGTAAGTCAACTTAGTGTATGCCTAATTATGAAATTTTGGTATTAGATGTAGTTTCAATATGTCATTTTCCATGTTTTCTCCATCTAAATGCTCCTTCCTATGTTACAAATTTAACTTTTCATTTAATAAAAAAGGAAAGACATACTCTTGCATGTTTGATTTCTGTTACAGATTGGTTTCCTAGCTTTTTGTTTGGAAAATGCCAACTACAACGATTTTCTTATTTAATATAATGTGTGTAGAAGTTTCTCAAAATATAGAATTCATATTAGTTTTATGATGCATTTCTTAATATATCTTTATTTGTCTGACTCTTGGTCCCCTCACTCATCCTCAGCTGTAAGCTCTAACAGGGCTTGTTGTCCTTTCTTCTCTTGCTCAATACTGATATTTTTAGAGCTTTTCAGTTTATAACATCTATATTTGTAATTATATCTTAGCTTATACTATCTTTTGCTAGAGAGTTAACGTCCAATTCGTAAATGCCTTGGAACTTACACTTTGTACTAACAATAGATGTAATATCTTTGTTCCTTTTACATACTTTTATGGTCATTTGGTGGACATAAATAAAGTGATCTTATCTTATACTTGGAACACAACCTGTATTTGTATTTTTCCATATATTTTTTTTATGTTTTATTGTTTTTGGGTTAGCCCTAGGATATTTTTTGTCTCTATAATGAAATCGTCATAGAATGAATGTCTCTTTGTTTCTTGTGAAGCTCGGGGATGTTCTGGGACCCTGCCTGTGTGTTCTCTGATTGAGTCTATTGTAACATGCATTGTTCATTGTTTATAACATTCATTTTTCATTCAAGAATCTTTAAAAATATTTAAAAAAAAGAGACAAAGCAAAAGGAGTGGTATATCAGAAGTCAATGGTTATATGGGTGCATGTATATATATATCGCAAAACAATCGGAAATCAAAATACAAAGGAAATGAAGGAAAAGGTTGAATTTCAAAGAAAACAAGTGTTAAAACATTAACACTGGACCCGAAATATTATATGTTGCGTTTAAAAGTTCGGCGGGTCTACAATATGGATGGTTGGCACCACGGATAAGCGCCGATTGTGATTAGCGATTGGGTTCTGGACCTGAAAATTTATATGCCATATTTTATAACATCGGCGGGTCCGAGATAATATAAAACGCTTATATTATATACATATGCCCCCGCCGATTGCGACTTGTGATAGTGGACCCGAAATGCATATAGGTTATGTTTTATAAACCGGCGGGTCCATGTTATCGCATAAATTCTTAATATATATGCAGGTGGCTATGCCGATTGCGATAGGGGTAAGCCGGACCCAAAAGGTATATACACCATGGTTTAAAGTTCCGTCGGGTCTGCCACGCCACAGAGCCTTGAACGTTAAGAACCGTTGATTGCGACTTGATATAGTGGACCCGAAATATTATATATCCTGTTGTAAAGTTCCGGCGGGTCCACTATATTGAAAAGTTTTCATATGCGTTATAATCATGCATTTTTAATATATTTCTATTATAAAGGGATTATAAAAGAAATAAGCACCAATTGTGATTTATAAGGGGAAGTCAATGTAACGCTAAATAGGTGGATGTGATAAGTTTATTAAAACAGGTTAATCCCTTTTCAGTTCCACTTTGCCTATTTTGCATTGGTTTTGTTGTGTAAACATGAAAATCAATGTTAAAGCCAGATTTAAAGAAGGCAGTTGGCCGAATTTCTTACTGTTCTGGCCAGTTGAAATGCTTGATACATGTGTAATCCAAGTTATGCATAAATTAAACACAAGTTTGTTACGATTAAAGTAGATTAATTACCATTGAGGCACCTTCAGAGGAATTCAACAACGGATTAAGCAGAGCGAGCCAGCAGTTACCATCTTCTTCTAAATTCAGTTTTGTTCTTGCTATTTCATGTTCTTTGAGGTGTTTTACCCTCTGTAAATTCTGTAGTAGTTTACTTCATATAGTTAGAAAATAGTTAGATAAGTTTCAGAAATCAATAACTGTTCCAGAAATGTATAAAGGGGGGAAATTTTACTAAGTAGGGGTTGGAATTTTGGAGAATGAGGCCATTATATTCCTGATAACATCATTGATTAATGAAACAACCAGAAGTTTCCAGGAGTTGTTACATATAATTTGTAAGTTTCACTATCATGTGTCATGCAATGTTTTCTTCTTTTTAAATGTAGTAATGAAGCTGCAGGGTAAAATCCCTTAAAGAGTGCTCCTATACTTAAAGTCCTCACTTCCTTTCTAAGTTATAAATATTAGTTTTTGTGAAAGACCAGCATATTGTCTATGATTTATTTCTCATGATCATAATTCCTCTAAGTTACAGATAATAGTTCCTATGAGAGATCAGCATATTGTCTTTAACTTCCTTTTCAAACCTTCCTCATTCATCATTTACATTTAGCAACAAATGACATTCTGGGATGTTCTGGTCATACGTGTATTAAGAATCTAAGGCCAAGTTTTCCAAGTCCTTCATTTGGGAATATAATAAACAATAAGTGACAGTAAATAATCTTTATTAATGTCTTAAGCAAAATTTCCCTACAACTAGGAAATTGGTTTCTTAAGGAATAACATTAATTGGCGTTGTTGCTGGGGAGAGAACACAAGAAGGTTTTTCCCTGGGTTTCAATATTTTCCTCTAGTTGTTCAGTGAGGAGGAAATATTTGGCTATTTGAATAAAAGCAATAATTCTGGCATTAGGAAGGCCCCATACAAGATCAGACACTTCACAAAAGAAAGTTCAAGCTCTTTCAAATCCTAAAAGGCTATTTTCTAAGAGGGTTGAAAGGTCTAAGATTCCAATTACACCAATTCCTACATTGTCTGCATCAAGTAGCAATCTATCTAAACATTCATCTGATAAAGACTCATCTTTTCCATCATCTTCATTTCAGGAACCTAGTTGTCAAGACCAATCTTTTGAGTCTGTTACTTTTCATTTACCTGTTGTAATTATTTAACCTCAACCAATAACCACATCACCTCCTTCGCACATTCCATTTACCTCTCAATCAAGTTCCACATCTAGTGGTAATCAAAGTTCAGTAAACATGGCAGCCCCTGCGTTCCTAGTGAATAGGTATGCACCTCTTCAACTACCACAACCTTACAATCAAATGCCAGAGGATTACCTCAAAATTCTTCCTCATTTTTTAGGAGAAGATGAACAGACAACAGAGAATCATGTAGTAGTATTTTGTAATTTTGCAGAAAGCCTAAATGTTGAACATTTAGATGTTGTTCTAAGACTTTTTGTTCAGTCCCTAGATGGAGAAGCAAGGAAATGGTTCAAAGGACTTCCCAATAATACTATTCCTTCTTGGGAAGAGATGGAACGTGTGTTTATTCTGAGATGGGGAGAAAAAAGAGACCATGGATATTCATTAACAAAATTTAATTCCATAAAGAAGAAGTCTGATGAAACTGTGGCTGAATTTGTTAGAAGATTCAACAAATTGTACAATAGTCTCCCAGCAGAGATTAAGCCTCCTCCTGCTGGTGCGAAAATAACTTTTGCAGGGGATTTTGAATCAAACTTTGGATTTACATTAAGGGAAAGGAGAGCTCCAACCCTTGATCAAATCCAAACAGATGCTTTAGAGATAGAAGCGAATCTAGTGGCTGCAGGAAAAGCACCAGAAACACAACTTTCCCAAGATAAGGGAAAGGCAAAGATAGAGTCCTCTCAAAGTCAATCATTGGAGGATATGTGTAATATAATTAAGACCATGTCAGATAAATTAAATAGGTTAGAGTTAGAAAATAAGAACTCTTAGAGACAAACACAGTTTAATAAGAACTTTAATCCCCAATTCAGAAGACAACCTTTGCAAATTTTGCAAAAGGAAAGAAAAGATCAAAATCAAATTCAAGCACCATTGTACATAGAAGTAGATCCTGGTGAAGAACAATTTGAAGATGAAATTTCTACATTATATGCAGTTGATGAAGATGAACTCGGCATTGAAGGAGAAGAGTATGTGTATGCCGAAGCAGATTCTATTCATAATGGAAATGAAATTGAGGAATTCAACAACGAATTAAGCAGAGCGAGCTATCAGTGACCATCTTCTTCTAAATTCGGTTTTGTTCTTGCTATTTCATGTTCTTTGAGGTGTTTTACCCTCTGTAAATTCTATAGTAGTTTACTTCATATAGTTAGAAAATAGTTAGATAAGTTTAAGAAATCAATAACTATTCCAGAAATGTATAAAGGGGGGAAATTTTACTAAGTAGGGGTTGGAATTTTGGAGAACGAGGCCACTCTATTCCTGATAACATCATTGATTAATTAAACAACCAGAAGTTTCCAAGAGTTTTTACATATAATTTGTAAGTTTCACTATCATGTTTCATGCAATGTTTTCTTCTTTTTAAGTGTAGTAATGAAGCTGCAAGGTAAAATTGCTTAAAGAGCACTACTATACTTAAAGTCCTCACTTCCTTTCTAAGTTATAGATAGTCAGGGAAAATTTTAAGAACCCCCCCTAAATTTGCATGTATAATAAATGGGCAAATCTCCATGGTATATAGGAAAAATGGAAGGCGATTTTATCAATAATATGATATGTATATATAATTTTTTGGCGAATCTCCCACCAGGCATGGCAAATATTTTACTCAATTATAAAATCTTGTGTTTATTGAATACACAAATGAAATCATTGCATTTCTTTAAAACATCTTTTGAAATCAAAATTACCGAAATTACATATCGATAACCTAGTGGGTGTAAGATAAAATTCACCTGTGCCATTCACAGGAATGAGAAAAAACCTAATACTATATATAAAACCAAGAAAAATTCAAATTCATCACTTCTAGGGACCTCGTAACCACCCTGCGAATACACAAGTATGTTCCTGTTTGCAATTAGAAAAATTACCCAAATTACAATCTGTTTACTCTAGCATATGTTGGAAAGTTATAGAAGGATGACTAGTGCAATCAATCCATTCCTTTTAGCCCTGGATTTGTTTCTGTTTAAAATAGAAGTATACGAATATACTTGTCCAATGTCTATGCTTTAACCATTCACCTTAAGATGTTTTTACAATATAATTTCCTAAGTCTATTTAATATCTTCATTATCATAAAAACCAACCTATATCCATCTTAACTCCACATCTACCACTCTTAGGGGGATGAAATCTATTTATCCCTCTGAGCACTTGGTAGACCCAAAATTAAGATGGATCTAAGATGATAGAATTTCCCTTTTAAATAGTCTATGCTCACATGAATACCATGGTATTACCATGGGTCAATACCATGGGTTATCATAAACCTGGAGCTTAAAAATTACTATTAGTAATTTATAAAAATTAATAAAATTAATAGTTGATTTTTATTTTATTTTTTATTTTAACCAAGCTAAAATGTTTAACATACATTAAATTACAGCATCCATTTTTACTCTTGATCGGATCAAATATTTTTTCACTCTATGCTAGTTTGCATATCACGATATTTAATTCCCCCATTTAAATAGGCTACATTCCAGGTGAATACCATGGGTCAATACCATGTGCCATTTTTATTTTTATTAATACTAATATTAGGGTTAATAATGTTTTTTTGCATGGTATTAACAACAATCTAGTCCATGGTATTTGTCCCATAGTATTTTTCCCATAGGTTTCACCTAAATATAACACATTTTTTGAGTGTTCGTAAATATAAGGTGACTTATGGAGTAAATATAAAAAAAATGTTTTATTTGTTTACCATACGACTTATGGAGGAAATATAAAAAAATGTTTTATTTGTTTACCATATGACTTATGGAGTAAATATAAAAAAATGTTTTATTTGTTTACCATACCTCTCATTTATTTATATTTTTATTAATTTACCATACCTCTTTTAAAAATATGGTATTTGGTCCATAGGATTCACTTAAATAAAACCTCTTTCTTGAGCCTTCATAAATAGAACGAGGGTTATGGACTAAATATAAAAAGAGGTTTTATTTATTTACCATGCGTCTAGTTTATTTATATTTTTATTTATTTACCATACCTTTGAGTAAGTATAAAAAGACGTTTTATTTATTTACCATACCTCCACTTTACTTATATTTTTATTTGTTTACACCCTTGCATGTATATAAGGTGACTTATGGAGTAAATATAAAAAATGTTTTATTTATTTACCATACCTCTCATTTATTTATATTTTTATTAATTTACCATACCTCTTTTATAAATATGGTATTTGGGCCTTTGGCCCATAGGATTCACTTAAATAAAACCTATTCTTGAAAATGGGCGAATGGATTCACTTAAATAAAACCTATTCTTGAAAATGGGTGAATGGAAGGTTGTAACTCCTAATTTCAAGGGCTAAATTTACCTTTTTTACCCTCTCCCTTAAAATAAGGTTGGCTCTTTGAGGTGATTTGTAAAAATTTACTATGATACAAAATATTCGCCCACTAAAAATTTAAAACCCCTTAATTTCGCCAAAGGGCAAACATTCGCCCCTAAAATTTTCTATGTAGATAGTAGTTTTTTTGAAAGACTAGCATATTTTCTATGATTTATTTCTCATGGTCATAATTCCTCTAAGTTACATATAATAGTTCTTGTGAGAGATCAACATATTGTCTTTAACTTCCTTTTCAAACTTTCCTCATACATCATTTATATTTAGCAACAAATGGCATTCTGAGATGTTCTGGTCATGCATGTATTAAGAGTCTAAGACCAAGTTTTCCAAGTCCTTCATTTGGGAATATAATAAACAATAAGTGATCGTAAATCATCTTTATTAATGTCTTAAGCACAATTTCACTATAGCCAGGAAATCGGTTTCTTAAGGAACAACAGAGTCTTTAGAATAAATGGGTTAAATGCAAATGTTTAATACAACCAATAATTTATTTATGGATAGTGCCACTCAATCACATAAGTTTGAGAGTGTGCACCCTCATTTACCTATGAATATATGCCTGCATCTCTAGATTTACCAATACCTTATAATGTAATTTTTCTGAATTATACATGAATTTCACTAATAATGAGATGGATTTATATATTTATTTCAGTACCAAATTGACCTCAAGGCAGCAATACAAATATCCCGTTAAGTATGAGCTAAACATGATTCAAATAATCTCACCTTTAGCCTAAGAATGTGGCAGAGTAATTTCTGAGGTGTGAAGTTTTATTAGAGACACTGTTTGTTTGTTTGTTTTGGTTAGAAAATGGTTTGCACTTGGTTTTATGTGACTTTCAATTTATCATTTGTAGCATGTTGAGAAATGGGAAATAATAATGTGTGAAATTTATCTTGCAGGAATTGATATTGAACGAAAGTATACATAGTTTAACCAAGCTACAGTCTCCTTTGGTAAAGGAAGAGGAACATCTTAAAAGGTTGCCTAAGAATACGCCATATATGAGTTTGAACACAAGTAATATATGACTTTTTATTTTGCAGATATGTTCTTTTTTCTACCCAAGATATCATAACACAGAAAATATTGATATTGTAGGAATTGTTTGAGAACCTCATTGAGGTTGATTTTTGTGATGTCCTACTTGATTGATACCTTCTCATGACTAGAAGACTTTAAATATGAATTAATATGTCCTTGAAACAAATCAGATTCAAAGTTTACAGATATAAAATATAAAAACAAATCTCAATGCCTATGTTTGATTGCTACTTTACTCTGGTGTGGGTAGGTTATAGGAAATGCGATTGGAAAAAGGTTGGGGGGACCATGTATAACATGTATTGGATATGATTCATTTGTTGTTGGAGATTCTTTAGGCATATGATCCATCAACTTCAGAAATATTTTTAGCTGGGATTCCTATGGTTTTTAATGTTGTGATTATTTCAACTCATGGTTATTTTTGGAAAACAAATGTTATATGAATTCTAGACACCGGTGGAAAGGTGAATTTTTTTTTATAATTGCAAAGTTCATTCCATGATATCCTCTTTTTATTGTTGATAGTATTTTGAACGTTTCCTTTTATTTTATTTTTTTTGAACTATGAAATCGAAAATATCTGGTATCATTTTCATTTAAATAAAATCCAAAGCTTGAATATGAAATTAGTATTGCATGATATTGATTGAAATCCTTTTAGTTGTTTTGTGTTAAAATATTTTCATGACTATTAGAAACGTTTAATAACATGTTGTTATTTGAGCACATGATGCATTGGAGAACGAAATGCTATTGAGAATAAAATGACAAGAATTAAGCATCACACCTCATATTATTTTTTTTCACGAGTTATCTAACACCTAAGATTTTTAGCATGTAACTTAGTTAGCATGATTGTGCCTAAAATTATGCTAGAGGTTGAATACTAAGCTACTAAGGTGTTATTTTATATGGTGAAATTTTATTTTCTTTGTTTATACAAGTCATTTGGCCACATAGTGGCCACTATCGTCCAAGTGAAGAAAACCTGTTCAAGTTTCTTGATTTTCTCGGGAAATATGGCATTGACATTACTGATATTAGGTATATGTCATCTAAATCCTTTATAGTTTACTTTAGTTTATATTCTAGTGTTCATTGTATTTTATGTTTTATACTTTGCATTATTTCTTCTTTCGTTTTTCAGAAGAGGAACTAAATATTTATGGTAAAAAGCAAGAATTGAAGAAAGAGGAAAACAATAACACTGGAGCAACAAATGCACAAAAAGAGAGAAGAGAACCAGTTTAGTGATCCTTTAAGGCTAGTATCCCGCATGCGACACACACATAGAGATTGATGGTCAAGTCTTCAGAGTTGGTAAATTCACCTGTAATCCTTTGGAAACACAATTATAATGTTTTGAAGTGATGAACCAATATTTCATGTGTAAATTGTACTCCAACTAATATTAAGTTGGAAACTTATATTGCAATACTTGACATTTCATATAATATAATTTATGTGGTTGAATTTATTTATAGTTATATTTCATATTATTTAATATTGTAATTAACATATGCAACTTTGCGTTTTCATATTAGGTGAACATTTTATAGCATTTTTTTAATTTAGTCACAAAATCATACGAAATAATTTATGTTGATTAATAATGAACACATAAAATCAATCTAAAACTACTAAATTAGAAGTTTGTATTGATTAATGATGAACAGAAATAAAATGAATATACAACTAAATTAGTCGTTTATAATAATTATTAATGGAAGTAAATGACATGAATATAAACTACTAAATCATTCATTTATATAATGAATATGAAACTACCAAAAAATGATATATGACTACTATAAATGATAAATTTGTGATTACAAATAACGACTAAATTTTGCATATATATGACTATTAGTAGCTAATTTACAATGTCTTATAACACGACTGAAATTTAGTCATATTTATTTGGTCATTAATTAGTTTCAAGTCATGACTAAAATTTACATATATATGACTATTAGTAGCTAATTTATAGTATCTTATAACACGACCAAAATTTAGTCATATTTCTTTGGTCATTAATTAGTTTCAAATGATGACTAAAATTTGCATATATATGACTATTAGTAGCTAATTTACAGTATCTTATAACGTGACCAACATTTTAGTCATATTTCTTTGGTCATTAATTGGTTTTCTAGGATGATCATATAGTAGTATATTTTGTTGTGTATTTGGTCATTAATTGTGGCAATTAATGACTAAATTAGTGACCAGATTTATGACTAAATATATTACTATATGATAAAATTGAGACAACCAATTAATGACTAAGCTAAAAATGACTAAACGTTGGTTGCATTGTAAGATACTATAAATTAGCCACTATTGGTCATCGACTGAAAAATGGTCATTTATATGAAAATTTTAGTCGTTGTTTTAATAATTAATTAGCCATTTTGTACTAGTGGTTTATCACCCACAAACATATGGGAAAATGGAAAGGGCTAATGGGACCCTTGAAGATGTGCTATGAATGTACATAATGAATCAACCTGCTAATGGGAGTATTATCTACATTTAGTTGAGTTTTCCTATAATAGTAGTTACTAGGCATCCCTCGAAATGAGTACTTTTGAACTATGTATGGGAAGAAGTGTCATACTCCCTTGAGTAGGAGTAAACCTGAAGAAAGGTTTATGTTAGGACTAGATATTTTGTAGGAAACATAACAAATTGTGAAGAGAATAAAATGAAACCTAAAATCATATCAGGATAGGTAGAAGGGTTATGCGTATTTGAAGAGGACACACAAAGAATTTGATGTAGTGGAACATGTGTATATTAATGTTGACTAAAAAAGAATACCCTAAGGTCGGGGAGTTATGCTAAGTTAGCCCCTGAATTCTATGGGCCATTGAAATACTAGATAGAATAGGGCCAATGGCCTACTAGTTATGATTGTTAACCCACATTAAGGTTCATTGTAATACCCCTAGACAATTACTTTATGACTTTACATTACTTATTGGCTAGAAAGAAAAAGACTAATGATATCATATGTTGATGTAAATATTTATTTTAATTAATGAAAGAAGAAATTAATTTAATGTGTTAACATCCTTGAAAATGTGTTAAAGGTTGTCATGTGATATTTAGCTCTTAGCTGTCAGGAAAACAGCTATGCCCGAAAGGGGGCCAAGACCAAAAGAAGGAAAAATCCTATTTTTTTCCACAATTCAATACAATTTTGGAGAGTCATAGAGAACCAAATGTTTTCATGACTAGAGATAAATATCATGAGGTGAAGTCTGTACAGGATCATTGTGGGAGAGAAAAACAATTTTCTTCTGAGAATAAAACCAGTGGGAGAGAAATACTGGTTTGAACCTAGAAAATTTGCAGGATGCTACAAAAGGGGTTCATGAGGTGATTTATTTGGAAAATATTTTAAAGTTGCTTTCCTGATAGAAATGAATGGAGGTAGGGGGAAACTAGTTGCAAAATTCATTTCATAGGTTGGGAGGAACATGGAATCCTTTGTCACATTTATTGGAAAGTCTAGATAAGTAGATGAATGTTTAATTTTTTCATTGTCTCATTAATGTTTGAGAAATAAAAATATTATCAGAGTGTTTAAATAATAGATGAAAACTTAGTTCTACAGTAACCAGTTTACAATGTTTACTATGTGGTATGTACAAAATAAAAAGATATCGATGTATGTAACCACTATGTTGGAAAATTTTCTTTCTTTCTATTCTAACCTGCTATAGATAATAAGGATGGTTACATGTGTAGGGTATTTATCATCTTATTGAGGGAGTTGCTAAATTGGTAAAATAGGAATTTACCCTAATATTTTTGTTGAGAATGAGTATGTTATGGAGGATGCAAAGGTAGTCTTTAATTAGAGGAATTGACCAGGAAATGAGGACAAGGGTTTATAAACTTAACCCTATCTATCTATTTCTTCCAGTAGTGGAACAGGCATTGAATTAGATATAATAAAAAGGGGGAGGTTTTCTTATGATTAAAAAATAAATATATTCATAGATATTAACGTATGTAGGGTCTTCCAATATAAGAGTGCATTCAAGTTAGAAGTTTTAGGTTATGATCAGGGAAAAACCAATTCAATTATACCAGTAATATCAGTTTTGAACACTGATAATGTTAGGGCTTATAGGAAATAAAGCATTTCCTATGATAGGAGTTCCATGGTATTTGGCCTAGCATAAATGTTAGGAAAAAACAAAAACTAAATTTATACTATTGATAAAGTATGTATACCATTTAGATAACCTATAAAGTAAATTGATATATAATGCCAAAAAAAAGTAGTAGTTCTGCATGGCATCAATGCCTACAAGAAAATAAAACATTCAAAATACCATATGATTAAGGGGTGTAAATACCTTGTAGAATATGTAGAATTTAAGTTACAAAATATTTCTTCCTCATTTGAAAGAAATGTAAGACTATGCTTGTGAGTTATGATATAAATACTTAAAATATGAATTCATTTTGATTTGGGCTATGGTCATGTACATAATTTACAATTATATATAACATTATAATAAACAAAACAACCCTATTGGTCTTAGCAATTAATAACCACATAGGGTTCAATGTTGATACAAGTTACAGTTCTGTAACAGGCCCAAATTATTTATATAGATATTTTATATAGCTCGGTCATGTAAGACTAGCCACACATCGAGTGATGTAAATAAAACCCTAGTGATGGGATGAAAAATTACAGAGAATCGACCTTCCTTACTTATATACATTTATGTTTTTTCTAAATACTACTCATAAAATAAGAAAAGTGCATAAGTGTGGCAAGTGTAGGGCCTTTCGAATACATTTGAACCCTAAGCCTTGAAACCCTAGAAGGGTCTCAATCCCCAAGTCTAAGAACCTTGTGAAATTTAATAACAAAAATAAATGCTTGTAAGAACTTGGAAAATAGGTGTAGTTGAGATACCAATATTACATAGAATCCATGTGAAGGAAGAGGTTCTCTAAGGATACACTCATTCATAACAAACTTGTAAAATATGCATGGAATTTAGTTAGGAAATACAAGAAGGTTATTGCAAGGGTTATTATGAGAACTGTAGTAATGCATAGACAAATACAATAAGTGTTTATATATGTTCAATTCTCACAAAGTTTGAGTCCTAAAAACCTAACCTAAAATGCAATTGTATATCAGTAACTAGTTTTTCCATGAGGGAAAGCACTCTCTAGAAAGGAAATTTATAATTTGAAACCAGCGGAAGTATGGTTTTCATGAAGTGAATAAATTTTACCTTTGTAGAGATGAAGAAAGCTGCAATTTCCTTGGAACCTTAAAGCTAGAGGAGTCATCACTAGGAAACTAGTCTAGGTCTCCTAATTGAAACCTTATCCAAATATTTAGTAGTGACAAAATAAATGATGGAAAAAAAATATCACCGACAAAGAGAAATAAATTTTTTCCATTAAATTTTACAAACTGGAACCACATGTTGATGAAAATATTTGAGTAATTTCAAGTCTAATATTGACCTGAGAATAAATCACCTTGTTACATACACAAGAAATTTCCTTCCTAGCGAATGTGTAACAACCCCAGGTAAAGTATCTACGTAAATAAAATAAAACCAAGGTCATGGGATACATATTCCAAGATAAATGGAGAGGAAAAATAATATATTGGGATCCTTTTGTCCTTTATTATTGACCACGAAAATTTGGATTGGCATTAGAAAAGGGGAGAGGCAATAAATGGAAATTTAATACAAGAAATCAAGGAAAATAGAAGAAAAGGAATATGAAGGAACAATAATATGCATGCAAGGGAAAATGAAGGAAAAATAAAAGAAAAAGGAGATATAACATTCACACACACTCTTGAATATTCTAGCATTCACTTAGAGAAGAGAAGAGAGAGAGAGAGAGAGAGAGAGAGAGAGAGAGAAGGAGCAAGCCCTTGGAGAGGAAAGGCATAACAAATCAAGTAAAAGGACAAGCAAGGAAAAGCAAGGAAAAGCAAGGGAGTGTAAGAGGAAGTTTGGAAAATAGGAAACATTGCTAGAAAGTAGATGTGGATTTGCAAGTAACCATGTTCATGTGTGATTCAGCATGTTGGGATCTGATGCATGGTATATGCATTAGTTTATTGTTATGTTTGTTTCCATTGGCATGAGAGATTCCTAGATTGATTGTGGTGTACAACCTTTCCTTTTCCATTTTTTGGATAGCCATGATATAGTGGGTTCCCTATTTTGGTTAAGCTTTACATTGTCAGTAGAATTTGGATCCTAGTTATGGTGGTCATAGGGAATTTCCAAGGGTTGAGGGTGCCAATGGTTTTCTCCTGGAACTCTTAATAGGTGGGTGGAGACAGGAAAATTCCTCTAGGTGTGGTGAACAAATTTTGAGGCATCCAAGTTTTTTTGGTTTTGGTGATTTCTAGACTAGTTTAGGTGAAATCATCATGGTTGAGGGTTGAGTTGGTTTGGCCTATAGAAGCCCTCGTTGGATTTTCTTTGGTTTATCCCATGTGATCCCACATTCATGCTCGGAATATGGAACTCGGGTGATTGTCTCAGAGATAGATTAGGTTCAACCCAATCTATGGTTGGGTGGTACGTGGAAGTCCATGACTTGCTTCGTATTATGAATATGTTAATATGTGTTATTATTCATTGATGATTAATGATAAAAAAAAAAATATTTACTGTTGTTTATATGAGTGGTTTGTAATGGATTCATTATGGTTAAATCTTTGTTACATGCATGGTATATTTCTTATTATATTATGTGCTCTTGTTCTAGACCTAATTCATGGTTTGATGGCTCATGGTTGATTTATATGAATGAATATGCTAACCTGTGTCTTAGTGTATCTATCTAGTGCTATAGGGAATTAAGCCTTCTAAATGAATATAAGATGAAATAATGAAAATAATGAACAAACTATGCATTCATGACCTACATGGACCATAGTCAAAAAGTGTTTGTAACTTCTTCAGGTTGTAACTTTTGCATAAGATCTTTGTTTGACTATCATAATACCTCATTTCAAATATCTCCATGAGGAATCTAAACAAATAATTTACAAATCATATTTCAACACTTTTTTACTCTCTCTGGTTTCCCTGAAAAATGTCGTTTAGGCCCTCAAAAAATCCTTGAAAGTTTAGGACCCAAAAAATGCCAAAAATAGAAAGTGGTGTTAAATTTAATGAAATGAAATTGAAAGGAGATAGTGTTGGGTCAAGTTAGACTAATAACAGTGTGATCATGTGTCTCTAGATGGTTTTAGTAAGTTTTAAATGGACCTCATTTCCATAACTAAATCTTGGGGTTTGGGTCATGAATAGTAACTCTCAACTCATGTTTACCATGGCGATCTTGTAATTGACAAGAACCATGAGGAAAGAAATTCAATATCTTGAATAAGAATCTAAAAAGATAAAAAATTTCAATTGAATATGATGTAAGAAATATTTATAGGTCTCAGTAATTGGAATTTTTATGCTACGAGCTATGTCTAAACTCAAGGAGAAATTAAAAAAAATGTTGTCTTTTGTTAGAAAAATTTAATACATTTGGAGGGATGTAACATGTGGTATCAAAGAAGAACCAGGTTCAAATATTGTAACCTTTTATCGAACCATGACTTCATCTAATGGTGAATATTTTTTTCTACATAGAAAATATATCGAAAATTAGATCAAAGAGAAAACACAATGGAAGAATCTCACAGAGGTAGTCATATGGGCAAGGAAGAAATTTATGTGCACTTGGGAAAGTTAGAACAAGCATATACTAGATAATTATTGAAAATGATGAAATACCTACAAGAAAAGTAATAAATCTTCATGTTTGGATTGAATGGATTCTAAAATCAAGTGCAAAACAAGAACAATTGAAAGAAATATAAAATAAAAGTGAAATCCTAAGACTGCAGAAACAATGAGAGAGGGCTAAAATATAGGGGAGACATAAAATAAGAAAACATCAGAAGAGATGGATGATAATAAATAGGAAAAAATTGAAGGGTAGGAGCATAGCTCATCCCAATTTCATTCAAAATCTGGGAAAAATCCTAATGTGGAATTACATGGAGAATTTAGAAAAATCAAACGCCTGACATATGATGGGTAATTTGAGGATGTGGTAGAAGCATGGCTTCTCAATATCAAAAAATATTTTCAAGTTTATGATTACTCTACTCAATTGAAAAAGTCAATTTAGATACTTACCAAATATAAGGGAAAACTTCCCTATGGTGAGAAAAGGTTAGAATAGTTCTTAATTTGGAGGGAGGAGAGCTTAGCTAGGAGGAATTCCAATGATTGTTTAAGGAAGAATGATTGAGAAAGGAGTATATTGATGATGAGGGGAAGGATTTTCATGATTTTAAATGGGTCGAAATGTCTATGGATGAGTTGGTAACCAAATTCCCACACCTGTTATGATATGTGCCGTATATAAAGGAATAAAAAATAAAAGTATAACATTTTATAAACTACATTCCAGTTTATTTTAAGGAGTGAAGTGAATATGATGACCACAAAACCATGGATGAGGTTATCCTAAAAGTGAAATTTTTTACCAACGGGCCAAACAAAAAAATGAGAGTTTGAAATATTGGTGAAACAAAAGGAAAGATATATTTGTACAAGGTGGGAAAGGAGGGAAAGTTGAACATTTTAAATAGTCTAGTAAAGGGAACCAAAATCAAAGCTTCAATAAAAAAAATCATCCATAGAAATATCAATTGTAAACTCAAAATAGGTCTAGACATAATGAACCTAATAAAGGACTTAAGGGAAAATATGAAGAACATTTGAAGTCTTGGGGCTATGGTGAACCCCACCTCTTACAAAATTGTCCCTACAAATAAGATATACGCAACATATACATAATATACAAGAGGCCTCCACCATCAACGATGTGGTCATGAACATTCCGCACATCAACATAGCCTTAGAAGAGTACCAAGCAGAATATTAATCCACCATGGTGGGAATTGAATGTAATATTGTTAACTGATTAATTTTTGTATTAGTAGATCCAAGTGCTAGCTTGAGTTATGTTAGTCCTCAGGTTGTAAAAGACTATAAATTAATGGCTGAAAAATATAAAAATTCCCAGATGGTGCAATTAGCTACTAGCACAAAAAGAAAAGTTTCCATCTGGGTAAAGGCATGTCCAATCGTAGTAAGTGGAAATTAAGTTACAGTAAATTTAAATGTACTTCCTTTAGGCTCATATGATGTCCTAATAGGAATGGACTAGATAGAGGGTCACCGAGAAATTATTAATTTCCTTGGTAAAATAGTCATATATACCACAGAAGATGGAGAAACACATATTATAAGGGGCCTACCTAAGCCCATCTCAATGTGTGAAATATATGTATTTTAATTGAGGAAATAGAAAGAAAACAATGTTAAATTTTCACTATTAAGGTAGAATACCACTCCCAAAATAAGTCAGCTAATTCCTTTGAGGAGTTGGAGGTTATAAAAAATTATCAAAATGTGTTTCCCGATGAGATTCTAGGTTTACCACCTAGTAGGGAAATATATTTATCCATAGATTCAGTATTGGGAAAGACATCAGTATCAAAGGAACTTTACTGGACGAGTTTACCGGAATCGATGAAGTTGAATATACAATGGCAAGGATTATTAAGTAAAGATTATATCATACCCAATGTGTCATAATGGTGTGCACCAATCTTCTTTGTTAAGAAAAAGGATAGAATTTTTAGGTCATGTATTTATTGTCGTCAACTAAATAAGTTGAAAACTAAAATAAATATCTCTTGCCTTGAATAGATGATTTATTTGACCAGGTTAAGGGAGAGACTGTGTTTTATAAGATAGACCTCAAATATCATTATCACTAAAAATTTAGGAGGAAGACATACTAAAATATATATTTAAAAACTAGGTATGAACACTATGAATTCACAGTTTTCTCCTTTGAGCTTCCTAATGCACCTACTACTTTTATGTGCTTGATGAATAATATGTTCAATAAATTTTGGATAAGTTTGTACTAATTTTCATAGATGACATTCTAATGTATTCGAAGACATTACAGGAACATAAGCAACATCTAGAGATAGTGTTGCAAACATTGCATGAACATCAATTATATAAAAAATTCATCAAATGTTAATCCTTTTAAGATAAGGTACAATATATTGGAAACGTAATCTCGAAGTAAGGGATAGTAGTGGGTCCCAAAAAAGTGAAGACCATTCTTGATTGGATACTTCCAAAAGACATGGATGAGATAATTTCATTCATGAGAATTATTAGTTACTACCATAGGTTCATAGAAGGATTTTCTAATTTAGCATATCCTATAACCTCTTTACAAAAAAAGGGGGAATTTTTATGGACACAACAATGTGAGGAAAGCTTTGAGAAGCTGAAATATCTACTTGTTGTCACTCCAATTCCAAAAATAGTAGATCTAGGTAAAGATTTTAAGGTTTGTACTAATGCATGTTTCGAAGGTCTTTGAGGTCTACTTATGCAGGAGGGACATGCATTATCTTATGAGTACTATAAACTAAAAGAACATGAAAAAAATTATGTAGTTTATGACCTTGAATTGGTAATTGTAATTCATGCACTTAAAGTGTGGAGACACTATCTAATTGGTAAGAATTTCACCTTGATTACTAATAATGTAATTCTGAAATGTTTTTTCATCCAACTAGATATGAATTCTAGGCGGGCTCGATGGATCACTTTTATGAGTGAGTATGATTTTGAAATAAAACACATAAAAGGAGAAGAAAATGAGGTTGTATATGCTTTAAGTCGATGTTTGAGGCATGTATATGAATTAATAGTAATTCAAACCAAAACGTATTTTGTTGATCAGATTAAAGAGGCAACAATAATAGATCAAAGTTACAATCATATTTCTTAAGATATGAAAATTAAGGATGATAAAAGAAATGGACTGATTATGTAATCAGCAAAATCTTGTTGTTGACACACAAAAATATATTTATGTTCCAGATAAAGAGAATATTAAAATACTAATATTAGATGAACACCATAGGAGACCATTTTCAAGCCACCTAGGATATCAGAAAATGATTACAACCCTTGAAAAGGAATTTTTATGGACAATGATGAAAAGAGAAGCTGCTAAATACCTGGAAAGATGCCAATAATTTCAGTATGTGAAGATAGAGCATCATCACCCAACGAGGTTATTAAACCATCTACCTATACTTGTGTGGAAATGGGAGGTGATCTATTTGAATTGTATTAATAGATTTCCCTAAACCCAGAAGCAACATGATTCCATTATGGTAGCGATAGACAAAGGCCACCCATTTCATCCCTATGTAATCCACATATAGAGATGCATAGGTGGCTGAAATATTCATGAAGGAAGTTTTTAGACTTCATGGTGTGCCAAAGCTAATTATATCAGATAGAGATCCAAAATTCACCTCAAACATTTGGATTTCATTGTTTACTAGGATGGGTATGTAACTAAAAATTACCAATGCATAACATCCATAGAATGATGGGAAAATATAAAAGGGTTAATTATATTCTCAAGGAAATGTTATGCTTGTATGTGAATAACCAACCTACAAAATGGGAACACTATCTACGTTTAGTACAGTTCACCCATAACAATAGTTATTGAGTGTCACTGAAGATGAGCCCATTTTAGGCAATGTATGGGAGGATGTTTCATGTTCCTTTGAGTTAGATTCATCCTAAGAATAGGTTGATGTTATTGACATATTCTTTACAGGATATGGAACAAATGGTGAGAAAAATTAGACAAAATCTAAAAGTGGCAGGAGATAGACAAAATATCTATGCTGAATTGAAAATAACTCATAAAGAGTTCCAAGTCGGTGAACATGTTTATTTGAAAGTATGACCAATTTTTTTTTACTTGAATTTGGGAGGGTTTTCTAAACTAACTCTGAGGCTTTGTGGGCCATTTGAGGTATTGGAAAGGGTAGGACCAATGGCCTACCAGCTGGAACTGCCAACACATATTAGAATTCATAATGCATTTCATTTGTCTCTTTTGAATAAATATATACCTAACCCCACTCATATTTTTTATTGGCATGCTATACAGGTGGAACCGAAAGGAGAATTTGAGGTTGAGCCTCTACATAATTCTCGATCGGAGGGAAAATACTTTGAAATAGAATTATTACGCAAGTTAAAGTCCAATGTAAGCATTTTAGGCATAAGGAGGCCACCTGCAAAATGGAAGATGAAATAACAAATGATTTTCCTATGTTATTTTTAAAGAAGAATGGAATGTGAAACACCAAGGATGGTGTCCCCATTTAAGGGGAAGGAATATGCAATACCCCTAGACAATTACTTTATGACTTTGCATTACTTATTGGATGAAAAGAAAAAGACTAATGATATTATATGTTGATGTAAATATTTATTTTAATTAATAAATGAAGAAATTATTTTTATGTGTTAACATCCCTCAAAAAGTGTTAAAGGTTTTCATGTGATATTTAACTCTTAACTATTAGGAAAACAATTAGAAAATAGTTATGTACAAAGGGGGGCATGACCAAAAGAAGGAAAAAACGTCCTTTTTTTCCAGAATTCAAGAGAATTTTGGAAAGAGACAAAGTACCAAATTTGTTTTTGATTGGAGACAAATGTCATGTGTACTCTGTATAGGAACATTGTGGGAGTGAAAGACAATTTTCTTCTAATAACTGAATTAGTGGGAGAGAAATACTGGTTTAAACCCCTAAATTTTGCAGGATGGTGCTAAAAGGGTCTATAAGGTGAATTATTTGGAAAATATTTTTTGGTTGTTTTCCTGATAGAGAGGAGTGGGGCTTAGGGGGAACTAGCTATAAAATCTAGTTCATAGGTTGGGAGGAACATGGGAGCCTTTGGCACATTTTCTAGGAATTCCAGATAAGTAGATCATTTTTTAACTATTTTATTATTTGTTTAATGTTTAAGAAAGAAAAATATTATTAGAGAGTTTAAATATTAGATGCACAATTAGTTCTACAAGAACGAGTTGATAATGTTTATTGATGTCGTATGTACAAAAAAAAATATTTTTATGTATGTAACCACTGTGATATAAATTTTTTTTCTTCTCCTAACATGTTAGAGATAATAGGGATGGTTACAGGTGCACAATAGTTCTCATCTTGTTGAGGTAGCTAGTAAGTGGGTAAAATAGGTACTTACCCTAATAATTTTGCTAAGAATGAGAATATTATGGAGGATAGGAAGGTAGACTTCCATTAGAGATATTAATCAATAAATGAAGACAAAGGCCTATAAACTTAACCCTATCTGTCCATTTCTTCCAATGATGGAACAACCATTGAAGTAAATATAGTAAAAAAAGGTTTTTCTTATAAGTAAAACATAAATATATAGATAGATATTAGTGGATGTAGGCTATTATCAGTAGGCTAGAATAGGTTAGGTTATGTCAACCTCTAACCAAGTGTAACTATTTGAAACCAACTTTTGACTGGAAGTTAGCCCTTCCAATCTGAGAGGGCTCTCTCAAAATATTTATGAAATTGACTGTATAAAACTAAAATTTCAGATGGCTAACTCTCTATTTTTATGTGATTTTGCAGGTGAAAGAGAGTGATGAAATCCACCATTGGGCATGGAGTCAGTTAAGAGAAAATTCAATTACAAACAACATTGTTTAAAGGAAGATGAGGCATTTTTGGCTTTGAAATGGAGTGAATTAAACTTTTAGAGTAAAACACAACACATGAAGGAAGTTGGAGCAAGTCTGACATGAATTCCAAGTAATCAATATGCTATGAACACTGATAACAACATAAAAACATGATAAAAAATTACATAAAGTTGCCTTCTCACATCATCAATCCTCCTCTTCGAAGTTAAAAAGTTTTACATATATAGAGTGAGGTCTCCATTTAATAATTTTCCACCTGGGCTAGACTTGATGCATAGGTAAGAGACCTAATTCTATATGACGTACAAAACATTGAGCCTTTGTAGGAATATTTCTATTTTAATACAGTTTGAATTCAGATAGGATTCTATCTATTTATGAGCCCATAAATATTTTGTTGCTGAACATTTTTGAATCCAACCAAATGATGAGTGTGCTAGATTAATGATGTTCCCTTTCCACATGGATGTGCTGACCTAGTTGAATTTGCTGACCTGGACCTCCACCAAGTCAAATTTAAAAATTTCTGCAAAAAATCTGGCTAGGAAAAATTTTGTAAAATAGGCCTCAAAGATAAGTTCATATCATCCAAACCCTGATGTTTGTGTAAAAAAAAAGAGAGGAATTTTATATAATCTCGTCCTGAATAAAAACCTCCTTCAGATATCCAAAATTCCATTCCATTTGGTCATAAAGTGAGCTCGAAGTTAACTATTAAAACAATAATTTCTAGAATTTCCATAGCAAATTTTCGTAGCAAATTTCAAAAAACACCTTTCTGCTAGGTATTTGACCTTTCTGACAGCGTTGAACTATTCATTGATGTTTATTAGCTAAGCACATCCCATTTACACTTGCTTATATGAGGTTTAAACTTTCTTTGTCCTCCATGAAAAGCTACAACAGTTTCATAGCAAATTTTCAGCTTAACTATGGGGAGTTGCTACGAAATTTGCATTTCTGAGTCTTTTAGTTTTTTTATGGTTTCTTGTGGCCCCTTATAGCCTCAAATCGTTATTTAGGTGTACATAAGGCTCAATTTACTTGTTAAACATAGTAAAGGCAAAATTTTAGGAATTCACCATGCTTAAGGGTTGCCTCATGTTACTTCAACTATGAGTTTGAGGTTCATTTTGGAAAGCTTTCTTTTAATGAGCTCTACTTGTGCTTGTAAGTATTTGACTTGATTTTTCAAATTCCTTCTGTCAGCTTGCAGCGCCCTATTTCTTCTATACATGTGCTTCAATATATTTTGCAGTGGTAGAATTCTCTCTATCTTTTTCCTGGCCTTTTTTGCAATTTCTTCATCGAAATCTAGTTGTTGAAACACCTACTTCTTCATTTATTCAACTTCCAATTTCCTCTATTAGCTCCTCTCTATCCTCCCTTAATTTCTCTTGTACCAAATTTCTTGCCTTTTCTCTTTCATAGTTTCTTTTCCATGTCTTTTCTTTGTTGGATCTATTTTTTCTAAAGGTACTTCTAGCATCTTTTCAACTTGTTGCATTTCTCTTGTTGATCTTGTCATAGGATTCCTTGGCTTAAAGATGACTTTATGTTCTTCTTATGACAAGTCCGGATGCTTAACCCTATTTCTCTTCTCATGAATTTTGTTATGACAATTCCAAATTCTTAACCCTCTTTCTCTTCTCATGAATTTTTGTTTGTGTCATGGTTGTAACACGTAGGGCTTCTCCTTGTCACCTTCTTGCCACCTACAAATCCCTAGAGACAACTAGACATCAGTGGACTCTAACCTAGGGACAACAAGACCTGTGTGAGAGCTAGACCCGTGTGAGAGACAGCATACCAAATCCTATGACAACATGAAGCTTATGGAAACAAAGCTAAATACAAATAAACAAGTTAGCAACAAGAAGATACATGGTGTCAATATGTAGGGAAAATGGATAAAAGATTGATAAAGTGCATTAGTGACCCACCATAAGATTCACCAATCACGCTTTTCAAATAAAAAGAAACTTTACTCCACTGTTTAACACAACTGTATAATTCAACACAATTTCGTAGAGGGACAGGTGTTCGGAAAGGTGGATCTGCTATGAAATTGTCAAGAACTCTCATGGCAAACCTTCAGTTTCCCTAACTGGATTTGCTACAAAATTTTGCAAAAGTGCTTAAATGCCAATTATGAATGAATAAGTCAGAGACATGAAATTTTTAAATTGAACCTTTACGACTAACACTTTTTGAATTTATATGGACCCAACATCATGACATGATGACAAAAAACACTATGATCATGAACTTTATTTTGAGAAACTTTGAAAACCCTAGCTAGTTTGGCCAATAGACTTCACAAATTATTCCTAAGTGTTATCATGTATAACAATGGCTCCAATGGGGATGTTGCACCCCTATGGTGTAGCAAAGAACAATAATATCTAGTTTTTTACCATTGGGTTGATCCCAATTTGAAGACTACATTCAAACCCACTCACCAAACTGAAAAGAAAACTGCAAACCAACTAGAAACCAATTACTATGACTGCAATATGATATCAAATTGTTGTAGAAACTAAAATTGATAACTACAAAATGTAGCCTAAAGATGAAGGATTGTTTTTCCCAACAAGCTATTTATGTACCAATAACCCTACTCTAACATCTAAAAATCCACCTACTTAATTCAAGTAATATGAAACCTCCAGTATAACCAGTCAAAGAGCTGATCCAACACTTGGGGTCCTTGAATGTTCTTAAGTGGACCATCTATTGGAAACTCGGAATAAAAACTAAATCCATAACCTAAACTTATAAATGAAAGAAACCCCACCTTCACGAATGACTGGAATAGACTTACCTAACGATCTTGATAATCATGAAAATCACCTCTTCTTGATGACTAAAACCATGAGGGTTGAATTCATTCATAAGGAATGGCTTCTTTTGTTCTATATCTTCAATGCGAAGAACATCATAAAATACAAAGGAAACAATGGATTTTTCTTCCCTTGCATGTAAATCAATAAAAACATCCATACATTTTTGAACATCTTCAAACATGACATCCATATTTTGTACATCAAAACTAATATTTTTCTTATCAAACAATTCTGATTTGACCTTTGGTAATTTTGCTTGAGGACTGTCATCTTGATTCTGAACACTAACAGCTCCTATACAAACAACTTTATGTGTATCATCCATGTCATTTTGATGATCCCCAAATAGAATAGGTAAAACCTGTATATCCAACTCTTCATGTAGCTCGGGCTTACCTAAAAGTGAACTTTCATGCACTTTAATCGAGACAAAATCATTCTAATCTTCAATGGAAAAATCTCTTGTCTGGGTAGACAAATTTCATCACATGTTACCTCATTGTTCAGAATTTCCATGCATGTATTTTCAACAACCTGTTCTTGATGATTTTCTTCTTGACATAAAATCTCAGAAAAGGAATGTACTAAAAAACAATTTGAATGATTTGGCTCATACCTTTGACTACATATAGATTGACAAGGCTACAAATTCTCATTAATTTCATGTAATATGACTTGACTATCAAATTGTTGATCTATTTCATCTTCAACTAAATAAGAGACATCTTCTTGTTGGAAAACTTCTTGATCATCATTACAACCAGCATAAGAAGAAAATTCATAAAGTGCCTCTAACATCTCCTCATCATCCATACGTTCTACATCATCATCAATACTTTCAAGATATTGAATGAAACCCTTACAGAAATTACAACAACCTTGAAACAATGGTAAGGAAGGACGAGACTTCCCATAATGTCCAAATAATATTCTATGGAAATATTTAAGAGAACACAAGCATTCTGATTGCAACCCTTCATACATTGCTCTAGCTTTGTCTTCTAGGGTAGCCATAAACATGTTCATGAGACAATCCTTAGGAAACACAACCCTCAGTCTACATACATGCAACTGAAATCTAACCAAATGCAGAATATCATCATAGTTATTTTCATCTTTGAACATGGGAATATGGTTTAACCAATCAACATGAGGCATAGGATTTGGAAAACCATAGATATGAGATTGATCCATAGGATCATACCTAGCATTTCTTCTTGCAGTAGAACTCATCTTGGAACTTCTTCAAGCTACTGATATTCAAGTAGTGGAGTCACCATGAATCTTTGATCTTCTGGATCTTTTGAGATTGGAGTCACCAGGGTAATATCACATCATTCAGAAAACTCTGGTTTCCTATTACCCTCATGAATCAGAATGAAGAGACTCAAAGAAAAATCTGGGAAATGGAGCTTTTTGGATCCCGGTAGATGCACCAAAATGCTATCACTAGGCTAGAATAGGTTGGGTTGTGTCAACCTCCAACCAAGTGTAACTATTTCAAACCAAATTTTGACTGGAAATTAGCCCTTCCAATCCGAGAGGGCTCTCTCAAAATATATATGAAATTGACTATATAAAACTCAAAATTTTCAAATAGCTAACTTTGGATTTTATGTGATTTTGTAGATGAAAGAGTGTGATGATAACCACCATTGGGCATGGAGTCAGTTAAGAGAAAATTCAATTACAAACAACATTGTTTAAAGGAAGTTGGGAGACTTTTGGCTTTGAAATGTAGTGAATTAAATTTTTACAGTAAAACACAACACGTGAAGGAAGTTGGAGAAAGTCCAACATGAATTCCAAGTAATAGATATGCTATGAACTCTAATAAAAACATAAAAACATGATAAGAAATCATAAAGCCAAAACTGAATCTCAGGTAGAAAAACAGAGTATGTTGGAAATGTATATTAACTGGGAAACATTTTACATAAAGTGGCCTTCTCGCATCATTGATCCTCCTCTTCAAAGTGAAAAAGTTCTACATATATAGAATGAGCTCTCCATTTAATAATTTGCAACCTGGGCTAGACTCGATGCATAGCTAAGGGACCTAATTCTATTTGACTTACAAAACATTGAGCCTTCGTAGGGATATTTATGTTTTAATACAGTTTGAATTCAAATAGGATTCTATCTATTTATGATCCCATAAATATTCTATTTCTGAACCTTATCTAATCTAGCCAAATGTTGAGTGTGATGGATTGCTGATGTGGTCTTGCCATGTGGATTTGCTGACCTAGTTGACTTTGTTGACCTGGACATCCACCAAGTCAAATTTAAAAATTTCTACAAAAGATCTGGCTAGGAAAATTTTTGTAAAATAGGCCTCAACGATAAGTGCATATCTTCCAAACCATGATGTCTGTGTAAAAACTAAGAGATTTTGTATATGTGTTTGTGATGAAAAAAATCACCTTTATATTTCCAAAATTCCTTTCCATTTGGTTATAAAGTTAGCTCGAAGTTGACTATTAAAACAGTGATTTCTAGAATTTCCGTACCAAATTTTGCTAGAAAAAAAAAAAACACACATTTATGCTATCTATTTGACCTTTTTGACAATGTTTAATTATTTATTGATGTTCATTATCTAAAAAATTCCATTTACACTCCCTTAGCTGAGGTTTAAACTTTGTTTTTCCTCCACAAAAAGCTACAACAGTTTTGTAGCAAATTTTCAGCTTAACTATGGGGAGTTGCTACAAAATTTGCATTTCTAGTTTTTTTGGTTTTCTTATGGTTTCTTGTGCTTCCTTATTACTTCTAATACCTCATTCAACTATGCATAAGGCTGAATTTATTGGTTAAACATAGTAAATACAATTTTTTAGGAATTCACCATGCATAAGGGTTGGCTCATATTACTTCAGCTATGAGCTTGAGGTTCTTTTTAGAAAGATTTCTTTTAATGAGCTCTACTTGTGCTTGCAAGTCTTTGAATTGAGTTTTCAACTTCCTTCTATCATCTTGCAGCCATGTGTTCCTTCTATACAAGTGCTTCAACATATTTTTCAATGGTAGAATTCTCTATCCTTTTCCTAGCCTTTTCTACAATTTTCTCATCAAAATCTAGCTGCTCCAACACCTGATTCTTCATTCCTTCAACTTCCAATTTATCCTCCATCGGCTCTTCTCTAGCCTCCATTAATTGTTCTTGTAATAATTTTTCTTAGCTTTTCTCTTGCATAGTTTCTTTTCCATGTCTTTTCTTTGTTGGCTCTATATTTTCTAAAGGTACTTATAGCATCTTTTCTGCTTGTTGCATTTCTCTTGCTAATCTTGTCATATGTTTCCTTGGTCCAAAGATCAAACCATGTTCTTCTTGTGAGAAGTCTGCTTCTTAACCCTCTTTCTCTTCTCATGAATTTATGTTTGTGTCATGGCTGCAATACGTAGGGCTCCTTCTTGTCACCTACTTGCCACCTATAAATTAACCTAGAGAAAACATGAGCTACGTGAGAGATAGCCCTGTGTGAGAGACAACAAACCAACTCCTATGACAACATGAAGCTTATGGCAGAAAAGCTAAATACAAATAAATGAGTTAGCAACAAGAAGCTACATGGTGTCAATATGTAGGGAAAATGGATAAAAGGTTGATAAAGTACATCCGTGACCCACCATAAGATTGACCAATCACGATTTTCAAATAAGAAGAATTGCTACTCCACTGTTTAACGTAGTTGTATACTTCAACACAATTCCATAACAGGACAAGTGCTCAGAAAGGCAGATCCGCTGCAAAATTGTGAGCAACTTCTGTAGCAAACCTTCAGTTTCTCTAATTGGATTTGCCACGGAATTCTGTAAAAGTGCTTAAATGCCAATTATGAATGAATAAGTCTGAGACACATGAAATTTTGAAATTGAACCTTTATGACTAACCATTTTTGAAATTATATGGGCCCCACATCATGACATGATGACCAAAAACATTATGATCATGAACCTTGTTTTGAGAAAATTTGAAAAGCGTAGCTAATTTGGCCAATAGAGTTCACAAACTATTCCTAACTGTTATCATGGATAACATAGGGTGTGCTAAGAGAATAGTGAGTTTAGGTTAAAATTTATAGGTTATGATCAGTCCTAAACACTGAGGAGGTTAGGGCTTAGAGGAAACCAAGCAGTTCCCAAGATAGGATCTGCAATGACTCTGGCCTAACATGACTTTTAGGGAAAGAAAAGAAGAGATAAACTCTATTTATACTATTGATAAACTATGTAGACAATTTATATAACCTATAAAGTAAATTCATATATAAAGCTAAAAAAAAAATATTGTAGTTGTGCATGGCATCAATGCCTACAAAAAAAAGCTTTGGAAATTCCATACCATTAAAGGGCGTAAAGGCCCTATAAAATATGCAGAATTTAAGATACATAATATTTATTTTTCATTTGAAATAAGTGTAAGACTATGCTTCTACATAATTTGAAATTATATATAACATTAAAATAAACAAAACAACCATGTTGAGCTTTAGAAATTGTTAACCATAGAGGGTTCAATGTTGGTGCAAGTTACGGTTTTGTAATAAACCCAAAGTATATATAGAAAATAATCATAAATTTTTTATATGACTCGGCCATGCAAGACTAGACACACACAAAGGAATGTTAATATGGCCTTCGTGATGGGATGAAAAATTACAAAGAATCAACCTATCCCTACTTATATAGATTTAATATTTTCAAAGTATTACTCATAAAAGAAGCCAAGTGCATTAGTGAGGAAGGTATAGGCCTTTTCGAATACATATGAACCCAAAGTCTTGGAACCCTAGAAGGGTCTCGGTCCTTAAGTTTGAGAACCTTGTGCAATTTGATAACAAAAGAAAACTTTTGTAAGAACTTAGAAAATAGGCGTCGCTTAGATACAAATGTTAACATAACAAACATGGAAAATATGTGTGGAATTAAGTTATGAAATATGACAAGGTCTCTATACAAGTTATTATGAACAGTATAATAAGACATAGATAGAGACAATTACTAGAATTTAGTTGTCATTGATTGCATTAGATGGAAAAAGATGTCAAATATGCCAAAGGACAACATAAGTGTTTAGGATGAGGCATAAGAAGAGTGAAGATCAACAAGCGTGAAATGGTGCACAGACTTTGAAGACAATTCTTGTATAATTGAACACCTTAAGATATGTTGGAATTCACTTAGATGGGAAGAGCTCTAAAAGATCTCTCAAGTGGTATGTGGAAGATCGAAAATGGCCTCTTGGATTAGTAGATATGGATAGTCAAATCGAAGGACCCCAAAAGTCAAAATTTGCAGAGATAAAGTTAGTGGAGGTGGCCTTAGCAGTAGTTAGGTTTGGCATATGGGAAAAAATAGTGAAGCAATTGATAGGACCCAACAAGTTAAAAGGAGAGAAGGTTCGTGGGTGGATCTGCTGCCACGATTCCCCACCAATACATTGGTGTAATTGAGACAAGGTTTGTCGGTTTGAAATTAAGGTATAGAGTGGTGGCACAAAGTTGTTTTTCCCAACCACCAATCATAAGATCAATGGATAAGGTTGATTGTGCCACCCCTTGTCCTAAAAACAAAAAACAACCTACAAGGGTGGGTGTAAAATCATAAGTTGTTTTCACTAAGTACCGAGTAGATGTGGCCTGAAAACATAATATGGAAAGCATTTCTATTGGCAGATAGTGGAGCCTAGTGAAAGATCATCCCACAGGGCCAATCCCAGAGGTTCCAAGGAACGCAAGGAAGTTAAAGTCCGAAATGAAATAGGTAGGCTACATGGAAGAATATTATTCATCGCAAATGATTTCAACATTGGTGATGTGGGGCCAATAAGAGGTGGAAACTGGTCATGTAGTTTTAGAGTTTTCATGTACCTTAGTGAGCCAAATCTGGGTGACACATGTCACCACTCTAGAGGTGCCATGTGGCACTAATGGTGACATCATGATGTCATCCTATTGGTAGTGTTATCCCTCACAATGTCCCAGGCTAATGAGGAAATCGACAGAGGTAACCATAGACCAATCTTTAAGTTTGGTAGCTAGCCCTACCAAACCAAAGAGGGATCTCTCTATGGAATCACAGCTAAGAGATGACTGGATGATAAAGGATTTTAGGCTAGATAGATAATCTCAAGTAGGTTTTGGAAAATTTAGGGCTTTTTTGCTAGATAAGGGAGAAAAACTAGGTAGCTAGGTCAGAGGGAGGTAGGTCTAGGCTTTGAGAATCAAATTTACAGAGATGTAATGGGGCAATGTAGGCACAAAGTTTAGTACTTTAGGGTTGTTGTTGTGTATATGGGAGATACGTAGGGTTACTAAATGAGCATGAATATCATGAATTTGTTTATATCGAAGAAAAATGAACAATACCAGAGCATTACATGAATGAATTATGTTTATTATCTTAGGAAACAAGAACATGAAATATGGAAATGGAAATGAGAGATATAATACGTTCAAACTTGTGATCGTAGAAGAAAAAACACTGCTAAAACAAATACCATAGGAATCCCACTATAATAGCTGCAAACTCTATCTTTTGATTTCCAAAAATGTCAAATACATGCTACAATGGTTCTCTCCTCAAATGTCCAACCCCTGGAAAATGATTCCCTTCCATCTTAAATAGGAAAATAAAGCATATGATATCTCACCAAATCAAAAATTCTATTCAAGGCTCATCATAACTGGCTTTGATGATTCCTCACCTAAAACTAGGATAATTGAGGCAATTTACACAATTTAGGCTAAAGTTTAGGAGAGCATATCTCCACATTCATTACAATTTTCCTCATAAAGTGAGGCAAAAACCAACTAATAAAGTTAAAGTAAAATTAATAGATCATAATATCTTGAATTTCCCATCATTTAGTACTCAAGAAGTTACCAGACCAGATGGGGCGAACTAGAACCATAAGGGTCGCGCTAGTTAGCAAAAAGGTCACACCAGCATGCACCAAAATAGGAAATTTTGTAGAAGGGTCACACTTGTTTGAAACCATTTTTAGGTATCTTCCCCAAGTCAAAATGGAAATTTTAAATAATGGTAAACTATATTTTTCTATCTAGTTTCCAGAAAATATTGAAGTTTGGAAAATCACCCATGGGAAGGCCTCCAAAAACTCATTCTCCCAACCTTACTCAGAAGTGTCGCGCCAGTCCAGATTTAGTGGCAGAGACATGAAAAATGTGAGGTTTTTTGAGTTTCTGATCAAAATGGGAATATTTCATGAAAAAATAGGATTATATTTTGCATGTAATCATCATAATTCATCCATACATGTAGAAAAAACCTCATTTGGATGTCCAGGGAAAAATGGTCGCCCCTCAGCATCACACTTCTATGTGCCTTTTCTTGCAAAATTTCAAAAGATTCCAAATCTCTCTAAAACATTCAAAATTTGTTCCTTGACTATTATGGATGATATGCTAAACATTCTTGGATGTTTTAGTCACCAATTTTATCCTTTTACCCCTTTTCCTTGATTCCCTTTGCTTGTCTTGGACCTCTTTTAGTTTTTCTTTCAATTTCTTGATTCTGATTTGTGCAATTTGATTCCTTGTTTGATAGTGATGGGCCATGTGCCTCAACATCTGATTGTCCCTATTAGCTCTGTTAAGAAGCTTCTCTATATGGCCATTGACTTTTCTTAGCCAATATTCCATGTCTTCATTGATCTCCATAGTTATTCTATCTTCAAGACTCAAATCCTCATTTAGTAGGTTTTGGTCTTTTTCCTTCTGCAATTTTCCTTTCAGACCCTTTGTCCTAGGCCTCTTCCTTCCAACCTACCTCTCTTGTTCATCTTTCTCATCATGCCCCAACACTACTTTACCTTTGGACTCTTGCATACTAGTTTTAAACAAATCCTTTTCTAGAAGCAACTGCTTTGCCTTGAGATGCTCATTTTCTTTCTCAAGGAATGAAATGATGAATTTCTCTCTTGCCACATTGTCCAGAAGCTCCATGATCTGAGAATCCTTCTCTCTGATAACTAGTTTCATGGTTTGATGATCATCTTGGGACTCCAAGTCCACTATGTGTATGTCATGATGGATAGCCTCCTTATCCTGTAGATGTGATCCCTGTTGTGCTGATGTAGAAGGCTTGGCCCCTTCCACAATTTGTGGATCAAACATAAGCCTATTCCATATTTGATATGTCTTGCTTACCTTAGGTTAAGTGCCTCTAAAACCTTTTCCTATTTTCTTGTTGAACCATGCTTCATCGACCTTGTGAACCTTGACCCTGGTGATGTTGCTTTGCTAGGAGAAACAATGGGACTAATGACAGGAGCAGTCTTTAATTTATCCAAAAAGGTTTCCCAAGTGATTTTCTTGATTGAGAGATTATGCATAACCACAATATTGATTAGGCTATGGTGAAACAAATTTGTGATATGAGGTTGTCCCCTGGTCTGAAGTTTTTCAGTCATCTTCACCACACTCTTAGACATAAAGTTGCACAAATTAAGTGTTCTTTTAGAGGTGAAGTGCATAAGTAACCTAACATGATACCTGTATAATCTGGAGAATATGCCTTCACATTTAAATTACTTCATCATAATCTTCATTAGATGGGCATACTTGCTAATCATATGTCTAAAAGGAAAAACATGTTCAGAAGTCTCTCTGACATTAGGTTTTAGGAACATCTTATAATCATCAAGGGACAATTCCATGCCTTTGAACCAGGTGTCACCATGATTTGGAATACCTGTGGCTGAAGAAATAATACCTGCTAAGACACTGAACTCAATACCTGCTATGAAAACTTTATCTATGTTGAAATTTTGGGCAAAGATGCTTGTCAAAGGGACATGAGAACCAAACTCTGCAACCTTCTCACAAAACTTCATACAAGCAGCATTTCTTAAACATTTTTGGGAAAATGGAGAAGCATTTATTTCTCTGATGTTGGATGGCTCAAACCTTGAAAGATGTCCTCCGTTGTCCACTTTATTTCCACTCTCTTGTTCACTCTCCATTAAATTTGTCGAATGGAAAAACACTATTCAGATGATGTTGATAAAACTGAGGTGGGAGTTTTCTCAAAGGTGAAAATGTATTAGAAGGCTAGGGTTTGATGAAATCAATGGAAAATGTGTGGTGGAATGATAGGATATTTTAAATTTAGGGCTTTTTTGATGATAGATGACAGTGGTAAATCACCAGAAGCTAGGTTTCATTCACCAAGAATTTGCTGGAGAAAACCCTGAGAAACAATCAATTCACATTGAGAAAAATCTTTGAAAGGATGGTGTAGATGCCCACTTACTATTTGTAGAAGCTTTAAGAGTCCTTGAATGATCTTTGGAAGTTTGAAGAAATAAAAAATCCCCTTAAAAACAAGAAGAAAACCCTTTACTATGAATTTCCCAAAAGAGTTGCGCTGTGGGTCGCTCTTGCTCAGAAAGGTCGCACTTCTTTTAAAAGAGTCGCACTTCTGCACAGAAGGGTTGCACTCCACTTAGAAAGGTCACAATTTACTCAAAAGGGTTGCACTCCTCCAGATAAAGGTCCCGCTCTTAGACAAAAGGGTCACAATTTACTCAAAAGGGTCACATTTCTCTTAGAATACAGCAAAACCCTCAATTTTCACAAAAGTTTCCTCCTACACGATAATAACTGAGAGATGCTTGGAATTTTGAAAGTGAAAATGAGTTAAAAAACAACTCCTCTTACCCTTTTAAACTTAAATTTGGACCCTTGACACTTTATGACCTTTGATAATTGAAACTTGGTAACTTTATGGCCTTTTTGAGACACTAAATCTTTTTGGAACTCTGGACTGCAGTCTTTGGAACGTAGAACTTTGAAGTAGTTATTACATATGAAAACATAAACTTATTCTTGATATCAAATTTATTAAAGAGACTTGCTTATTACCACTCCTCCTTGTCGAATTTTATGCATGAAATGAGAGTTTGGTGACTTTGAAACCCTAATGACCTAATGGAGATACTGAGCTGAATGAAGACCATGGTGACATGACTGAAGTGATGATGATGATATATTCAATGATGGCACATCCAACTGAGTGATGGCAGTGACCGGACATGGAAATCTTGAAGGAGTGGAAATAATCCTAGACACACTAACCAGTGACCAAAGTTTTTGCATGGAAGACCTAGTGAAATGACAAAAACTTGACCTTAAACCCTAATGGACATTCTGAAAGAGAACATTTGATCACTAGTGGAAGGAAAAACTAACTGACACTAACATTGGCTCCAGCTGGGGATGGCAGCTCCATAGGAGGTGTCAAGAACACTGTAGACCTAGTAGCCTTATTCATTGGGCATGGAGTCAAAATGAAAAACCTAACTTGAATCTGAAAACTGACTGACTCACTTTTACAAACAATAAACAAAGGCAAAAGAAAATTTAAACCAACAGCTGATGAAGAAGTCTTATGGCCTTCTCCTTGGGCTTCAAACTCCTAATATAGCCACTGCAAACTCTGACATTAAATACAATACTAAAAAATATCAAGTGCAACTATAAATAATTTCAACCACATAAATTATATTATATGAAATGTTAAGTATTACAATATAAATTTCCAACTTAATATTGGTTGGACTACAATTTACACATGAAATGATGTTTCATCACTTCAAAACATTATCATTGTGTTTCCAAGGCATTGCAGGTGAATTCACCAACTTTGAAGACTTGACCATTAGTCTCTATGTGTGTGTCTTATGCGGGATATTGGCTCTAAGGGTATCGCCAGACCATATCTCTTCCCTCTCTCTCTTTGCATTTGTCACTCCAGTGTTATTTCTCTCCTCTCTCTTCAATTCCTGCTTCTTACCATCAATACTGAGTTCATTTTCTGAAAACAAAAGAAAATACAATGCAGAGTGTAAGACATGAAAGACAATGAACACAAAAATATAAACTAAAGTAGACTATAAAGAGTTTATACGACATATTCCTCAACATCAGTAATGTCAAAGCCATTTTTCCCCATACAAGTAAGAAACTCGAACAAGTTTTCTTCAGTTGGGTGATAGTGGTCACTATAATGTGGTCAGATGACCTGTATAAACAAAGCAAATAAAATGTCACCATAAAAAAAGAACACCTTACTAACTCAGTATTCAACTTTCAAGGAAAGCTTAAGCACAATCATTTCAACTAAGTTACATGCTAAAAAAGCTCAAGCTGTAGATAACTTGTGAAACAAATTATCTGAGGTGATGTTTAATCCTTATCGTTTTATTCATAACAACATTTCATTTTCTAACATATGAACTTGGTCAGGTATAGAAACAACATGTGCTCAAATAACAACATGAAAGTAAACTTTTATGATAACCATGAAAATCGTTTAACAAAAAATATCTACAAGGATTCCAATCAATATCGTGTAATACTAATTTCATCTTCAAGCTTTGGTTGTTGTTTAAATGGACATGATATTGAGTATTTTCAATTTCATAGTTAAAAGACAAAACAAAATCAAAAGAAACGTCAAAAATACAATCAAACAATAAAGAGAGGATATCATGGAATGGACATTGCAATTATAAAAAATATGTTTACTTGTCCATTGATGTCGTGTCTAGCATTCCTAAAACATTTGTTTGCCCAAAATAACCATGAGGTGAAAGAATCACAACATTAAAAACCATAGGAATCCCTACTACAAACATTTCGAAAATCGATGGCTCAAGTGATTGAAGGATCTCTAAAAACAAATGAATTGTATACAAGACATGCTCTACATTGTCTCCCCATCCTTTTTCCAATCACATTTATTGTAACCTGCCCACAACAGAGTCAAGTAACAATCAAACGAAGGAATTGACATTTGTTTTTATCTTTTAATTTTATTAAATTTGAATCTGATTTGTTTTAAGAACATATTAATTCATATTTAAAGCCTTTTTGACATATGAGAAGGTATCAATCAAGTAGGACATTAGAAAAATTAACCTCAATGAGGTCCTCAAACAATTTCTACAATATCAATATTTTTCTTGTTGTGATATCTTGGGTAGAAAAAATTTAAAATGAAGTCCCTTCACCAATGCACGTGCAAAGGAACGGTTTGATTTTTTGTCCATTCCAACCACTATGTCAGATAATTCATGAAAAAAAATTCATTGGATGCTTTTGACTCCTTATCATGTGTTGGAATATCAAGCTTCAATACAACACCTAATGAATAACCCAAAAGCTTGCTAAGATACTCAATGTCTTGGCTTCTTGACTCCAGTATCTGAATGAACAAAGAAAATATGGAAGTCAATCAAAATACACATCAATACAAAACCACATAAGCATTATCATTTCCAAAGAAATACCAGACGAGCTCCACATCGATGCTTTCAAGGAGTTATTGTTTCCAACTTTCAGGAATCAATGAAAGAAGCTCATCCCTGACTTCTTTCACAAGTCCGACAACCCAACTGTAATCAGGATTATCCTACGCAAGGGACTCTTCAACACCATTCCAAAAAGCTTTCTCCATTGTTGATTTAACCTATGCCTGCAAAACATATGTGAAGGAACTAAATTATCTACTTCATCCAAAAGAGGACCAAGTCTTACCTTTCAGCAGATTCTAATTATCCTCACCTTAATTTTATCAGAACCTTTATTTATTCCATATATAATATCAACCAATTATCTATCTCTATCATGAATAATATCATTAACCATAATTTCATTGTCATTTAACATTTTTTCCTCAAGTGCATCTCCCAATCTATTGTTGGAGTTAGACTTAGTGCTTGAGGAAGTTTTTGGTTCTGAAGTGTTTTTAAATAATGACCGAGCAACCTTCTTTGGTTTTCCATTATCACTATTTTGGACATTAGAGGGACTATGAGATGGCATTGGTAGAGCTCCATTCTCCTTTGATTCCATAAATTTAGCTCATGCATTTGATAGTGCCATTTTCATCCTTGTTGCTCCATCACTGCCACTCAAATGAAGAACCCTTTCTTGCAGAAGTTGTTGATCTTCTAGAACCTATAAAATGCATGTAATGATGAGACTTTAGACTCAAATTGGGTTCTGATAAAAAAAAAAAATGAAAAAAAAAAAACAAACAAAACAAAACAAAACACTATTGATGTTGAAGTAGGTATTCTATACTAAGCAAATGTATTAACCTGTCTTAATATGATTAATTGATGGTAGATAAAAGAAAAAAATACCATCTGAAGAGGTGTGTTTCAGAAGTCCAATGTTTTCTCAAAAGTTTAAACTCAAAATAAAAAAATAAAAAAAAATCCAAAACCAACTTCAATAGCAACCCAACAAACTTGAGTTACTAAGGTGTACTAATAGTAGATAGTGGCTTTTACAATCCCAACTCCATGGAAACCAATTGATATATATAAATACAACCTGCAAATCCTTCTAGTAAACTTGTAGATATCTTCCTTATGTATCCACCAACAAGATCATCTCATTAGAGGTGACAAAAATCATCATAAAAAATAGAGCTCAACAACACAAAAATTAAGATCGAAAAGCTATGCACATTTTAGTCACTCATGTGCATCCTCATAGATGAATAATCATAATTATACACTCAATTAATATGAACATGGGAATATAAAGTGCATGTGAATATTGTTCACATTATGACACGCACTATGACACAGGTGTTGTTCTTGATGGAAGCTCACTCAAATGACAGATCACAGTTCAAGCTCTTAGAATCAAGGAAAAGGAGGTATACGCAAGTTCCCTTTGACTAAGACATGTATACACGCGGTATAGACGATACAAAGGCGCGTATGCGTATGCACGCACATTCATGCAAGGAAAAGCACGTACATGTAGGAAAACTTGGTTTTAGTCCATGGTATTTAGTCCTCGGTATTTGGACCTATGGTTTTGGACCATGGTATCTCGTTCGAAGTGTTGAACCCAGGTATTGAGTCCCAAGTATTGGCTCTAAGTGGTTTTGGACCATGGTATTGAGTAAGGCCTAAGACTATAAAAGGGGAAGGAGATCATTAGGCAAAGGCACTCAAGCATTGAATATCTTATGAAGTGAAAGATCTAGAATACTGGTCATTTGGGTTATCGTGCATCACTGGATATGAACCTGAGCGTAAGAAGAAGGATAAGTTCTATTGATGGGTCAAGATCTCAAGGCTTGAAGAGAAGTATCTTTGCGTGATTTTGATCTATTATATTTAGCGCATGACTGATCTATGAATCTGATAATTTGGATATAACTGATGTCTGGATATTTGTAAAGAGTAAATTATCTATTATAGATCTATATGCAGGTTCCGCATATAAAAGGCGTGTATACACACTGGTTCAGTATTACAAAATTGCGTATATGCAGGTTGGCCTTAATACAGAGGCGTATGCACACAGGTCCTACATATTAAAGTAGCATACGTCTCTTGAAATATGTCTTAGATACTTCTGTTTTTTGCTGCAGTGTTCTGGGTTTAGGATTGGTTTCTGGTTACTGTTACTGTATTCTGGTTACAGCTTTCAGAGAGGTGATTGGTTGATTTAGTTTTGGTTGGTGTAAAGGAGATTGGTTGATGTGGATGTATTTGATATTTGATTGAAGTTATTAATGGATCCAGTCTGAAAATTTATGAAATGTGATCCCTGGAAGAAAAGAGAAGGTTGTAGCCTTTTGTAGGTTAGCACCTATGTACTAGTACCTCAGTTAGTACAAGAGCTAAGGGTGTTGTCGCTCCCTTCCAGGAGAAGCTGGAGAACGAGAGAATATTGTAGCCTTCTACAGGTAGAAGCCTGCGTACTGGTATAAGACTGCACTAGTACAGAAACATTGCAAAAAGAAGTTTTTAATTAAAAGAAGATAGAGATGAATTGCAGCAGGTGGTTTTCACCCACATTGGGTTTCCACCTTATATCTTGTGTTCTTGTGTTTGACTGTCTGCTCTGTTTTACTATTCTTGGTTACTGTTATATTCTTTTGATTCACAGATTGATGATCAACATCTGAAAAATAAATTAAATTACAAGTCTGCAGGTTATACGCTAGTTTCCTTAACTGCAGTTGCATATATACATAGTTTTCTCTAACTAAAGTAGCGTATACAAATCTGATTCTGAAATGAAAAATAATTGACTTGATAATACTGATTCACCCCCCCTCTTAGTATTATTTCCAACAATTGGTATCAGAGGAGGTCCTTGAGAAGGAGCTTGAGAGCTTGAAGGAAGATCCATTATCATGAGCAACTACAAAAAGGAGGCATCTATTACGCCACCAATCTTTGATGGGAGCAACTTTGTCTATTGGAAGGTAAGAATCACAGCCTATCTTCAGTCTCTTGGTACAGAAGTTTGGGATATAGTGGAAGGAGGATACACATTTCTATCAGCAACTCCTACAGATACGGCTGGTAAAAAGCAGTATGAAACAAATGCAAAGGCTGTCAATACTTTATTGGGGAGTTTATCTCAATCAGAATTCGTCAAGGTGATGCAGCTCAAAACCGCCAAAGAAATATGGGACAAGATCGTTCTGAGCTATGAAGGAGACGATCAGGTAAAACGTGCAAAACTACAATATCTCAAAATTCAATATGAAACTCTCAAAATGCACAATGATGAAAGTGTGGCTAATTATTTCTTACGTATAGATGAGATTGTTAATCGCATGAAAAACTTGGGTGAAGAGATAAAAGAAGTTACTTTGGTAGAAAAGGTTCTAAGGTCTTTATCTTCTAAGTTTGAATCAAAAGTCTCTGCCATAGAAGAAAAGCAGAATCTTCAGAGTATTACCATGTCACAGCTGCACAGAATCCTAACGGCTTTCGAAATGAGAAAAGGGGGTCCATCAAACATGAGAGAAGCCGCATTCAAAGGAGAATACAATGAGCATACGTCAGAAGGAGAGGAAGAATCAAACTTTGTCAAAAACCTTCAAAGGGGTTCTGGAAGATTCAGAGGTAAGCTACCTTTCAAATGCTTTGCTTTTGGCAGAGTCAATCACTATGCAGCCAAATGTCCTTACAAAGATAAGTTTGGTAAAGGTAAGGAACCAGTTAAATGGAATAGGAAATAGAGTATAAGTAAGAAGAGCTATTATACATATGAAGACAACGATGGACTTTCAAATAGTGATGAAGATGAACATGGTAATGAGTATAGACTTTTGATGGCTTTTGAAGATGATGATTTCTTGGATGCTATAGATGAAGATGATCTCTATGAAGAAATTTCTAAACTTAAAAATTTGTTTAGAAGAAAAGAGTATGATTATAGATACTCTGACACTCCAACTTGCTGTAAGGGAAAAACATAATGAAAACTTAGAATGTGAAATGGTGGGACTTAGAAAAGATATTGAGAAGAAAAAAGCTCTTAATCTAAGATTTTCTAAAGCATCTGAAACTTTAGATGAGATTATCAAAGTGCAGCGTTCTCCTCTAATAAAGACAGGTCTTGGATATACTGAAGAAGCATCTCAAGCACAAAGGCCATCCACCTCCAAAAGTTATCTTGATGCAGCAAGGAGAAGTGAACAGGTTGACAATCGGCAGCAAAGGTATAAAGTAGATCACTAGGTAAATCAGAGTCAATCTACTTCAAGGATGAATAGAGAAAACCAAGTAAAACGGATAAACAAAAGCTATAACCAACCGCAGGCACATCATTCTCAATTTGCCTCAAGAATGAATGGAAACTACAATCACTTGAACGGTAGATTTGATAATCACAGGAATTTCTTCAATGGCCAATGTTTTTCATGTCATAACTTTGGACACAAAGCTGCTCAATGTGTTGCCTACAAGACCATCATGACTCGAGAAACACAAAATCAAAGGAGCGTGACTAGGATCATATAGAGGAACTACAATAACTTTTCTGCTCTTGAAAATGAAATAGAATGCTCTATTTGTAACAACTTCGGTCATGAAGATTCTAAATGCAGGAGTAGGTTTCGACAAACATCTCAGAAGGAACAAGCTTCATTAGGTCCCAAAACATGGAGAAAGAAAGAACCACAACCAGAAAGATGTGGCATAGCCTTATATGTGGAAGGACAGGAAAATTAGTGGTACATTAACAGTGGATGCTCGAAACATACGACAGGTGATAAAAAAAACTTCAGTCATATAGTGCCTTAGAAAAGGAAAGAAAGGTCTTGTTTGGAAATGACACCCCTGCACTCATAAAAGGTAAAGGTTCTGTTTTGTTGAAAGAAAAGGTCAAAGTTGGAAATGTTATCTATGTTGATGGCTTAAAGCACAATATTTTGAGTGTTAGTCAAATGTGTGATCAAGGAAATGAAGTAATATTTCGATCAAATGGATGTATTATTCGTGAGCTTGATACAAGAGAAACAGTGATCAAAGGAATAAGAACTCCAAATAATTTATACATACTCAAGGGACGACAACAACAATGCTATCAAAGCAAAAGTGATGAACATTGGCTATGGCACAGAAGATTGGGGCATCTAAGCTTCCCTCAGATAAGGAAAGCATGCAAATATCAGGTTGTTCGCGATTTTCCTGACATCAAAATTCTAGACAATACAATATGCAAATCATGTCAGTTTGGTAAGCAAACCAAAACACATTTTCCTGAGAAGGAAGGATCATCTAGTAAGCCACTTGAACTTGTCCATACTAATTTATGTGGTCCATCAAGGAAAAATTCACCTCATGGAGAAGAATACTTTATATTGTTCATTGACGACTTTTCCAGGATGTGTTGGATAGGACTTTTGAAGCATAAAGACAAAGCTTTCGAGAAGATCAAAGCTTTCAAAGCTTTGGTTGAAAATGAATCAGATCACAAAATCAAATGTCTCAGGTCTGATCGAGGAGGGGAATTTACCTCAGATGAATTTTTCGACTTTTGTGAAGAACATGGAATAAGAAGAGAATTCTCTACTGCAAGGACACCTCAGCAAAATGGAGTGGTAGAAAGGATGAACAGAATGGTTCAGCAAATGGCTCGTGCTATGCTTGATGAGTCTGGAACTCCTGCAACATTTTTGGGTGAAGCTGCATTCGCTGCCATTACTATTCTCAACAAAAAAAACGTCCGGGTAAACAGCACTCAAACTCCTCATGAACTTTGGTATGGTAAGACTCCTACGGTGAAATACTTCAAAGTTTTTGGAAGCAAGTGTTACATCAAAAGGACTGATGAAAATCTTGGCAAGTTTGAACCTAGAGGAGATGAAGGAATTCTCCTTGGTTACTCTTCCCAATGTAAGGGATATAAGTGTTACAACAAAATACTTGGAATTATTTTTGAAAGTATTGATGGTGATTGATGAAGCAGGGAACAATCCAAAGCAGGTAAAATATGAAGATTTTGAAGATGACGAAGACTATCCTTCAACATCAAATCAGACTAATGATGAATCAGAAACATATGAGGCACCAGAAGAACAAATAAGGATAGAAGAAAAGACTCCATCGAGGTACGTCCAGAAGAATCATCCAGAGACTCAAATTTTGGTGCAGAAATAGGCAGGTGTACAAACAAGAAGAACTATTACAGAGGCTTCAAGCTATCTAGCATTGCTCTCCTCCATTGAACCACGAAATGTTAGTAAAGCATGAAAAGATGAATGCTAGGTCAAGGCCATGAATGAAGAACTTGAACAAATTGAAAAGAATAACACTTGGAAGTTGGTTCCTAGACCAAATGATAAGAATGTCATAGGGACAAAGTGGATATTAAAAACAAGCTGAATGAAAATGGAGAAGTTATTAGAAACAAGGCCAGACTTGTTTGTAAAGGGTATGCTCAACAAGAAGGTATAGACTTTGAAGAAACTTTTGCACTAGTTGCCAGACTTGAAGCGATAAGAATGCTTCTTGCTTTTTCTAGCTTTCAGAAGTTCAAAGTATATCAAATGGACGTGTAATATTCCTTTCTGAATGGAGACTTGGAAGAAGAATTGTATATTGAGCAACCAGATGGGTTTATCCTTGGAAATGATCCAAAACTTGTGTGCATACTCAAAAAGGCTCTCTATGGCCTTAAAGAGGCTCCAAGGGCTTGGTATTATCGTTTGGATAAGTACCTCCATCAACAAGGTTTTTCAAAAGGATCAACAGATAGCAATCTATATATAAAAATTGACAATGATAAGTTGTTAATACTTGTTGTGTATCTTGATGATATCATCTTTGGTAGCAATGAAGAAGACATGAGTCAAAACTTTGCCTTGGTGATGCAAAAAGAATTTGAATTGTCCCTGCTTGGTGAGCTCACATATTTTCTTGGTTTACAAGTCCAACAAAGGAAGGACGATATTTTTCTATCACAAACCAAGTACCTCAAGCAGATCTTGAAGAAATATGGGATGGAGGATTCGAAACCAGTATGTACCCCTATGGTAACAGGATGCAGCCTCAGTACAAATGATGAATCAATAGCAGTACATCAACCAACCTATAGATCCATGATTGGTAGTCTTCTCTATCTGACAAGTACCCAACTAGACATCATGCATGCAGTGGGAATAGTTGGAAGATTTCAGGCAAATCCAAAGGAAACTCATCTTCAGGCAGTTAAAATAATTTTCAAGTATCTTCAAGGAACTCAAAACTATGGCTTATGGTATCCTAGAGATACAGATCTCACACTTCATGCATATACAGATGCAGATTGGGTAGGAAGCGTGGATGACAGAAAAAGCACTAGTGGTGGTGCATTCTTTATGGGTTCCAGATTAGTATCTTGGTTCAGCAAGAAACAAAGCTCAATTGCATTATCTACAGCTGAAGCAGAATATGTGGCTGTTGCATCTTGCTGCACACAACTCCTTTGGATGATGCAAACTTTGCAAGACATTCAAATCACTTGTACTCCACCTATCTCCATTTTATGTGATAATACAAGTGCAATCAGAATTTCAAAGAATCCAGTCATGCATTCGAAGGCCAAGCACATACCTATCAAATATCATTTTCTTCGAGAACAAGTGCTTGAAAAAAGGGTCAAATTGGAGTATGTTCCCTCCAAGGATCAGGTTGCTGATATATTCACAAAACCTCTACCCAAGGAGGCATTTGAATACCTCAAACAGAAGCTGGGAGTAGTTGATGCATCATCTTGCTGTTGAAATTATCTGTTTCAGAGAATAGTGGTTGTACGCGAGTTTCATGAAGCGTATCCGTGTACATACGCCGGTTTCTGTGGATACAGTCGCGTATATGTTGGTTTGAAGACAAGCAGTGGGCCAGACTCAAGATGAAAGGAGTTTGATATGGGTCTGACAGAGACCATCTGGCACAGGTTCAGGGGGAGAATATAATTATGATAATGCATTGTTGGCATTATCTTAGAAGATCTTGGTTCAATTTCACAGCTGTTTTTGTTTCAGGTGGAACAGGTGTAGAGGGAGATCATGATTGCCGGTCTGAATGATGATGTTAGTTGTTGATGACTATCTTGTCTTAGATATTTTGTCTCTATGTCATGTATATATTTTATTATCAAGGTCATGTAACAACCTATTTTGGTTTCCCCGCTATTCCTGGGATGTATGATTTAATGTTCTTGTTTTATCATGTGTAAACTTTTGGTGAATCCCCGCTTGGTTGGGAGATAGATGTATGTATGAGTATTTGGTGATAGGAAGGTCATTTATGATAGAGTCATGTTCTTTCTTGTAGAACATCTTTTTGCAGACCTTGCCTATAGTCAGGGGGAGCATGGACAGCATAGCACAGCAGAGATTTCAGCATGTACTCAGGGGTAGCATAACCCTTTGCCCTTGATGACAAAGGGGGAGAATGACTTTGACTAACTTGGGGTTTCCATCAAGTCCAAAGGGGGAGATTGTTGGCATTATGACACAGGATTGGCACTATAACACAGGTGTTGTTTTTGATGGCATTTCACTCAAATGACAGATCACAGTTCAAGCTCTCAGAATCAAGGAAAAGGAGGTATACGCAGGTTCCCTTTGACTAAGACGCGTATACACGTAGTATAGATGATACAAAGGCGTGTATGCGTATGCACGCACTTTCATGAAAGGAAAAGCGCGTTCATGTGGGAAAACTTGGTTTTAGTCCATGGTATTTCGTCCTTGGTATTTGGACCTATGGTTTTGGACCATGATATCTCGTTCGAAGTGTTGAACCTAGGTATTGAGTCCCAAGTATTGGCTCTAAGTGGTTTTGGACCATGGTATTGAGTAAGGCCTAAGACTATAAAAGGGGAAGGAGATCATTAGGCAAAGGCACTCAAGGATTGAATATCTTATGAAGAGAAAGGTCTATAATACTGGTCATTTGGGTTATGGTGCATAGCTGGATCTGAACCTAAGCGCAAGAAGAAGGATAAGTTCTATTGATGGGTCAAGATCTCAAGGCTTGAAGAGAAGCATCTTTTAGTGATTTTGATCTGTTATATTTGGTGCATGACTGATCTATGAATCTGATAATCTGGGTATAACTAATGTCTGGATATTCGTAAAGGGTAAATTATCTGTTATAGATCCATATGTAGGTTCTGCATATAAAAGGCGCGTATACACGCTGGTTCAGTATTACAAAACTGCGTATACGTAGGTTCGCCTTAATACAGAGGCGTATGCATGCAGGTCCTACATATTGAAGTAGCGTACGTCTCTTGAAATATGTTTTAGATACTTTTGTTTATTGTTGCAGTGTTCTGGGTTCAGGATTGGTTTCTGGTTACTGTTACCATATTATGGTTACAACTTTCAGAGAAGTGATTGGTTTATTCAGTTTTGGTTGGTGTAAAGGAGATTGGTTGATGCAGATGTATTTGATATTTGATTGAAGTTATTTATGGATCCAGTCTGAAAATTTATGAAACGTGATCCCTGGAAGAAAAGAGAAGGTTGTAGCCTTCTGTAGGTCAGCACCTACGTACTAGTACCTCAGCTAGTACAAGAGCTAAGGGGGTTGTAGCTCCCTTTGAGGAGAAGCTGGAGAATGAGAGAAGGTTGTAGCCTTCTACAGGTAGAAGCCTGCGTACTGGTATAAGACTGCACCAGTATAGAAACATTGTAAAAAGAGGTTTCTAATTAAAAGAAGATAGAGACGAATTGCAGTAGGTGGTTTTCACCCACATTGGGTTTCCACCTTATATCTTGTGTTCTTGTGTGTGACTGTCTGCTCTATTTTACTGTTCCTTGTTACTGTTATATGGTTTTGATGCACAGATTGATGATCAACATCTGAAAAATAAATTAAGTTGCAAGTCTGCAGGTTGTATGCTAGTTTCCTTAACTCCAGTTGCGTATATACGCAATTTTCTCTAACTGAAGTAGTGTATACAAATCTAATTTTGAAATGAAAAATAATTGACTTCATAATACTGATTCACCCCCCCCTCAGTATTATTTCCAACAAATATATAGTAATTCATAACTTCTTGTGAATGGCCTTTGAGCCATGACTAGCATCATCCTCATCTCTTGATGTTATCTTGCACTTTTGCAACATTGAAACTTCAAGCTGGCAAGCCACTCTAATTAAATCCTCTTCAAGGGATTTTGTGTCCTTTAATTTCCACAATACAAACTGATATAAGTAAGAGCACCAGACAACATGAAATGCAGCCAGTTAAGCTTCAAATGGCAGTTGTTGACACAAAGTCTGAGGCTCTTCAGAACCACAATCATCGGTTGTTGCATCTAGAGAAGAAAGTCTTGATAGAGAGCTAGAAGAAATCCCATCTAATATAATAGTGGTTAAGGATTCAAACTCTAGAATAAGCCTAGTTGTTTCTTCTATAAGTGCAATTTCATGGTCTCCTCTACCATTGAGGACAACCTCAGGCTAACCCGAAATCATATAGGCACACAAAAAGACATATACTAGATACCTTAACAATTCCTTTCCTTCGACATTTTGACCTCTAGTTGTCCCTTTAACAGACACTTGAGAAACAACCATCTTTGTAGCTTTATTTTCAATTGACGACATTTTTTCGTGTCCTGGAGATAACTGTTTAAGAAAATGATCTATCTACACAACATTAGACTAACTTGCTTGTGACACCAAAAACCAACTCAATGTGAACTAGAAGTGCTTTCACAACCTGTAATGTGGAAGTTGATTGTATGTGAGCTGCAAGTTGCTCAAATGGAACTAAATTAACACAGGAATGATTGATTTCACATGCAACAAACTCTCATGCTAAAGCATATGTTGTACATCTTGAATTTTGGAACTGCCTCCAAACCCTATAAAACAAGAACTCAGTAAGGTTCATAAAACAACAAATAGTGTTGCATCAGTCTATCAGCATTTCTAAAATCAAAATTTGAATTCCCTTATAAGTTAGACTATGACCTGGTCAACTTTCTTGAGAGACAGTCCCCACGCTTGTACATTTTGTGGTGATTAATATGATTGATTCCTCCACATATTCCTATTTGCCTTAGAAGTTATACTCTTTTGTGTTTTGCCTATGTAAGTGTTAAATTGGGACAAATGAGTTGCAGGCAACTAAAAAGAAAAAAAAATGTTGAAATCAACTACACCATGCACATACCCTTTGCAATCGATTTTCCAACTTCTCCTTAAAATTTTTAATCTCCATTTCCCTCTGAATACAGACAAAATTGGTAACCTTTCTTTCTTGCATAACTATTGCATGTGCACGATTTTTTTCAACCCCTAAAAGACCCAAACTCTTCTCCTCTGCAGTTGCAACTCTTTGACATATTGTTGCATAAAGTGTTTCCATGTGCTTTTTATCTTTATTTTCTTGCAACATCCATTATAGAAGGGAATGTGCCATCCTCCCCCGGGAGGCAACCCTCTGTTGTTTCTCTGACTCTAGAAGATCCATCTTGTTTATCTCTACCTATTGCACATGGGATTCAACTTTTGAATCCATCTCCTCACGCTCCCTTTCAACATGCAGTTGTGCTTTTGTTTTAGCAGCTTTTTGTAGCTCATCTAACTTGGCTAAGCACATGTGTCCCCATGCCAAGAGCTCCAATCTCCCAAAATCACAAAGTGAGATGGTTAAAGTCAATGCCATTTCTACATATAAATGGCTTTAGGAAATGCATGAGAAGTTCCTTTGTTACAAGTTCTAAAGGTTTTATAAACCATTTCAAGCTAAATATCAAGAATCGGTAAAATTTCGGTATAATAGTTAATGTTAATCGCATTTATGCATATAAATGGCTTTAGGGAATGTCAAGCTCCCACGGATGAACTCTTTCAACTAGAGAAATAATGAGGGTTTCATTGATTATGCCAAATAGGTGAAGTTGTAGATGCCATAGGAGAACTAGGAAGCACAATACTTCCAATTGGGTTGCTGGATATAGCACGAAAAAGCCAAAGGAAGGACTGGCATAACATCCTGGACAACCTTTTCCCAAATATGGCACACCATATTGCAACTGATGTTGAGCAATAAAATAAGTCAAGCAAGATTTATTAACTCAAGAACATCAAGATAAGAGGCATCCATGTAATTCCTTGATATAGAATGATAATTCAATCCTGTGGCCATTCAGGCAGCATATTCTATAGTTCTCTACAAATTGTTTCATGCTTATTGGATCCATGTTTTTGATCTGCATTACAACTCCCATTGTCTCACTTAATCTATATAAGTTTTGTAGATGTATGTTGACTCCTTATGTTCCTCTAGGTAGGCTACCAAGAGCAAATCTTGAATCCATGCTAGCAGCTGCAACAATATTGTCAAATGTGGGAGCCAAAGTACCAGGTGCAACAAAGTTGGCCATCATGGGTTGCAAAATAATTGGATTAATTGGATATCCACTCAAACCAAAATTAGTAGTACATACATTTGAAATATCTGGACTCTAATATTTCCCATTTGAGCAATTCCCATTAGGAATCCCAACAAATAATGTGATAGCATACAACTTAGGTGTAATAGATGCATATTGTTGATGTAAGTGGGTACTTGTAACTTGATCTTTGGAAGTCATTCAGGTCATGTTCATGCTTGCTAGTACTTTACTATTTTAATTGAAGCCAAAGAGGGATTGTCATTGTACCTTTGTCAAAATACATGACTTGCCTAATTCATCTTCTGATTTTGTAGGATGTGAAAGCTATGGATTTTGGTTTAAAGAAACTTAGTTATGAAAATGGTTTTTTTAAGTTTCTGTAATTTCCTATGGTATTTGTGACTTAGCATGGTTTTTCTCCTTAATGGAAGTTGTTTCATCAAATTATAAGGTAACGCTTGATAGAGTACTAGCAAACCTTGTGGAATAAGAACAAAATGCATTAAATGAGTCATGGTTAACAATTCTTTCATTGTCAGATAACCCAAACTTTCCCACCCTTTTAGTTGAGCAAGCACTAGCTAACCCTGTCTTGACTAGCTGAGGATATGGTGATGGATTTCTTGAAAGAGATGCAGCTACTGTTGATGCAAATGTTTGTGAAGATTATATGCCAAGGCCCTGGACTCTCATAAGACCTGGAGTTGAAGAACAAGAGTACATACATGCCTTCAAATATTGCTACTTCAAATGCAGAGAAAGCAGATAGACAAGCATCTTGCAAATGTCTAAAACATGCCTTAGCATAAGGAGCTATTTGATTAATTTCACTATCATGAGCAATTCTATTTGGTAGTCTGGAAAAATGTCAAGAATTTGATGTAGACCTTTCTAGGTCTTCCTACAAGGAGATAAAATGTTTCCAAATCAGTTTAAGTTAGCTAAGTCACAAAAATGAAGTGAGACTTGTGAAACTTCCATATTTCTTAAATAACCAAAACCACTTTATTGTTATGAATTTCAAACTTCAACTATTGCCTGGACATTTCAAGTGTCTAGCAATAATGAAACAAACTATGGAAAAAATGATCTCTAAGAGATATATTATCCCAAATTATATTCAGGACCAATTTTCCTTTCAACTTGTAGCAGTAGAGGCTTGATACCAAAATTTTACCTGTCAATTACTAAATGTAGACTAATAGCAATGATACTAGATTCTAAACCAACATTTAAAAAGATGAAAGTACTTTTGGATTGAAGAAAAAGTGTTATTTCTTATATCTGCATGTCTACAACACACACACACACACAATGGAAATAAAACTGAGAAAAATGTAAGAAGCAAAAATTATTACAACCAAGATTTGTAGAGAATCTGTAGTCCCATGGCTTAATTCGGTTTAGAGCTAATCCCACAAATGCTTAATGGAAGAGTTAAGAATAAATTGCATATAAGATATAAAACAACCATATACCACCAATTCCATGAACAAAATTGAGGAGATTGATTCAAATGTGAAGTTCCAAAAGTGATAGAGCTTGTGCTCTCTCTATGGAAAAACAAGAAAAATCATTGTTTATAGTGAAGACCAGAGGATTGGTGTTGCCTGCAAAGTAGAGGGTTAGAGAAATAAGTGGGAATGTATTGTGGAAAATTGTGATTAGACATTGGATTCTCTTTGCTAAGAATATCTTTGGTATCAATGACCTCTTTTCTCTTAAGGATATCATTTGCAAAGCATTTGATTTCACTCTTCAAGATTTCTTTGTCCTCAAGAGAATTTAGAAAGGATGGAAAAATGTTTATTTTCTTATAATATGGAATGATGGAATCTAATGTGATCTAGACATTAGTTGAGATCTTGGCATCAGTAGTAATTAATATTTTGGTGTCTTTGAATTGCTATTGTGTTTCTCGTCTCAGTTCCAAGGTTAGGTGTCAAGTTCCTCTTAAGACAAGGGTTTTGAAAAATGGAATGACCTATTTGAATCTGAATCTGGTCAATTGATTTACATTTCAAGAACATTCCTGAAAAAATGATCTTAGTACAAATGTATATGCATGTCTTCCTTGAAATAATAAACATAACAGACACTTAAGAGAACCCTTGCAATAGTTGAGCCTCAAGAGTGGTACCACTGAGAAGAATATTTCCAGATGGTTATGGACGTTGAGAATCAAACTGTCAAGGAAAAATAATGCTATCACCTTGAGCATCCATGCTTTAGAGAATTTGAATGGCATTTCCCAGTTCAAGGAGTAGCTAGCAAGCATAGACTTGCTAGAACCAGACCCATTAATGCTTCATGTATGGTGTGATGAGAAAGAGGACTTAACCACACATTCTAGGACTGTAAGTTTGGCAGACACTTACAATCTCCACTAATGCCCAATAGTTTGGCAATATCTTCTCTAGACCTTTCCATTGGAGGGAAGCTATTTTATGGGATACTGGGTTGTATTAAAAGTCAGCTTGGCTATGCTATATATTCTTCGGCGTAATTCTCTCTTCTAAATTATATCTATGGAACTAAGATTTAATGAGACTTTTATGGGTTAAAATGGAGTTTTGTAAGTGAAATTGCTTCCATTTCTGGATTAATTAGCAAATTAGGTTTATCTTAAGCACCTACTACTTGTTCACATTAAAATATTTTTATATTGTCAGTTTATGAAAAAAAATAGAGTTGATATCGACCTAAAACAATTGTTAATGGTAAGAACGGGCCTTTCTAGGCCAATATCTATGATCTCTATGCACTGAGTAACCATTATGGAAGTACACTAGGTGATCATTACATAGCATACATAAATTTAATAGAGGAGAACTAGTGGTATAACTCTAATGACAACCAAATTTCTCCTGTTAGTGAAGATAGGATAAAGACATTTAATGCTTATGTTATTTTCTATAGAAGAGTCAAACCTGAAGATCACTTAGCAAAAAATCGAGGACTATTCACTTCATAGATATTCTTGGACTTAAAGAAAAAATTGACAAGAACTCAATTATTAGTATGGGGATGTTGGAACTATACCATCTGTGGTTTTTTTCATCCTTTATGGTCAACCGGGGAGAAGCTTCTTGATAGCTAACATGATTACATACATTTCCATGGTTTTACATCAGGCGTTGTAATGCATTGTAAAAGTTTTGGAAGAATTTGATCAATGTTATTTAAACGTGTATTCTCAGTTTATAGAAGAGTCAGATTGGCTCAACCATACAAGTGACAATTCTCTTCTAGATTGAAGCATAAAACACCTTATTATGCATAAAAAAAATTCAAGGGAAAGGAAATCAATCAATCTTGTCTTCAACCATGGTGAAATATTTGACGAACCATTTTTTTCTCACTTGCTAACACTTGTGGTCAGCTGATACCCCTTTGGTAATTTTCCTTTGAGAGTTTCAGAGCATAATCAAAGAACTCACATAATGTTCAGTTTGATCCTCTAGTGAGGAAAATGTTATAGGTCCATGTAGAGACATAAAGGAGAACCCCAACAAGTCTCCTTGCCAATCTGGATCATAACAATAGAGAGAAAAACATTCTTAGACAAGGAGGCATTGGCATCCATGCTTTTTCCCTAGAAGCCGATGAAGAGCCCTTAGAAATGAAGTTAGCCTTATATCATATTTTTTGAATGAAGGATAGAACTTGAGAATAAAATAAATAGGGAGAATCAAATTGACAATGTTGTAGCATTCTAGAATCGGTGCACAACATTGATGCCACATTCATCATTGAGAGAAGGAACTCAACCTTCTAATTGGACAGAAAAACTATTCCTTTCCTTTGTTCCTAGATTTATGTGAAGCATTTTCTGATGTGCCAGGAAGGGGAGGAAAGGTAGATTCTTCAAGAGGGGAGTTAAGTGCTCTCCTACTCATTGTAGTGAGATACCCAGGAGGATCAGTTGATACAGTACTTGTGGAAGAACTTGCTACCATGTTAGAGCTCTCTCCAAAATTAAAATTCTCAACAATTACAGTCAGCATGGATTCGTGAATGGCATTCTATTTATCAAGCATCTCACTGCTGGCTGGATTAGCTGAAGAAAGTCGACTATTCATGTTTCGCCCTCATCCTCTAGCAACTTGTTGAGACTCACGCTCACTCCCTGGACGCCTATATTGAAGACTAATAGGAATCTTCATGGCATTTGAATCACAATATTTAGCAAATATGATCCATAGCTGAGCAAGAAAGTTGAAAAGACTGAAATAGGAGATCAATGCACATATCCACATATATCAGTACGAGGGGCATTGATGCTTTCCATGTATAAGATTTTACAGTAGAAATAGGGATAAAAATATGCAAACAAGGGCACTCCATTATTTTCTTGTAAAGAGAATATATCAAATTCACGTCACATGACAATTTTCAAAGCAGCAACAAATGACAAGAAATAACAAAAAGACACCCTGAAACAGCCAGAAAACAATAAAATAATTAAGCCACAAGCACTGCCTCAAAGCAGAGTGGGATGTGCACAAAGGCCAAATTAGAAGGATAACAAGCAATTGCATTTGAGAGGTTAAGTTCAATGTTGCATAGGGACACATCCCTCAGGGTGGATGCCCCCACATTTCCCAGACTCCAGAGGTGCATTGCACCTTGGGAAACATTGCACTTTAAAAAATGTTTCCCCAGTGTCAAGACACGTTTCCCCAAAGGAGTGTCTGGGAAACCCCCTCAAAAAGGGGGCCATATGAACAACAAGTACACACAGATCTGAACACTCAATATTGCATCTGCATTCAATAACCAAAGAAAAATAATACATAGCGATGGCACAAATCCTAGCAGACTGTCAACGAATTAGCAATAATCCATCCAGACGATCTTCTTTATAGATGAGATGTTGTGGTCAAAATCTATCCTAGAGGAGTACACCCTAATCTGCATCAGAGAACCATTCCTAGGAAGGTGTGCCCATTAGAAGGGAGTGCAAGTATGCATGCATATATCTCTTCCAAGGATCTATGCCCCATCTATTCTTGGAATCTTTCACATGCAAAGCACTGTAAATAAAACAGAACAACAATATACTTAACGATAAAAATAGAAGCTATTATAAAGAAATAAAAGCATGTATTGTTATAAATTTATGACAACAGTTAAAATTGGAAAAACCTATGGCTATTGCAAATATGCACCCTCTAATACTGCCTACATATCCACTGTTGTTGTACCTCCCACACTACCATGCCTCAACATCCCATGAATGTGCACAAAATACTAGGTGATCTTGTCATCATTGTTGCACCACGATGAAGAAGCTTGTCTCTTTGATTCATATATATAATAAGGAGTTGTTTTTAGTGCGATTTTTTGGACTTTCTAGTGCTGGAATCTGACGAAAAATTTTGAGGTGAAGATTGCAGGGGTTACCCATCAACCTTGTGATTTTAATAAATTCCTATGAGAAATTAGACCAGAAAAACCCACCAAAAAAACTTCCAAAAAATCTCACTAAAAACCACTCTATATAATAATGAAAAACACTATTGGTTAAAATAAAATAAATTCAAAGTAATTGATTACTTAAACTAAAGTAATAATATAATATAAAAAAATAGTAGGATTAACGGAATAAGAAATGGAAAAAACATGTGTCCTTCTGCAAAATCATATATTCAAATTTAATGGATAATACAAATCCACTTGCATTGCGCCCATAAATATGCTTGCAGTATCAACACTCTTGGAAGTGGAATTTCTAACTCTCATTGAAACATCATCAACCTATAGAAGTTGGCCTGTGGATTAAGTATAATCATGAAATTCCAATTTTGTGAGGAATGGATGGGGTTTTGGAAAGCATCAGGAAAACCAGAGAGAAGAAAAGATGATAAAGAAGACTAGGTCCAAGATGGATCCCTCGATATCAATGTGATCTTATAATCACCCTATGAGCGACCTCAGTTGAAGATTTATTGAATAAAGGTATTACAGACTCATGTGCTGGTGTGTGTCTATGTTATTTAGGCAACGGATCGATTAGATTTCCAATACACAGACATTTAAATGGGAAGACAACAGAGAAATATAGTAAGAAAACACAAGAACACAAGAAATTAATAAGGAGTTCACCCTATTTTCTAGGGCTATGTTATAGACATTTTTGTGCCTTACAACATTGAGCATGAAATGTCCATAATCTAAGGGATCCAAAGTCCCTAAACATGTTGTTCCTACCCCTAGAGGAACAAGGCTAACTAACCACAGCAATTCACAGAAGTTCTCCACCTGAAACCACTCAAAAATAAGTCAATTCAGGATCATGTCAACTGCTCCACTGAGCATCTGCGCTGAATGTCAACTGCTACACTGGCTACCTGCGTTGAATGTCAACTCCAACACTAGCTACCTGCACTGAGAGAGTTTGGACATGTGGCAGACTCATTCCTCAAGGTGTCAGAAGCCAGGAAGCTTCCAAAATGACACTTGCCTCAGGGAATTCGACTGGTGATGAGTAAGAGGTTCCAAATCTCCAAGTGGAAGCAAGAACCTCCAAGTGGACTCAAGAACTGAGAGAGGGAGAGGACACTAGTCAGATCTCAAGCTGACTCATCCTCTCTCCAAAATAACTATATATAGATCTCTCCTCCATGAGATCTAGGGGCTGGAATTTTGTTATTGCAAAGAATTGCTATTGGTTTGAGACTAGAAACATTGGGTGCTTAATGCTTTGAAGGGAGCTAAAGAAGGAATTCCATTCTGCTGGGAAGGAGATGATGGATTGGAGCCCTCTGGGTTGTATCTCTTCCTGAACCTTGTTATCAATCAATAAAGCTATCTTGGTTTTCTCCTATATACTGGTGTATTTGTATGATTGCATTAGTGTATCTGATTTACTTCTAATCCTGAATCATTTATGAATATGTATATTTGCCTTTGTGTTGTGTTCTTCTCTTGTCGCAAGTAGCTGTTCTCTTGTCACAGGTAGCTGTTCTCTTGTGATCTCGTGGGAATCAAGTAGCTGTTCTCTTGAGCAAGCGAGGAGGCAAGTAGCTGTGAACACCCAAAGAGAAGAGGATCTAGATCGAGGGACAAACGGAAGACAATGGTAAGTCTATCGATCTCCCCTCTTTCACATTTCATAAAGGAAGAAGCCAGAATAGCTGTATCTGTTTGTTGCTAAGGCACTGTCACACCTTAGGTGGATAGGATCGTCCTGCATAGGCATTTTTCCCCACAACAAATTGGCGACTCCGTCGGGGAAGTTTGTTTTAGTCATTTTATTTGTGTTTACATCATTGTTTGCTTCATAGACTCAGCAGCAACAATCGAACTGCTTCTGCAAAGTAGACTGTTGCTGCCTTGATCCTTCACTGGATTTTGTCTATGATCTGAACAATGGACTCACAAATGACTTGATGATCCTTTGTGATAGTCTTTAGTACCCTCTCAAAGCATCCCTCTGTTTATACCTTGCTTGTGTTTCTGATTTGGCCTGAAACAGTTGATTTTTGAGCATTTTATGACCCAGAACCCGGGGGAAACGAGAGTTTCTCCTTCAGTGCAGACACTGTGAAGGTAGTCTGCATTTCAACGTAGGTCCCGTGAAGGCTACCTGCGCTGAATGTCAAACCCACAGTGTTATACTTGTGCTGAACCAGTTTAGCCTTGTGCAGCTGGGGTTCTCTGCTGTCTGTTGCCCTTTTTTGATCTATGTTTTTGCAGCCTTTAACCAGCATAAGTACCAGTCTGATAACCCCTTTTCTTTGCTTAGATTCCGCCTCTTTTGTACAAAAAGACTGTGAGTGTTTTTATGTGTTTTTACGTCATTTACAGTTTTCCTTTGCATGAGTGAAATAATCATCCTATAGCCCTTGATTCAGATCTGATTGACTGTGATCTTAGGAGAGAGTTCATTGGCTGTTTACAGTTGATTATCATTTGCTTTTGCTTATTGGTTTGAGTTTGTCTCTTTTAAATGTTGAAACAAGTATTCATTTCAAAAGTCGCAAAGTGATTGTAATCTCTTCTACCCTTGTTGTTTTCGAAAAAGTAAACTTGTTTGTATCTGTCATTTAAAAGCAAATTCAAAGTTGTACAAAAAGCTTTCTTTGTAGGCATCTATACTGAGAAAGTGGAAAACAAACACCTGCATTGTGCTTTTGCATTTGATAGTTTGCATGTTGGATTTAGGAAAAGTGCATTAGAGTGTGTTGATTGCTCTTTGAGAAAAGATGGTGTCTTTCTTTTCCCTTAGTAGCTAGGATTTTCAAAGTTGAAAAGATAATAAAGCTTGCTTATCATCTTTAGACTGCATTTAGGAATTTGTATCATACATCTCGTGGTGAACCTTGAAAGGCAAACTTTAAAAAGATCAACCTAAAATAAACTGAATGAACCTAACAACGCTTTGTAACATAACACACAACATAGAGGTCTAGGCTAGAGACGTGTTCTGGCGTCGTTAAGCCTAGTGACTGTCGATCTCGTGGAAGGTGGGTGATTCCTCCTGAGGGACGATAGCGCTAGTACGGATTGTGCTCCCACGTACCGTCGCGTATATATTGGGAGACCCCTATAGGCATATATCCTTTATCCTTAGGAAGCCGTGTCGGCCGCCCTACTGATCGCAATGCAGTGAACACAGCATTCACGAAGATTGACCGCCCGTACCTTAAAAAGTATTATGTGGTTTTGTGAAAAGTTTGGCACACCCTCTGCCTAGATCTCCAGAGCAGTTTCTTTTGGCCTTTTTCAGACTCTATAACAGAAAAAGTCCATCCGAGCATTTGTCACTTCGGGCTCGTTAAAACATCGAAGGAGACTAGAGTCATCTTTAGCTTTTTCTCGACTCTTTAAAAGTGAAAAAGCAAGTTGTGTCTAAAGCGTCTAATAAAATTCATTCAGTTCGGAAACACACTTTCCCCTTTTTTTATTTTAGTTGATGGAGTAATCCGCAATCGTGGAAGAAAGTCAATTGAAACCCCGTCGTTCGCGGAGGCTCACGAGTCAACCGTATTTGTCTCCAGAATCGAAAACAGTACGGACAAAGCGAACTCGTTTAACCGGTTCAAAATCTCCTATCAAAGTTAGAACAAGTGTTTCGACAACGTTTGAGATTCCGGTTACTCCAAACATTTCTGGAAACCCTGCCTCTATAGAAGAAGTTCAACAGCCACAGAGGGACAGTAACACTGATCCTAGTCTAGGGGCAAATACTTGTGCTATTGAGCCAGTTCCATCTGTAACCGGTTCAGAGAGTCTTGCTCCTCAAAAAACTGTTGCTGTCGATTCAACCCCTTCTTTGGCACCAGAAATATTTTACGGACCTGACGGTCTTCCTCTTCCACCGGGTTTGATTGCGATAGAGGAAATTGCAGAGGACCCGCAAGCAAGTACTCCAACCCATTTTGGAGTCGGGGTCACTCTATTTCCTTCATCAGAAATTAATCCACCGTAAGTGGAAGTTCCTGTAGAATCGCTAGGCAATCTATTGGATAGACTCAAAATGTCTGAACAACCGTCAACATCTAGGACTGTGTCGAATGACATAGTGACAGCAGAAGCCCCTGCCGTCACTCCGACAATGTTTTCCGGCATACCATCTGTCCCGACTAGCTCACACCAGTTAGAAGGAGTCCACCAAGGGACTATTTCGACAGTGTGGTCTGTTCCAGTCTGTTCATCTGGAATAATATCCGGAAACTCTTATGTTGAGACTCGCCAGATTGATCCATTTGGAGGTCAATTTGGGCAATCCAGTCCCCAAGGAAAAACAATCCCCTTGAGTTCCGGATTGCTACCGTATGGGGGGCAGTATGCCCTTTCATTACCCCCTCCGGGAGGGTATCCATACGGGAGTTCACAACAGCATTCAGGTTATACTGGAATTACATCAAGTGGTTGGGTACCTATGCTACCTCAACAACCAAGGGTTGTATATTCTATGCAACAGTGTGTACCTATGTCGAACATCCCGACCACACCGGCTATTGTAACAGTGTCACAAGTTCAAGCGATGCCTGTTGTATGTCAACCTCAGATTTCTCAGGTTGTAATGCAACAACCCCTTGACCCTGGGTCACAACCACAATCGCCAACTGGTGGGGCGACATAGGTCCAAACGAGTACAATTACCCCACACCTTGGTCCAACGGTTAGTATAGCGCAACAGAACATGGCTTCTCAACCATGGCTAGTGCAATACCAACAACCACAATTCCAGCAAATGTACCAAGGTTCTGAGCAGCAGATCTTTGCGAACAGTGGACAACCGTATATTCAAAACGGTCAAAACCAACCGCTTTACAGTGGTCAAGTCCACCAACCGTATCAGTCATACCAATATCAATTACATTATGCTGGTATGCAAAGGCCCACTGCTCAGGCGATTCCATCGTATCCTGGGTACGCCTCACCTAACCTGAATCAACAGTTACCATTCGTGGCAACTTTAGAATTACCAGATTTACACCGATTAACGAACGATCTAATTGCTTACGCCCCTTTGTGGCCAGCGATTCCTCACAAGCTTCCATCGGACATTCCTAAATTCAATGGAAATCCAGGCGAAGACCCGTCGAATCACGTGATGACTTTTCATCTGTGGTATTCGTCGAACACCCTGAACGATGATTCGATAAGGCTTCACCTTTTTCAGAGGACATTGACAGGTCCAGCGGCTAAATGGTATATTGAATTACCTAGAGCCTCTTTCGACAATTTTAGCTCCCTAGCCACGACTTTCTTAACCCATTTTCAATTACCGATAAGGTATGAAACTGGAACAGAAATCTTGACCAACTTCAAGCAGACGACAGCCACACATATATCCGATCATATACATGAATGGCGTCGTCGTCGTAGGATGGTTAAAACATACATTCTCGATCAGTTGTTAGCTGAATGGTTTATAAAGTCGTTACTGTTAACACCCAGGTTGTTCCCTATGACTCCCAAGGGAATACGGCCGGGGTAACCACTAACCAATCTTTGGATCACTGTTCCTAGCCAAACTGTGATCAGAGAGGGCTCTCTCTTTATGATTTGCAACTGTTTGTAATAGGGTTTTAGGCTAGCTATTATGTACTGATTTTTTGTTTATGTTTTGGTTGATGAAACTCCTTTTAGGTTCTAGTGAAGTAGTTTTCTGAGAGATTGAGTACCATTGGGCAATGGAGTCTGTGGCTATATGTTTTTGAAACTTTGAGATGAAAGATGGAACTTACAGGGCCATTTGAGTGCTTAATAGAACAGGTTTTTTTATTAAATTACTGGAAACAGGTAATACAAACAGTGAAAGCATTTAAGAATTTTCACTTGTTATCTATATGTTCCCAACAGACAGCTTTGAGAGGAGAAAACAGAGGTCTTAGGGGGAAAATTCAATCCCTGAGAATGACTGTCACAGTAAAGACACAGTTTTGAAATGCAGCAATTAAGAATTACAATTCTGTCACTGTATCTGAGGAAAACATGTATAATAGCTCAGTTTGAGTCCAGGGTAAACATTGTTAAATCCTGGGACTATACTTTCACCTTGCTATCAAGTGTAAAAACATTTGAACAACAAAAGAGAACAAAAGACTCAAAAACACATAACAAAGAGATTTGAGAATACTTGCTGTTTTATGCAACACCCTGGAATCCTGTAACATTCATCTTTCACCACAATACATCAAAGAACACCAAGCCTTGGAAATTCCATTCTTCCTTTGTATTAATTCTCTGAAAATATTACAATGAGCTAGAGCTTTTCCAAAGAAAATAACAACAACCTTTTTCACTGCTGTGAAGGGTGAATATATACTTGCGGTCATTTACAAAATATCTGAGTCATGAGTTATCTCAGATTTTACTTTCTTACCAACTACTTAAGATATTATGGCCACAATTTAATGCAGCATTGATTACAGAGTACAGGCATTTTAATGCTCTGTCAGAAGATATTTTAGCCTTTGGAGACAGCTAAGTCGGTCGAAATATTCTGAGTAAATGCTGGAACATTTGTCTTTAATGCTTTGTACGCTGTGCCTTGGACCTGTCACCTGTGATTGTGACTGTTGCTTGTGGTGAGTCAATGGTCCAGCTGAGTTGGCTCAGCCTCTGCTTCTTCCCTGTATCTATCTTTCCTCAAAACTGTGCCTGCGCATGTATGCTTATTTGCCTGTAGAAATAGCGCTACTGATTCTGGCCTGACAGAACTGTTTGTGTCAAATTTCTCCAGGCATCCTGTGTGGGCAGCTGGTGTGCTAAGATTGCACCCAGAGTTTCATCTGCTTCTGTAAATTTGAAGAAGTTAGGTGGTGTATCAAACAGATGGTCAACTTCATTCATGAGGAAAAACAGGTTCTCCACTCTGTCATACATACTCTGCCCGGTGGCTGGCCCTGGTTCTGCTGAAGTGCTGGGTGGTTGTGCAATCTCTGCCACTGCATGTGCATCAATCCTCTTATTATAATTGTCCAGGGTGAGCAGTCTTCCTACACTGCTTAGGATGCTGGGGAGGCCTCTGTTCTGCAGTGTCACGAATTTTTCCAGGAATCTATTGATTTCAGTTTGCATATCCTGGGTCCTCCTTTCCAATGTTCCAACTAAGTTCCTTAATGTAACGACTCTCTTTGCTACAGCAATTGCTTCTGTCATGTTAGTGATTCCCATGACAGCTAATTGAGAGCTAGTCTTATAGTTCAGAGTGTTGATTATCCTTGTAGCAGCTTCTGGCATGTGTCCAAGGCTCGCCCTGGCTCTCTGTATTTCTTTGTTTGCTTTAGTGATGAGCACCATTTGCTCATCCATGGTCTCAATATATTGCCACTGTTTGGCAATGGACCTTCCAATGTTGCTCCATAGCACTGCTTTCATTTCAGCTGTCACCTTTTCTAGTGCAAGCTCCTTCTCTAGTTCAGCAATTCTTCTCTTAAGAGCTTTTACCTCTCTGTCCTTGGCTGCCTCATTCTGTTTGCTCTTGTCAAACCTTTCATTTACCTTAGTCAAGGTTTTCTTAAGCTCATCCAGCTCTTTGATTTGAGATTCCATGGCTTGGATCTCAGCTTGCAGCTTTTGCATGTCTAAGCTAGCAGCCTGTTCTGATGTTGTAGTTGTTGCTGCTGTGGATGGTGCTGTAGTTTCTGTTTGCTGAGGAGGAGGAGTAGTCTTTGGAGGGATTTCCTCAAGATTTATTATGACAGGAGGAGGCTGGGAGGGTTGGCCCTCTTCTCTTTGCTTCAGTGTTTCCTGTAGTGCTGCCTTTGCAGCTTCAGTTTGTCCCAGCTGGTCTTGAGTCCTAACCAGCTCTTTGTATAGGGATACCAACAGATCTGTAGCATCCTTTTCTTGCCTTTGTTGGGCAACTTCATCTGTTTGTGGATGGATGGTGGCCGGGAGTTTGATTTTCTTTCTTAGGGCTGCCATATCTGCATCTCTTATCTTCAGGAGCTCTTGGATGCCTTTGACATCTTTAGGATCATGCCCTATCTCTATGATTACCTCTTCCAAGGACTTGATCCTATTGTCATTGGCTTGTGATGAAGCTCTTTCTAACTCCAGCTGAGAAGCTGTGTTGTCCAGGCTGCTCTTTAATTTATAATTCTCCAATGTCTCATCTGCCAGGGAGGCATACACCATTTCACCAGTCTGCTTATGTAGTTCAATCTTGTCCATGGGGTGTATGTCTTTGGCAAGAACCTCCATGTTGGTTCTTAGATAGTCTGAGGTGGACTGAGGCTGCAAAGTTGTAGGCATGAAGTGGCTCATTATCATTTTGCCTTCGCTCACATCGAAAGCAGACATGAGTCTTTGCTGGTTGCTAGGAGCTAGGTTCAGCAAGTGATCGTACAGCTGCACTTTTATTGGATCACTCCTCCTCTTGATGTCAATGAATTGCTGTTTTATACTTGACTGCCCCTTTCTTGTTTGACCGGAGGAGCTGACCTCTCCTCCCATTGTCATGTCATGTCCTCGCTGGGATGAGCTGGCCGAAAGTTCTCCACTGGGTGGGCCCATGCCCATGGCTTGCCTTACTGCTATGTCCTCCTCTTGGGAGTCATTCAGTCTCTGTCTCTTCTCACCCCTGATGAAAGATGAGGTGTGGGGGGTCTCTCTCTCTCTTTTCCTTGTCACATCCTCCTTTTGTGGTGTTTGGAGGACTGATGTGTCTATATTGGTGTCTGTCCTGGGAGGCACATTTGTTTGAGGCTGCTGCTCAGTATTGCCAGGTTGATCTGTCCCCTTCTCCTGCTGCAAGGGCTGTTCACTGGACTGTGCCTTTTCTTGTTGTTGCCCCAGTTCCTGCTGTTCCATTTCTTCTTGCTGCTGTAGCAAGGTGTCCACTTGTTCCTCTGTCAATACAGGTGGCTGTTCCACCTGTTTACCTTTGTCTTTGCTTGCTGCCTGGGATGTCTTCTCAGTGGTTTGCTGCTGTGCTGCTGAAGATCCAGCAGCTGTTCCACTTTGCTTTCTGTAGGAGTGGGGCACCTGTGCACAAGTTTCCAAGTCAGTTTCCTTTTGTACATTCCTGGCTTCTTTCTCAAGCAATTCTACCTCAGTGAGTTGTTCTATTAGTGTACCCTCTTCCCAATCTAGTGCATTGGCATACTTTTCTATTTCCGGTTGTCTTTTATGTGCATAGTTGCCCAGTCTGTATCTAATTCTCCTGAGGGAAATACTATGATTGGGGTCATAAGGAATCCACTCAAAACTGGTCTGCAATCTGAGGCCTTCCAGCATGCTGTGTGCCTCTTTCCATCCTTCCTCTTTCTTGTTATACAGGAAGGAACCTAGCTGACTTCTTACCTTCAATTGTGACTTCTTGTTTCTACTCTGAAAGTGAAGGTAATCTGAGTTCCCAAACTGCCTGAAATACTCCAGGGCAAAAAGCCTCATGGGGACATACCTTGGCAATCTAAATGGGTTCAATTCACAGCCATATATCCTAATGACTGTGTGGTTCTGGTAGAAGTACCAGTTGCCAATATTGTAGGATTTATTCAGATGTAGAATCCTCCTCATTTCATCGGTTAATCTAGGAGGAGGAGTACCTTGCAGAACTGTTAGGGCCGGATGAACAAATAGATCAATGAACTCACAGTATGTATAGGGTGATACTGAGGTAAAATGAAACATAGAGGTCCAGAAAACAACTGATCTTGGGCTTCCTTGGGCATTGAGTGGCCTCAAAGGAACTGAGAAGGTAGCTGGCTGATAGAAAAGAAATAAATGATAGATATATGAGGAGTACCTAAACAGTCTCTCCCTTTTCAAATTCATGAACTGATCATGGATTTTCTCTGCTATGTAAGTTGCATAATCATACTGCACAGCTGGAGGCTTACCAGGGGCAAACATGGACAGCATTGCCATTATACTTTCATCTACATCTTCCAGCCCCCTGAACCCTAGGACATAGCTAATTAGGTCCACCAGCATTCTGCCCAACTCATTCAGACAATGGTACCCAATAGGAGGGGTTCTGACTGTTTCAGAGCCTGATATGACAAAAAGTTGGTTGATTTTGATAATCTGGTCACTGGACAGCTTGATCCCTGTGTTACTCAGATTCTGCATGGACAGAGGGGTCTATTTCTTGGCTGTATTGAAGTGCAGCATCTGGTTTATGCTCTCTGGGGTGATCTGGAACAGGACTAGGCCTGTGGGGCTTATGATTGCCCTTTGGCTGGGGTCATAGCATTCCTGGCAGCTGTAAATGAGCTCTGGCATTGGATTGACTTGGGGAAGGTTGTATATGGGCAAATTTGACTCCCAAATCCCCAAGATATCTGCTCCACTGAGGTGCTGGGCTCTTAGTTCATTCAGCATTAACACATTATACTTGGTTCCCATGGGAAACCAATCCAGCATTTGGTAGTCCATGTCTCCCAGGGCTTTCCATGCTAGTTCTTGGTGAGGTGCATTGATGGGCTTAATGTTTAGTGCAATAGGGGTCTCCATAGCTGTTCAGGTTACCAAAATTGCAAATAGACAGGTGGAATGGTGAAAACACAGTCTGGAGACAGTCTTCTGTGGAAACAGTTGAGGTTTTGAGTATTCAAGGGGAATTCTCTCAGTAGCAATTGAAATACTACTGGAGTCTAGTGATAGAACCTCTCTGTGGTGTGACTGAACTCTCTAACAGGGTGAAATATGTCTATTAGCAATTCTGCCGGGAAAACGCAGAATTACAGAGGTTTAATGGGAATTGCAGGTTTTTAGGGCTCTGCCATTGTTTCTTGGCCCTCACAGTGACAATGCTGGATGAATGAAGGGGAATGAACGGTGTAAATCTAGTCTTTGTGGTTCTATTATCCCTGTGAGCAATTTTGAGCTTAATGAAGGTCGTATGGAGGGCGAAATGGTCTAAATACCTGTAATTCGACGAGCAGAGGTTGAGACACAGGTGCACAGGTGCTTTCTGAGGAGGTCGCCCGGGCTAATCGACTGGTTGGCGAAAATTCGAGCTCAAACGGTCAAGCAGAGCGCTCAGTAAAAACACAGTGAAAATGGTAAAAACACGGGAAAATTTGGTAAATATGGGTCATTTTACCATTTGGCGCTTTTTTTTCTGCTGACGTCAGCATGACGTCATTGGTGGGTCATGGTGAGGTGACGTCAGCTGACGTCATCGGGCGACGTGGCAGTGGGCGACTGGTCAAAGGTGAGGCGAGGTGGAAGCCCAGTCAGCAGTGAGGTGGGCCAATAACATAAGCGGGTACGGGCAGGCAACGACGTGGCGGTGAATTAGCGGCGGGTAGGTGGCGGTTAACGTGCAACGGTCACGGTTAAGGCCTTAACCGTCGCAGTCTCCCGGGGCGGTTAAGGTACGGCGCGGAGGATGTCAGAGCGGGCTCCGAGATGGTTTAACGCCCGACGCGTGGAGGAGGCGTGACAAGGCGCAACGTCACTTCCCCGGAAGTTAACGTGCGGTCACGGGAGGCGCTCCGATATTGCTGTAGGCCGTCGGATCTGGTGGGCTTGATCCGACGGCTGGCGGAGGGGTAACATGCGCCTTTGATATTATGGGCGGAAAAATCAAAATTTGTGGGTTTTATGTGGGTTTTTTCAAATGTTTTGATTAAACCACAATGCGGTAGGATTGGGAAACGTGCCAGAGGCGGGCATTTGACCTTTGCAAAGGTTTTATAGGCAAAATGGGTTCGGAAAGTGGGTTTTAGCAATGCAGAGGTGATTTGAAGGCAAATTGTCTTGCAGCAAAAGGGAAATGGGTGGAATAGGTTCACCAAAGTGGCCAGATGCCATTTGGTCCCTTTTTTGAAAAATACACGGCTATTATGCCTAGGGGAGGGAATATACATAAGATTTGGGGTTTTATACACCTTAGTGTTAATACTATTAGGGGTAGGGGTAAGATAAGGGATGTTATATAGTAGAATTAGGAGTTAATATGAATGAAGGAGGGGGATTTAGAAAGGGAGTGTTAGTGATGGAGTAGAGAGGGAAAGAGAAGAAGTTAGTGATGCTCTTTGCTGTAATTTCATGGAATTCACCACTTTGTTTGCTGATAGATCAATTGCCTTGGCAAGAGACCTATTGATACTTGTGTAATGGTGATCATATTCTTTCTGCAACCACAACTGCCTACCCAACTATTTTGCCTAGCATTTTTTGTTTCTTCTTGGAGGGGCACTTGAACTTGCAACCCTCAATTGCCTTTTCTTTTCTTTGGCTTTTTCCTCTTTTTCTCTATCTACTTCTACCCTTATGTCCTCCAAGGTCCCAGATTAAACTTTTGGGAACCTTTGCTTCTCTACCTGAGCTACTTGTCTGCCAAGATTAAGCTGTTTGGACAGACCTCTTTCTCTATTCTACAACTCAAAATTGAAACATGGCATGATCCAGATTAAACTGTTGAATCATCCACAAAAATTGAAATAAGGTCCTCAATACTTGAAACACTTACCCAGCTCTTGCTTTCTAGGAAATATGGGATCTTTGGGATACCAAAGCAGAGCATATTTGGCTTTTCTCTTGTCAATCATGAAATATGAAACCTATTACTATAGGTATCCAACAGTGGCTCCACATGGGGATGGTTTTTCTTTTGAAAGACCAAGAACAGCAGGTCAGATTGCCTTGTTGCATGACTGCCCATCTTTGTCTTTAAAATCTGCTGCATATAATCTGTCAAAACAGTGTGCTTCTTTCTTGGAGAACCTCTGATTCTATCTGCCTGTTGCTGCTAGGTGCAGCATTTGGGAAAACCTCTTTATACAATTTAAATCACAAGAGAATATGTACAATTGCATATATACAATGAACCTCTGAATTTCTATCATAGTGAACAGTCAAAATAGTGCTTGAGCATCCTGCCATTGACAGGACCTTCATCCAGCTCAGTTATAGTCAAGCTTTTTAGGAAGTAGGTGTTATTACCTTGTACTGCTTGGACAGCAAATGGTCCTTTCCATAAAGAATCAAACTTCCCATGTTTTCCTTTCTCTTCTCTTCTTGCATCCCACTTTAAAACTTTGTCCCCCACATTGAAATCTTCAGCTTTAGTTCTTCTGTCAAAGGCCTTTTTCAGTTTCTCTTGTAGTATCTGCACTCTGCTGAAAACTTGTTCTCTGGTCTGCTGTAGACAAATTATCTGGTTAATCCTTCTTTGCATGTCATTTGGCTCTGCTTGGCTTTCTTGTAGAAGTTTCATAACTGGCACTCCTAGTGATGAAGGAAATCTGGCCTCTAATCCATAGACTAACTCATATGGGCTGGTCCCAATTGATCTTTTGGTGGTTAATCTGTCTGCCCATAAAGCATTTACTAGTTTCTTATGCCAGTTCTTTTTGTTCTCTTCCAGCACTTTCTTTATGATGTTTATCAGGCTTTTGTTTGATGATTCAGCGAGACCATTTCCTTGAGGATAGTAAGCTGTAGAATGGCCCAAAGTAATGTGAAATTTATGGCAAAAGTTTACCATCTTCTTGGATCTGAAGGCAGCAGCATTGTCTGTTATTATCTTGTCTGGGCAGCCAAATCTAGCCAGTATATTGTTCTCCAAAAATTGAATGATTACTGAATCATTTGCTTGTCTGCATGGGGCAGCTTCAATCCACTTGGTGAAGTAGTCTGTTGCTGTTAGAATCCATCTGTGTTGTCCTGAAGATGAGGGGTGAATTTCTCCAATGAAATCCAAGCCCCATTGTTGAAAAGGTCTCTCTGTTGCAATGGGCCTCAAAGGGAGTGGCAGCAACTGTCTTTTGCCTTCAAACAGTTGGCACTTGTGGCATGATGTTGTGAATTTCTTCATATTTGAGAACATAGTGGGCCAGTAATAACCAGCCCTTAATATCTTGTCCACAGTGGACTTCCAGTACAAATGTCCACCACAGTCTCCAGCATGGAATTCTTGCATAATATTGTCAGTTTCACTCTCAAGAAGACAGTGCAGCAGAATACCTTCATGGTTTTTCCAGAGTAGATTCTCATCTATCACACAAAATTTAGATGTTTTCATTTTTAGGAACCTAGACTTGGTTCTGGACAGTCCTGGGGGAGCACACAGGTTTTGTAACACATAACAGATATCAGAGTACCAGGGAGATTGTTCAAAGGCTACATTGATCTTTGGAGTCGCCAGCTCTGTTTCACTGTCCATTTGGTTGATATCTAAAGCTTGGAAATTTGCTTCTGTCATTAACTTGGCCAAACCTTGCCCTTTTATCAGCTTTGTAGGCTTTATTTCAATGTCAAATTCAAGTATGTTTGCAATCCATTTTCCTCTCCTTCCCTCTAAGTTTTCTTGTGTGAGAATGTTTTTGACAATAGGACTTGGTACATAAGCTACAACATGGGAGTAAAGGATGTAAATCCTAAAGTCTTTGATGGCTTTGATCAAGGCATAGGCTTGTTTCTCCATTATTTGGTACTTTAGGGGGGCATCCCTAAGAGCTCTGCTGAAAAAAGCAATGGGCTTTTCATTCCCTTGGTCATCTTTCTGTAATAAAACAGCAGCAATAGTGTGTTGGGAGGCAAAGGAGAAAATGATGAAGTCTCTGTCAAACTGAGGGTTAGTTAACACTGGGGTTTGAGTCAAGGCCAATTTTATACTTTCAAAAGCTTGTTTTGCTTCAACAGTCCATTTGACCTTTGAATCTTTCTTTAGCATATTGTTTAATAATCTGATTAACTCTGCTAAATTTGGGATAAACCTTCTCAAAAAGTTGATTTTTCCCAAGAATCCTTGCAGCTCTTTGACATTCCTTGGGTGAGGCATTTGTAGGATAGCTTGTATCCTATCTGGATCAATTCTTATGCCATCTTTCGAAATGATGTGTCCTAGAAGTTTCCCTTCTTCTAAGCCAAATAAAGACTTCTTGGGGTTTAAGGAAATACCATATTTCCTGCATGTTATGAAGATTTGTCTCAGATGTTTCAAGTGTTCTTGGTCAGATTTTGAAAAGGGTGTAAGATCATCTAAGTAAATGACCAAGAAATCATGAATTTCCTTTGCAAAAGCAATGTCCATTGCTCTCTGAAATGTTGCCCCTGCATTTTTCAATCCAAAGGGCATCTTCACATACTTGAAAGTACCCCATGGGGTAGTAAATGCAGTCTTGTCTTGATCATCAGGGTGTACCAGGATTTGATTGAAACCTGAGAAGCCATCCAACAATGATATTCTTGAGGCTCCTACTACTCTTTGAAGGATGTGGTCCATTTTGGGTAAGGGATAATTGTCTTTGAGTGACACTAGGTTCAAATTTCTTAAGTCTACACAAAGTCTAATCTCACCAGTTTTCTTTCTTGTAGGGACCAAATTTGAAATCCACTCAGAAAACCTGATTGGTGCTATGATCCCAGCTTTGAACATTTTTTGTAATTCCTTTTCAATGGAAGGAAGAAGCACAGGATTGATTCTTCTCAATTTCTGTTTGAATGGTTTTTGATCAGGCTTGAGGGGAATGGTGTGCTGGATAACAGAGGTATCATAAGACTTCAAGTCTTCATAACCCCAGGCAAAGACATCTTGGAACTCTTTAAAGAGATCAACATATTTGGGTTTTTGATCAGGGGGCAAAGCAGCAGATAGCTTTATTATTTTAGGCTTGTCAGTGGTACCAATGTTACATTCTTCAATTGTTGCATCTAATGGCTGCATCTTTGGTTTCTGGGGACATCATTTGAGTCAAAAATGTCCTCTAGTGGGGTAAGGCCTGCTGGAAGAAGATTGTCTTTGAGTTGTATGATTTCATCTTCAGCGTTGCTTAGCTCTTCACAGTCAATTTGGTGAATTTGCTGAATGTTTACTTTGTTGAAAATGGTTGGACTGAGTAGTTGTTTTGCTGTCCTAGGTGACATTGGGTGGGCAGACTGTTGAAACTGTAATTGTGATTGACTTGCTCCATCAACTGTTTGAGATTGACTTGCTGTCTCAAGGTCAATATTTAATCCTGTAAACTCTTGTTGCAAAGTTAAAAAGTTGTTTATTTGCCTATCATTCTCAAATACTTGCCACTCTTTGACATTGTTTGGAATAGAAGGCCTATATTTGACTTCTGCTGTGAAACAATTGTTGGGTTGTAGTGGGAATTTGAAGGTGCTGGCAAATGTTGCCAAGCTGTGAGCATGGAGATTGTGGCCCCTAGGAATCTTTGTGATAATAAACTCGGAGAAAGTTTCTAATATTTCAATTACAGCAGACCTATAGGACCTTAATCTTTTGTCATTGGTGACAAAATCCCCTTTTACTTGTTGAATTACTAGATCAGAGTCCCCCATGATTGAGAGGCTATGTGCTTGTAATGATTTTGCAATCTTGAGGCCTAGTAGCAGAGCTTCATATTCTGCCATATTGTTAGTGCATTTAAAGTTCAATCTATAAGCCCGGCCTTGTGCACAGGCTTTCTCTTTGTTATGTATCCATACTCCAGCTCCTGCCCCTAACTTGTTAACTGAGCCATCAAACTCTAGGACCCACAGACTATCTTGCTGGTCAGGAGATTTTAAATTCTTTTCATGGGATGGCCATGTGAGCATGAGTTGAGGTTTCTTTTCCCATTTGTCTCCTAGGATAATTTCATCATTTGTTTGACAATTTTTGACAACTAAAGGAGGGTGAATGGGTATTGTTGGGCTGATTAAATTTTGGCAGGTGCCACTTGTTTGATCGATGTTTTGTTCTTGTATGGGTGTTTCGGTCTTAATGTCATTGCTTAAGGAATTTGTGCTGTCATTGAAAAGGATGAAGGAGTCTATGTCCGAGTGGACAGCATATATTGGAAAATTTTGAGGCTTTTCTTCACTGCTGACCATATATTTCATGAGTGTTTCCCTATAAAGTCTCTTGGGTTGTCCAAAGACAGAGATGGTTGCATATGACATGTCTAATTGCAGGGAGCCTTGGAGCTTGGCTCCCCATGATCTTGATAGGAGCATTCCATATTTGGGTGGGATATCAGCAACAACAACATCCATTAGAATGGTTTTGTTGGGGAATTGAACCAGGGACACACATAAATCCTTAATTAGGCCCAAGCATTTGACTTGACTAGAATCAAAAGAAAACAGGTCTTTGTATGGTCTTGTTATATCCAAGTTTAATCTTTCCATGACTGCTTTTGGCATAAGGTTGTGAGATGCACCTGAGTCAAACATTGCATTATGCAGTATTTTATCATGAACATGCAAGCTGACATAAAAAGGCAAAACTCCTGTGACTACTGTTTTTCCATCTACCTCTGGGCCAAACAGTAATTCTGGAGTGTCATCTAGCACATTTACATCATCTTTGTTGTTGGTGAGCTGAAGGGATTTTTTGATCTGTTGCTTATATATGTCATGCTTGGCTAGCTCTGAAAGGGGAATTGCTATCTTTAACTTTCCAATTTCTGTTCCTAGGTCAAAGGGTTTATCCACCTGAATTTTAGAGTCACGGATAGCAGTCCTTTCTCTGTTCATTGAATCTTCTTGTTGGATTTCATCTTGATTTTGGAGCCTGCCCCTCATGTTGATGTCTTGAGGGGTAATGTTCGGACTTGGGTGGGATGATGAGGTTGCCAAGGGTTGTTGTGGTGTGGACAGTATTTCAGTGACCTCCTCAACCACTACTTCTTTTGTAGGTAAGTTTGTTTTGTCATTAGGTTCAGTGACTAAGGTTTCTTTAGATTGCTGTTTCTCCTTTACCTTCTCAGGCTGATTTGCATTTACAGTCTGACTTCTTAGTTTGTATTGTTTATGGACTTCATAGACAGCAGTATCATACCCTTGTTTAAAGTCAAAAGACTCTCCTGATTGTGTTTGGAATGTTTTGTTTTTATCCTCGTCATGGTCTTCTTGTGTTAAGAAAACATGGCTTTTACCATCCAGACCTATTAAGTTGATGTCAGGATCTTCATTGAGCTGATTAGCTGAAGAAGTTTCTGCATAATTTTCTTGAAAAGGGGGTCTGATATCTTGGTCAGCACCTGTCTTCCCTATATTGGGGTTCTGTGTTCTCCTAAAATTTGGGTTTCTAGGAGGATTGTTTTGTGGTGCCTCCCATGATGACTTTCTTTCAACTGATTCCACTCTTTCACCTAGTCTCTTCATGCTGTTTAGTATTGCATCCAACTTTTGATCAAAACCTGAGGGCTCTTCTTTGGAACCAACCTTCTTTTCCAGCTTTGCCCTGTTTCTTTTGGCAATTAGGTTGGCCTCTACAGTGACTGCAACTCTTTGGGCTTCTGCAAGGGTTGGAGGGTCTCTTTCTCTCAACTGATAGGCCATATCAGAATCAAAACCATCAGGGAAGTTATAAAGGGCCAAATCAGGAGGGGGCCTTAAGTTCTGGGGAATAGCATTGTATATGTTGTTAAACCTAGCACAATACTCCAACACCGTTTCTTGGGGACCTCTTTTAATAGTGTTATATTCACCAAGTATATGGTGCGGATCTCTCTTTTTCTCCCATCTGTTGGTGAATTCCTGGTATAGAACTTCAGGGGTTGCAATGGAATTTGCATTTAAGGATCTAAACCAAGTTCTAACATCCCCAGTTAAGCTTTGAACAAAAATTCTCATCCTAACACTGTCATCATCTATTTCATAGGTCTCAAAGTGGTCTTGCATCTTTTTAGCATGCTGGATGGCTGTCAAAGGGCCATGGGAGTCAAAAAATGAGAGTCTAGTTTGGTAGTCTTGGGGTAGAGCTGGAGCATTGGCTGGTATCTGCAGCGGTGCATATCTGTTAGCCATGTTTATGGGATTTATAGGGTTAATAGGAACAAATGGGACAACAGGGATTACAGGTGTAACCGGGTTAAGAGGATGGGTAATAAGTGGGGAACTGGTTGAGGGAGTGTGTGCAGATGGTGAAAATGGGAGAGAAGGGCTGTGAGGTGTTGATGATGAGCTAGGGGAATTAGGTGTGGAACGGAAAAGGACTTTACAAGGAGTTGGAATGAGGATAGGTTGGTCTAAACTTATATCTGAATCAGCAAGCTTCTCCTGCTTTTGCTGTCTCCTTATGTTCTTTGGTATGATATTTGGGTTATCGACGATGATGGGTTGATTAGGGTCAGGGTTTGCCCTAGTGTGCCTTGGGTTTCTTTTGGGAGTCAGCTTCTAAGTATTCTATTAGAACTTTATACTGAAAGTTTTGTATGTACAAGGACTAGGTAAGAATTCTGGAATGACTATATAGGTCTCAAAGCTAGGATGAAGTTTCCCTAGTTAGCTCTTCCCTAAAGCTGTCCCTGTGTTTACAGAAACAGTCCTGAGGCCTCTTGGCTAGTTTCAGGCTTGATGGTAGCTTTTGGAAATAGATAGTAATTGAAGAAATCTTAAAGTCCCCAGTGGAGTCGCCATTTATGTTAACACCCAGGTTGTTCCCTATGACTCCCAAGGGAATACGGCCGGGGTAACCACTAACCAATCTTTGGATCACTGTTCCTAGCCAAACTGTGATCAGAGAGGGCTCTCTCTTTATGATTTGCAACTGTTTGTAATAGGGTTTTAGGCTAGCTATTATGTACTGATTTTTTGTTTATGTTTTGGTTGATGAAACTCCTTTTAGGTTCTAGTGAAGTAGTTTTCTGAGAGATTGAGTACCATTGGGCAATGGAGTCTGTGGCTATATGTTTTTGAAACTTTGAGATGAAAGATGGAACTTACAGGGCCATTTGAGTGCTTAATAGAACAGGTTTTTTGATTAAATTACTGGAAACAGGTAATACAAACAGTGAAAGCATTTAAGAATTTTCACTTGTTATCTATATGTTCCCAACAGACAGCTTTGAGAGGAGAAAACAGAGGTCTTAGGGGGAAAATTCAATCCCTGAGAATGACTGTCACAGTAAAGACACAGTTTTGAAATGCAGCAATTAAGAATTACAATTCTGTCACTGTATCTGAGGAAAACATGTATAATAGCTCAGTTTGAGTCCAGGGTAAACATTGTTAAATCCTGGGACTATCCTTTCACCTTGCTATCAAGTGTAAAAACATTTGAACAACAAAAGAGAACAAAAGACTCAAAAACACATAACAAAGAGATTTGAGAATACTTGCTGTTTTATGCAACACCCTGGAATCCTGTAACATTCATCTTTCACCACAATACATCAAAGAACACCAAGCCTTGGAAATTCCATTCTTCCTTTGTATTAATTCTCTGAAAATATTACAATGAGCTAGAGCTTTTCCAAAGAAAATAACAACAACCTTTTTCACTGCTGTGAAGGGTGAATATATACTTGCGGTCATTTACAAAATATCTGAGTCATGAGTTATCTCAGATTTTACTTTCTTACCAACTACTTAAGATATTATGGCCACAATTTAATGCAGCATTGATTACAGAGTACAGGCATTTTAATGCTCTGTCAGAAGATATTTTAGCCTTTGGAGACAGCTAAGTCGGTCGAAATATTCTGAGTAAATGCTGGAACATCTGTCTTTAATGCTTTGTACGCTGTGCCTTGGACTTGTCACCTGTGATTGTGACTGTTGCTTGTGGTGAGTCAATGGTCCAGCTGAGTTGGCTCAGCCTCTGCTTCTTCCCTGTATCTATCTTTCCTCAAAACTGTGCCTGCGCATGTATGCTTATTTGCCTGTAGAAATAGCGCTACTGATTCTGGCCTGACAGAACTGTTTGTGTCAAATTTCTCCAGGCATCCTGTGTGGGCAGCTGGTGTGCTAAGATTGCACCCAGAGTTTCATCTGCTTCTGTAAATTTGAAGAAGTTAGGTGGTGTATCAAACAGATGGTCAACTTCATTCATGAGGAAAAACAGGTTCTCCACTCTGTCATACATACTCTGCCCGGTGGCTGGCCCTGGTTCTGCTGAAGTGCTGGGTGGTTGTGCAATCTCTGCCACTACATGTGCATCAATCCTCTTATTATAATTGTCCAGGGTGAGCAGTCTTCCTACACTGCTTAGGATGCTGGGGAGGCCTCTGTTCTGCAGTGTCACGAATTTTTCCAGGAATCTATTGATTTCAGTTTGCATATCCTGGGTCCTCCTTTCCAATGTTCCAACTAAGTTCCTTAATGTAACGACTCTCTTTGCTACAGCAATTGCTTCTGTCCTGTTAGTGATTCCCATGACAGCTAATTGAGAGCTAGTCTTATAGTTCAGAGTGTTGATTATCCTTGTAGCAGCTTCTGGCATGTGTCCAAGGCTCGCCCTGGCTCTCTGTATTTCTTTGTTTGCTTTAGTGATGAGCACCATTTGCTCATCCATGGTCTCAATATATTGCCACTGTTTGGCAATGGACCTTCCAATGTTGCTCCATAGCACTGCTTTCATTTCAGCTGTCACCTTTTCTAGTGCAAGCTCCTTCTCTAGTTCAACAATTCTTCTCTTAAGAGCTTTTACCTCTCTGTCCTTGGCTGCCTCATTCTGTTTGCTCTTGTCAAACCTTTCATTTACCTTAGTCAAGGTTTTCTTAAGCTCATCCAGCTCTTTGATTTGAGATTCCATGGCTTGGATCTCAGCTTGCAGCTTTTGCATGTCTAAGCTAGCAGCCTGTTATGATGTTGTAGTTGTTGCTGCTGTGGATGGTGCTGTAGTTTCTGTTTGCTGAGGAGGAGGAGTAGTCTTTGGAGGGATTTCCTCAAGATTTATTATGACAGGAGGAGGCTGGGAGGGTTGGCCCTCTTCTCTTTGCTTCAGTGTTTCCTGTAGTGCTGCCTTTGCAGCTTCAGTTTGTCCCAGCTGGTCTTGAGTCCTAACCAGCTCTTTGTATAGGGATACCAACAGATCTGTAGCATCCTTTTCTTGCCTTTGCTGGGCAACTTCATCTGTTTGTGGATGGATGGTGGCCGGGAGTTTGATTTTCTTTCTTAGGGCTGCCATATCTGCATCTCTTATCTTCAGGAGCTCTTGGATGCCTTTGACATCTTTAGGATCATGCCCTATCTCTATGATTACCTCTTCCAAGGACTTGATCCTATTGTCCTTGGCTTGTGATGAAGCTCTTTCTAACTCCAGCTGAGAAGCTGTGTTGTCCAGGCTGCTCTTTAATTTATAATTCTCCAATGTCTCATCTGCCAGGGAGGCATACACCATTTCACCAGTCTGCTTATGTAGTTCAATCTTGTCCATGGGGTGTATGTCTTTGGCAAGAACCTCCATGTTGGTTCTTAGATAGTCTGAGGTGGACTGAGGCTGCAAAGTTGTAGGCATGAAGTGGCTCATTATCATTTTGCCTTCGCTCACATCGAAAGCAGACATGAGTCTTTGCTGGTTGCTAGGAGCTAGGTTCAGCAAGTGATCGTACAGCTGCACTTTTATTGGATCACTCCTCCTCTTGATGTCAATGAATTGCTGTTTTATACTTGACTGCCCCTTTCTTGTTTGACCGGAGGAGCTGACCTCTCCTCCCATTGTCATGTCATGTCCTCGCTGGGATGAGCTGGCCGAAAGTTCTCCACTGGGTGGGCCCATGCCCATGGCTTGCCTTACTGCTATGTCCTCCTCTTGGGAGTCATTCAGTCTCTGTCTCTTCTCACCCCTGATGAAAGATGAGGTGTGGGGGGTCTCTCTCTCTCTTTTCCTTGTCACATCCTCCTTTTGTGGTGTTTGGAGGACTGATGTGTCTATATTGGTGTCTGTCCTGGGAGGCACATTTGTTTGAGGCTGCTGCTCAGTATTGCCAGGTTGATCTGTCCCCTTCTCCTGCTGCAAGGGCTGTTCACTGGACTGTGCCTTTTCTTGTTGCTGCCCCAGTTCCTGCTGTTCCATTTCTTCTTGCTGCTGTAGCAAGGTGTCCACTTGTTCCTCTGTCAATACAGGTGGCTGTTCCACCTGTTTACCTTTGTCTTTGCTTGCTGCCTGGGATGTCTTCTCAGTGGTTTGCTGCTGTGCTGCTGAAGATCCAGCAGCTGTTCCACTTTGCTTTCTGTAGGAGTGGGGCACCTGTGCACAAGTTTCCAAGTCAGTTTCCTTTTGTACATTCCTGGCTTCTTTCTCAAGCAATTCTACCTCAGTGAGTTGTTCTATTAGTGTACCCTCTTCCCAATCTAGTGCATTGGCATACTTTTCTATTTCCGGTTGTCTTTTATGTGCATAGTTGCCCAGTCTGTATCTAATTCTCCTGAGGGAAATACTATGATTGGGGTCATAAGGAATCCACTCAAAACTGGTCTGCAATCTGAGGCCTTCCAGCATGCTGTGTTCCTCTTTCCATCCTTCCTCTTTCTTGTTATACAGGAAGGAACCTAGCTGACTTCTTACCTTCAATTGTGACTTCTTGTTTCTACTCTGAAAGTGAAGGTAATCTGAGTTCCCAAACTGCCTGAAATACTCCAGGGCAAAAAGCCTCATGGGGACATACCTTGGCAATCTAAATGGGTTCAATTCACAGCCATATATCCTAATGACTGTGTGGTTCTGGTAGAAGTACCAGTTGCCAATATTGTAGGATTTATTCAGATGTAGAATCCTCCTCATTTCATCGGTTAATCTAGGAGGAGGAGTACCTTGCAGAACTGTTAGGGCCGGATGAACAAATAGATCAATGAACTCACAGTATGTATAGGGTGATACTGAGGTAAAATGAAACACAGAGGTCCAGAAAACAACTGATCTTGGGCTTCCTTGGGCATTGAGTGGCCTCAAAGGAACTGAGAAGGTAGCTGGCTGATAGAAAAGAAATAAATGATAGATATATGAGGAGTACCTAAACAGTCTCTCCCTTTTCAAATTCATGAACTGATCATGGATTTTCTCTGCTATGTAAGTTGCATAATCATACTGCACAGCTGGAGGCTTACCAGGGGAAAACATGGACAGCATTGCCATTATACTTTCATCTACATCTTCCAGCCCCCTGAACCCTAGGACATAGCTAATTAGGTCCACCAGCATTCTGCCCAACTCATTCAGACAATGGTACCCAATAGGAGGGGTTCTGACTGTTTCAGAGCCTGATATGGCAAAAAGTTGGTTGATTTTGATAATCTAGTCACTGGACAGCTTGATCCCTGTGTTACTCAGATTCTGCATGGACAGAGGGGTCAATTTCTTGGCTGTATTGAAGTGCAGCATCTGGTTTATGCTCTCTGGGGTGATCTGGAACAGGACTAGGCCTGTGGGGCTTATGACTGCCCTTTGGCTGGGGTCATAGCATTCCTGGCAGCTGTAAATGAGCTCTGGCATTGGATTGACTTGGGGAAGGTTGTATATGGGAAAATTTGACTCCCAAATCCCCAAGATATCTGCTCCACTGAGGTGCTGGGCTCTTAGTTCATTCAGCATTAACACATTATACTTGGTTCCCATGGGAAACCAATCCAGCATTTGGTAGTCCATGTCTCCCAGGGCTTTCCATGCTAGTTCTTGGTGAGGTGCATTGATGGGCTTAATGTTTAGTGCAATAGGGGTCTCCATAGCTGTTCAGGTTACCAAAATTGCAAATAGACAGGTGGAATGGTGAAAACACAGTCTGGAGACAGTCTTCTGTGGAAACAGTTGAGGTTTTGAGTATTCAAGGGGAATTCTCTCAGTAGCAATTGAAATACTACTGCAGTCTAGTGATAGAACCTCTCTGTGGTGTGACTGAACTCTCTAACAGGGTGAAATATGTCTATTAGCAATTCTGCCGGGAAAACGCAGAATTACAGAGGTTTAATGGGAATTGCAGGTTTTTAGGGCTCTGCCAGTGTTTCTTGGCCCTCACAGTGACAATGCTGGATGAATGAAGGGGAATGAACGGTGTAAATCTAGTCTTTGTGGTTCTATTATCCCTGTGAGCAATTTTGAGCTTAATGAAGGTCGTATGGAGGGCGAAATGGTCTAAATACCTGTAATTCGACGAGCAGAGGTTGAGACACAGGTGCACAGGTGCTTTCTGAGGAGGTCGCCCGGGCTAATCGACTGGTTGGCGAAAATTCGAGCTCAAACGGTCAAGCAGAGCGCTCAGTAAAAACACAGTGAAAATGGTAAAAACACGGGAAAATTTGGTAAATATGGGTCATTTTACCATTTGGCGCTTTTTTTTCTGCTGACGTCAGCATGACGTCATTGGTGGGTCATGGTGAGGTGACGTCAGCTGACGTCATCGGGCGACGTGGCAGTGGGCGACTGGTCAAAGGTGAGGCGAGGTGGAAGCCCAGTCAGCAGTGAGGTGGGCCAATAACATAAGCGGGTACGGGCAGGCAACGACGTGGCGGTGAATTAGCGGCGGGTAGGTGGCGAACGTGCAACGGTCACGGTTAAGGCCTTAACCGTCGCAGTCTCCCGGGGCGGTTAAGGTACGGCGCGGAGGATGTCAGAGCGGGCTCCGAGATGGTTTAACGCCCGACGCGTGGAGGAGGCGTGACAAGGCGCAACGTCACTTCCCCGGAAGTTAACGTGCGGTCACGGGAGGCGCTCCGATATTGCTGTAGGCCGTCGGATCTGGTGGGCTTGATCCGACGGCTGGCGGAGGGGTAACATGCGCCTTTGATATTATGGGCGGAAAAATCAAAATTTGTGGGTTTTATGTGGGTTTTTTCAAATGTTCTGATTAAACCACAATGCGGTAGGATTGGGAAACGTGCCAGAGGCGGGAATTTGACCTTTGCAAAGGTTTTATAGGCGAAATGGGTTCAGAAAGTGGGTTTTAGCAATGTAGAGGTGATTTGAAGGCAAATTGTCTTGCAGCAAAAGGGAAATGGGTGGAATAGGTTCACCAAAGTGGCCAGATGCCATTTGGTCCCTTTTTTGAAAAATACATGGCTATTATGCCTAGGGGAGGGAATATACATAAGATTTGGGGTTTTATACACCTTAGTGTTAATACTATTAGGGGTAGGGGTAAGATAAGGGATGTTATATAGTAGAATTAGGAGTTAATATGAATGAAGGAGGGGGATTTAGAAAGGGAGTGTTAGTGATGGAGTAGAGAGGGAAAGGGAAGAAGTTAGTGATGCTCTTTGCTGTAATTTCATGGAATTCACCACTTTGTTTGCTGATAGATCAATTGCCTTGGCAAGAGACCTATTGATACTTGTGTAATGGTGATCATCTTCTTTCTGCAACCACAACTGCCTACCCAACTATTTTGCCTAGCATTTTTTGTTTCTTCTTGGAGGGGCACTTGAACTTGCAACCCTCAATTGCCTTTTCTTTTCTTTGGCTTTTTCCTCTTTTTCTCTATCTACTTCTACCCTTATGTCCTCCAAGGTCCCAGATTAAACTTTTGGGAGCCTTTGCTTCTCTACCTGAGCTACTTGTCTGCCAAGATTAAGCTGTTTGGACAGACCTCTTTCTCTATTCTACAACTCAAAATTGAAACATGGCATGATCCAGATTAAACTGTTGAATCATCCACAAAAATTGAAATAAGGTCCTCAATACTTGAAACACTTACCCAGCTCTTGCTTTCTAGGAAATATGGGATCTTTGGGATACCAAAGCAGAGCATATTTGGCTTTTCTCTTGTCAATCATGAAATATGAAACCTATTACTATAGGTATCCAACAGTTACTTCCTGCTATAACAGAAGATGTGGCAAAGGGGGGAGTCGTAACAGAGGAGCAAGTTATTGCTCATGCGCAATATCTAGACTTAGTTTATACTCAGTCTGGCATGCTCTACGACAAAATACCTGATGCCCCTAGACCGGAATTTTCAATTCCTCCTCCTCCTAAATCCAATAGTGACTCTCATGTCGGCGATGGCGTGATTGGCACGGCAAACGCGAAATCGACAAAGGCTTCGTCTAAGAAAGCCCGTAAGAATTCGGATCAAAATGCAAAAGAAGAGATTCTTGCTTCGGAAGTAAATGTCGTATCAGCAGATAAAGGCAAAGAAACCAATCAACCAGGAAGCAAGAAGAAGCAAAACAAAGGGAAAAAGAAGAAACAGGGTGAGTCATCCCCTCAAAAAACTTCTTCAAACCCTCTTGGGAAAGGGAAACCAAATTATCCATGTCAAATATGTGATGAGGAGGATCATTTGACAAGGGATTGTCCCTATAAAGCTGAGCTTAAAAGGTTCTTCAAAAGTTCACAAACCTCAGCTGTGTTAACTGATCCATTTCCCAATCCAGGTCAAAATCTGGTTGATAGTGGAAATGCTTCCCCGTCGCAAGTGCTTATGTTGTCGGTTTCAAAACAGCAGAATGATGCTTTGATTTCGACAAGGAACAAAGATTACGGGAATCTGCAGCTGTCGAGCGACAAAGGTAAAGATCAACCAAGTAGTTCGACAACAACTTCGACAGAAGTTGTACCGCCCATCATTCCTGAATTAACAATAAAACTGCCAAAGGGAGTAATACAGAAGTCGACATTTAATCCTCGCGCCAGAGCGGCGCAACATTATAACATAGTGGAAGATTTGGCCCAATCGCCATCCGCTATGTCGACTCTTGAAGTATTACAAAATTTTCCATCCCAAAGGCAGGCTTTGTTATCAGCTATTGGTGGGGTTGATCCTAAGGATTCCAATCTTGTATCTTTTGATCACAAAGGATACGATCCTCAGTTACCGGCTCAACTAGCTTTCCTTATTCAAGTGAAAGCCCTCAACAAAACTGTTCACCGAACAATTATTGATGAGGGGGCATCTACATGTATTATGTCGATGAGTTGCTGGAAAACTTTAGGATCTCCAACCTTGTCGCGATCTTCGACAACACTAAAAGCATTCGACGGAAGGACGTACACCCCGTGTGGCATCCTAAATAACATGAAGGTTGAACTAGGAGGAAAAACAGTGGAAATTGATGTTGAGGTCATCGATGGGAATCTTGACTATAACATCCTACTGGGAAGACCATGGATATATGCCATGGCAGCTGTAGTGTCGACTTATTTTAGGAAGATCGCCTTCCCTTTTCAAGGAGGGATTACGGTCGTCGACCAACAGAACTTCCTCCCTAATGGTTCACAAGTTACAGGAAGCATTCCCATGATCCATGAGAGCAACCATTCGCTTCAAGATATCAGAGTAGGCCTACTGAAAGACCCCACAATGATGGGAACTTTCGCGCTTCCACCTCCTATATACATAGGAAATATAGCATTAGTAGCGACCTGCAACATGATATCTTCCACGAAGGTCGCAGAAGACGATGTCGACATGGATCATGTAATGATTTTGCCCCCAAGCCCTATAGAAATATTGTAGCAATCAATGTTTCGGGCATGGGAGGCGAACCCAAATCAACGCTCGTCAAGCGTTTGGGTAGATAGGTCTAGAAAATATGGTACCCCATTAGATCCTTGGTCGAAAGTGCATGGGATTGACGAAGGAATCTTATAATCAATGTTGATTAAGGGGGCACCATGGAATGATTGCCACCATCGTTCCCTTCTTCCGGAGTATGAAGAAGATACTCAACACGACCTTTATCACACTTCAGTTTTTGAATTCCTATCAAATACTGTAAATACGGTGGATTCCGAGTGAAACTTATCCAATATTGAAGAGACTATAGCCATAAATATCTCGACTAAAACAAATGTTGTAGAGAATATTTATGTCGGCAAAGGTTGTTCCCCTTCAGAACTGGAAATATATAACGCTCTTTTTCGTGAATTCCGAGATGTCTTTGCTTGGTCATATGATGAAATGCCGGGCATTGACTCGAGTATCGTTGAACATGAAATTAAAATGTATCCTGATGTCAAACCAATAAGACAACGGCTTCGGCAGGTGCACCCCAAGAAAGCCGCTGCCATTAAAGCAGAAGTTGAAAAGCTCCTCCATGCTGGTTTCATCTACCCGGTTCCTCTAACCGATTGGGTATCGAATATTGTCCCTGTTATGAAAAAACAAGGGACAATTAGAGTGTGTGTCAACTATAGGGATGTGAACCAAGCTTGTCCAAAGGACAACTACCCTACACCCTTCATCGACCAGATAATTGATGAATGCGCTGGATGTGAAATCTTTTCGTTTATGGATGGATTTTCCGGGTATAATCAAATAAATATCCACCCACAGGACCAGTCAAAGACTGCATTTATTTGTCCGTGGGGCACATTCACTTATCGAAAATTACCCTTTGGTTTAAAGAACGCAGGGGCGATGTTTCAGAGGGCAATGAATTATGCCTTCCATGACATCAAGAACATCGTTCAACCATATCTCGACGACCTTCCAGCTCATTCGCGAAAGCGGACTGATCATCCGCAGCATTTAAGAGCAATATTTCTACGTTCCCGACACTATAAGATAAGACTCAACCCGCAAAAATGTGTGTTTTGCGTCGGTTCTGGTCGCTTACTTGGCTTTGTAGTCTCTAAAGATGGGATTCGTCTCGATCCTTGCAAGGTTCAGGCAATCATTAATTTGCCTCCACCTTCAAATTTGCTTCAGATTCAGAAACTCTAAGGGAAAGCAAACTTTCTGAGGAGGTTCATTCCAAATAACGCAGAACTTGCTAAAGGTTATACTCGTCTCTTGAAAAAGGATGTACCTTTTGTCTGGGATCAAGTGGCGCAAGCTTCCTTTGATGCTCTGAAAGATTCTCTAGTAAAAGAATCATTAATGTATGCCCCAGACTATCAAAGAGATTTTAACCTGTATCTGGCTGCAGCAGATACGACCATTGCGATGGTTTTAATTCAAGAAGTCGATGGAATTGAACATCCAATATATTATTTAAGTAAAAACTTAAATGATACAGAAAGCAAATATTCTTATGTTTAAAAGCTAGCACTCGCTGCTGTTCAAGCGATACAAAGATTTCGACATTATGTCCTCTTTCGGAAAACTACCATTCTATCAGATTGCAACCCCATGACTTATATATTGTCGCGACAGTTGCTGGGGGGCAAATATTCAAAATGGATAGCGATCCTTCAAGAGTTTGATCTGGAATTTATAAAATACAAATCAAAGAAAGCTTTAGTTTTCGCAGAATTATTGTGGGATCTCCCATCGTCGTCCAACGATGAAACATCAGAAGAGTCAATCGTGGACGAAAGTTTTTTTCTGATATCTGTAAGCAATGAATGGTATGGAGATATAATAATTTATCTCCAAACCCAAAAATTCAGGCCTGACACCTCTCACTCAGAACAGAAACGTATACGATACCAAGCAAAAGACTACATGATCGTCGGTGATACGCTTTACCGTCGTGGTATCGATACAGTTCTGAGGAGGTGCCTCACCCATGAAGAGGCCGAAAAAGCCCTGAATGAATGTCATTCAGGCGCGTGTGGGGGGCATCAATCCGGATATGCTACAGCACAAAGAATCTTACGAGCAGGATACTTCTGGCCAACCATGTTCAAATATTGCATAACCGCAGTCAGAAGTTGCCATGCTTGTTAAATTTTCGATAGCAAAACCAGAAGACCACCCGCACCTTTACAGCCGATAGTTGCTGTTGGGCCTTTCCCCAAGTGGGGCATCAATTTCATGCAATGTAACCCCACCTCGACCGGGGGGCATGGGTATATTATAGTCGCTGTTGACTATTTTACCAAATGGGTCGAGGCGATGCCTACATTAGATAACACTGGTGAAACAACTGCCCTTTTCTTTTTCAATCATGTAGTCGCCAGGTTCGGCGTACCACAGGCTATAGTTACAGATCATGGATCGCATTTTCGCAATCACATGATGGTTGAATTAGCTGCCAAGCTAGGGCTATCTCACGACAGCTCTACCCCGTATTATCCGCAAGCCAACGGACAAGTTGAAGCAATCAACAAGGTCCTGAAGCGTATGTTGCAAAGGATGATCAGGGTTCACAAAAGAAGGTGGCACCTAATCCTGTACTCAGCCTTGTGGGCTTACCGAACATCGGTAAAGAATGCGACTGGGTTCACACCTTTCCAACTGGTGTATGGCCTGGAAGCAGTCTTTCCAATCCAGTGTGAAATTTCGTCTCTTAAACTCGCAATTGATCTCCTCCCCGGAACTTCAGAAGAAGAGGCACGTTTCTTGGAATTAATCCAATTGGATGAAACTCGTCGTGACGCCGCGTTGGCTAACGAAGCCCATAAGAAACGAGTCAAGGCGTAGTTCGACAAAAATGCCAAACCCCGTGTCTTCTCAGAAGGTGACTTGGTCTTGCTTTACGACCAAGAATCCGATAAATTGGGAGCAGGAAAATTTAATTCTTTATGGATGGGCCCCTATATTGTTAAACGAGTGTTAGCAAAAGGAGCCTACGAGTTAATGGATTATGGCGGAATTCCACTGGCGCAACCCCGCAACGGGTTGTATCTCAAGCATTACTATGCCTAAATAGTAACCTGTATGCTTTTGTTGTACTTTGTTTTCGCTAAAAGTGTTTGTTTTGGTCGAGTAATCCACCTTTTTACATTTATTGCAGATGTCGAACCTTTCTGAGACATGTGTGGGATATGCTGACGGAGCGAGTCATAGTTCGCGGAACCTGTCCTCCATGGCCTGGGCCATTTTTGATCCAAACGGTGAGTTAGTGAGTTTCAGAGGTGTGTGTATTGGGAAATCAACGAATAATATCGCTGAGTATAGCGCGTTGATAGAACTCCTCTCTGATGCCATCTCCCATGGTATACGCCGACTAATCGTCAGGCTAGACTCACAACTCGTGATACTACAACTCAATGGTATATATTCTGTCCGTAATCCAGCTATTTATCGTATGTTTCTAAGGGTTAAGATCTTGGAAAGACAATTTGATTCAATTCAATACCAACATATTTCCAGGAACTTAAACACATTAACCGATTCATTAGCAAACTATGTGTTAGATAGACATTTGCGACATTTATAAAAAGAAATGCATCATCAATGTTGTACAAGTGGATCATATAACTCAACCAGAGTAAACCTCGAAAATCAAAATATATATATAAAAGCTATTTATCGTTTACACATAATGTTCTGTAACCAAGACAAAAAAATTGGTCGCATGACCCAAAAACTCAAAAGTGCTAGGGGGCACCCTAGCCTAGTGATGCTCATGATAGCACGTCACGGACTGTGCAATCATGCGCAAGAGACGAGTCCATCGTCTAGGCACACGAGTAGTATGCCGCTGCAACTGTAAAGGCAACTCATCGATCCGTACATCCAGAATACCAAGAGTAAGGCTCTCAACCTGCTCCTGCACAGCTGTAAGGGTCTCGGCCACGTCAAGGTCGCGAAGAATAACTCTCCCAGTAGGTTCCCCTGCTGGGGCGGCGACTGGCGGTCTCGGACGAACTGCTGGACGAACAGGACCAACATCTGCATGCACACAAGAGTTTGATTATAAGTCTTGATAGAATAAAGCACACTAACATTATGAATAAAAGAAGTAAACAGTGATATGGTCAGAGATTTTACTAATAGCGCCCCACTGTTCGCCATCCGCTAACACCAAATCCGAATCACCTCGGAAATCCATACCCACATATGGATACTCGGAATAGACCATCTCCTGGCGCTCGAACCACCTGAAGAAGGTATCAGTGAAAGTAATCTGAGGTTGACCAGCATGCCTAGACATTTGGTCGACCCATCTCTGCATGCGTGGCTCGGTCAGAGAAGGCAAGTCGAGTGCAATATACTGAGGCTGCATCAGTGGTATTTTCTCCAAGGCGAAGGCAGTCAAAATAGAACCAAATCCAAAGTTCTTCAGCTTCCCGTCCTTTACCTTGGTCAATTGACTTTTCATCTGAACAAGTACTGCATCACACCAGTTGAATACTTTCGGTTGGAGACACTCCAAGGCGTGCTGAACATAAGACCTGTTGGCAACATGTAGAGATGCGCTACCGGCCATCCTACCAATAGTATACAGAATGGACCTGAGAGACCTGTCAGTAATCTCACGGATAACAACCTTGCCGTCTCTGCTCGGCTGGGAACCTTCCCTACAATACTGGCGGACATAATCTCTCACGGAGTCATTCCCCCGGGCTGAACCTGACAAAGAAATGGCGGCACCCCGCCTTGACAACCCAATCAAGAAGTAAATGTCTACGATGGTCAAGGGGATGGATTTTCCCCTAATCTGGAATACTTGGTTGATGGGATCCCAAGCATCAAGCATATACTGCAGTAAAGAGATCTGTGCTCTCATGCTAGAGATACGGAAAATCTTCAGCAGGCCACAGTTCCGCAGTGCATTCACCGCGACAGGGTCATGGAGAGCAATCATATCTTCTTCTTCATGTTCTCGTTCTCACCATGTAAGGGACATTTTTGCTCAAAGATCCCTGCAAAACAAACAAGAGAAAGAGTAAGCTCCTGGATTTGATGAGAAACTGGCAAAATTTCATCAAAAACTGTGCAACATAACTGTTTTTCTGTGATCAACGCAAGTGACATGTGTCCTACCTGCGTTGAAGGTCAAACTGCCTTAAGGCAGCTTGACATTCAACGCAGGTTTCGAATGGACTGCCTGCGCTGATGGCAGAGCACCTTGGCAAAACCCCAGGTGCTCAGAAAGACAGAGAAACAGGCACAGAATGGAAAAATGAAACCATGAAAAGAAAGAGCTAGGGTTTAGCTCCTACCTGGTCCAGACGGCGCCGAGAATCGTCCTCAGAATCTCCCGAAATCAGCTGATGAAAATCTAGGGTGAAGAGGCACCTCCAAAGCTCCAACAAACCAAGTTCAAATGAAATGGTAAAATGAGAGGTAAAAACACCTTTTAATTGCTTTTTACGTAGTTCAAAGAGAAATATTAGGGTTATGTTCTCATTTCCATGCAAATGTTATTCATTTCTAACTAAGTTTGATGCAGCAATTGAGAATGCAGTACTATCCTTGAAAAGAGAAAAGCTAGTTATGGTAAAAAATCAAAATTTGACTATATAAACGAGCAATTTTAGCATAAATTTCATGCTCGTTAAAAAATAAACGCAAGATCTGAGCAGTTTTAACGCGGAATTCATGCTCGTTAAAAAATAAACATAAGCTTGAGCAATGTTTTGGCGCATTCAAGCTCTTTAAAAAATGAACCCATTACCGGTAAAATAACCATTGTGTATGTAACCTTATCAGCCATAAAAGCCTTGGTCGTGTTTGCATCGTCACCTCCAGTTTTCATTTGGCCGATCGTTTGCCTCCATATGATTGTTTACCCATTTTGAGGAACAGCTGCGAAGAGTGATTTCACCTAGCCATCCTTGTGACACTGCCGTGATTGGAAAATTCCAACCTGTACCTGGAATCAGCTGCTAACCCTGTTCATCACTCGTTCCTCAAAAGACGATTCTTCTTTAAGCTCTTTTCAACTGACTCGTAAAATATGAAAAGATTGCCGAGTTTTGGCCTTCCAGCTCGTTAAAGCGACCGGAAGTGCTATCCCTCCTCTAGATTTTAATCTTTTTGGACCTGAGGGATTATTGCACAAAAAGATCGAGCGCTTGTTTTGTTCGGCTCGTTAAAACTATCGAAAATTCATCCCTTCTGTATTGTTTTATACTTTTTCGGACTTAAGGGATTAGATGACGAAAAAGGAATTTTGGAGTTAACTTTATGTACCTTTTCAAACTCTCTAAAAATGAAAAGGACCGAGTTATCGTTGTCGTTAGACTCGTTAAAATCACTAAATAGCAACAAACTTGTCTTTAGACGAGAACGAGTTTCACTATCGCTAGGCTCGTTAAAACATAGCGATGGGCTTGCCCGAAGGGTAGGTTATAGAACAAGCATATGTTATCCTCCTCAAGCTTGACAAAAATAAAGAGGTACTGGTCAGCAATGACTGGGGAAAAATTGGGGAAACTAAAGAAAACTTTGATGGTAGCAATTCGCTCTTGAACATGACACTTTTCCTCCGTACCACAATCGGGTTGGGTTGTTTCATTCACCGGTCACATCCATGGTCTCGCCATACCATCCATATTTGGGGTAATGCTACCGATCCATCGCATCAGTGTCGCCATATGTTCAAGAGAAGTCGTTCAGAAAGAGTCAACCGGGTCCCATCCACTGCCATACATTATCCTTCATCCATTCATGACCGCCACCCTGAATCATATGTCACAGATCGTTTTCACCTCCATTAAAATCATTAACTCCGTTCCATGTCACTGATGTGGGATTCATTAAGGCCCTCCTTTGACAGATCGCTTCTTGTCGACATCAGCTCATTATCCAAGAAATTGATCTAGGAACAACCCCTTCAGTACTTTGAAGCTTGCATGCCTCAATGGCGAGTTTCTCACTTCCGGCGACAGATATACATCAATGACCTTCGACCGTAAGATTTTGCGTGGTGTTCGATGCCAAGTCCTTTATTCACACCACGTGAATTGTACTGCAGTACCTTGAGGGTCATTATCATTATCGGTGATTCCTCTCGCGCTTGTTAATGGTTTACATCATTGACCGGTAATCAAGCGATGTCTTTCCATGTTCGACTTCAGCGCAATTCTCACATGGATCGACTTGTACTTAGAGTGAAGATCGAACGAGTTTGAAGACCCTGGATCTAGTTTCATCTATCCGAGCTGTGATATATATTCAGGAAAAATAAAGACATTTGACATGTACATCATTGCAGCAGATGATCATCCTACTCAAAGGATGATAATTTCGCCAAAATTATCAGTCTACCATCAGACGATCGTCTGTTCTATGTACAAAAATGAATTTATAAAGCTGAGCATGGGAATGCCCGCCTCAGCTAGATTATGAAAGCAGTATGAATCATAATGTATTGTATTGTATCTTATTACAGGTCTCCTCCCAACAAATGGATGAACTTCGGACCCTCCTGGATAAAGCATTTCACCCGATAAACGGCCTCATACTTTAGGGGGCAACTGTTATAGACATTTTTGTGCCTTACAGCATTGAGCATGAAATGTCCATAATCTAAGGGATCCAAAGTCCCTAAACATGTTGTTCCTACCCCTAGAGGAACAAGGCTAACTAACCACAGCAATTCACAGAAGTTCTCCACCTGAAACCACTCAAAAATAAGTCAATTCAGGATCATGTCAACTGCTCCACTGAGCATCTGCGCTGAATGTCAACTGCTACACTGGCTACCTGCGTTGAATCTCAACTCCAACACTAGCTACCTGCGCTGAGCGAGTTTGGACATGTGGCAGACTCATTCCTCAAGGTGTCAGAAGCCAGGAAGCTTCCAAAATGACACTTGCCTCAGGGAATTCGACTGGTGATGAGTAAGAGGTTCCAAATCTCCAAGTGGAAGCAAGAACTTCCAAGTGGACACAAGAACTGAGAGAGGGAGAGGACACTAGTCAGATCTCAAGCTGACTCATCCTCTCTCCAAAATAACTATATATAGATCTCTCCTCCATGAGATCTAGGGGCTGGAATTTTGTTATTGCAAAGAATTGCTGTTGGTTTGAGACTAGAAACATTGGGTGCTTAATGCTTTGAAGGGAGCTAAAGAAGGAAGTCCATTCTGCTGGGAAGGAGATGCTGGATTGGAGCCCTCTGGGTTGTATCTCTTCCTGAACCTTGTTATCAATCAATAAAGCTATCTTGGTTTTCTCCTATATACTGGTGTATTTGTATGATTGCATTAGTGTATCTGATTTACTTCTAATCCTGAATCATTTATGAATATGTATATTTGCCTTTGTGTTGTGTTCTTCTCTTGTCGCAAGTAGCTGTTCTCTTGTCACAGGTAGTTGTTCTTTTGTGATCTCGTGGGAATCAAGTAGCTGTTCTCTTGAGCAAGCGAGGAGGCAAGTAGCTGTGAACACCCAAAGAGAGGAGGATCTAGATCGAGGGACAAACGGAAGACAACGGTAAGTCTATCGATCTCCCCTCTTTCACATTTCATAAAGGAAGAAGCCAGAATAGCTGTATCTGTTTGTTGCTAAGGCACTGTCACACCTTAGGTGGATAGGATCGTCCTGCATAGGCATTTTTCCCCACAACAGGCTACATCTCTGATCCAACTCTCAGTGGTGGCCTTATTTTATTGTGTCTTAAGCAGAGAATTACAATGCAGGAGCTCAATATGAGTCACTTGAAACAAATTTGCTTGGCAGGGTGGTTCTTCGATTCCCCAAGCCACTAGAGTACACAGACTCGTTTGCCTACCAGCTTTGTGACGTTCTGGTCTACAATGGAAAGAGCCCAAGGTGGTGCTCAGTTCGGATAGATCCTCTCTGGGATGGCTTGGATCTCTCAAGCCTCTGGTGCTCGATGCTACCTCTGGTCAGCTCAACCCTCTGTCCTCTTTTTGCTTTTGCTTCACCGTCTTCTTCTCTGTGTTCCATCCTCCTCTCATGATTCTGGTCTCTTTGTCTCTCTCTGACTCTGACTGTGTATTCTATCTTTGTTCATGGCTTTGAAGCCATTCACCCCCATGTCTATTTGGTTTCTCTTTTGCATCCATTGAATCACCTTCTGCAGTTGTGCTTGGAGTTCCCTAGGTTAGCGTCATCATCAGCTCGCAGGGAGTGGCCATATGTCCTCCTGTAACTCGCGCCAGCCTGCTTCATTGGTTCATTTCTTTGGTTACATCATGGAATGGGTCTTTCTCCACCGTGGTGGTCAAACAGACCTCAAATCCTTCTAAAACGTGGCTTAATCCCTCGTCGATTTCACTTCTCCATCAGGCGCGATCTCAACCGTCTGATCTGGATCCCCCAGATCCAACACCATACGCTCGTCTCACGCAGTTGACTTGTTTGACCGTTAGCGCGCGATCAATCGACAGTTTTCTCTCACCTCCGCTTGCCACATGTCAATTGTTGAGTAGGATTGCTCCACTTCCATCCAAAACTGCTTACTGTTTGAGGGCGCCCTGATCAATACTGCCGGTTTCCAGACCGCAGGTCCCGCCTTTAGCTTTTAACCCTTTTCGCTTTTTGCCCATGGTTCTCTGGCTCCCCACACGACCTAGTGCTCGGGGCTTCTCCATTTCAACCGATCAAAATCCACCTCCGTTTCCTGATCCGAGGCTCCCAGGGGCTAATTCGAGCTCCCGCGTAGTCTCCATGGGCCTCGATCAGCGCACTTTGACCGAGGTCCTCGTCATTCCATGTTGGCTGCCATTACCACTAGTTCAGGGGTGTTTTTGATCACTGTTCTGATTTCTTTGATGTTCATCCTAACCTGATACAATCATGGTTCCTTTGACAGTTCTTTATGGATCCAATTCAGATCACAGCCTTCCCACTGAAAAAGCTTTTGGACCACCAAAAGTTGGTTTTCAAGCATCAACTAATTGAGGGTATTGTTTTCTCACTTATCCAATCTCAATCCACTTTGCGCTGCTTGGCTTTGAACCTTTGAGCCCAATCCTGAGGTACTCCACATCTCCCCTACGCGTCGTCCTCACCTTCTCATCCAGCACTGTGTCTTCCTGCAATTCATTAAGATATTCAGGTAGCAAGTCATCTATAGAAGGCAATTGACTTTTCTCTTCAGGGTCCTCAATCATTGAAGGTTCAAACAATCTCAAGCAATCTGCATTTAAGAATGAGTATATGTGCATGTAAGCTAGTAGATCAAGGCGAAAAGCATTTTCAACAATCTTCTCAAGTATCCTGAAGGGTCCATACCTAGTAGGATTTGGCTTTTTACCTTCACCTTGCACCCTATCCTTGCTGATATATAGCTAGGCCTGGTCACCAAATTGAAAAGTATGCTCCATCCGATGCTTATCATGCCTAGCCTTGTACTTGGCTTGGCTCTTTTCTAGCTGTTCCTGTACTGCCTGGTGGATCTCCTGGATCTGTTCAATGAACCTAGTTGCCCTGTCCACATCACTGTGTCCGTCAACGATGGTATCTTTACCAAAGACAAAATCCAAAGGAGACCTTGGTGTGAAACCAAAATAGGTTTCAAAAGGAGATCTCTATGTAGAAGAATGCTTTGCTCTGTTGTAAACATGTTGCACATAACACAAGTGTTCATCCCAAAGCTTAGGATGTTTGCTGCAATATCCTCTCAATAACTGGATCACTGTCCTGTTAACTACTTTTGTCTGGCCATCAGTTTGTGGATGAAAAGTTGTGCTTTTCTTTAGTTTGGTGTCCATCAGTTCCCACAAACTTGACCAAAACTTCCCCCACAAACGGGTGTCTCGATCAGATACAATGGAAGTGGGTAATCCAAAATGAACCCATACATGTTCAAAGAATAATTTTGCAGTCTGTTTAGCTATAATCTGTTTATTACAAGGTATCAAAATACACATTTTGCTGAACCTATCCACAAAAAAATATAGATAATCATGACCTTCCCTAGATTTGGGAAGTCCTCCAACAAAATCCATGGAAACACTTTCCCAAGGGTGAGAAGGAACTGGCAGTGGAGTGTACAAGCCTAGTTTTTTATTACTGGGCTTGCTTTTAGCACACATGGCACACCCTCTTACATATCTAGAAACTGTCTCATTCATTTTTGACCAATAGCAAAACCTTTGCAGCTGTGCAACTATTTTACTTACCCCAAAGTGACCTGATATCAGAGGTGTGTGCTTCCCTAATTATCTTTACTCTCTCAGTTTGTGGAATGCAGAGTTTCCCACAATGATATAGGAGTCGGTCCTTCATGTGATAATCTAATTCTTCTACTCTTTTTCCTTGAATCAAAGTTGCATATACATCTTTAAAGTTCATATCCTGAGCATATTGTTCAATGTAGCTTTCATGTAGCACAGAATTATGCTTAACTATGGTAGATGCATTTACAATGGGTCTAGATAACATATTTTCAACTTTGTTATGTATGCCCTTTTTATATCCGATGACTAAATGAAACTGTTGTAGAAACCCATCCATCTGTAATGTCTTGATTGCTGCAACTTAGTTTGGGAGTGCAAATATTGAAGTGGTTGATGATTAGTATGTATTACTGTCTCTTTTCCCATTAGGTAATGTTTCCACTTTTTCACACTCTGAACTAATGCATACAATTCTTTACCATATGTAGGATAGTTAACTACTACGGGATTAAAAGTCTCAGAATGATAACATATGGGTTTATCGTGTTGTGTCAACACTACTCCCATGGCATAGTCATTGGCATCAGTTTGGATCTCAAATGGTCTTTGTAGATTAGGCAGTGCTAGTACAGGTGCTGTACTAATATTTTCTTTCAAGGTGTCAAAGGATTTTTGATGTTTTCCTCCCCACTGAAACACCTTATTCAATCCTGTTAAATCATGTAAGGGAGTTGCAATTGAGGAAAAGTTAGAAATGAAATTCCTCCAATATTGTGCTACTCCTAAGAAGCTTCTCACTTCTATAGCAGACCTGGGTTTAGGCCAGTTCACAATGACTGCCACTTTAGAGGGATCTATTTTCAATTCACCTCCCCCTACTATATGACCCAAGTAGTTTAGAGATGTTTTGCCAAATTCACATTTTGAGAGTTTAACATAATGTTTTTCTCTTTTCAAAACATCCAGTGTCTACTTAACATGCTTTAAATATTCTTCCCACATTTTACTAAAAATCAGAATGTCATCCAGGTACACAATAACAAAATCATCAAGAAAAGGTCTGAGTACATCATTCATTAATCTCATGAAAGTAGCAGGAGCATTGGTCAAGCCAAAAGGCATAACCAGCCATTCATATAATCCCTGCTTTGTTTTGAAAGCAGTCTTCCATGCATCTTGCTCTGCAACTCTGACCTGATGGTATCCACTGTGCAAATCCAGCTTGGTGAAATAAACAGCTTCCTTCAATTGATCTAAAAGATCATCTATGCGAGGAAGGGGATAACGATTTTTTATTGTTATCTTATTCAGTGCTCGGTAATCAATTCGCATTCTCCACAAGCCATCTTTCTTTTTCACCAAAATGATTGGTGACCCACATGGTGATGTGTTAGGCCCGATGAACCCTTTCTCGAACAACTCCTACACCTGCTTCTTGATTTCAGCATTCTCTAAATCAGACAACCTATACATCCCAATGTTAGGCAATGGAACATCTTTCTGCAAAATAATATCATGTACTATTCCCTTTTTGGGTGGCAGACCCTTAGGTTCTTGAAATAAGACATCATACTCTAAAACAACCTTTTCTATATCAGCTTGTTGTTTAGCATTACAACCCTCAATACATTGGTTTTATCAGGTTTCTTTTCCTTTACAACCATCAGTAAGAATTGTTTGCATGAATTTATCATTCTTTTCATTTTCTTGGAGTTTATGAGAGTATAATTATTCTTGAGCTTATGAGCTCTTACAAAGTATTCAATTCCATCTTTAACAAGTAGATACTTGTTCTCAACTCTATGGAAAATAGCCTTTCTATCATACACGTAAGGACTTACTAAAACAATTCCACATATATCCAAAGGACTTAGTCTAACTCAACCTCATCTACAAATGCTGACCCAAAAGAAAACTTGAGTTTGCACTGTCTAGTCACTTGTAATTTTGCTTTATCATTCAACCATCCTAATGGGTATGGTTTCTTGTGAGGTGTAGTTGCTAATCCCAATTTCTTTACAATTTCTTCAGAAATTAGATTTACTTGTAAGCCACTATCAAACAAAGTATCAATCTTTTGACTTTTGGAAATAACTCGAATATGGAAAAGTTCATGTCTTTTTCTCTCATTTTCTTCATCAATAACAGTTTGAGTAGAATTACTAGTAGATGCTTCATAATTCTTACCTTTTATACTTGTGGCTGCAATAGTTGTTTCATCTCGTGAGTCTGACCCCAAATCTTTCTGAATAGTTGCAACAGTCTTCTTCTTCTTTCCCTTAGACTTCTTAGGCCTCGGCTCTGGATGCAGAATCCAACAATGCTTATCATCATGCCCATCGTTTTTACAATGAGTTCATGAAGCTTTGCTTTTATGTGTAGTGTTAGCCTTCCTTTCTTTCCACTTATGCTTTCTTTTCTCCTTGTTCTTGCTTACAGTGGGTTGGGATGGTCCCCCAACTTCTGGATTTCCATTCTTTCCTCTAGCTTCTAGATGAGTAGCTTGTACAGATACCTTATCTATGCTAGTGGTATTAAACATGAGGATGGTATGCCTCATGTAGCTATGTAGACCACCAATGTACTTCAAAAGATTCTCTGGTGAGTCTAATGAGATACCCAACATCAATGCTCTCTTTCTAAATTCTTGAGTATACCCTTTCACACTTTGGCCTTTCAACTGCCGAAGATTTTTCCAACTCATCATGGCTTGTTACCTGTAGGCCAATGGATAGAACTTCTTTTTGATTGCAGAAACAAATTCACTCTAGACAGAGATAGTCTTACCATGTCTTTTCATATCAGTTTAGGTTCTACCTTCCCACCAAACCAAGGCAGTGCCTCCTAGGCGTAGGCTTGCTAGCTGAATCTTACTCTTGTCTGAGTCTATGTTTTGTACTCTGCAATACACATCAATTTGTCTTATCCACTTGTCCAACTTTTCAGCATTTAGCTCTCCATCATATAGAGGCAAATCAAACTTAACATCTAGCTTGAGCAATGATGCTTTCTAATTTTGGATAGGGCTAATAGGATGGGTGAGAAAGCTTTCCTCTTTCCCTTTTCCTTTGGAGTGGTCTTGGAAGTGAGACTCGTCTTCTTATTTATCTTGTTTAGAACCTGAGGAGTCTTCATTCTTATGCATTCTAAAGTCCTTGTACAATTCTTCTACCACAGACTTTATAGCTAGGAAACTTTCTATGAATTGAGGGTCTGGCTCCACAGAACCTTCCTATGACATTGTCTTCTGAGGACAGACTCTCCCAATTTCAGGGTTAGTTTCCACCAACTCTCCTTCTCCTAATTTGAGCTATGATCTAGTGAGAATTCACAGCTAAACCAACACAAGCTTGTCTAACCTTACAGCCTAAAGCTCTGATACCACTTGATCTGATAATCACCCTATGAGTGACCTTAGTTAAAAATTTATTGAATAAAGGTATTACAGACTCAAGTGTTGGTGTGTATCTATGTTATTTAGGCAATGGATCAATCAGATTGCCAGTACACAGACATTTAAATGGGAAGACAACAGAGAAATATAGTAAGAAAACAAAAAAACACAAGAAATTAATAAGGAGTTCACCCTATCCTCCAAGGCTGCATCTTCGGTCCAGCTCTCAATGGTGGCCTTATTTTATTGTGTCTTAAGCAGAGAATTACAATGCAGGAGCTCAATATGAGTCACTTGAAACAAATTTGCTTGGCAGGGTAGTTCTTCGATTCCCCAAGCCACTAGAGTACACAGACTCGTTTGCCTACCAGCTTTGTGATGTTCTGGTCTACAATGGAAAGAGCCCAAGGTGGTGCTCAGTCTGGATAGATCCTCTCTGGGATGGCTTGGATCTCTCAATCCCCTGGTGCCCGATGCTTCCTCTTGTCAGCTCGGCCCTCTGTCCTTTTTCTGCTTTTGCTTCACTGTCTTCTTCTCTGTGTTCCATCCTCCTCTCAAGATTTTGGTGTCTCTATCTCTCTCTGACTCTGACTGTGTATTCTGTCTCTGTTCATGGCTTTGAAGCCATTCGTCTCAATGTTTGTTCAGTTCCTCTTCCACCTCCATCGAATCACCTTCTGCAATTGCGCTTGGATTTCCCTCGCTTGGCATCATCATCAGCTCGCAGGGAGTGGCCACATGTCCTCCTGTAACTCACGCCAGCCTGCTTCGTTGGTTCATATCTTCGGTTACATCGTGGAATGGGTCTTCCTCCACCATGGCGGTCAAATGGACCTCAAATCCTTCTAAAATGTAGCTTAATCCCTCGTTGATTCCACTTCTCCATCGGGCACGATCTCAGCCGTTCGATCTGGATCCCCCAGATTCGACGCCATACATTTGTCTCGTGTGATTGACTTGCTCGACCGTTAGCGCGCAATCAATTGGTGGTCTTCTCGCACCTCCGCTTGCCACATGTCAATCGTTGAGTGGGATCACTCCAATTCCATCCAAAAATGCTTACCATTTGAGGGCACCCTGATCAATACCGTTGCTTTCTATAGCGTGGGTCCCACCTTTAGATTTTAGCCCTTTTTCGCTTTTTGCCTGTGGTTCTCCAGCTCCCCACACGACCGAGTGCTCGGGACTTCTCCATTTCAGCCCTTTTTGCCTAGCGATGCACGATTACATCAAAATCCACCTCCATTTCCCAATCCGGGGCTCGCAAGGGCTAATTCGACCTCCCGCGCAGTCTCCATGGGCCTCGGTCAGCACGCTTTTATCGAGGTCCTTGTCGTTCCACGCTGGCTACCATTTCCACTAGATCAACGGTGTTTTTGATCGCTGTTCTAATTTCTTTGATGTTCGTCCAGACCTGATACATTCATGGTTCCTTTGACAGTTCTTTATGGATCCAATTCGGATCACAAAGGAAGGCTCGTTCTCAGATCGAAAACTGGTGGATGGAAAGTTGTGTTTTTAACCCTAGGTATCTCTTTATTTTATAAACTGCTCTCATATTTCTGGCTTATGCTAAGCACCTACTACTTGTTCACATTAAAATGTTTTTATACTGTTAGTTTATGAAAAAAGATTAGAGTCGATCTCGGCCTAAAAAATTGTTGATGGGAAGAACGAGCCTCGCTAGTCCAATATCTATGAGCTGTATGTAGTGAGTAGCCATTATGGATGTACATTAGGTGACCATTACGTAGAATATGTAAATTTAATAGAGGAGAAATAGTGGTATAACTCTAACGACAACCACATTTCTCCTGTTAGTGAATATAGTATAAAGACATTTAATTCTTATGTTATTTTCTATAGAAGAGTCAAACCTGAAGATTGCTTAGCAAAAAATCGAGGACTATTCACTTCATAGATATTCTTAGACTTAAAGAAAAATTTGACAACAACTCAATTATTAGTATGGGGACGTTGGAACTATACCATCTATGGTTTTTTGCAACCTTTATGGTCAACCGATGAGAAGCTTCTTGATAGCTAACATGATTACATAGATTTCCAATGTTTGACATCAGGCGTTGTAATGCGTTGTGAAAATTTTGGAAGAATTTGATCAATGTTATTTCAGTGTTTATTCTCAATTTATAGAAGAGTCACATTTGTTGAAGCATATAAGTGACAATCTCTTCTGGATTGAAGCATAAAAAACCTTAGTATGCATAAAAGCATTCAAGGGAAAGGAAATCAATCAATCTTGTGTTCAAACAAGGTGACATATTTGACGGACCATGTTTTTTTTCACTTGCTAACACTCGCGGTCAGCTGATACCCCTTTGGTAATTTTCCTTTGAGAGTTTCAGATCATAATCAAAGAACTCACACAATGTTCAATTTGATCCTCTGGTGAGGGAAATGTTATAGCTCCATGTAGAGACATAAAGGAGAACCCCAACAAGTATTCTTGCTAATCTGGATCATAACAATAGAGAGCAAAAAACTTCTCAGGCAAGGAGGCATTGGCATCCATGCTTTTTCCCTAGAAGCCCATGAGGAGCCCTTAGAAATGAAGCTAGCCTTATAACACATTTTTGGAATGAAGGATAGAACCTGAGAATAAAAGAAATAGGCAGAACTGAATTGACAATGTTGTAGCATTCCAGAATCGGTGCAAACATTGAAGCCACCTTCCTCATTGAGAGAAGGAACTTAACCTTCTAATTGGACAGAAAAAATATTCCTAGGCACCGTTACTGTACAACATTCAAAAAGGAAACTCATGATTAAATTGGTCCTCTAGACCCTTGAATGTAGAATTTGATTCATAATTTCAAGAAAAACGTAACAATATAACAAGGCAAAATACCTTGCATCTTAGAAGCTTAGACCATATAACTATAATTGAGGAACAAACCAGTGTGAAAATGAATGTTACAAATATTGTATCACAAAATACATTGTTGATGGTCCAGTGTAGCACCAATGATGGATTGGACTGATAATCATTATATGATCCTTACACCTCTCATCTCTCGCCATGCCTAGCTTTATAATGAAATGGTTGTGGTAGAGACTATTGTTCACCAATATCACAACTTGGATAAGATTTTGGAAATCCACAAAATGCAACATCCTATAGTTCTTCATATTGGTGGGAGTCACATGTCAACCTTGAAAAAGTGGTTGAAATTGCAAATTCCTATGGTTGTAATGAAATCAATTTCAATTGTGGTTTCCCCAGTGAAAGAATAATTGTTCATGGATGCTTTGGTTCCGAACTGAGTGGCAAAACAAATGCAAGTTTTGAGGCATGAAGTGATGAGGTTGTATAGAATTTAAAGATTTCAAGGTCATATTTATAGGTCCATAGCAATATAGAAAGGTTGAAAACCATTGTGTATACCTTTGATACTATGAGTCATTGCATTTGAGTCATGGGATTTTAGGGATAAGGAAATTGTCAGAAACTGATACTATAAGAAGTAGCACGAATTGTAGGATGGATTGTGAGAATAGTTTTCAAAGAGAGACTATTAGGGCTATTGGGAAGAGCACAACTAGCTATGTAAATTGGAAATTGAATGGAGAATTAAAAGGGGTACACATCTATATATGAAGCAGTTTATACCAACATGAAGAATTGTCTTGACATTGTCAAAAGAGGAACCATCTAACAACTAGTCAGTGTAATCTGAGCCAATTTAATTGAGCTCACTTGTCAAGCAAGGTGGCATATAAGTAAATATGTATATTTTAACAATCTAAATTTCAAGTACATACATTGTTAGAAATGATGGATGGGTGCTTTCTAATTTGGAATTGTCGAGTGTTATTGTGTATTCTGTTGCAATTGTGTTAATATGGGTAGCTCAATTTTAGTTAAATAATGCAATAAGGATATATTTATGATATTAGGAACCAGAACCTTCCATTTATTAGCTAACCAAATGCGGTTTGAAACCTATGGAGCGCCACCTAATTTTTGGATCCTAGTGGTAGCTTTTGAGAGGCTAGAGCCTAGTTTAACATCATTCACTCCTGCTCCCCACAAAATAGGATTTTGAATGTTTTCCACCTCACTTTCTCTGCCTGCGTTAATTTCTTGGCACATAATTAATACAAATGTATACCAAGCATTGATAGGTTTTGTTGGAAGAATAACCGCACCTCTATGGAATCCGTAATTTCCACCCCGGGAATCCTAGTTACTGGGTTGTAACATTTGTCAATACCCACGGGTTTTGGTGTAAAGACAAACCTCCACATGGTATCAGAGCTTGGACCCATGTTCAATTCCCCCGAGTTGCGTTTGAGTGGGGGTGTTGGAAGAATAACCGCACCTCTATGGAATCCGTAATTTCCACCCTGGGAATCCTAGTTACTGGGTTGTAACGTTTATCAATACTTGCAGGTTTTGGTGTAATGACAAACCTCCATAGGTTTGTGGATGAAGGAAACACATATGTTGGAGGTCTTTTGTTCCTATGAACTGGCTGAGGGTTTAGAGTAGGAGGTGCCACAAACAGCTCTATTTCCGAAGGCAAAACTCTCTTTGGTCGTGCAATTGAGCATGTTGTTGGGCTAATTTATTGACTAAATTAACACAAGTATTTAATTATCAATCCGGGTTTTTAAAACTTGGAGGTAAATCCACTGTATATGGACATCAGATATAATAAAGTTTAGAAGATAAAATTTGAAGAATTAAGGAAGTACATATTACAAATATAAACTATTTTAACAATTTCTAATTCATTTATGTAATATATGAGGGAAGAGCCTGTAGGAATTTACAAGGTAAGTTCCTCAGACAGAACACCAAAGGACACTGCTCACAACCAGATCGCAGATCAATACACCAGTACTTTTGACGTGGTTAAAACCATCAAAGAGGGAAACAGTCCACGGCCTGAGCCAATGTGGCCACTTCAGGCAATTTATTAATAAAAGAATGAAAATTTACATAAGCTTCTCTCATAGACGGATTACCCTACAAATGACCCTCCATGCGCTTTAAATAGAAATCATGGACCAATTGGGTGCCAATCCATGCATCAAGTGTCGGTAATACCGAGGAGAGAATGAACCGTCGGATCACTACATATCGTGACCGTCAGATTGTAAGTTACAAAATGTACATAGTAAAGAAATAAACTTTACCTAACCCTATACTAGACCAAGTTGTACTTAACTATTTCCTATGTGTCGGAATATCCTAACATCCCCCCTTAAGACTTAGGAGAACCAAGTTGTCCTTCCCTACATTACTAATTTCATGAAGATAACTCTAAGAGCACTAATTAACAATGGTTTATGATGCAGAAGATGTAGAAGAAGGTGCTCCTAACTAAGGAGGTCCAGATTGTCCTTCTTCACAATCCTACTATATCACAATCACCATTGCTTCAAACCAGAAATGCAGAAATAACTTCAAATGAGAAATGGAGAATGAAATTCAGTTTTAGTTCAAGATCAAATAGAAGGGGAATTCAACTTAAATTCATTTGTGTCCCTTCATATGTAGATTACAATTAAACCAATATTCATTCAGCAATCATCACATATCTAAATACATTTGAAACAAAAACTAGTCTATGAAAACTATGAAAATTGAACCAAGAAGTGTACTTAGCTTGGTGTGGGGGCCCTCCACCCTTGCCTTGCAAACTTGAAGAAATCTCAGCTACAGAAACTTTAGTAAATCAACCAAGCATGAACAACAAATTGGAATGAAACAAGTTCTTCAAATTAGCTCTCAACTCCAATTATACAAAAGTTACATACAAATTCCATTGCAAAAGCCATTAAAGTCTTGGCTTTAAATAGAGGTTTAATGAAACAAATTGATCTATATTATCTCTAACACTCATATCTACTCATATCCACCTATCTAAGTCGAACTCATCCAATTCATCCCAAGAAATATGGTCAATCCCATAAAATGTCAAAACTGCCCTATTTCCATGGGATTTTCTGGTGACTAGTCATGTTTGACCAGCCTTGACCAGGCCTAATAAAGCTTGTTCTGGAGTTAGCTTAGTCCTAGTTCCCAAGCTGTCCATCCATGCATCAAAATCGAACCCAAGTGTCCTGCAAACATGTCATCCACATAGCTATTACGAGAATTTCTGATTCAGTCCAAAATTGCACTTGAAACTCAATTTTCATAAAAACTTCTAGAAATTGCAAAATTAAAATTAAACACCTAAATATGCATAAAATACATCAAAATGAGATGGATGTGATGGAAAATGGATGGAAAATATAAGGATTAAGTAGGTTTCCCTAAGCAAAAATAGACCAAAACTGAGGGCCAACATCTCCCCCTTACTGATCTTTAAGCATGTCCTCATGCTTGTCTTTGTCTCATTGATCTTCTGCCTCTATATGCTGCCCTCCCTTGCTGTTCTACCGATGGATTTGTCCCTTGAATATAAAGCTTTCTCTTGAGCTACCTGTAAAAGGATATCTATGCTTTCATGTACTTCTTTTCTTTTCTTGTGGATGACTTTCTTTACCAATATATCATTCTGGATGAGTAGCTTCAGACGACAAATAAAACTTGAATTTTGCAATACATTCCGACACAGGATTCATGTCCCTCTCAAATCAAAAATTTTACTCAAAGGATCCAATATCCAGTTGCCCTTACATCTCCCTAAGTGAAGAAATTTTTTTTTTATGTCTAGGCCTTCACTTTCAATTTAGCCACTCATTTACCCATGCAATTTGGAAAATATGGGTTGGAAGAACCATAAAAATATCCCAAATAAAAATGAATTTGAGAAGACTGCCTTTGGGGAGTCTAATTAGGCTCATTCTGAAGAAAACCCATGTTTTCGTTTTTCAAATTTCAGTTTATTTTGCTCAGAAGAAGCAACAAAAGATAGTAGCTTCTCAAAATTGTAATGCATTCTTGAGATTGAATGATCATTCAATTTGCAATCAATTTTTCTTCAAATGTTTCTCCAGCATCCTTCTTACCTCTTGCTTATGCTCTCTAAACCAGCATTCCATTAGCATAAATTTTTTAAACCAAGCTACTTTTATTTATGGGAATTTTTTATATACATCATAAACAGAGACAAGCTTACACTTTATACCATTGGAATCTAAATACCAAACTCTAAAAGTAGTTTTTTTCCTTTGTTACACACAAACCTTGCTATACTATCAGTGGAACTCAAATGAAACACAAACCGTCATATTGATGATGAAATAATTTTATGAGGCCTTACTACCAATGTCCATAATACGCGTTCAAGGATTTCCCTTATAAAAACCATTGTCGGCATCGAATTCTACGTTGCCAAAGCCATTACCCAAACCGGCTCCATAAGCATTATTAACACTGCTCTTGGTGTATCTTTCTCCGTACCCGGCAGTCTTTGATCCACCAACAGACTCAATACAAGCACATTTAGAATTCATCTGTTCACGCAATACAATCTCTTTAACAACACGTAAAAACACCTCTGTTTTGGCAATCTACAATACCTGTTATGCAAAAATGCACATTATATTGCCTGCAATATAATCCTTTTTAGAGAAGAATCTTCAGCGAAAATCACATAGAGACAATTTTTGTCAAACGCGTCGACAAAAATTGTCTCTATATGATTTTCGCTGAAGATTCTTCTCTAAATTGATATGGATCACAGAAGCCTAAATTCAATAATATAATCCTTGTAACAACATTTAAAAAAAACACATCCTCGTCTCAATAACAATAGCACTCTGCCTCCTCTACTATACAAGGTCGCATATGATCCCAAAGATATTTGAATGACATGTTTTGCATGCAAAATATGGTTGGATTGCTGCGCTGTTTTACATAATTTTCGTGCCTTACTCAGCGCCTTGATTTATGCAACTACACCGAATCATGTTTCCTTATCACAACTTCATTAATACACTGCTGTTCATCTAACCCTTAGATTTATTAGCTTCTGGAATCAATGGTGTAGTTTCGGCATTTACCTGGCTATTGGCGAGTTCTGAGGATTGTTAAATGGCGCTCCATATCCCTGTATCTTCGGTTTGCTGACTTCTTGCTCACGAAATATCTCTTTGAGCTTACACGTCCGCCAGATCTCTTGACTTATCCCTCAATCATCTCCGCTTATTCTTCTTATCTCCCCAGCTCCTCAGCGCTATATTTCTTGCTCCCCTTTCTCGGTTTGATATCTTTCTTTCCTGCGTTTTCTCTGTAAAACCGTTTTTTTCTTTCGATTTCCTGAGCCTCTCAACGGCTGTGATGGCCACAATGGCAGAGCTCTTCGCACAGGGTTTATGTCAAAACGTTTTTACCTGTTGACTGTAGCTGTAGCTCTTGTTAAAACGTTTTACTTCCCACAAGGTTTTTTCAAAACGTTTTTACCATTTACTGTTGTCTGGTACGCCGTGCATAACCATCAAACTGATAATTGGAACCGTGTTTAAATATTTTCATTGTTAAATATTTTCATTGTGCTGTATGAACGCAAGTGGCTGCACATCGTTACTCCCTTTCTTTCTGAGCTTTCAAAATAGCGATGATGGTGTAGTTTAAATTCTGATTTGACCGTTTCTCTGTTGTTTGATTGCTTCCATCGTGGCCATCCTTCTGCATACCAACTCATTATGTCGTGACTGCTGTAAAAAAATAAATCATGGTTTTATTTTTTTTACTTTCGCCATTACCTACGGCTGTTCACCATTCATTCCTTCTCATATGAACCATGCACTCATAAATTATTTCAATTTAATGGCGCATATCCTTACCCTTTGCCGTATTACCATCGTGCCCATCGAATTGTATTGCCATAAGGTTTGAGAAAGTTTTGAAAGCCTGTTTGAATCATATCCCCTGCCTAATATCATTTACTCCATCATACTCATTTGCCATTTTCAGGATGCAAAAAGATTATGTTTTAATACAGCGCATATGTTTAACACATTCCTTTGTTGTATGCAAATGGTTCAGCGCGCATATATTTCCTTATGAAATATTGCCTTATATATATTTCGTTGATGTATTTCCCTTAAAAACAATGCGCATGTTTGATGATAATAATCTTACCCTTTTGCATATTATCATATACTTGCCATCATATAACTTTACACCATGCATATATAAATAATAGCATTTCTTCTTATGCGCTTATGATAAGGTTAATCATTTCGATTTGCACTTATTCCATATGTATTGCAATGTCTTCCCTTAATTTTAAAATGACCATTTTTAGGTCATGTTTAAAATTGTTTCCATAGGACTAATGCTTGCTTTGTTTGTGCAGGTGCAACTTTTTTAATTCCTCACTTTGATCCATTTTTGCTTTACGGAAAAATACTTAGGGTTATGAAATGAATATGGAATGTAGAAAATAAATATAGGTAAATAGAGAATGATATTTAGGGTTATGAAATGTTAGGGTTATGGAATGAATGTACATATGTACATTGGATTAGGTATAGGGTAAATGAAAATGTAGAATGTAGGATAATGCGTATAGGATGAGGAAAATGTAATGAATATATGCATTCAGGTATTAACTCAATTTTAACAAAGTCTAAAAATTTCTACAAAAATTTAAATTTACAAGAAAAAAATTGTGCACTTACTATTCTTGTACTTCCCTGTAGTATTGGATGAATGTTGTTGTTATTTAACAATATTGGATGAAGTTGTCTTGTTCGATTATCGTAGATAGATAGAAACATAGAGCTTATTTATGCTTCCTGCTCTAGCATCTTTCATTGATTCTAGTCCATTGATTGTTGATGTCGTTCAGGTCCCTCTGCAATTGATTCATAATAACTCAGGTCCCTTTTGTCATGTACATGTTTTTTCTAACATTTCAGGTCCCTCTGCAGTTGATTTCAAAAATATTTCAGGTCCCAACTGCCAATAATACAAGTTCCATCGTTAATTCAGCTGCACAACTAAGTTTCTTTTTGCGAATCTTCCCCCCCTTGCTGATGGGAAGACTTGTCCTCAAGTCTTATTTATTCTGGAGGATGATTCTTGCAAACTCAAACTGAAGAAATGGTAAAACAAAATAGAGAATTCATATTGGCCAAGCTAGTTGGTTTTCCAATATGAATTCGAGTTTGTATTGTGCCACTTTCGTGGATTTTCACAACCAAACTCCTTTATTATTTTTGATCTTTTTCTATTTTTTTTCTTTTTTGATGGAGGTGGGGTGTAATGGAGTTGGGAAGTATGAAAAGCTTATGGAAATAGATTATATCGAAGTCATGATATAGTAGTAAATATGGACTTCAAAATGCATGGTCGTGGAGCTTAACATACAGTATGGATGACGAATCAAATCATGAACAATATGAATTCAGTATGGAAGGCTTCTTTGAAGATTGATGTGACTTAACATGGTACTGAACTTGACTGCTTCTTCTAATTATTATCTTCATGTTTTTTTGCCTTGATCTCGATCATATTGTAGGGTTTGTTGATGTTGTTGGTCCACATTGAAGAGCAAGCTTCAAGAGTTTGAGTTTCATTGAATGAACTCAACATCAGGTGAATTTTCACTTTGCTTTGACTTGAAAATTTGTATTCATATTCTGGAATATGAATTTTACTTTGAAACTTACTTCATCCATGGAATTCACTCCTTCATTCTTCCTGTGACCTGCAAAAACATAGCATTTTCCTGCAATACAATATTAGATGATCGAGGAAGAGAGGTGTACAGTCTCTCTTCTTCCAATAAACATGTAAATCATTACAAGAATTTCTTAGAAAACAAGTCCAAATATGATAGACAAACATAATGCATTTATTTACCCCTTTGAGGAATGGTGGCCAGCCTAGACCTCCTAGCGGTAGTTTGTTTACAAAATATTCGTTTGATATCCTATTAGAGTGATTCCAAAGCCAAGTTGAAGTGAATTCATATGGCTAGCTCCAGTATAAACTGGTTTTCAGAATTGTTTAAAATGATATGGTAAATATTATAAGGAGTGCCATGTTTGATAGAGCTGCTTGTTAATTTTTAACTAGACCAACAGTCACTATTTGAATCGTAACTTCTTTGATAAATATCATATCAATGTGATTCAACTTGGATATTAAAGTAGATTCATTTTTTTATTTCCAGTAGAAACAGGGTTTAAAAATTCTTAGTCTTGATATCACAAAATTGGTGATGAACAGGCCTAGGAGGCAGAGTTTTACTATATTGTTTTGAAGACTCGCAGTCACTAAATGTGGCATAACTTTTTCATTTCACCTCCAAATGGGATGATTCAAATTGTTTCTTAAACTAGACTTGAATATATATCTCCCATATAAACAGGTTTTGAAAAGAAGATGATTTGGTATTTCAAATATGCCAATGAACAGTCAAGACCTAGAATTGTCACCTTGAAGATTTTTCGACAAGTAGTTAGTATTTCAAGAATAACTTTTTCATATGATACCTGATTGAAGAGATTCAAATGTATTTGGAAACTAGATTCCAAGAGCTATCTTCCCTATGAATTTCAGATAAAATGTTTCGATTAGACACTTCAAATATAGGTTGTACTAACTCTGTCCTTAACATGTCACTTGAGACCTAGTTTTGATTTTGATCACATTTTTATTTGTGATATAAATTGAGAACTTCAAAATGGATTCCAAAACTAGATTTCAAAACATGATTTCAAAATGATCCTATATGGTTACCCAAAATAGGTTTGTTCTTACTACATTTTTTCATGTAGTCCTTTCAAATGAATATTGAACAATGATTTGAAGAAATATTTTGAAACAAATTTATTATGGAAGTCTTATTGTGAATTCATTCTACTTGTTTATTTATTCTATTCTATCCTATTCTATTTTAGAAAACTAATTCATTATCTCAAGTATAATAGAATTTCCAGTGCATCCATTTTCGTAACAAGATCATAAGTAAACTCATATCCAAATTTGAAAAATATACTTTAATGAATGGTTGGACATGAAAATTTATTTGATCATAAAGATTTGATGAGAAAGAATGTTGAAGAATGGAGTAGTGTTGTAGCCTATTCTTTAACATCATCTTTTAGATCTTGTTGTTGAAAATGGATTTTGTAGTTTTTTTTTTTTTTGATTTTATGTTTTTGTTGGGGGGTTTTGTTTTGGAAACCTAATTTTAGGATCTCTATTTCTAGACATAAAGAAACATAACTAAGAGAAATGTATACTAACTAAATTTTTAGTGTTTTTGTTTATCTTCTATTTGACTATGCTGATAATTACCTCCCCGACAACGGCGCCAAAATGTTGGGCTAATTTATTGACTAAATTAACACAAGTATTTAATTATCAATCTGGGTTTGTAAAACTTGGAGGCAAATCCACTGTATATGGACATTAGATATAATCAAGTTTAGAATATAAAATTTGAAGAATTAAGGAAGTACATATTACAAATATAAACCTGTTTTAACAATTTCTAATTCATTTATGTAATATATGAGGGAAGAGCCTCCTAACTTAGGAGAACCAGGTTGTCCTTCCCTACAATACTACTTTCATGAAGATAACTCTAAGAGCACTAATTAACAATGGTTTATGATGCAGAAGATGTAGAAGAAGATGCTCCTAACTAAGGAGGTCCAGATTATCCTTCTTCACAATCCTACTATATCAGAATCACCATTGCTTCAAACCAGAAATGCAGAAATAACTTCAAATGAGAAATGGAGAATGAAATTCAGTTTTAGTTCAAGATCAAATAGAAGGGGAATTTAACTTAAATTCCTTTGTGTCCCTTCATATGTAGATTAGAATTAAACCAATATACATTCAGTAATCATCACATATCTAAATACATTTGAAACAAAAACTAGTCTATGAAAACTATGAAAATTAAACCAAGAAGTGTACTTAGCTTGGTGTGGGGGCCCTCCACCCTTGCTTTGCACAGTTGAAGAAATCTCAGCTACAACAACTTTAGTATATCAACCAAGCATGAACAAAAAATTGGAATGAAACAAGTTCTTCAAATTAGCTCCCAACTCCAATTATACAAAAGTTACATACAAATTCCATTACAAAAGTCATCAAAGTCTTGGCTTTAAATAGAGGTTTAATGAAACAAACTGATCTATATTATCTCTAACACTCATATCTACGCATATCCACCTATCTAAGTTGAACTCATCCAATTCATCCCAAGAAATATGGTCAATCCCATAAAATCTCAAAACTGCCCTATTTCCTAGGGATTTTCCGGTGACTAGTCATGTTTGACCAGCCTTGACTGGGCCTAATAAAGCTTGTTCTGGCCGAACCAAGTGGAGTTAGCTTAGTCCTAGTTCCCAAGCTGTCCACTCATGCATCAAGCTCGAGCCCAAGTGTCCTGCAAACATGTCATCCACATAGCTATTACGGGAATTTCTGATTCAGTCCAAAATTGCACTTGAAACTCAATTTTCATAAAAACTTCTAGAAATTGCAAAATTAAAATTAAACACCTGAATATGCATTAAATACATCAAAATGAGATGGATGCGATGGAAAATGGATGGAAAATATAAGGATTAAGTAGGTTTCCCTAAGCAAAAATAGACCAAAACTGAGGGCCAACACATGTTTCATCCCATTGCACCTGTGATTGAAAATATAATGAGTGCCAACAAGATTTGACCTTAAAAGATTGACAAAAAATGTCAAAAAGGATACATAAACAACTGGTACTTGTGAAGTAAACATTTTATTAATAGGAAAAATAAGTTGAATGAACCACCTAAACAACCACTACAATAGCTACAAGAACTAACTATGGTAAGCATACATACCTCTACACACAAAGATGTTTGAGCAGGTTTTGTGTTACATTAGCTTGCCTAATGCCTATGTCAGATGCCAAAGTCCTAACCAGAGAATTCAGAATATAAAGCCTCATGCCCCACAACCTCAACACCCTCAAGCTCCTCCATTTAATCTGGCCCCTCATCCCAATATTGGTGTTGAGGAAGGTTTGGTTCAAGTTGTTAGGAAAAACTCTCGGGGAAATAAGATTGATGCAGCCCAAGAGTCACATGCCACCTGCCCTCAGTTTCAACTCAACCAAACCATGGTAGGCCTCAAGACTCACAATCGTGATTCTCAACCATATGATACTAGATATTGTTCTCAAGGAATCACACCTTATGGCTCTAGCAAGAGGGCCCATACCCTTTGTCCCATCTAAACTATGAGTACTAAGATCTTGAGGATGCCCAAAGGGAACCAAAGGTGCACAACATGCATGAATACTTTTGCTCACATCCTTGAGGGCCCAGAAACATACAATGTGTTCAATACCATTGCAGGGCTACTAGAAAGTTTAGACAAGTATGATCATGTATCCACCCTACACAATGGTCAATGACATTAGTGTCATGCATATAATGGGACTTTTAGACCCCTACTGCAAGATAATCTTTATAAGGTTTAAATGTGGTTTTCAAGATCTGGATATGTTATCTACAAAATGTTAATATTTTTGGGCTCATTCTTAAGAATTATTTGAATTGTATTTGACCAAATGAAACCTCTTTTGTCTCCAACCATGATGATGGCGGAGAGGGTGTTGCAACTCTAGTTCACCCTTATCTTGCCATGTTAGAATCAAATTGAGATGCTAACCCCTATCATCGTTTTGTCTGGGTTTTACTTAACTTGGACAGCCATATGCTTAATATTACCATAATATATGCTTGCAATGGAGTACATAAGCAATAAAATTTTCAGCAATGAATAGTCCACGAGCTCCAAGAAGCTCATTGGCACATAGAAATTTTAACACGGTCAATATTCATAAAAATAAGGAAAGGATTTTCCCAATAAGGCTAACTACCCATGAAAAAGAGGCTTTGTTCTCCATTATATCCCACCACAAACTTCATGATCCTAATAAATACATGCATAGCTATTGTTTACTTGGTGTAAATCTCACAAGGGAAACGAGTGGGTCCTAAAAACCTAGATCACATTATACTTTCTGGGGAGATAAGAAAAGATGATATAACTTTACTAATTTCCAAGGAGTGATAAAAAATATTGGTCAATGGGACTAAAAAGTACAAATCGTTGTAGGAACATGTCGAAGCTTTCTATCTAACTGATATTTTAACCTAAATTGTGACAGACCTCTTGACTTTGCCTTCCTTAATTACACTACTGTTAACTGAACCAGGTGAAAAAAATACTATAGCCATTCAACAACATTGCAAAGTGTAACTGAGAAAACTAGTTAGGGCTTTTGGTTATATTCTTTCCTGAACAAACCAGAGCTTGTATAGACACTGATAATTTAGCAAAAGTCTTGTCTTTTAAGATCTGTAGCCTGTGCATTATAGGTGAAAACATAAAGGAACTAATTCTAATTTTGTATCATGTGCCTTGTCTTTCTAAATGATTTTATATTGTGACAAAATGCTATTTATGCTCTTTATGTAATTGAGTTTTGTTGTTAGGAAAAGGACAGAGGACACCTCAATTTTGACTTCCAACTAGTTCATGCTCTTTCTGTCATATATATAGGCAGAATTAGATTCTTTTCATGCCACATAAGGACATATTTATTTACAAATGAGGCACAATAGTATGCATGGAAAAAAATTGTAAGTATCCTCTGTATGGAGAAATACTGCGAAGAAGTATGCTTTGTTGTTGCTTCTACAGTTTCCCTCACTACTAGATTTAGTCATATTAAAAGCCTCAATTCTTCATAGATCCCAAATAAGGCACATAAGGTTTATATATGCATTCTTCCAATAAAAAAAGATAAGTAAGCCCTAATGTATCCTATGATTTAGATAAGCAAATACGAATCTCCATAATTTCTTGTGTTATGGTGTATCCTAAGCGCAGGATTATAAGACCTTCATGCATGGATGAAATTTTCTCTTATAAAGACTGAATTCATTGTTGGTTTGTTTCTCTTCAAACATTTGATTCCATACCCATTTGTCCATGCTAAAGGTACTTTCCTCATTGTGCCTGAACAAATGGCAAACAAAATCATGTGCCCAACACCTCAATAAGCACAGATCAGGTTTCTTTTGATCCCAACAGTGGCTCCAAGTGTCTTCTCCATTTGACCACTGAATATATGGGAATGTTACAACCACTTCTTATTGATAGAAATAGATTTATGATGCAAGCGTGTGTGTTGCTGCCTTACAAACCTTGACTCTACATCTGGAGATTCAAAACTGGAACACTTACTCTAAAGCATGACTGGAAAATCCTCTAGAAAGGCACTCTCAACATAACACTCTTGTTGTAATAGGAAAATATCTCCAAACTCAGCAGACAATTTACGTAGTACCCTAGACTGGACATCAAAGTTTCCTGCAAACTTTCCAACGGTAGTCACCAATCATGGCCTTGGGTAGTATGTTGACATTTGTTTCTTATATCTTTATGTTGAACTTTTGAGCTTCTCTTCCTCTCAAAGCCTATAAAATAAGAAGCTTAGTTCTCCTATTGTTCTAGACTCAACTGTAACTCAACTCATAAAGAAAAAGAAGCCAAGACCCCTATGTCGATGGATCATTAGTAAGGCTCCAAAGCATTAATGCATCTATACATCATACAGTGATAAATGCTGAATGTGAACCAAGTCTTGCACTCTCTACAGTGACATGATCTATAGTTCTTATATTAGTTGAGCTGAATTTTTGAGATTTTATGACTTACAGTAGCTATAGGCATCAAGCGATGAAATCATTCGATATTTATAACACAGTTAACCCTCTTTTAGTTTTTCTATACTAAGCCTTAAGTAGCAGAGCAGAGCTTCTGCTGAAGACATGTTTGTAAGAAAATATCTTGGATCATTCGAAAGGATTCATGCTCCTGGAAGTTTGAAGACCTGAAGCTATCATAGAACCCTATATAGTGAAGATTTTTGGTTACCTCACAATAATATGTGGCATCAATTCTACTATGTGTGACACTTCTCTACAACTCAGCACAATCTATGATCTCTTTTCAAGTGTAGTATTATGCATGGTATTACTACAGTCTAGTAGCCATAATGATATGTTGTAGCCCCAGTAAATTGATGATTTTTTTATAGCCTTGCTGACAATAGAATTTGTGAACAAGACATATGGAAACATTTGATAGTTTATCTTTTGAAGAAGCTACAAAGATCTTCCCGTAAAAGAAATTGCAACACCTTAGATTTTGAAAATGGGTGCAACACTGTTGAAACCTTTTTTTTTAAAGAACAACTAAGTGAACAAGTTCATAGGACTTTGGAGTTGTTGCACAAAATATTGTCACCATGACATTCTGCAATCAGTGTGAGTCTATCACCACTCATACTTTCCTCCTTTCCAAGTCTTAAACCTCAGCTCTTCATGTCAAGCCTTTAAAAATAAGAGAAAGCCCTTAAAAGTCTCTAAAACTCTGGTTCTGCACTTTCTCTTAGCATTACCTGTGGTCCCACACCCACTGGTCATGCCCCCTACGTACCTGACCGCTTTGTTTATGTGTAATGGGTGCGGACCCCTGTAAAATTCAAAAAGGCACAAGTACATTCTTAAAAACTCACTTTGGTTTATTTCTGGAAGCTTCTAGAGGGAATCTTGAGGTGGCAAGTTCGCTCCTTTGTGGTTCATGCATCCCATACCTTAAGGAGCTAACCCCTTGATGTGAGCAGCTTATCCCTCTGAAGGAGGACTCTATCCCTTCATGGGTGGACCTGTAACTTCCTTCCTCTGCACTATAAAATGAGGCATTGGGCTGGTTACTAAGGAGGTTGAAAGTTGAATATTTTTTAGGGTAAATGTTGTTGGAATTTAGTCTTCCTAATTGAGCTTGAGAGGAGAGATTACATACCTTTTTTGATCTCATTGGGGAGAGTGTGAGGCTTGTCAATGTAGAGGAGATTCCTACTTGGACCTTGGAAGGATCTTGTACAACATCAAGGCACCAAAGGTTGTAAAGTTCTTCTATTTTCAAAGTTAATACAATCAAGTTTATTTTTCTCAATAAGCTGTGTTTTATGGTTTATTTCATGGATTCCTTGATCACCATGATGAATATGATTTATTATATTAGCTATGCAGGTATTATTTGATGTGTGCTTGTTTGTGGTTGTAGGTTCTTGAAAGGAAACTCTTTTGGATGATCAAAGCATGGCTACCACAAACTAGCATTGGACTTAAGGTAGGGTCTAAAACACCTCTTAGTTTTTATTTATAAATCGCAATATTTAGAGAAATGTAGATTTGCTTGTTTTACTTGTCGCTAGATATCTGTTGATACTAGGGAGATCGGTCTTGTCCGCAAGAACGATTTATCCAGCCAACAAATTGGTGACCATACTGGGGATCGAACCCAGAATCAATGAGTCTAGTATAGGAGAAACTCGACGTTTTTCAATTTTATGGAGTCAAAAGAAAAACTTAAGAAAACTCCATGGTTGTCCTTCTTCGTAAATTTGTGTCTCCCAAGCCCGAAGAAGTATAAAATAATACTTGAGAGAATCGCTTGACCATTAAGATCAAGCAGTACTTTTCTTAATTAGTGGCCCTGATCTAAAAAAGTAAAATAGCGATCAAAGACACGTCATTTTATTACCAATATCGAACTTGAAACGACAAAAGTCTGGCAATCTTTTCATGTTTATACGGTCAGAAAAGAGCTGTAAGTGGACCATCTTTTTAATTCCATTTTAACGAGCTTAAAAAGAAAAACTCGGCAATCTTTTCATTTTTTACGAGTCATAAAAGATCTTAAAGAGGACTCCAATGTTTCTTGTTGAAAATGATCAATTTTGCCTGAAAAATCCAATATTCTGCACAAAAACTCAAACATTACTCATACATGTTTAAAATAAATAAAAATGCATCAAAAAGTTACCTTTTAAAAGTGAAAAATAAACAAATTAAAAATTCATTTATTTGAAAAAACTTATAAGAAGGGCTTTTGTAAATTTATTTTTACCGTTTGACTTCAGAGTGAGAAAAGAGAGCTTTTTGGGTAAAAAACTTCTTGTGAAGATTGTGGAAAGTCCGTCCGTTGGAAACGAAAACCGTCAGCTCCAAGTAATCCACATCACTTTAATATTGCATTTCAACCGTTTGAATTTTCTTTTTAGGCTTCCATTTTGATTTTTAGGGAAAAATTAGTTTAAAACACCGCTCGCAGGGGTCCGCAGGCGCAGCATGTGAAACCTGCGGTCCCCAACTTTTTCCTACAAATGAAAGAGCCAGGGTCCCGCACCTGCTACTTGGGAAGAGTGTGGACCTATGCATTGTCCCTAACTAGCCAGTATGGACCGTGCGAAATGGGTTTTAAAACTTCAATTTTTCATTTCCGCCCAAAACTTTTTTGAACTAAAATGTTCTAATCCGCCATTTTTGCAATGTAGGATAAACAAAATGCTCATTTGGTAGGAATGGAGCACGAAGATGTAGACCTTCCCACAATTAATCACCAACCCTCATTGGATGCATTGGGGGCATGCAGGCTATTTAAATTCTAGGCCATACCTGACATGAGGGCCCATGTAGACTTTTTGCAATGGCTGGTGGACAGGTGGAGTATACAGGACCAATGTTTCATTATTGGTGGCCACTGGCTCAAAATCGAGCTAGAGGACATTTACTTCTTGACTGGTTTGCCCAAGAGAGGTGAACGATTATCTCTATTCGGGACTAGGCCAGGTGGCTAGTCTGTCGATATTCTCTGACTAGAGTTTTGTAATGACCAAACAAAGGACAAAGGGATCGATATCAAAACTATCTCCCATACTGAACTTAAAGTGATTGCATTTACTGTCACCAGACGCTACAGAAGTGCAGCACTACATGTAGCTACCGGATCCAAAATGCGAATGACAGTAGACTGTTATCGAGGCACCATCTTCAACTGGTGCGAGGCTGTGTTGGCGAATGTAAAAGGCCAACTAACTAGAGCAAAGAATGGACAACTAAAAAACTTTGGATATGGTTTCTTAGTTGTGAGATTTGGTCTAGAGAGGGTCCCAATGTTGGTCCCACAACATCTTTCTGTTGGAGTTGGACTTCCCCAAGAGCCTAAGCTAATGCGTTGGGTTACAGTTATGGCCCGTCATCCTGAGGAGGGTTCAGAGGTTGTTCGATTTCTGCTAGAGTATTTTCGTTGGTTGGATAACTAACCTTTCATGATTCAGGATTTTCCATATGCTGGGATGGATTATCGTGGTGACTCGGACATGACTCTTCCACCAGGAGAGCAGTGGGATGATTCAGGTAAAATCATTCTCAACATTTTCTAAGTTTTAACTAATTTTTTCTTCTTTTTTTAAAACATCCAAAACTGATAGTAAAAGTTTCAAATGCAGATGTGGGTCCATGGTGACCAGCCACTCTCTGGCCCTATGAGAGGAGACACCCAGTTGCAGCGGTACCGGCCCCACGGGACGACTCTACAGAGACCCTGACCAAATTGGAAAATCATCTAGAGCATTTGACAGCAGATATCCCAAAGACTAGCATAGATGATATTCCTCTTAGGTTACAACGCTATGTGATTGGGGTCCCAGGACCTTTTAGGAGGTTCCTTTATAGGGTGGCCCGAGCAGTGGTTTCTTATCATGATCATCACCAGTGATAGTATGATCACCTTTGTAGACTCATATGACATTTTTGTTTTTTGTGCTATCATTTTTGCCGATCATAAGGTGTTTTTCAACCTATGATCGAAGACAATGTATATTTGACACACTTATATGCTATGCTATATCACTATTACTGGCTATCTTGTATAACATGTTATGGAATGTTTTTAAATTCACTGTTTGATTATTGCAAATGTCTATTTAACATTTGAGAAGCAATTGCATCTGCTAATGTATTTAAATATATTGGAATATGTTGATATTCAATATAGTCAAATTCACATTCCAAGAGATGAACTCTCAAAAATAATCTTAATAACACTGGATTTCTAATGGCATAAACTCTATTAATCTGCAATACAACGAGTTCAGAATCTAACCTAACAATCAAACTCCGAATCCAAAATGAAATGGATTTAGATAATAACTCAATCACTGCACTATACTCTGCAATGTTGTTCGTTGTTTGACCGAGGCTTACCCCATGCATAGATACCAACTCATCAGAGGGTGAATAGATAACCCAAGCTGCGGAATAAATGTTTCGTGTATTACGATGAGCACCATCAGCGAAACCAATGTATGTTTGAAGAGACGTCGACATCTGCAATATCAAGAGTAAAATCAAGATAAACAGGAATAATGATAAAAACACTCTCTAAACTAAGCACACTTTTCTAATCTAAAACACACCAACTAGAAAGAAACTAATCTAACTAAAATCTCCACACCTAGATTTAAGCATAATATCTCTTCAGATAAAGACCATTTCTAGGTTTACCCAAAGAGACACCGTCAAAATCTACCAATTCATAGGCCCCTTTTGCCAGCTTTCGCTTAACAACATAAGGACCATGCCACATAGGTACAAATTTTCCAGCCCCTAGCTTATCATTTTCTTGATCGTATAGTAAGACTAGGTCTCCTTCTGAAAAATTACGAGGTGTAACATTTCGATCGTACTGAGCTTTAATTCGTTTGGCATGAGTTTCGATTACTAATGCAGCGTCACGTTGATTCTAATCTAACTGAGCTAAGTACAACAAACGTTTCTCCTCTTTGAAAGTGACTGGGAGTAATTCTATGGCTATTTGCAGTGACGAAATTTCACATTCAATGGGTAACACTGCTTCCAAACCGTAAACCAGTTGAAAAGGAATGAAACCAGTTGATGTTTTTACTGAGGTTCGATACACCCAAAGTGCTGAAAATAACATGTTATGCCAATTCAACCTATGAATACCAATGATTTGTCGGATCATAATCACTAGAACTTTATTCATGGCTTCAACCAGACCATTAGCCTGTGGGTAATATGGAGTAGAACTATCGTGACGCAGGCTAAGTTGATCTATTAGTTCAGTCATCATGATTTTTCGAAAATGACTCCCATGATCGGTAATAATCGCTTGAGGAACACCGAATCTAATAATTATATGATTGAAAACAAAAATTGCAGCAGTTTTGCTGTCTGTCGAAAATGTAGGCATCACCTCGACCCACTTAGTAAAATAATCTACCGCAAGGACGATGTGCGCATGCCCCCCAACCGAGTGAGGGTTACATGTAATAAAGTCGATACCTACTTTGCAAAAGGACCGATGGTAATTATAGGGTGGAGAGGAACAGGTGGAGCACGCATCTTTCGATCAAAAATTTGACAATTGTGGCATTTTCGGACTGCATAGATACAATCTTTAAATAAAGACGGCTAAAAATAGCCAGCGCACAATATCTTTTGGGTTGTGGCATACCCAGACATATGACCGCCACATGCTCCAGAGTGACAGTCATTTAGAGCCTTTTCAGCTTCTTCATGAGTTAAACAACGTCGGAAAACAGAATCTACCCCACGACGATAGAGTGTATCTCCAATGATTTTGTATTGTTGGGATTTGAAACGTATTTTCCACCGCTGAGATCGTGAAATTTCAGGGAAAAAAGATTGGGTTTGGAGATAAACAATGATATCTCCATACCATGGATCAAGAGTACTGATAAGAAACAAGGATTCGTCCGCAATGGGCTCTTCCGCCACAGTTTTAGTATCAGCACGCGGGAAATCACACATCAGTTCTGCAAAAACCAAAGATTTCTTTGCCTTGGATTTTTCAAATTCCAAGTCAAATTCCTGCAAGATAACAATCCATTTGGAATACTTGCCCCCTAGCAATTGTTTGGTCAAAATATAAATCATAGGGTTACAGTCAGAAATTACAGTAGTTTTTCATAGTAAGATGTAATGACGAAATCTTTGGATAGCTTGAACAGCTGCCAAGGCCAATTTCTCCACATGCGAATATTTAAGCTCAGTCGGATTCAGAGTTCGACTAAGATAGTAAATCACATGTTCACTATTGAATTCATCTTCTTGAACTAAAACCATCCCAATGGTGGAATGAGAAGCGGCGAGGTACAAGAAGTAATCCTGGTTGTAGTTGGGAGGATGCAATAATGGTGCATGGGTCAACGCGTGTTTAAGTGCATCAAAAGATTTGTCAGCTATCTCATCCCAAAAGAATGGAGTATTTTGTTTCAACAACCTAGTAAAACCCTTTGTTATCTCGGCGTAGTTAGGAATGAAACGACGTAAAAAGTTTGCTTTCCCTTGCAAACTTTGGAGTTTACGAAGAGTCGAAGGAGGAGGCAATTTGACAATAGCTTCAACCTTCGAGGGATCAACACGAATGTCGGCTTTCGAAACAACAAATCCCAGTAAACGACCTGTTTCTATATAGAAAACACATTTGTGTAGATTCAACCTAATTCGATAATGCCTACAACTCATAAAGATTGCTTGTAAATGAGTGAGATGATCGGCTCTACGTAATGAATGGGCAGGTAAATCATCGAGATAAGGCTGCACAATGTGCTTGATGTCATGAAACGCGTAAGACATAGCTCTTTGAAAATTTGCTCTGGCATTCTTCAATCCAAAAGGTAATTTTCAATAAACAAATGTCCCCCATGGACAAATGAAAGCTGTTTTTGGTTGATCAGCAGGGAGAATATTGATTTGATTGTAACTGGAAAAACCATCCATAAATGAGAAAATCTCACTACCGGCACAATCATCAATGATTTGATCGATATAGGGGGTTGGATAATTGTCTTTAGGACAAGCTCGATTAATATCCCTATAATCGATACATATTCTTATCGTTCCTTGCTTTTTGTTAACAGGAACAATATTCGATACCCAATCCGTTAAGGGAATTGGATAAATGAAACCTGCTCAAAGTAATTTCTCAACTTCAGCTTTAATAGCACCAGCATTTCGCGAATGTATCTGACGCAAACGTTGCCGGACATGTTTAGCATCCAGGTAAGTTTTAATTTCATGAACAACAATTGCTAGATCGATTCCTGGCATTTCTTCATATGACCAGGCAAACACGTCGCGGAATTCTTGAAATAGGGCTTTATAAGTTTGGAGTTCATTGTCCGTACAGGAAGCACCTATATGAATGTTTTCAACAATTCCTGGTTTAACTGAAATGTCAATAGGAACCGTTCGAGAAATATTTCCCAAATTTAACTCAGAATCAGGATGTTGCAATGGATTCTATGGTTCTTTGACATAATCAGTAGTAAAAATAGATGAAAAATCATTTTCAAAATGATCAAGCTCAGGTAAGAACGAAGATTGATGATGAAGATCTTCCCATGGTAAATCATCAACAGACAAAAGTTCACGAATCTGCTCATCCGTATGAACAAGCTCAGAAAAAGTTGTTGAATCTGAGGTTGATATTGAAAGTGATTCTCCATGGACCACATTCATTAGATCAATTTTGGTTGAAGAAGGGTCGGAAAACGACTGTACAACCTGATATGCAATTTCATAGGGACTCAAAGGCATCACATCACCAAATGAATCCACCTCAGATTCGGAAGGTACGATCCAAGGATCATCCAAAACAATAGTGTTTGATGAAATCATATGAATGGTTGCAGTAGAAGGCGATACGTTAGGAGGAGGAAAGGAAAAAGTTCCTAGTAAACCAGAATCTTTAATCAATCCTACCCCAACATCCTTATAAGGGATAGTTGTTTTACTGACATGCTATATACTTTCAGAAGAGGCTGGGTCAAATGAATAATAAGTTAGTTGGTCTATGGTTACGATCTTTCCATTATGAGGAAATTTTATAAGCCGAAAGACCGATGAAACAACGACAGTCATAGCATAAGATCAACTGTGACCCAAGAGAAGGTCGTAATCCAGAGGGTCATCAACCACTTCCACATCTAGATTAATAGTTTTGCCTTCAACCCTTATAAGTAAATCCTGTAGAATGCCAAAAGGATGGAACCCACGGCCATCAAAAGCCTTTATAATCATCGGGGATTGATTGAGTGTAGGAGAACCAAGCGATCTCCAACACTAGATTGACATAATACACATATAGGCTCCCTCATCAATTACAACCCTAAAGCAAGGTTTGTTTTTTACTAACACTGGAATCTGGAAAGCCATTTGATGAGGTAAGCGAGGTGTACTATTCTATAAATTGAAGATTATAAGGTTCAAGTCTTGAATATCGACAGCTCCTATAGCCGACAATAGCAATTTATGTTGTGCTGGGCATGATTGCAGCACCTCCAAAGCCGACAATGCTGAAGGGGAAATAGCTAAGTCTTCAACAATGTTATAATTTTGAGCAGCTCTCGCATGCGGATTGAAAGCTGACTTCCGAAGTATACCTTTAGCAGGCAGTTTGATTACTAAGTCCGGATTCGATCCCCAGTATAGGAGAACTGAACTCGTTGTATTGCAGCTTAATAGAGTTTATGCCATTAGAAATCCAGTGATATTAAGATTATTTTTGAGAGTTTGTCTCCTGGAACGTGAATTTGAATATATTGAATATCAGCATATTCCAAGATATTTAAATACATTAGCAGATGCAATTTCTTCTCGAATGTTAAATAGACATTTTCAATAATCAAATAGTAAATTTAAAAACATTACATAACATGTTATACAAGATAGCCAGTAATAGTCATATAGAATAACATAGAAGTGTGTCAAATATACATCGTCTTCGATCATAGGTTGAAAAACACCTTATGATCGGCAAAATTGATAGTACAAAAAACAAAAATGTCGTATGATTCTACAAAGGTGATCATCCTATCACTGGTGATGATCATGATAAGAAACCACTGCTCGAGCCACCCTACAAAGGAACCTCCTGAAAGGTCCTGGGACCCCAATCACATAGCGCTGTAACCTAAGAGGAATATCATCTATGCTAATCTCTAAGATATCTGCTGTCAAACGCTCTAGATGATTTTCCAATTCGGTCAGGGTCTCTGTAGATTCGTCCCGTGGGGCCGATACCACTGCAGCTGGGTGTCTCCTCTCATAGGGCTAGATAGTGGCTAGTAACCATGGACCCACATCTGCATTTGAAACTTTTACTATCAGTTTTGGACGTTTAAAAAAAAGAAATTAGTTAAAACTTAGAAAATGTTGAGAATGATTTTACCTGAATCATCCCACTGCTCTCCTGGTGGAAGAGTCATGTATGGGTCACCATGATAATCCATCCCAGCATAAGGAAAATCCCGAATCACGAAAAGTTGGTTCTCCAACCAACAAAAATACTCTGGCAGAAATCGAACAACCTTTGAACCCTCCTCAGGATGACGGGCCATAACTGTAACCCAACGCATTAGCTTAGGCTCTTGGGGAAGTCCAACTCCAACGGAAAGATTCTGTGTGACCAACATTGGGACCCTCTCTAGACCGAAGCTCACATCTAAGAAACCATATCCAAATTTTTTTAGTTGTCCGTTCTTTGCTCTAGTTAGTTGGCCTTTTACATTCGCTAACACAACCTCGCACTAGTTGAAGATGGTGCCGCGATAACAGTCTACTGCCATTCACATTTGGGATTTGGTAGCTACATCTAGTGTTGCGCTTCCGCAGAGTCTGGTGACAGTAAATGCAATCACTTTAAGTTCAGGACGGGAGATAGTTTTGATATCGATCCCTTTGTCCTTTGTTTGGTCATTACAAAACTCTAGTCTGAGACTATCGACAGACTGGCCACCTGGCATAGTCCTAAATAGAGATAATCGTTCACCTCTCTTGGGCAAACCAATCAAGAAGTAAATGTCCTCTAGCTCAATTTCAAGCCAGTGGCCACCAATAATGAAACACTGGTCTTGTATATTCCACCTTTCCACCAACCATTGCAAAAAGTCTACTTGGGACCTCATGCCAGATATGGCGCAGAATTTAAATATCCCGCATGCCCTCAATGCATCTAATGAGAGTTGATGATTAATTGCGGCAAGGTCCACATATTCGTGCTCCCATTCCCACCAAATGATCATTTTATTTATCCTACAATGCAAAAATGGCAGATTAGAACATTTTAGTTCAAAAAAATTTTGGGTGGAAATGAAAAATTGAAGTTTTAAAACCCATTTCACAAGGTCCACACCCGCTAGTTATGGACAGTGTGTAGGTTCACACTCTTCCCAAGTAGCAGGTGCAGGCCCCTGGCTCTTTCCTTTGTAGGAAAAAGTCGGGGACCACAGGTTTCGCATGATGTGCTTGCGGACCCTCACGAGCGGTTTTTTAAACTAATTTTTCCCTAAAAATAAAAATGGAAGCCTAAAAACGAAATTCAAACCGTTGAAATGCAAGATTAAAGTGATGTGGATTACTTGGAGTTGACAGTTTTCGTTTCCAAAGGACGAATTTTCCACTATCTTCACGGGTAGTTTTTTACCCAAAAAGCTCTCTTTTCTCACTCTGAAGTCAAATGGTAAAAATGAATTTACAAAAGCCCTTCTTATAAGTTTTTTCAAATAAATGAATTTTTAATTTGTTTATTTTTTACTTTAAAAAGGTAACTTTTTAATGCATTTTATTTATTTTAAACAGGTATGAGTAATGTTTGAGTTTTTGTGCAGAATATTGGATTTTTCAGGCAAAATTGATAATTTTCAACAAAAAACATTGGAGTCCTCTTTAAGCTCTTTTCTGACTCGTAAAAAATGAAAAGATTGCCAAGTTTCTCTTTTTAAGCTCGTTAAAACGAAATTAAAAAGACGGTCCACTCACAGCTCTTTTCTAACCATATAAACATGAGAAGATTGCCGGACTTTTGTCGTTTCAAGCTCGATATTGGTAATAAAACGACATGTCTTTGATCGCTTTATTACCTTTTCAGATCAGGGCCACTAATTATGAAAAGTACTCCTTGATTGTAATGGTGAAGCGATTCTCCCAAGTATTATTTTATACATTTTCGGGCTTGGGAGACACAAATTTACAAAAAAGGACAACCATGGAGTTTTCTTAAGTTTTTCTTATAACTCCCTAAAATTGAAAAACGTCGAGTTTCTCCTATCCTGGACTCGTTAAAATTTAACAGTAAAGGACCTGTTCAATTTCAAACAGAAACGGACCACTCCTTCTTAGGGTTCAAATTTTAAACTAAGTTGGACTCATCCAAAGGATGAGCTTATAACCAAGCAAATGTTATCCTCCTCAAGCTTGTCAAAAATAATGAGGTACTTAACAGAAATGGTGGGGGAAAAGAGAGAAAAATGAACCTGTTTGTTATTCTTTGTGTCTTAGAAAAGCATTCAACCACTCTTGAACACGACACTTTTTGTTCACCTGGGTTGGGAAATCCTTTACCTAACAGTTAATCAAACCATATTGAAAGTCTTCAGCCGGTTTCTTGGTATTAGCTTTGGGTCAATTGTCACCAAACCATCTGCAGTGTCGTTATGTGTTCAAGAGGTCAATTCAAATAAACCATTCATCTGCAAAATATCTGTCGTCCATCTTGACCATCCTTGAGTTAGTCCTTGCCAAATATATTTCTTCAAACTTGATCTATGATTTCGTGTTGTGGGCTTGCCTACGATGGATCGCTTTCTATCGACATCAGCTCATTATCTAGAAAGATGATCTAGAAATCGTCAGTACCTTGGAATCCGCATGCCTCAATAGCAGGTTTCTCGCCTTCGACGACAAGTTGCATCATTGACCTTCGATCAAAGGATTCTATGACATGTTCGACATCAGCTCATCTATTCACATTTCATGGATTGTAATGAGTACTTTGAGAGCCGTTGAAATTACTGGTGGTTTCTCTCACACTTTTTAATAGTTTACATCATTGACTGGTAATCAAGTGGTTTCTACCATGTTCGACTTCAACACATTCATTCACATGGATAGAATCGTACTAGTTCGGGAAGCAGAAATCAAGACCCTGGATCTAGTTTCCACCATCCAGGCTACAAGGAATTTTGTTATTCATTATATAGTGGACTATTCATAAACAGATGGCTGCACCCATACTGTGTCTACATATGCTTATATTTCTGATGTATTAGAAAATCATTCCTGTATAAGAGAAGTTTAGTTAGCTTTCTAGTCAGGTTTGATCTTAGTATGGGAATGCCTACCTTAGCGATGATATGTTCACATATATATATTTTGTATTGAATGTTTTTACAAGTTCCGACCATGCTGTCCACAGGATGATCCTTGAAATGATAAAGTACTTCACTATTCTTAGATGACAAATACTATCCTCATCTATTACAGACTTCGCACTTTAGGGGGCAATCTGTTGAACAAAATATTGTCACCATGACATTCTGCAATCAGTGTGAGTCTATCACCACTCATACTTTCCTCCTTTGCAAGTCTTAAACCTCAACTCTTCATGTCAAGCCTTGAAAAATAAGAGAAAGCCCTTAAAAGTCTCTAAAACTCTAGTTCTGCACTTTCTCTTAGCATTACCTGCAGTCCTGCACCCACTGGTCATGCCCCCTGCGTACTTGACCACTCTCTTTCTGTGTAATGGGTGCAGACCCCTGTGAAAGTAAAAAAGGAGCAAGTACATTCTTAAAAACTCACTTTGGGTTATTTCTGGAAGCTTCTAGAGGGAATCGTGAGGTGGCAAGTTCGCTCCTTTGTGGTTCATGCATCCCATACCTTAAGCAGCTAACCCCTTGATGTGAGAAGCTTATCCCTTTGAAGGAGGACTCTATCCCTTCATGGGTGGACCTGTAACTTCCTTCCTCTGCACTATAAAATGAGGCATTGGGCTGGTTACTGAGGACATTGAAAGCTGAATATTTTTTAGGGTAAATGTTGTTGGAATTTAGTCTTCCTAATTGAGATTGAGAGGAGAGATTACATACCTTTTTTGATCCCATTGGGAAGAGTGTGAGGCTTGTCAAAGTAGATGAGATTCCTGCTTGGACCTTGGGAGGAGCTTGTACAACATCAAGGCATCAAAGGTTGTAAAGTTCTTCTATTTTCAAAGTTAATACAATCAAGTTTATTTTTCTCAATAAGCTATGTTTTATGGTTCATTTCATGGATTCCTTGATCACCATGATGAATATGATTTATTATATTAGCTCTGCAGGTGTTATTTAATGTGTGCTTGTTTGTGATTGCAGGTTCTTGAAAGGAAACTCTTTTGGACGATCGGAGCGTGGCTGCCACAAACTAGAGTTGGACTTAAGGTAGGGTCTAAAAAACCTCTTAGTTTTTATTTATAAATCGCAATATTTAGAGAAAGGTAGATTTGCTTGTTCTGCTTATCGCTAGATATCTGTTGATACTAGGGAGATCGGTCTTGTTCGCAAGAATGATTTATCCGGCTGACAGGAGTAGGTCTCCATAACAACCCTTATCAACATGAAAGTTGAGGTGCCTTGAAGAAAGTGCATGAAAGATTCTATACGAGCACGATAAGCAGATGAGGTGTTGATTTTGACATCTATCACCTAGCGATGGAGGATAATTTAGATATTTTGAAATAATATCATGGGAGAATTTCTTCTCCCTGATTGAAGAAGAACCATGACGATTCTTCAAAATTTTCCTCTTTGACCTAGAGCTTCCTTGAAGTTTACTGTTGCAGTTGCCTCATGAAAAGTCTCATCCCTTGCTTGAGAAGCTCATAATTGAAAGCTAGATGATCACGTGAAACAAGTCTTCAGAGGGAGCTATAGAATCCTTGGCAGTATGACCTGATGACTCTTCTTGCCAAATGTTTATTGATAAGGGAAATAACTCAGATATATCCCTGTTATTTGAAAGACTGCATGAAAATTGCATGATCATGACTTTGGTTATATTTTGGCAAGGTCACTTTTCTATATATATCCAGAGTAAGTTACAGTCGAGCCATAAAGGTGCAGATATTGATGATATCTGATTGATGACCCTCTCAAAGTAAGAGGGAGCTGACCTAGCCTTGATAATCTATTTCATGCACTTAAGATCTGATGAAGAAGTTGTTGGTCTGCATATGCATATCTAGTGGGATCCCTGGTGTCCTAGATAAATGCCTCGCTATGAAGACTCTATCTATATATTGATAGCTACTTAGTAAGATATCTCAGTGACTCTATTGTCTATAATTTGAGGTACACTGATGAAATCCAAGATTGCATGAATATTTTGATGCTGGATCGGTTGGCAGTATGATGGATGGAAAGAGAACATCTAGTACTATATCTCTTGATTCAGTTGCTCTGAAAGCACTATTGAGGCTGATTGTATAAAGCAGCAAGCATGACATATTGCGAAGCCATTTCAGTTGAAGAAGTTCTTCAATGAGCCATTTGAGCACGTGCTATATTGTGATATTCTTCAGAGAATCCATACTCCACATATATTGGGTACCGCTTTATGGTGCATTGGAAAGCTACCTAGATTCATCATTGTTGAATGAGAATATTACTTTCTTCAAAGAGAGGCTGGGAGTTGTGGATAGACCTTACTAGGAGGGTCTGGTTGAACATTGATCTCTAGGAGCTCCTAGGGGCCTGGGGTACTTCTTGAGAGCTATGAGCGACAATAGGGTGAGTGGTTCACCTTCCCCTATGATACCCCATGATGGTTGACATGTGTGTAGGGTGAGTGGTTCACCTTCCCCTACGATTGATGAGATATGCAAAGGATGAGTGGTTCACCTTCTCCTATGGCATATGAGCAAGATGAGTGGTTCACCTTGTTAAAATTGGAAACTAGGGCCAAACTCCATGTGGGTCATCTTATTAATGCTAGCTAATATTGTTATTGGGTCCCTCTCATCGAGAGGTGTAGGATTGATCTAAAGATCATCCGATTCCAATAAGTATTCATCGAGATATAAATTTATTTCTGTTATGGGACAATTCATCGAGGTTGGCCAGCAACCATATAAACCCCACAAGTTCTCAACATTTTAGTATAAAAGGAGATGACTTGAGAGTAATTTTAGACACACACTTCTCCTAAGATCTCTCTCCACTCATCTGGGTTTGGTGGTTAAAGATATCAAGAGGGAGAATCCCTAGACATAGAAAATTAAGGTGTCCTAGATGCAGTTGAAGAGAGGAACACGTAGCCACAGTTGAAGGGGATCTAGTCATGCCCTAGCTGCAGTAAAAGAAGGTCTAATACAATCATATATTTGATGCTGGAGGAAGGCTCCTATACGTTGTATAGAGGAGGCCTGTCTGAGATCTTAAGAAGACCTAACCATTGTCATATCAATCCCTAGACACAGTAGCCTAGAAGAGAACGAGAGGATTTTAGGAGTGTGGACAACATGGAAGAAATGGATCCAAAGTGCATCCATTCATGAGAAATACACCTCTGAAATAGACGAATTTTCTAAGGGAGAAGGAGAAGCTTGTAGGACACTATTTTGTGTTAATTGTCCCTTACAAGGCCTCATATTTCAATAGTAGGAGGCCGCAGCCATGCAAGGTATTTCTGGGTGGTGGATAAGCCTTTAACTTGTGGTATCTTCCTCCCGCAAATGAGCTGCGGCTAGGAGGATTTGCTATAGCTTAGTCGCAGGCCTAAAAGGCACTATTCGAGATGCAGAAAGTCACAGGCAGGTTGTTGTGTGAACAGGAGGCTGTAGGGCAACATTTGGAGGCCTAGAAGGTGGACTTAACAGTGACATATGAGAACATATATGTGTGGGAGAAGGCCACACTATTTGGGAGGCCTCAAAGTCAAGAAAAGTGGGTTGTAGTAGGCAACAAGGAAGCCCTAACTAGTGACCCAAGTGCATAGAATAATAACCAACCCTTAAATAAGCAGAGGTATGTATTTATGTTGATTTGGGTGCTAGAGGATCAGTCCTAGTGTGGATAACATTATTCCAGCCCCTAAGTGTCATGTATTGAGGTCAACGTGAGTAGCTGGAGGTACACCAACTTTCCTTGTAGCCTGTTGGAGCCAATTGGAAGAACATTGGTACAACAGCATGTAAGGGACAACAAACTAACATTATGACAACTGTATGGTACTTAGTAGTAAGTACACCTAGCATGAAAAGGTACATCATGTCTAAATGGTAAAACTTGGACAACTGCAAGCATGGTGATGCATGGAGCAACAATGAAGTTTGATGGAGCTAGTAAATGGGATAACTAGTACAAGGTGCAATAGTCATAAGGTCCAACATTGTAATGATGGGTGCAACATGTTGTAGCATGTTGAGGTGAAACATGATGATGAGATGCAACACAATGATAGGTGAAGGAGTCATCTTGCAGAATCAATTGAAGCAGCATGTCTTCAACTGATCTCATGTAGAGATGATCGATTCTCTTATCTAGAAAGTATGTTCACTTCTGTTGTAAATGTACTCTCTCTCTCTCTCTCTGTTGAACTATTGAAGAACATATAAGAAGAATTGATCACGGGTTTCCCCACATTGGGGTTTGTCCCTAGCTAGCTCCACAGCTTGTGTCCTCTTGTCTTGGCTTGTCTTCTATGATTTACATTTATGTTATATCTGCAATTTACTTTAATGCTTATGTGATTGCTAATCTGAAAAAGATATTGAGCTAACTATGAAAATTGAATTAAATTTCTCTAAGCATAGAACATACCTAAAATTAACACACCTTCTCCTGTGGATACCCCAGGTGAGAGATGCATTCAGGCATCTACTTGTGGACATGTTGGTGGGATGTGGTTCATCCTTTCCCCACATGTAGGATGCTCATTCCCTACAATTGATGGTTGACATCTCGGTGGGACATGGTTCACCCTTTCCCCACATGTAGGATCCTTCCTACGATTATTGATTGGCGTGCATGTAGGATGTGGTTTATACTTTCCCTACTCCTGGTACATTGGTGAGGTGCATTGATCTTTGTGTGAAACAAATAGTCACGTTTCAAGATGATGCCCTTGACAGTTGCCAGAAAAGGTGGATGATGTCACCCACGTCTATCCGGAATAAGGAACCGTTTGGAGCACCAAATTTTGCACGAGCACTAAGCAGGGTGCCAGAAACGTGCCTCCAAGCATGTGGGGTCTGGTGGATGGGAATCTGGTTCTAGTTCCCTATCATTTGGTTGCCAGCACAACACTATACCCCAACATATAATGTACCAAACGTTTGGTGGAAGTGTTATAGACATGTTTGGGCACTGCAACCCTAATCTTATATGTCGATAAACCAAGGGCTCTTTAACCCCTAAAAGTGTTGTTTCATACCCTAAAGGATCATAGTCAAGTTATTACATCATTCCCCAAAAGTTCCACTTGAAAAACCACTCAGAACTAGCCAAAACTGGACCATACTGACTGCCCCACTGTCAAGGTGCGATGCATACTGACTTCTACACTAGCCAGGTGCAATGCATACTGAAGAGGCCTTTTGTAGGGTGCGATGAGCGACAATGGACAAATTTCCGAGATAGTTTGCTAAGTGGATGCTCATGGAATCTTCTAGAAACTTCTCCTGTGACACTTACCTCTTTGAATTCGCCCAAGGATGAGTAAGAGATCCAAGAAATCTCCAAGTGGAACCAAGAACAACAAGTGGAATGACACTAATCAAAAACCCAGAGATGAATCACACCCTTGCGGACATCTATAAATGGATCCCTCATCTGAGAGATCTAGAGGCTAGAAATTTGTAATTTGTAAGGAAGTGCTGATAGTTTGTCTTTGAGAAAGAGCATTGTATTGTTGGGTGATCTTGCTTTTCGTGAGGTGAAGAGGGCTTTGATGCTGGATCAAACAACTAGGTTGTAATTCTCCCTTCTATTATTAATAAAGTTCTTTGAGTTTTCCTCCATACAATCTTGTATTTGTGAATGTTGTTATTTGTGAATGCCATTGTATGATCAATGTATTTATGATTCTGCATTGTTTATGATACATTAGATCGAGATGCTTTGATGGTGTTTTTTTACTTTGTCTCTACAGGTATTCATTGAGCGGGATAAGTAAGAGAAGAGGTGCAAGCTCTATCAAGGGAGAGAGAAATCAAGCAAGGAGTCAAGTGGAAGATCCAGGTTGGTCCCTTTGCTCCTCTCTTATCTATCATACATAAAGGAAATTGCAAATTGCTTTGATTGTTTGTTTCTAGGATAGCTGCCAATTCTAGTGGGACTAGTAGATCGAAAAGACACTAGTTTTCCTGGAAACAAAATGGCAACTCCAATATGGATCGAATAGTTTTTTTGTTTGCTGTTGATTGTTTGTTTTACAAACTATAGACGGAGCTTGAAGTTAGCCAGATATCGTTCGAACTGCTCTTGCTCTGCAATTGCAAAGTAGATGAATGTTGCTTCAGTCTATCTATGGTTTAGTTTATGAGCTGAACATTTGACTTACAAGCATTCTAAATGCCCTTGTGGTAGATCAATAACCTCCTAAGATCATACCCCTGTACTTTTTTCTTTACTGTTCATAATAGATCATCCTAAATCACTGAACTCAACTGCAAATTTGAGAAAAAACACACCTCAGTTTCACTCCCTGGCCCATCGCACTGTCTATCACTGGAAGCCAGTATGCATCGCACCTCCTGTGTGTAGCAAGTGAGATGTGTCCCTGTTTCTGTGAAGCACATGTGCACTGACTGAGTAATACTATTTCTCTCTTTGAAATTTGGGTTTTCTCTCCTTGTTTTCAGCTCTATTCAGTTGTTTTAGTGCTTATTATCAATATCTCATTACTGAAGCGTCCTTCCTTTACATAATTCAGCCTCCATTGATTAGGATTAGTAAATTTTTTTATGTATCTTTCCATCATTTACGACCCTTTGTTAAAAGTAGCTTAATCGAACTGTCGTTTTGATGCAAAAAAGTGTCATAACTGTCATTTTGAGTCAAAAAGAAGATTGTCGTAAAGTCTTCCTCTTATAGATAGTCGATTGTACTTTTGTCGTGTATTTGATTTGATTTGTTGATATTTTTAAGTTTCAAAAGAATTTTCTATTCGAAATTGAGAAGTATCGTTTAAGTCTTCCTTTCATTTTGAAGAAAAATTGTCGAAATGTCGCTTTGAAGAAAATATTTCAGATCTATACTCAGTTTTCCTTTTTGGCATTTCTCACATTAAGGGAATGAAAAAAAATACATGCATTTGCATTTGAATTTAGATTGTGTGCGGAAAATGATTTAGGAAAAGTGCATTTAGTGTGTGATGTTTGCTCTCTATTTGAAAAAATCGTAATCTTCTTTCCTTAATAGCTAGGATTTTCATTGCTAAAAAAATAAACAACGATTGTTTATCATTTAAGATTGCATATTTAGGAATTTTACATATACATCACGTGGTGAACCTTGAAAGGCAAACTTCTAAGAAAAATCAACTCTAAAATAAACTTCAATGAACTTAACAACGCTTTGGAACCTAATGCAACACATCTAGAGGTCTAGGCTAGAGACGCGTTCTAGCATAGTAAAATCTAGTAAATATCGTTTTCATCAAAGGTTGGGTGATTCCTCCTCTTTGATACGACAAGTGCTAGCATGGATTTGTGCTCCCCATACCGTCGAGTATATATTGGGATACCACAATAGCCTTATATCCTTTATCCATAGGAAGCCGTGTCTGCCACACTATCGATCACAATGCACTGAACACAGCATTCGAGAAGATTGACTGTCATACATAAGTCCTTGGTAATTTCTCTTTAATTTATCACCAAGGTGTATTTTGTAGTTTTGCGATTGGTTTGGTAATCCCTCTATCTAGATTTCCAGAGTAGTCACTTTCGTTCCTTCTCGACTCCTTAAAAGAAAAGTTCCATCTGAGCACTTGTTACTTCAATCTCATTAAAAATCGAAGGGGACTAGAGTCATCTTTAGCTTTTTCTTTACTCTTAAAAATTGAAAAAGCAAAGTTGTGTCAAAGCATCATTAAAATTTATCTAAATTCAGAATAACATTTTTCCCCTTAATTTTGATTTGATCTAGTAATTCGCAATAATGGAGGAAAGTCAATCGAAACCCCATCATTCGAGGAGACTAGCAAGTCAACCGTCTTTGACTCCATAAATGAAACCATTCCAAGAAAAACGGTCTCATTTAACTGAGTCCAATTCACCTGATTTATTTGAAACTTTTGTTTCAACATCGTCAGAGACTACAGTTACTCCGATCATTTGTGGTACATCTGCCTTTCGAGAAGGAATTCTGCGGTTGCAAGAGGACATTAGAACTGATCCTAGTGTAACAGTAGACACTTCTATACCTGAAACAGCTCCGGATAGAGCTGATCTAGAGACTGAAGTTCACTTACCTGAACATCTGGAAGTTGATTTCCAGAATTCAGAAGGTGTCACCCCTCTGGTATCTGTCACTACAGAAGCAATACCTTCTTCGGCTCCAGAAGTATTTTACGGACCTGATGGTCTACCTCTTCCACTTGGAATGATTGCAATAGAAGAGATAGTAGAGGATCTTCCATCCAGTACCCCATTGCATTTTGGAACTGGGATTCACTTATATCCTTCTAATCCTGAAGTTAGTTCTTTTAATCATCCTTCATCACAAGTTCCTGTCGAATCGCTAGAAAATATTTTGGATAGACTAAATATGTCTGAACAACCATCAACATCTAGGACTGTATCATCCGATACAGCTACAACAGAGCTTCCTGCTGCTGTTCCTACAATGTTTGTTGGTATACCATCTATCCTGGCTAGTTATCAATCACTAGCTGGAGTCCATTCAGGGGCTATTTCAACAACATGGTCTATTCCTATTTGTTCATCCATAGTCCCATCTGGTATTTCTTATGTTGAAACTCAGCAAATTGATCTTGCATGCTAATATCAATTTGGGCAGTCCGGTCTTCAAGGATCGATATATCCTTTGAATATTGGACTACCGCCATATGGAGGGTAGTATGATTTTTCATTGTTCCCTCCTGGAGAACAACCATATGAGAGTTTACAACAAAATTCAGGCCAGACTAGAATTACATCCAGTGGTTAGGTATCAATACTACCTCAACCACCAAGGGTTGTATATTCAATGCAACCGACCCAACCTGTGTCGAATATTCCCACTACACCTGCTATTGTGACTGTGTTGCAAGTACAAGCACTGGCTATTGTGTGTCAACCTCAAGTCTCTCAGGTTGCAATACAATAGCCTCTTATCTCTACGGCTCAATCATAGCCTCAGGTTAGTGATTCCTTACATGGAATGACTCAAGCACAAACGAGTATGATCACTCTGCATCTTGGTCAATCATCCAGTATTGGACAACAACAAATGGTCCAACAACCATGGCTAGTAAAATACCAACAACCGAAATTCCTGGAAACCTACCGAGGACCTAAGCAACAAGGCTTTGTAGGTAATGGATAACCGCATTTTCAAAATGGTTATCAATAATCATATTATAATGGTTATGTCCAACTACCTTATCAAAGTTACCAGCATCAGGTACATTATGCTGGTATGCTTCACCTAACCGAAATCAACAGTTGCCTTTTGTGGCAACTCTAGAATTACCAGATTTGAGCCAGCTAATGAATGATCCAATTTCTTACACCCCTTGGTGGCCAACGATTCCTCATAAACTTCCCTCAGATATTCCTAAATTCAATGGAAATCCAGGTGAAGATCCATCGAATCACATAATTAACTTTCATTTGTGGTGCTCATCTAACACCCTAAATGATGATTCGATTAGGCTTCACCTTTTTCTGAGAATGCTCACTGGTCCGGCAGCAAAATGGTATATTGAATTGCCTAGAGCTTTGTTCAATAATTTCAGTATGCTTACCACTACCTTTTTAACCCATTTCCAGTTACCCATAAGGTACGAAATGGAGACAAAACTCCTTACCAACTTTAAACAAACAACAGCCACTCACATATCTGATCGTATTCATGAGTGGCGGCACCATTGTCGAATGCTAAAGACATATGTTCTTAATCAGCTTTTAGCTAAATGCTTTATTAAGTCATTATTTCCCTCTATCACTAAGGATGTGGCTAAGGGAGGAGTTGTCACTGAAGAGCAAGTCATTGCTCGTGCACAATATTTAGACTTGATCTATACTCAGTCTGGCACACTCTACGATAAAATTCCTGACACTCCTAGACCAAAATTTTTCGTTCCTTACCCTCCTAAATCAAACAAAGACTCTCATGCCGGTGATGGCGTGATCGGTACCATAAGCACGAAAACCACAAAGGCTCCATCTAAAAAATCCCTTGCAATTTCTAGTAAAAAAGCAAATGAAGAACCTCTTGCCTCAGAGATTAATACCGTGTCATCAGACAAAGGCAAGAACCCAAAGCAACCAGGGGGCAAGAAGAAAGAGAAAAATAATAAGAAGAAACAGGAAAATTCACCTCCTAAAAAATATTCTCAAAACTCTACCGGGCAAAAGAAACCTCATTATCCATGTTACATATGCGACGGTGAGCATCTCATGAAATATTGTCCACATAAAGCTGAGGTTATGAAATTTCTAAAAATTTCAAGTACCACAACAGTGTTGACTGATCCGTTTCCGAGCCTAGAAACCAATTTGGTTGCTATAGATCATGCTTCCCCATCCCAAGTGGTTATGCTATCCATCTCGAAACAGCGAAATGATGCTTTGATATCGAAAAGGAATAAAGATTATGGGAATCCACAGTCGTCGAACAACAAGGCTACAGATCAACCCAGTAGTTCGACAATAACTTCACCTAAAGTTGTTCCACCCATCATTCCTAAACTAATTATAAAGCCGCCAAAGGGAGTAGTACATAAATTGACATTTAATCCTCATGCTTGAGCAACACAAAATTAAAATATAGTGGAGGATTTGGCTCAATTTCCATCCGCTATGTCGACAATGGAAGTACTACAAAATCGCCCCTCCCAAAAGTAGGCTTTGTTATTAGCAATAGGTGAGATTGACCCAGCAGATTCCATTCTTGTGGCCTTCAACCATAAAGGATATGAACGTCAGTTACCGGCCCAACTCGCTTTCCTCATATAGGTAAAAGCCCTCAATAAAACTATTCATCGAACAATCATTGATGAGGGGGCATCTACCTGTATTATGTCAATGAGTTGCTGGAAAACTTTAGGCTCACCACCCTTGTCACAATCATCAACGACATTAAAAGCGTTCGATGGAAGAACATACACGCCATATGGGATATTAAGTAACTTGCAAGTTGAACTGGGGGCAAGACAGTAGAAATTGAAGTCGAGGTCATTGATGGAAACCTTGACTACAATATCTTGCTAGGAAGGCCCTGGATTTATGCTATGGCCGTCGTTGTGTCAACATATTTTAGAAAGATTGCATTTCCCTTCCAAGGTAGAATTAAATTGTTGATCAACTAACCTTTTTCCCCAACAGTTCACAAGTTATGGAAGCATTCCATTGATCCATGGAAGTTCTCAATCGCTTCAACATGTCGGAGTAGGTCTCCTAAAAGACCCTTCCTTAATGGGTACTTTTGCCCTCCCGCCTCCAAGTAATCTGGTGGAAGTAGCCACAGTGGAAACTTGTCATATGATATCTTCTACATCATCAAATATTAAGAAGAACTCTCACCATTTTGATAGTGTGGATCATCACGAGGTGTTGCCCCCAAGCCCCATATAATCTTTATAGCAATCAATTTTCTCGGCCTGGGTGACGAACCCAAATCAACACTCAGTGAGTGTTTGGATAGATAGGTCTCTAGAGTATGGTACCTCTTCCAATCCTTGGTCAAGGAATCATTCATTCTATGATGATAGGAGAGACGCCGTGGGATGATTACCACCATCGTTCCCACCTTCAAGAGAACAATGAAGATTATTCAAGCGACCTTAAACATCCATCAGTCTTTGATTGTCTATCAAATACTGTAAATACAGTGGATTCTGAGCAAAATCTGTCCAATATTGAAGAAACTATAGCCATTACTATCTCGACCAAACCTAATGTTGTAGAGAATATTCATGTTGGCAAATCATGTTCTTCATCAAAACTAGAAATTTACTGCGCTCTCTTTCGCGAATTCAGGGATGTCTTTGCATGGTCATATGAAGAAATTCCAGGCATTGACTCGAGAATTGTTGAACATGAAATAAATAATTATCCAAATGTCAAACCAGTACGACAACGGCTTCGACCTATTCATCCGAAGAAATATGATGGCATTAAAGCAGAAGTTAAAAAACTTTTGCATGCTGGTTTCATTTACCCTGTTCCTCTCACAATTGGGTATCGAACATTGTTCCTGTAATGAAAAAACAAGGAAAAATTAGAGTGTGAGTCGGTTATAGGGATGAAAATCAAGCTTGTCCAAAGGACAACTATCCTACACCCTTCATCGACCAGATAATTGATGAATGTGCCGGATGTGAAATCTTTTCATTTATGGATGGATTTGTTGGATACAACCAAATCAATATCCGCCCACAGGACAAGTCAAAGATTGCATTTATATGTCCATGGGGCACATTCGAATACCGAAAATTACCTTTCGGTTTGAAGAATGCAGGGGCAACTTTTCAGAGGGCAATGAACTATGCCTTCCATTACATCAAGCACATTGTCCAACCATATCTCGACAATTTACCGGCTTATTCGCGAAAGCAGACTGATCATTCGCAGCATTTAAGAGCCATATTTCTACATTATAGACACTACAACATATGACTCAATCCACAAAAGTGTGTGTTTTGTGTTGGTTCCGGTCGATTACTAGGTTTTGTAGTTTCTAAGGATGGAATTTGTCTCAACCCATGTAAGGTTTAGGCTATCCTTGACATGCCTCCACCTTCAAATTTGCTTCAGATTAAGAAACTCAAGGAAAAGCAAACTTTCTAAGGAGGTTCATTCCACATTACGTCGAACATGCTAAAGGTTATACACGTCTTTGGAAAAAAGAAGTACCCTTCAACTGGGATCAGGTTACACAAGCTTCCTTTAATGCTTTAAAAGATTCCCTGATAAAAGCATCATTAATGTATGCTCCTGACTATCAAAATGACTTTAACCTATATCTCGCCGCCGCAGATACAACCATTGCTATGGTTTTAGTGCAAGAAAATGATGGAATAGAACATCCTATATATTATTTAATTCGAAACTTAAATGATACAGAAAGCAAATACTCCTATGTTGAAAAGCTAGCTTTAGCAGATGTTCAAGCAGTACAGAGATTTCAACACTATATACCCTTTCACAAAACTACCATTGTGTCATATTGCAACCCTATGACCTACATTCTGTTGCGTCAATTACTGGGGGGGAAATATTCCAAATGGATAGCAATTTTGCAAGAGTTTGATCTGGAATTCAACAAATCCAAATCAAAGAAGTCTCTCGTCTTCGCGGAGTTACTTTGTGACCTTCCATCATCATCCAACGATTTAACATCTAAAGCATCAATCGTGGATGACACTCTGTTTCTGATATTGTCAAGCGATCCATGGTATGGAGATATATTGATCTATCTCCAAACCCAAAATTTTAGGCCAAACACCTCTCACTCAGAACAACGACGTATTTGATACCAAGCAAAGGACTACATGATTGTCAGTGATACACTTTACCATCATGGTATCGATATAGTTATATGAAGGTGCCTCACGCATGAGGAGGCCGGAAAAGTTCTGAATGATTGTCATTCAGGTGCGTGTGGGCGGCATCTATCTGGTTACACTATTGCACAAAAGATCTTACGAGCGGGTTACTTCTGGCCCACTATATTCAAAGATTGCATAATTGTAGTCAGAAGTTGCCATGCTTGTCAGATTTTTGATCGCAAAACCAGATTACCACCTGCACCACTGCATCTAGTAGTTGCTGCTGGGCTATTTGCTAAATGGGGTATTGATTTTATGACATGTAACCCCACCTCGGCCAGGGGGTATGGGTATATTATAGTCGTTGTCGACTATTTTACAAAATGGGCCGACGCGATGCCTACATTAAACAATAGCGGTGAAACGGCTGCTCTTTTCTTTTTCAATCATGTAGTCTCTAGATTCAGTGTTCCACAGGCTATAGTCACATATCATGGATCGCATTTTCACAATCACATGATGGTTGAATTGACTGCCAAATTAGGATTGTCCTACGATAGTTCTACTCCATATTATCCGCAGCCTAATAGATAGGTTGAGGCGATCAACAAAGTCCTTAAGCGCATGCTGTAGAGAATGATTGGAGTCCACAAACGGAACTCGCATTTAATCCTATACTCAGTTTTATGGGCATATGGGACTTCGGTGAGAAATGCGACCGGATTTACACCTTTTCAGTTGGTGTATGGTCTGGAAGTTGTCTTACCAATTTAGTGCGAAATTTCATCTCTCAGGTTCACAATTGATCTGCTTCCTGTAACTTCAGAGGAAGAGGCTCGCTTCATGGAACTAATCCACTTGGATGAAACCTGTCGTGATGTTGCGCTGGCTAACGAAGCACATAAGAAACGTGTCAAGGTGCAATTTGACAAAAATGTCAAGCCTCGTGTCTTCTCAGAAGGTGACCTGGCCCTACTTTACGATCAGGACTCTAACAAATTGGGAGCAGGAAAATTCAAACCATTATGGATGGGCCCCTACATTCTTAAATGAGTATTGACAAAAGGAGCCTACGATCTAGTCGATTATGATGGGATTCCACTGTCACAGCCTCGAAACGGGTTGTATCTTAAGCGTTACTATGCTTGATTAAGTGTAGTACACTCTTTGTATATATACTTTTGTTACATTTTTGTTTTCTTTTAAGAGTTATCATTTTGGTTAGGTAATCCAATTTACATTTGATTGCAGATGTCAGACTTTTTGGAACCATTTTTTGGGTATGCCGACGGAGCTAGTCATAGTACGCGGAATCTATCTTCTGCGGCCTGGGCCATTTTCACTCCAAGCGGTGAGTTAGTGAGTTTCAGGGGGATATGTATTGGTCATTCGACGAACAACATCACTGAATATAGTGTGTTGATTGAACTTCTCTCTGATACCATTTCACATGGTATACGCCGACTCATTGTCAGACTAGATTCACAACTCGTCATTCTACAGTTGACTGGTGTTTATTCTATTCGAAACCTAGCTATTTATCGTATGTTCCTAAGAGTTAGGATTTTGCAAAGACAGTTTGATTCCATTCAATATCAACACATTCCCAGAAACTTAAACACATTAACTGATTCATTAGCAAATTATGTGTTAGATAGACATTTGCATCATTTGTAAAGAAAAGCATTTGACATTAAGATTTGCATCAGGATCGCATAAGATAACCAAAATAAAGCTCCGAAAATCAAAAATATATAACTGTTTATAGTTTTTTACAAAATGTTTTATGTCCAAGACAAAATTGGTCATATGACCAAAAGTGAATGCAGAAAAGCATCCTAGACTAATGATGCTAGTGATAACATGTCACAGCCTGCGCGATCATATGCAAGAGCCTAGTCCATCGACTCGGCACTCCAGTAGTATGGTGCTATAGCCTCAAAGTTAACTTGTCGGTCCTCACATCCTGAATACCGAGAGTGAGACCCTCGATCTGATCCTGCAGTACTGCCAGGGTCTCCGCTATGTCCAGATCACGAAGGACAGCCCTCCCTACAACCTCTCCTACTGGAGCATCAGCTGCCACCTGTGGGCATGCCATTGGTCACACTGGCCCAAAATCTGCATACGCATATGAGTTCGATTAGTCTTGATAAAATTTAAAAAACAAAAAAACATTAAAAAACTGATAAACAAAGATGTGGTCAAATCACTTTACCTATAGCACTCCACTGCTCGCTAGCTGGTAGCGCCAAATCCGGGTCGCCTCGGAAATCCATCCCAACATATGGATACTCCGCAAAGACCATCTCCTGACAGTCAAACCACTCAAAGAAGGCATCAGAGAAAGAAATTTGTGACTGACCAGCATGTTTTGCCATAAGATCAACCCATCTCTGCATCTGTGGTTCCCCCGGTGCTAGCAATCTTAATGAAATGTACTGAGGCTGCATCAGTGGAATCCTCTCCAAGGCAAAAGCAGTCAATATGGAACCATAGCCAAAATTCTTGGATCTTCCATTCTTAACCTTGGAGAGCTATTCTTTTATAACAGGAAGTACCGCCTCACACCAGTTGAACACCTTTGGTTCTAGGCATTCCAAGGCGTACTGCATGTAAGATCTGTTGGCCAAATGAAGAGCTGCGCTACCAGCCAATCTAGTAAAGGTAAATAAAATGGTCCTTAAGGGCCGATCAGTGACATCCTGGATATTGATCTTGCCATCCCTACTGGGCTGAGATCCATCTCTACAAAATTGGCGAATATAATCTCTCACAGATTCACCCCCACGGGCGGATCCTGATAGTGAGAGGGGGGCACCATGCCTCGATAACCCCGTCAGAAAGTAGATATCCTCGACTTTCAATGGAATGGATTTGCCTCTAATTTAGAATACCTGGTTGATTAGATACCAAGCATCAAGAAAATACTGCAACAAACTGATTTGATGCCTCATGGTGGATATGCGGAAGAATTTGAGCAAACCACAACTTCGTAATGCAGTAACTGTGCCCTATTCGTGTAAATAAATCATGTTCTCTTCTTCATGTTCACGTTCATGCCATGTGACGACCATCTTGATCCAACAAAAATCTTAAATGCAAACAAAAGATGAGTTAGGATCCAAATTTGAGCGAAAATAGGGAAAAATTACATGAAAAATCACTGTATAAAGTTTCCCTTCTGCGCCCATCACACCCTGCCTTTGAGCAAGGTGAGATGCATATTGACTGGCCAGTGTACAGCTCAGTATGCATCACTCCTTTCGATATAGGCTAGGTGTGATGGATAGAGAACGAATTCTTCAAACCCTAGGGGCCTAGAACAATGGGAAAACTTGCTCAAAATAAAGAAAGAATGGAATGAAAATGAAGAGCTCAGGGTTAGCTCCTACCTGGCCCTGACAGCACGAAGAATAGTCCACCAGATCTCCTGAAATCAGTTTGTGAAATTTGAGGGGGAAAAACCACTCCAGAGCTACAAAATCCCAAATTCAAAATGAAATGACGAAAATGAAAGGTAAAGCTACTTTTTATGTTTACTATTCACATACTTCAAGTAAAATGTTAGTTTTCATTCATTTATCATGCATATATACGTATTTCTAATCAATTTGATGGAGTGATTGAGCAGGTTGAATGACCTATAAAAGAATCTAATGTACTAGACGGTGAATTGAACATTTCTGACCACTAAAATGAGCAATGTTATCATATGGTTCAAGCTCGTTAAAAAATAAACCTACCAATGAGCATATGTTTCCCCAGAGTTCAATCTCATTAAAAAATGAACCCACCTTCGGTAAATAACCCTTTTGATCGCAAATTATATCAGCCTTTTGAACCTTGGTTGTGTTTCCTCCATCACCTCCATTCGTTTGGCTGATCATACGCTTCCACTTAATTGTTTACCATTTTGAGGAACAGCTGCGATGAGTGGTCTTGTTACCCACCCTCTTCACATCACCATGTTTTGAGAAGTTCCAAGATTACCCCGAACCAGTTGCTATCTCAGACACTACTTGTTCCTCAAAAAATGAGTCCACTTTAAACCCTTTTCGGACTCACTAAATATGAAAAGATTTTCGAGCAATTGGCCTCTCCAGCTCGCTAAAGTGATTGGAAGCGCCATCCCTCCTGTGTATTTCAAAATTTTCAGACCTGAGGGATTGTCTCATAAAAAAGTTCGAGCGCTTGTCTTTTTTGGCTCGCTAAAGTGATCGAAAAGTCATCCCTTTTGTATTATTTTAATATTTTTCGGACTTAAGGGATTACACTACAAAAAAGATCTACTGGAGTTCTCTTTTCGTCCCTCTTCAAACTCTCTAAACATGAAAAGGACCGAGTTGTCTTTGTCATTAAACTTGTTAAAACAATAGCAACAAACTTGTCCACCTAGAAAAGAACAAGTTTCACTGTCTCTAGACTCGCTAAAACATAGCGACAGGTTTGCCCAAAGGGAAAATTATAGAACAAGCATATGTTATCCTCCTCAAGCTTGAAAAAATTAAATAGGTACTAGTTAACAATGACTAGGGAAAAAGGAAAGAAAACTTGAAGAATTTTATGGTAGCAGGTCACTCTTGAACATGACACTTTCACTCCATTACCATGATTGAGTCGGGTTGGGTTATTCCGTTCACCATTGGTCCTCCATACCATCCATCTTTTGGGGTTAACACTACCAATACATCTCAGTGTTGCCAATATGTTCAAGAGAAGTCATTCAGAGAATTCACTATCAAGTCAATGCCTCATCCACTACAATACCTTCACCCTCCACTTTTCATGACCACCATTCATGAACCTTGTATCATCAGATCGTTTTCACCTCCAGAAAATCATTTTCTTCGTTTTGTGTTGTAGATGTGGGATACATTAAGGCCTCCTATGATGGGTCACTTCTTGTTGACATCAGCTCATTATCCAAGAAGTTGACTTAGAAACAAGCCTTTCAGTTCTTTGAAGCTTGCATGCCTCAATGGCAAGTTTCTCACTTCCGGCGATAGGTTTACATCAATGGCCTTTGACCAAAATATTTTGCGTGGTGTTCGACATTGGATCATATATTCACACCACGTGAATTGTACTGTAGTACCTTGAGGGTCATTATCATCATCAGTGATTCCTCTCGTGCTTGTTAACAGCTTACATTATTGGCTGGTAATCAGGCGATGTCTTTCCATGTTCGACTTTAGAACATCTTTTCACATGGATCGACTTGTACATCAAGAGAAGATTGAACGAGTTTTGAAGACCCCGGATCTAGTTTCATCCATCCAGGCTGCGATATATTCAGGGATACAAAGACATCAAATGTACACAGAAGTTTCACAGATAGTCATCTAAGCCAGGGAAGATGACTCTTCATATGAAGAACCAGTCTGCAACAACAGAAAATTATCTGTCCTATGTACACTAAAATGAATTCATAAAGTTGAGCATGGGAATACCTGCCTCAGCTAGATCATGAAAATAATATGATGATGCTGTATTGTATTGTATCTTATATAGGTCACCTTCCAGTTTGAATACCTCGGATCCTCATGATAAAGCATTTCACCAGACATCAAAAGATTTACGACCTCATGCTTTAGGGGGCAACTGTTATAGACATAGTTGGGCACTACAACCCCAATCTTATATGTCAATAAACCAAGGGCTCTTTAACCCCTAAAAGTGTTGTTTCATACCCTAAAGGACCGTAGTCAACTTATTACATCATTCCCCAAAAGCTCCACCTGAAAAACCACTCAAAACTGGCCAAAACTGGACCATACTGACTGCCCCATTGTCAAGGTGCGATGCATACTGAAGAGGCCTTTTGTAGGGTGCGATGAGCGAGGATGGACAAATGTCTGAGATAGTTTGCTAAGTGGATGCTCATGGAATCTTCCAGAAAATTCTCCTATGACACTTGCCTCTCTGAATTCGCCCAAGGATGAGTAAGAGATCCAAGAAATCTCCAAGTGGAACCAAGAACAACAAGTGGAATGACACTAATCAACAACCCAGAGATGACTCACACCCTTGCAGAAATCTATAAATGGATCTCTCATCTGAGAGATCTAGAGGCTGGAATTTCGTAATTTTTAAAGAAGTGCTCATAGTTTGTCTTTGAGAAAGAGCATTGTATTGTTGGGTGATCTTGCTTTTCATGAGGTGAAGAGGGATTTGATGTTGGGAGCTAGATCAGACAGTTGGGTTGTAATTCTCCCTTCTATTATTAATAAAGTTCTTTGAGTTTTCCTCCATACAATCATGTATTTGTGAATGTTGTTATTTGTGAATGCCATTGTATGATCAATGTATTTATGATTCTGCATTGTTTATGATATAATAGATCGAGATGCTTTGATGGTGTTTTGTTACTTTGTTTCTACAGGTATTCATTGAGCGGGATAAGTAAGAGAAGAGGTGCAAGCTTTATCAAAGGAGAGAGAAATCAAGCAAGGAGTCAAGTGGAAGATCCAGGTTGGTCCCTTTGCTCCTCTCTTATCTATCATACATAAAGGAAATCACAAATTGCTTTGATTGTTTGTTTCTATGGTAGCTGCCAATCCTAGTGGGACTAGCAAATCGAAAAGACACTAGTTTTCCCAGAAACAAGAAGGAATTTCTACTTTCAGAAGGGTATAAGGTTACAAGAACAGACATGGTAGAGGAATATGATCTCGCCCGACTTCACCAGGAACATAGTCTATCCAATCTAGACCTACGAAGGCGATGAGCTGCATGAGGGCATGCATAAGGCTAGTTGGGGGGAGATATTGGGCACCAAATCTGCTTATTTTTTCCCTACATTTCCACTCACCTTTTCATCCTTTTTGCACTCATTAACATGTACCTACTATGCTAAAACTATGATGTAACCCTCCTTTCTCTGTCTCTTCGAATATTTAATTAATGAAGTAAAGTCACGAGGGCTTTTCCTATGTGAAGCACTAAACTTGTCATGTCCGCAGATTCTGGAGAACAGGTGTTGATCTCGCAGCATATAACGGTAGTTCCGCGATTCACAGTAGCCGTTCAACAATTCTGAAATAGCATAACCAACTTGTAGTTATTTCCAATCTATTTTGGATCATTTATGTTCTCGCTCTCTTTGAAGTAGTGTTGTTTTGAACTGATGTATATTTTTGGGCATGTAGTTGCCAGGTTTTGGGGAAGATGTTATCACCCTTGTATTGTATAAAATATGGATCGTTCCTGTGCGAAGGGTTAGTCGTACCAGGATATGTATTGTAACAATTTTCTTCAGATTAATAAAATATAAATGCTTTGTTGTTCTATCTTCAATTGTGAGTGAATGCAGCCCTAATTAGAGAGCTGAGCCCGCTCTTCTGATTAGGTGCTATGTGTTTCCTTTTGTGTGTGTTATTTTATTTGTTGTATTTATTTCCTTATTTCTGTTACAGATTACATAGATTGTTGTGAATGCCTTTTCAAGTTCTGCAGTTCATTTCCATTACTGTTGCAGCGATGATTTGATTTCTTAATCACGAACCCTTGGTTGATGTAAGATTGTAACCTTGCTCTTGCATATACCTTGTGTGTTACCTTGAAAAGAGTACGCACCCAAATTGATGAATTAATGTAGGAAAAGGGTTGACATTTTTTTTCATACCTAGAAACCAACAATAAGCTAGATCCATTACCTAGCTTTATGTGTTGCAAAGTTTCAAGATTGAGAATCTGTAGTGTTTCTTTTGTCACAGCACAGTGGAGCGATACAAGGTCACTTGCCCAAAGAAAATCATTAAAAGTATCCATCTATTTGGTGGCTAGAGGGAAAGATCTGCACCCTCTCACAACTTTTCCCTTCACATAAAGGGAAGTTTAAAATCACCTCTATCATTACTCATGTCCCCAGGCATAGGAAAAGAATTATGTAAATGTTATACACATTGAGATAAAGTTGGTCGCAGTATAATTCCTATGAGTTCAATGTTTCCAGATCCATCATTCTAAAGCCAAAGAAATTCTCCATGGATTGAAATGTTTTGTTAGGGCTTGTCCTTTGAAAAAAATCATGGATGAGCATTGAAAATTACCCTTGAGCAGACTTTATTTAAAGGTAGTGTTTGTTAGGGAATTTTCAGAAATGTACACAAATCCAACATTCAAATGCCAAAAAAATATTGATGTTCTAGAATGGTTTTTTGGGTTCCTTAATTCTCAAATGCCACTAGAGAGTTGAGTTGAAAATTTGTTTATTGAGAAGCAACTGTTCTAAAAAATACAATAGATGTATCAATAGCACATATCTCTTCGCAATCCTAAAAGAGGAATGTCATCTTGGATGCCATGCTCTTGGTGGTAAGAGCATAGGCTGAGGCTGGTTGGCCAATGATCTTGAGCACGAGACCATGGAGATAGGTACCTTGGCACTAGGGATGGAGCAATCCAAGCCAACTTTAGCTGGAAAAGCCCTGTTTCAATAGCAAGTATGTGTGCAACAAGACCATGACAATATAGACCACCTCCTTAGCCTTGGTTGTGTGGACATGGAGGAGCTACAACCCTAGATCCGTGGTGAGGGTGATATTGACGGCCTTGTCAGATGAGCCAAGGCAGAGGATCAAATGCCATGGCTAAAGCCTCCTCTGGGCGTCCCAGGGTAGATAAGCAAGGGAGTGAAGGAGCACAACCATGGCTGATTCTATGCACCCACATGCTGGATGAAGGCAATGCCACAGAGGGTTTCTCATTGATTCTGTGATCACCAGAGGAAAACTAGCGGTCAGATCCCTATCCACCTCCTTTCCATTGTTGTTCATGGCCTCCATCTTCGTCATCTTTTCCGAGGCTGTTGTGGAATAATGGTGGATTTTACATGAGCATATCAGAGGATTTCATTGGACGCATATTATTCTGGTTGGGTTTATCCAAGTCTTTGAGGGTTTAGATGCTTAAGATCAAATGAATTCATTGATGTAAAGTCATGGACTGAGATTATTGAGGGAAATTTGAATTTGTTGTGGAAAATTATTTATAGTGAGATTGTTTCATGTTTTGCTTTATCAAAGTTGGTTGATTGGTATTAAAAGATAGATAAAATTTCGGATAAAGACACTGATTCAACAATCTCTTTGGATGAAATTTCGGCTACAAACCTTTAGTATCATTTTACTATTTTCCTGCAATCAAATATTGCTATAAACTACTTATGAGATCTGAAACATCTGAAATATGAAAAATCTGATTATCATCATCAACTAAATTCAAATCACTATACAAAATGAAAAACTCTAGATCAGCATGTATAGCATGCATAGGGTGACTATTTCGTCTTTCTTTGCTACTAATCATGAATTTCATCTTCTTCTCCTAGTATAGTTTTTTGAGTTGCCCAAATATTGATATATTAGTATACGAAAAATGAAGTTGCAAGGTTCCTTTCAGTTCCCCCCCCCCCCCAAGACCGTGAAAGAAACATGCCAAACCGTGGAGGTATATCAGCGACCACTACATCCATCAATACATTTTTGGCTGGGATTTGGTCGAGGGACACTACTAGATCTTTGATAAGGCCAAGGCATTTGACTCTCCCCGAATCAAAGGAATACAAATCATGGTAAGGTCAAGTAATATCTAATCCTAGTTTGTCCATAATATCTTTTGGCATCAGGTTATGTGAGGCGCTGAAATCTAACATGGCATTATGAAGTATAAACTCATGGAGCTTCAAACTAAGATAGAAAGGAGGAACTTTATCATCCCCAGGACTTCTCTCTACAGCTGGACCAAATAAAATTGCAGGCTTATCATCAAAAACATTGACAGTATCTAACATTTGATCTACTTTCAACCTCTTAGCCATCTAGAATTTGTACTTTTCATTGTGAACTAGTTCAGCTAGAGGAATTGAAACCTTCAATTTGTCAATTTCATTCTCTAATCTAAATAGATTGGATTGTTTGTCTACCTATTTTACTATAGTGTCTTTCCTTTTAGGTTGTCCTTTGGCTTGAGATTCCTTTCCTTAGTTTCAGTTTGAACCTCCTTATACTTCCTCACATTACTGGTAGAAGCTTCATTATTTTTACCCCAACTCAGAATAACAATTTTTTTTCTCTGTTTTGATTTGTAGGAGCTGCTTCTTTATCTAGTGTATCTTTCTGAACATTTTTCCTTTTCTGATCTAATGTGACAGGGACATTTCTTCTCCTCAAGTTGTATGGTTACTACAAATGATTAAGGGCATTTTGATATCCCCTTTGATACACTTCAGTCTGCATTTCCAATGAATCATCATTAGCAAGGACAATATGTTGATCATTTTGTGTTACTAATTCTGGAGAAAATTGATCTTCCTTGGTCAAAAAGGTAAGTGATTCATCTTATTCAAAGAAATGATTAGCCTTGGAAATTTCTTCTTCATCATCTTCTGGGCCTTGCATGTAGTTTTTCTGAAATGGTGTTTTGATCTATCGTTGAGGATCCTGATTTTTCTGTTCTTTCTGCTTATTTCAGAACTGTGATTGTTGTTGGCCCCTATAGTTCAGATTCCTTATCGAAGGCTCTGCTTGTCTATCAGCAATAGTCATTCTGTCCATCATCCTTTCCATTGTTTTAATCAGAGTGTCAAGCTTTACCTCGGAAGAAGAAGATGACTCCTCCTTAATAGTAACTTTCTTCTCAGGTTTCTTCGATTTGATTTTGGACTTTTTGATAAGAAAATTGGCTTCCACACTTTCATTGAACTACATTTCTTCCAAAGTTGCACGATCTCTCTCCCTAAGATGATATGCCATGTCTGGATCAAAGGTATCAGGATAGTGGAGGAGGGCTATACGAGGGGGAGGTTTGATGTCATTAGGAATGGAATAATAAACCAAATTGAACCATGTTGTAAACTCTTGTGTTGACCCGTTTGGGTTTCTTTTCATAGATCTGTACTTAGCCAAAATCTGTAATGGATTTTTCTTCTCCTACCACCGGACCAAGAAAAACTCTATCAACTGCTAGGAACTATTGATGGAATTGGCTACCAAACTGTGAAACCATTTCTTCAGATCTCTGGAAAAACTCTGAGCTATGGTTCTCACATTTTCATCCTCATCATCAACCTCTTCAAGGTCAATAAAATCTATCTGTTTGTCAACATGTTGCTGAGTTGTAATCTCTGATGTTCCATCAATCAGAGGGAGTCTTTGACCATAGTTCTGAGGTAGCGAAATAAGTTGACTAGGTAATAGTAAAGGAGAAAATCATGCCATGACTACTGGAGGATGAAGAATATTTACTACAATGGGTTGTGTAGGCATTACAATAGGTTGTGTTGGTGGAGATGATGACACTACAAGAGATAGTGGTAAACTAACAATGGAAAATGATGTAGCTGATGTGTTTAGAGATAAATTAGAAGATGAAGCAGTAGTAAGGTTTTCAAGATGATATTGAATGTAAGCTCTCCCAGCAGTGATTTGAAACTGGTCTGCTAAGCTTTGAAGTTTATTAAAATTTAACCACAACTCGTGATCAATTTTGAAAAAGAGGGATTTAGCGGAAGGAAGGTAGGAATCAAACCTAATAGGATCAAAACCCACTTCTGAAATGGAAGACTCGAATTTAGATCGAAACAAAGATTTCTCAAACTGAATATCAAAAGAAATATCTTCAACAGTAAATACTTGATCAGGTAGAGATGTAATGTTTACCTATTTTCTAAGTTCACTTTCAGGAATAGGAGTTTTGGGTTTTTTAAGTAACTTTTCTAAATCATCAACAATAGTAGGTGGATTTGGGTCAGGATTTGACCTCATGTATATTTTAGGAGCCAAAGTTTCTACACCTTGAACTTGATTAGATTATTTAAATCAGCCTTCCTTTGGATATTGGAATTTGTCACCTAGAGAACTAGTCTTGAAAGAACTAATAGAATTACTAACCCCGAGAATGATATAATAGTTGTTTCCCTAGAAATGGAACCAAAATGCTATCCCCCACAATGTCCCAGGCTGATGAGGAAATCAATGAAGGTAACCATAGACCAGGCTTTCAGTTTGGTAGCTAGTCCTACCAAACTAGAAAGGGCTCTCTCGATGGAATCATAGCCAAGAGATGACTAGATGATAAAGGATTTTAGGCTAGATAGCTAAGCTCGGGTAGGTTTTAGAAAATTTAGGGTTTTGTTGCTGGATAAGGGAGAAAAACCAGGTAGCTAGGTCAGAGGGAGCTAGGTCTAGGCTTTGAGAATCATATTTGCAGAGATGTAATGGGGCAAGGTAGGCACACACTTTAGCACTTTAGGGTTTTCGTTGTGTATATGGGAGATAGGTAGGGTTTCTAAACGAGCATGAATCTCATGAATTTGTTTATATCAGAAGAAAAATGAACAATAATGTGAAAGCTTCTCCAAAACAGAGCATTGCATGAATGAATTCTGTTTATTATCTTCGGAAAGAAGCAAATGAAACATGGAAATGGAAATGAAAGATACAATACATTCAAACTTATGATTATAGAAGAGAAAATATTGCTAAGACACATACCACAAGAATCCCACTACAATAGTTGCAAACTTTGTCCTTTGATTTCCAAAAATGTCAAATATATGCTACAATGGTTCTCTCCTCAAATGTCCAACCCCTGGAAAATTATTCCCTTCCATCTTATATATAAAAATACAACAAATGAAATCTCATCAAGTCAAAAATTATATTCAAGGCTCATCATCACTGGCTTTGATGAGTCCTCACCTAAAACTAGGATAGTTGAGATAATTTCCCTAATTTAGGATAAAGTTTAGGAGAGCATATCTCCTCATTAATTACAATTTTCCTCATAAAGTGAGGCAACAATGAACTAAGAAACCTAAAGTAACATTAATAGATCATACTATTTTGAATTTGTGGTCATTTCGTACTCAAGAAGTTACCAAACCAGATGGGTCACACCAGAACCAGAAGGGTCGTTCCGGTCAGCAAAAAGGTCGCACTAGCATGCACCAAAACAAGAAATTTTTCATAATGGTCGTGCCTATTTGAAGCCATGTTTATGTATCTTCACCAAGTCAAACTGGAAATCTAAAATAACGGTAAACTGGATTTTTCTTTCTAGTTCCAACAAATCTTGAAGTTTGGATAATGACCCATGGGAAGGCCTCCAAAAGCTCATTCTCCCAACCTTATGTAGAAGCACTGTGCCAATCCAGATTTACTGGAAGAGACATGAGAAAGGTGAGGTTTTTTGAGTTTCTGTTCAAAATGGGAATCTTTCATGGAAAAATATGATTCGATTTGGCATGTACTCATCATAATGCATCCATCCATGTAGAAAAAAACTCATTTGGATGTCCAGGGAAAAAGGTTTGCACCTCAGCGCGGTGCTTCTGTGTGCCTTTCCCTGCAATATTTCAAAAAATTCGAAATTTCTCCAAAAATTTCAAAATTTGTTCCTTGATTGTTACATATGATAGGCTAAACATTATTGGATGTTTTAGTCACCAATTTTATCTGTTTATCCCTTTTCCTTGATTCCCTTTTCTTGTCTTGGACCTCTTTCAGTTTTGCTTTCAACTTATTGATTCTAATTTGTGCAATCTTATTCCTTGTTTTATAGTTATGGGCCATGTGCCTCAACATATGATTGTCCCCATTATATATGTCAAGAAGCTTCTCTATATGGCCATTGACTTCGCTTAGCCAATATTCCCTGTCTTCAAGACTCAAATCCTCATTTAGTAGGTTTTGGTCTTTTTCCTTCTGCAATTTTCCTTTGACACACTTTGTCCTATGCCTCTTCCTTCAAAACTTCCTCTCTTGCTCATCTTGCTCATCATGACCTACCACTGGTTTACCTTTGGACTCTTGCATACTAGTTTTAAACAAATCCTTTTCTAGAAGCAACTGCTTTTCCTTCAGCTGCTCATTTTCTTGCTCAAGGAAGGAAATGATGAATTTGTCTCTTGCCACATTGTCCAAAAGCTCCATGATCTAACAATCCTTCTCTCTGATAACTAGTTTCATGGTTTGATGATCATCTTAGGACTCCAAGTCCACTATGTGTATGTCATGATGCATAGCCTCCTTATCAGTAGATGTGATCACTGTTGTGTTGATGTAGAAGGCTTGGCCCCTTCCACAATCTATGGAGCAAACACAAGCATGTTCCCTCTTTGATATGTCTTGGTTACCTTAGGTCTAAGTGCCTCTGAAACCTTTTCCTATTTTCTTGTTGAACCATGCTTCATCGACCTTGTGAACCTTGACCTTGGTGATGTTGTTTTTCTAGGAGAAACAGTGGGACTAATGATAAGAGCAATCTTTAATTTATCCAAAAAGGTTTCCCAAGTGATTTTCTTGACTGAGAGCTTATGCATAACCACAATATTGACTAGGCTATGGTGACACAAATTTGTGATATGAGGTTGTTCCCTGGTGTGAATTTTTTCAGTCATCTTCACTACACTCTTATATAGACAGTTACACAAATTAAGTGTTCTTGGAGAGGTGAAGTCCATAAGTAGCCTAACATGACACCTTTATAATCTAGAGAATCTTCCTTCGCATGTAAAATACTTCATGATAAGTTTCATTAGATGGGCATAATTGGTAAGAAGATGTCTAAAAGGAAAAATTTGTTGAGAAGTCTCTCTGACATTAGGTTTTAGGAACATCTTATAATCATCAAGGGACAATTCCATGCCTTTGAACCAGGTGTCACCATGATTTAGAATACCTATGGTTGAAGAGATAGTACCTGCTAAGACACTGAACACAATACCTACTATGACAACTTTATCTATGTTGATATTTTGGGCAAAGATGCTTGTCAAAGGGACATAAGAAAAAAACTCTGCAACTTGCTCACAAAACTTCATACCACCAGCATTTCTGAAACATTTTTCAGCAAATGGAAACGAACTGATTTCTTTCAGGTTGGATGGCTCAAACCTTGAATGATTTCCTCTATTGTGGACTTTCTTTTCACTCTCTTTTTCACTCTCTATTAAATTTGTTGAATGGTAAAACACTAGGTAGATGATGTTGATAAAATTGAAGTGGGAGTTTTCTCAAAGGTGAAAATGTATTAGAAGGCTAGGGTTTGATGAAATCAATGGAAAATGAGTGGTGGAATGATAGGATATTTTAAATTTAGGGTTTTCTGGATGATAGATGACACTGGTAAATCAGTAGAAGCTAGGTTTCATTCACCAAGAATTTTCTGGAGAAAACCTTGAGAAACAATCAATTCACATTGAGAAAAATCTTTCAAAGGATGTTGTAGATGCCCACTTATTGTTTGCAGAAGCTTTAAGAGTCCTTGAATGATCTTTGGAAGTTTGAAGAAATCGAAAATCCCCTTAAAAACAAGAAGAAAACCCTTTACTGTGAATTTGTCAAAAGAGTTGCACTATGGGTCACTCTTGCTCAGAAAGGTCGCACTTCTTTTAAAAGAGTCACATTTATACATAGAAGTGTCGCACTCCACTTAGAAAGGTCAAAATTTACTCAAAAGGATTGTTCTCCTCCATATAAATGTCGCACTCTTACACAAAAGGGTCACAATTTACTTAAAAGGGTTGCATTTTTCTTAAAATACGTCAAAACCCTCAAGTGTCGCAAAATTTTCCTCCTGCACGATAATAAATGAGAAATGCTTGGAATTTTGAAAGTGAAAATGAGTTAAAAAACAACTCATCTTACCCTTTTAAACTTAAATTTGGACCCTTGACACTTTATGACCTTTGATAGTTGAAACTTGGTAACTTTATGGCCTTTTTGAGACATTGAATCTTTTTGGAACTCTGAACTGCAGCCTTTGGAACTTTGAACTTTGAAGTTTGTATTACATATGAAAACATAAAATTACACTTGGTATCAAATTTACTAAAGAGACTTGCTTATTACCACTCCTCCTTTTCTGGATTTTATGCATGAAAAGAGAGTTTGGTGATGTTGAAACGCTAATGAACTATTGGAGATACTTAGTTGAATGATGACCACAGTGACATGACTGAAGTGATGATGATGATATGTTCAATGATGGCACATCCAACTGAGTGATGGCAGTGACCAGATAGTGAAGGAGTAGAAATAGTCCTAGACACACTAACCAGTGACCAAATTTTTTGCATGGAAGACATAGTGAAATGTCAAAAACTTGACTGTAAACCATAATGGACATTATGAAAGAGAACATTTGATCACTGGTGGAAGGAAAAATTGACTGACACTAATAGGTAGGATCCCAAAAGGACTGAGCAGATGTGAGGAACCATTGTTTTTGCTAGGCATAGGGCTTACTTGTTGTCAGGAAACATGTCAGTTCCTCGTTGTTTCGGAAGTGGAGAGGGTAGACCAACTAGGACACCTCATACTGACTCTAAGACCCTAGAAGAATCCTTAAGGTTCATGAGAGAATGGTTGGGGTGATAGTGTTGGGACACAACAACATGTACAACTGAGCAACAAGTGATCAATGGTAATAGATACAACACGGTCCCATGGAACACATCATCCCATAAGGAAAACCCCAGAGGGTTATAAAGGGGCTTAGGTGATAGTGTTGGGATAAAGGTGTTAGGGCCCAAGTTCAATCACTTGCATAGGGTTTTATGCATCATAGTCACTGAGGGCATGGAGCTTAATGAAAAAAGGTGTGGAGTTTATAGATAAGCACTCAGGGACCAAGATTAGGTCACAACACATGGTTCTATCTGGAAACTAAGGAAAAAATATAAAGTGGCAGGGGCTAAAGGCTAAATATGGCAGCATGGATGTTATTCGAAGTAAATTAGTAGTTTTTCTATACTTAGTAGCCAACTAAAGTTGGAACTGAAGCTAAAAATATTGCTAAGCCCTGTAATGTGCCAGAATAACAAAAATTGGCAAAAAAACTTAGAGTTTGAGCTCAAAACAATAGAACAAAGGTTGATAACTTGAAGATAAATTTTAAAGATAAATTTTAAAAAGAAGGAAGCAAGAAATAATTGATTCATGCAAGAATTAAAGTGAATATAACTAAAATGCAAAGAAGTTAAGATATATTAGTAAAAAATATTTATAAACATAATTGATTAAGAAAGCTTGGTGAATTTTTTAGTAGTGGATTGTGGTGGTAGGGTGCGAGTAGAGGTGAATTAATGTTGATGGTGTGCTCAATAATCAAGACTACTACGGGTGTATATGTGAAGGTTTGTAGAGACAAATTTAATTGTATGGATTTGGCATTCATTTCTCTAGTGTTAAAATGGATGAAGGACGAATCATTGTATTCACGCAAGTTGTAGCTTGTAGATCATGCATTGTAACTCTTTTGAGTAGGTGGTGGTAAATATTTTTGGGTTGTAGCTCCATTTAGTTGTAGTTGATAAATAAGGGAGTTTTAGCCTATTTCTGGTCGTATCTATACAAATTCGTAAAAGCAAGTTGTATCTTTCCTTGTGAACAAATTAAAGTAAAGTTTGGAGAATATTTGTGTGTTATTCATTTTGTTCATGTTCATTCAAGTCATGCTCATATGAATTAATTGTTGAATCTTTTTATGGTTTCCTAATATTATTACAAGTGAAAGAAAGTTTTTTAAAATTCCTACAATACTAATTCACCCCCCTCTTAGTATTTTCCTAGTTTCAAAAAATTGGTATCAGAGAAAGTTACTTCATATTAGTTTAACAACTAGAAGAAATATCAAGGACCATGGTAAACCAAGAAGGAGGATTTACCAATAGGGAACCTATGTTCAGTGGAAAAAACCGTGTGTTTCAGAAAGTAAGGATGAAAACCTCCATTCAATCACTTGGAGCTCATGTATGGGATGTTGTGGAAGAATAATATCAAAAGCCTCTAGAATTAATTACTAAAGGTGAAAATTTGGAGTTCATATGCAATCCTAAAGCTATGACTAACATGTTTTCTCGCCTTCCAGAATAAGAATTTGTCAAAGTAATGGATTTCACATCTACCAAATATATGTGGGACAAGATGAGTAACTACTATGAAGGTGAAAACAGGGTAAAAAAAGCTAATTGTCAAGGTTTTAGAATGCAATTCAAGTCTTTGAAGATGCATGATGATGAAGATATTGCAAAATATTTTTTAAGATTTGATAAGGTTGTGAACACGATAATATGCCTTTGTGAGAAATTAGAAGAACATGTATTAGCTCAGAAGGAGTTGAGATCTCTTCCCGAGGGATTTAATCCCAAGATTTTATCCATTCAATAAATAACTAATTTGAACAATCTCACTCTAGACTAATTACATGGCATCCTTACTGCATATGGGATGAGAATATCAAATGGGAATCCTACAACAAAAGGGTCAGCCTTCAAAGTAGAGAAGAAGCCTAACGAAGATAATGATGATTCTGGTTATGAATCAGATGAAGAAGAAGCTAATTTTGTGAGGAAGCTTAAGAGAGGCTCAGGAAATTATAAAGGTAAGTTACAATTTAAGTGTTTTAATTATGGCAAAGTTGGTCACTATGCATAAAAGTGTCCTTAAGATAAGAAGAAGAACGATGATCCCTGAGAAAAACTTAGGAAAGTAAAAAAGGAGATAAATATGACTAAGAAGAGGAGTCTCTATATTCAAGAAGCCAACTCCTTTGAAACTGAGTTAAGTCAATCCTCAGATGAGGACAAAGATGATGAAAGTCCAAAAGAATTCATTCTTATGGCTATAGAAAATTTTCAAGTTGAATCAATTAATTATGATAAAGAAGATGCTAAAGTAGAAATGGAAGAAGAGTTGGTCAGTTTCATTGAAGAAATTGATAGGCTAAGAAAGAAAAATAAATCTCAGGAGTCATTGATTAAAGAAAAAGTTGAAGTTGTTGAACCATTTCTCATATAAATTGAAGAAGGAAAGAAGATTTAGGAATCTTTAAACCAACAACTGAGTGAGAAAATTAAGTTTGTGAAAGGATAGAGGGTGAATTTATTTTTCTAAGAAAATAATAAGAGAAGGAAAAAACCTAGCTAATATTTAATCAAAAAATTGGAAAATGGACTGATAATTTAAATGAAATTTTGGAAGCATAGAGGGTTTCCAAAGATTGAACTAGTCTTGGATTTGATGATGAGTCCTTTACAACAACATAATCAAATGGTTAGAAATCAATCACCTTTGTACCAACATAAAAAGGAGATACTACACAACAAAAAAAAGGAAAAGATACCACACAACACAATGACCAGTTAAAGTATGATCAATAGAAGAAAATTAAAGAGATAAATTTTGCAAATAAAAATGTTGGAAAGGGAAATTGAAACACACACAGATCAGACTAGAAAGTTTATAGAAGATAAGTTTCCAAGTATGCTGATATTTTTCTAGGTTATTATTTTACTAACACCAATTATGGCCATAAAGCAACAAATTGCAGAGTGAATTTATCCTACATGAAACTTAGAACAACAAGAAGAAATCAATAGATTAGACAAAGGAATAGCAGACCTAGGTTCAATAATTCTTTTTCTCCTTGAACAATCTCATTCAATGTTTTAAATGTCAAAAATTTTAGCACAGAGCATTTGATTACAGACTTAAGGAAAAGAGGCCTGGACCAGTTATTGAGCATATTAATCAACAACCCAAGGTATGGAAAGAAAAGGAGAGAACAAAGAAACATGATATTGTTTTGTATGCTCAAAATGAAGGAAGTCACTGGTATGTGGATAGTGGTTATTCCAGGCACATGTGAGGAGGTAGAAGAAAATTCTTGACATGGAAACTAGTTGAAAAAGGAAATGTAACCTTTGGTAACAATGCACCTAGAAATATTGTTTGTAAAGGAGTTGTCAGTATGTTAAATGGCAAAGGTAAATCCAATTTATTTTTTATTTTTTAATGTGTTTAAGCACAATATTCTTAGTATGTATCAAATGTGTGGTCAAGGCTATTATGTGATTTTTAAGGCTAAAAATTGTCAAACCAAGTCTACAGGCACATGTAAAATAGTAGTTGAAGATGTGAGAATAGATAGTAATGTTTATGTCTTGAAAGAGAAAATAGAGAGGTGTTTCTTATCAAAGATTGATGAGAGTTGGTTGTGGCATAGGAGACTTGGACATCTTAATTTTCATAATATAGTCATACGGAGCAAGAAACATGTTGTGAAATATTTATCAAGGCTACCAAAACTAGAGAATTTGATTTGAAAATCTATTCATCTGAGTAAGAAAACTCGAGTTCCTTTCAAGTCTAAGGAGATATCATCTTCAAATCCAATTCATCTAGTACACATGGACTTTTTTGGACCATCAAGAACCCACTCACCAACAGGTAAATTGTATTTTATGATTATAATTGATGATTTCAGTAGGATGATGTGGGTTCTTTTCTTAGAGAGAAATCTGAAGCTTTTGAGAATTTTAAAGATTTCAAAGTTATGGCTAAAAATGAAACTAATTGTAATATCAAGAGCATAAGATATGATAATGGAGGTGAGTTTACTTCAAAAGAGTTTGATGACTTATGCAAGAAGCATGACATCAAGAGGAAAAATTACTATAGGAAAAACTCCACAATAGCAGAGAGAGAAAATAGATCTTTACAACATCTAGACAGATCTATGATGGATGAAAGTAAAGTTCAAAAAATATTTTGCGCTGAAGCCATTCAAACAATAGTGGTGATACTCAACAAAGCTCATTTCAGATAGTGACAAAAATCCATATGAAATTTAGTATGGAAAACCTACAATAGTCAAACATTTCATAATTTTTGGTAGTAGATGTTACAACAAGAGGAATGATGAAAAGCATGGTAAGTTCGATGCAATGACTGATGGAGATAATTTTCTTGGATATTATCAAAGAAGGAAATGTTGTATATGCTATAATAATAATAACAAGATGATTGTTGATTGTATTGATGTCAAAGTGGATGAATATGTTGAATATGATGATAAACAACCAACAAATATCAACTCTAATGAACTAATCAATAATGATGAGGAGGATCATGAGCCATCATTAGAAGAATGCAATGAAGATCCTTCCAATCCTCAAGTCAAATATCCTTCAAGGTATGTGCAAAAATGTCACCCAACTGATTTGATTGTTTCTAATTTAAAATTAGATGTGCAAACAAGAAGGAAGTTGCTCAATCCCCCTGCGCAAGCACATGTAACCCTGTTGTCTATAGAGGAACCAAAGGATGTTGAATAACATATTCAAGATGAAATTTGGTTAAAATATAAGCATGATGAATTGAACCAAATTGAGAAAAATTAGACATGGGAACATGTTCCAAGTGTAGCAAACAAGAATGTCATTTGCACGAAATGGTTCTTCAGGAATAACTTAAATGATCATGGTGAAGTAGTAAGAAATAGGGTAAGGTTGGTATGAAAAGGTTATACTCAAATTGAAGGTTTGGATTTTGATGAAACTTTTTCTCCTATTGTTAGATTAGAGGCAATCAAAATGTTTTTGGCATTTTCTTGTTTCAAGAAGTTCAAAATATATCGAATGGATGTCATTTGCCTTTCTAATTGGAAAATTATAGGAAGAAGTTTACATAGAAAAACTAGATGGTTTTGAGCTAACATAGAAGCCTGATTATGTTTACAATATTAAGAAGTCCTTGTATGGTCTCAAGCAAGCCCTTAGGGCATGGTATTCCAAGTTGGACAACTACCTACTCAAGTGTGGTTTTAAAAGAGGCACAACTAAGAGAAATTTATATGTCAAATATAATGATGGAAAACTTGTAGTGGAAGTTGTGTATGTTAATGATATTATTTTTGCTAGTGATTCAGATTTGTTAGCATGTTGATTTGTAGAAGATAGGAAGGATTAGTTTGATATTCTTATTCTTGGAAATCTTTCTTATTTCCTTGGATTTTATATTGTACAAATTGCTAAAGGAATTTTCATTTCATAACGTAAATATCTCAAGGAGGTATTGAATAAGTTTTGGAAATAGTACTGAGAGGGGGGGTGAATCAGTATTATCAGATCAATACAACTTTTTCAATACTCAGAAACATATACGCTACTTCAGCTAAGTGAACCAGCGTGTACACGCTACTGTGTCTAAAGCAACCAGTGTATAACCAGAAATCTTATGATTCAGTTAATTTATCTTCAGTAAGGCATCACGACATTATTAACCATATTAAAGATAAACAGATGCAGTATAACAGAACAGATCATCACACAAAAGCCACACACATGAACACCATGATATAAGGTGGAAACCCAATGTGGGTGAAAACCACCTGCTGTAAGTCGTCTCTATCTTTCTTTAATAAGAAACTTCAGTTTACAATCTTTTGTACTCGTGCAGCCTTTTACCAGTACGCAGGCTACAACCTGCAGAAGGCTACAACCTTCTCTCATTTTCCAAACTCTCCTAGAAGGGAGCTCCAACCCCCTTTGCTCTTGTACTAGCTAAGATACTAGTACGTAGGTGCTGCCCTACAATCTTCTTTCCTTCAGGTACCACTTTTCATCAATTTTCAGACTGGATACTCCTGAAGCACAACATTACAATCTGAAGACCACAATTCATTCACAAATCATTGAAGCACAAAACAACCAATACTAGCATCATCAATCTTTGAATCACTGAACCACTGAAACCCTGTCAACACCCAGTCACCAGAACACAAAGCAGACTACAGAACCTCTGCAATAACAGTCAGACCCAACTGCAACCCCAAAAATTAAGCTTCAAAAGGTATACGCTACTTCAATGAAACCAACACGCGTATACACGCGCTTTTACCAAAGACAACCTGCGTACAGATCTAAAAATAATTTTTCATAACTTGCAGCTGTACCAGACATCAGTCATACTTCAGAACATAACATTGTGTCAGTATGCAGATCTAAAAATATGCGTAATCAACCATATACCGATAGTTAATTTCAAACCATTTGATCCCGATCTATCCTTAGATCTAGTCTTCCATCAACCGGTGTGATCTCTCCTTAGCTTAGATCAAGCAACCCAGAACCTGCATACGAGATCTCTTTCTTTATCAGATATTCAAGACTTTTTCAGTGCCATTGCCTAATGATCTTCTTCTCCTTATATAGCCTTAGGCCCTTCTCAATACCACGGTCCAAAACCATAGTAATACAATACCATCAACTTCAGAACTCGGGATCAACATGACTGTCGAGATACTTTGGTCCAAAAACATAGGCTCAAGTACCGAGGACTAACTACCATGGACCAAGGGAAGCTTCTCGACATGTACGCTCTTTTCTGTTCATGAAACTGCGTGTATACGCGACTTCGTATATAGCGAGCCTGCGTATCCGCGACTTAGTATATCGCGTACCAGCGTGTATACGCAACTTGGGCTTAATGAACCTGCGTATATGAAATTTCTCTTCATTCTTGTAGTCTGGACTGAGATCTGTCATCAAAGAGAGTTGCCATCAAGGACAACACCTGTACCGTAGCGCCACACCTGTGCCAAAATGCCAACAGTTTGGCATGGAGGAAATATCTTTACTGAGAACACCAATGGTTACATGTTGCAAGCTTAGCAAGACTAATTAATCACTAGAAGTAGACTAGACTATACAAATATATCACTGGAAGCCTATTGTGTTTGACAACTTGATGACTAGACATTATGCAAGAAGTTGGTATTGTTGGAATATTTCAAGCAGCTCCCAAACAGGGCCATAATTAATAATAAATAATTAATATACTTAATTACTATATTAATAATTAATATAATTAATAATAATTAATATAATTAATAATAAATAATTAATATAATTAATTACTATAGTGACTAAGTCGAAATTAATTTTTATATTAATCATTATACTAATAATTAATTATTATATTAATAAAAATTATTATAAATATTTATTATATTAAATAAATAATAATATTTTAAAATAAATAATTATAATCATTTCAATTAATTTGAATAATAATATACATTATTTGATATTACAAATATTATAATAATAATAGTTGAAGTAATAATAATCTATCATTTCAATTAATATTTCTATATTAATAATAATAATAATTAATAATAATTATAATCATTTTAATTAATTTCAATAATAATATATAATTAATAGTACTTATTACTAATTATTATATTGATAATAATAATTAAAGTTATAATGTTCTATTAAAATAAAATAAAAAATTAAAATTAAAAAATTAAAATTAATTAATCAATTTAATCATGAGAGAGCCGACTTCTCAAAAATTGAGAGCCGACCTTCCCTTCCCTTCTTCTCCCTCCTCATTTCTATTTAAACCCTAATAGTATGCTCTTCTTCTATCAAAGCATTCAAGTTGTCCTGATGATGGATCCTGGTTGGGATTCGAAACGTTGGCAGAAAATCGTTCTTACTGTGGATTCTCCGGTGACTAAGTCGAAGCTAAGAGGATTCTTAGATATGTCATAGCCACAAGGGATTATAGGCCATGGTACTAAAGAGGTGAAGATTTTTCGTTGACTTTGTATACTAATGTTGATTGGGAAGGTGATGTAGATGATTGTAAGAGCACTAGTGGTGGTGCATTCTTTCTTAGAGAATGTATATTTTCATGGTTGAGAAAGAATAAAGCTTCCATATATTTATATACAGCTGAAGAAGAATATATTGCAACAAATTCATATTGCACTCAACCATTGTGGATGAAGCAGACCTTGCAAGATGTACATGTGTTTTATGATCAGCCTATTCCTATTATTTTTGACAATACAAGTGCCATCAGCATGTCAAAGAATCCTACTTTCCACTCCAAGACAAAGCATATTCCAATCAAGTGTCATTTCCTAAGAGAGTAAGTTTCCCAACAAATTGTGAAGCTAGAGTATGTACCTACAAAGGAACAGGTTGTTAACATTTTCACCAAACCACTCCCCAAATATTAGTTTGAGTATTTAAGGAAAATATTGGGAGTTGTTCCTCTCGCCTCCCTTCACTAGATATTCTTTCAGCAAGAAGAAAGGATGTCGCTATACCTTTAACATATCAAGATGAAGTTGCTAAGTCCACAACATCAATAAGACAAGGAGTAAAGTTGTAAGGGGAGTCCATTAGTTTCTTTTCCATTGAATCATGTCAAAGGGGAGAAGTATTGTTGATATCAAACAAAATAATGAAGTTTCCCCAACCACAAAAACTACAAAGAGGGAGAAGTCTCGTAGAAGAACTAGTGTAGAATAACAACAACAATAAGAGTCCAGCATAAGAGAAGTGCATCACAAGGGGAGAAACATCCAAAGGAAATATTTTAGCACAATAATGTTTGGTTTATCTTCATTATGATTCTTTGTTTGATTAATTTGTTTCCATCATTGCCAAAGGGGGGGAATTCTAGAATTGTGTTGTCATTGATGGAAAAAGATGGTAAAATATGTCAAAGATGGCAAAGGAGGACATATATGTTCAAGATCAGGCACAAGAAGAATGAAGATTAGCAAAGGTTAAATGGTGTGGATACATTGAAGACAATTCTTGTATAGAAGAACACCTCAACATCAGTTGGAATTCACTTAGATGGGAAGAGATCTAAAAGATCTCTTCAGTGATATGTGGAAGATCGTAAATGGCCTCCTATATCAGGAGATATGGACAGTCAAAGTGAGGGACCCCAAAAGTCAAAATTTGCAGAGATAAATTTAGTGGAGGTGGCTTTAGCAGTAGTTAATTTTGGCATATGGGAAAATTTTCCGAAGCTATTGGAAGGAACCAAAAGGTTCAAAGGAGAGTAGGTTCATTGGTAGATCTACCACCATGAGTCCCCACTGACACATCAGTGTAATTGTGACAAGGTTTTCCACTCAACAATTAAAATGTAGAGGGGTGGAACAAAGTTGTTTGGCTGAACCCCTATCCTCAAACCCGAAAAGTAACCTACAAAGGGGGGAACAAAAGATGTGTCTTGACAACATAATATAGCAAGAATTTTTATTGGTCGATAGTGGTGACAAATCATCCTGTAGGGCCAATCCGAAAGGTTCCATGGCGCCAAGTGAAGTTAAAGGCTAACATGAAATGGGCAGGCTATGTGGAAACATATTATTCGTCAAATATTATGTCAACATTGGTAATGTGGGGCCAATAAGAGGTGGAAACATGTCAGAATTTTTGAAGTTTTTAGGTACCCAAGTAGGAAAAATCCGGGTGACATGTGTCACCACTTTAGATGTGCCATGTGGCACTGATGATGAGAGCATGACATGATCCTATAGGCAAGATCCCGAAAGGACTGAGCACTACATGTGAAGAATTAGTGGTATGACTGGGTGTCAGTCTTACTTGGTAGTAGGAAACATGGCAATTCCTCATTGGTTCTCAAGTGGAGATGGTGGACCCACCGGGATGCCTTATCCCAACTCTAAGACTGCAGAATAATTCTTAAGATGCAAAGGAGAAAAATTAGGGTGATAGCACTGGGATATGTCAACAAATACACCCAAGAAACAAACGACCAATGGGAAGTGATGCAAGGCAGCCCCACGAGACAAGCCATCCTATAACGCAAACCCCAGAGGATTATAAAGTGGCACAGGTGATTGCATCAGGATAAAGGTGTCAAGGGCCATCTTCAAGTTCCTGTGTAGGTTTATACGCGGCACAATGACCAAGGACACAAAGCTTAATGAGAAAAGACATGGAGTTTATAGTTAAGTGCTCAGGGATTAAGACAAGGCCACAACACATGGTTTTATGTGGAAAATAGGGAAAAAATATAAAGAGACAAGGGATAAAGGATAAATTTGGAGGCATGGACACTCTTGTTAGTAAATTCAATAGTTTTTGTATATTTAGTGGCCACCTAAAGTTGGAACTGTAGCTAAAACTCATGCTAAACCCTATAATGTACAAGAATATAAAATATTTGTAGAAAAACTAAAAGTTTGAGCTCAAAAGAACATAACAAAGGTTGATACCTTGACAATCAATTTATAATACATGTGTTAAATAGGGGAAAGCAATACAAAGAATTAAAGTGAAGATAACTAAAATTCAAAGAAGCTAAAAATATCAATCAAAAATATTTATAAATAGAATTGATTGAGTAAGTTTCGCGAATTTTTGAACAATGGATTGGTGTGGAAAGGTGTGAGTAGAGCTAAATTGATGATATTAGTTTTTTGAGTAATAAGATATAGTTTAAGGTGTTTCGTTGAGGGTTTGTACATAGAAATATGGATTTTTCATTCATGGTTGTAGTGTGAAAATGGATGAAAGATGAACCATTGATGTCAAGCAAGTTGTAGCTTGTATACCAAGAGTTGTATCTCCATCCAGTAGGTGTTGTTAAAAATTTTGGGGTTGTAGCTCCTTTTACTTGTAGCTGACAAATCAAGGAGTTGTAGCTTCTTGTTGGTTGTAGCCAGAGAAATTTGTAAAAGCAAGTTGTAGCTTGCCTTGTGAAGAAATTGAAGTAAAGTATGAAGAATACTTTTGTGCTATTTGTGTTGTTCATGTTCATTCATGACATGTTCATATGAATTAATTACTAAATATTTTTGTGGTGTCTTAATATTGTAGAAAGTGAAATAATTTTTTAAAATTTCTACAATATTGATTCACCTACACCTCTTAGTGTTTTCCTAGTTTCTAGAAACAATAAGGGTTTCTACCTATTCAAGTGTTGTCATGACATCATCTTTAGATAGTATCTTGGAAGCATTGAGCAGGGCATGTGAATAAGTAGTGGGTTGACTGAGCGTCGAGCTTACTTGGTAGAGGGAAACATGGCAATTCCACATTAGTTCTTAGGTGGAGTGGGTAGACCCATTGGGACACCTTATACCAACTCTAAGACGCATGAATAATCATTAAGGAGCAAGGGAGAAAAATTAGGGTGATAGCAGTGAGACACATCGACATGTACAACCAAGAAATAAGCGACCCATGGGAATTGATGTAAGGAGGCCCCACGAGACATGTGATCCTCTAAGGTAGACCCCAAAGGATTATAAAGTGGCTCAGGTGATAGAATTAGGATAAAGGTGTTAGGTGCCATGTTCAAGTGCCTGGACAAGGTTTTACACAACACAATGACGAAGGATTCAAAGCTTATGGAGAAAAGACATGGAGTTTATAGTTAAGTGCTGAGGGACCAAGACATGGTCACAACACATGGTTTTATGTGGAAAATAGGGCCAAAATATAAAGCGCCAGGGGATAAATGATAAATATGGAGGCATGGCTATCACTGGTAGTAAATTTGATAGTTTTTCTATATTTAGTGGCCAACTAAAGCTGGAATTGCAGCGAAAACTCCTACTAAACCCTATAATGTGCTGGAATAGGAAAAAGTTGCAGAAAAACTCAAATTTTGGGGTCAAAAAAACATAACATAGGTTGAAAACTTGAAGATCAATTCAAAAGACATATTTTGAATAGGATAAAGCCATAAATAACTGATTTATGTAAGAATTAAAGTGAAGATAACTAAAATTCAAAGAAGCTAAAAATATCAATAAAAAATATTTATAAACATAATTGATTGAGTAAGTTTGGTGAATTTTTGAACAATGGATTGCAGTGGAATTGTGTGATTAGAGGTGAATTGATAATATTAGTGTTTTCAGTAATAAGAGATAGTTGAAGGTGTTTTGGTGAGGATTTTTAGGGAGAAGTATGGATTTTGCATTCATGGTTCTAGTTGGAAAATGGATGAAAGATGAATCGTTGATGTCAAGCAAGTTATATCTTCCAGACCAAGGGTTGTTTCTCCTTCCAATAGGTGTTGGTAAACATTTTTGGGTTGTACATCCTTTTAGTTGTAGCTAGAAAATCAGGGAGTTGTAGCTTCCTGTTGGTTGTAGATAGAGAAACTTGTAAAAGAAAGTTGTAGCCTGCCTTATGAAGAAATTGAAATAAAGTTTGAAGAATATTTTTGTGCTATTTGTGTTGTTCATGTTGGTTCATGACATGCTCATATGAATTAATTACTAAATCTTTTTTTGGTGTCCTAATATTGTAACAAGTGAAATATTTTTTTTTTAAATTCCTACAATATTCATTCACCTACCCCTCTTAGTATTGTCCTGGATTCTAACAACAATAAGGGTTTCTACCTCTTCAACTATTACAAAGTTGGAATCCTAAAATCCTACTAAAAAATGCAATTATATATCAGTAACCAGTTTTTATATGAGGGAAATCCCTCTTTACAAAGGAAATTTATAATTCAGTACCCGCACAAGTATGTTTTTCATGAAATCAATAAATTTTACCTTGCTAGAGGTGAACAAAGCTATACTTTCATTTGAACCTTGGAGCTAGATGTGCCATCATTGGAAGACAAGTCTAGGGCATCTACTTGAAACCATAGCCAAATATTTAGCAATATAAGAAGAAATGATGGAGAAAAAGGTTCGCTGACAAGGAGAACTAAAATATGGCTATTAACTACAAGAACTTGAAACCACATTTTGATGAAACTATTTGAGTAATTTCAAGTCTAATATCGACCTTAGAATAAATTAACTTGTTACGTACACAATAAATATTATTTTTGGTGAATGTGAAACAAAATCCAAGTCCAACATTACGGATTCAATGACTAAGCACAAGGGTTTAATTATATTTCTCCAAAACTAAGGACTAGGTTGTAGAGCTTGATCCCCCACTAACATAGGTGAAAATGAGATAAAATGATGGAGAGGTCACAAAATGGTAGTTACCTAAAACCAACCCTAAAGAAAATCTCAGTGTCGATTAAAACTAATTCCATCCAAATTGTTAAAGGGATCACATCTCATCAATAGGGTGACAGGTGGCTCATACCCGTAGATGTATTGACTTCATGTGGTTGAGTGTAGGAATTCCTCCACATTAACCGAAGCATCCATGGGGGACTCCAATAATTCTAGAGGCTTTGTTGTTCCATAAAATGTTAACATAGGTAACAAATAATATAGCCATTGTAATATAGTAATGTCATACCTCAATACCATATCAAAGCATTCCACAGAACCTATGTGTATATAGGTTAGGCCTTGGTAAGAATTTGAAGTTAAATATTGCACATAGGGTTGAGCTAAGTCAAAGTACCTTATTATATATATATCTATATATATATATATATATATATATATATATATATATATATATATATATATATATATAGATATATATATATATATATATATATATAGATATATATATATATATATATAAACTCATTATTGTGAATGAGAATCTAAAAAAAATAAAATTACAAGTGAATTCAATGTAAGAAGGATTTACAAGTCTTAGTAATTGGAATTTTTATGATGTGAGCTATTTGTAAACTAGAGGAGAAATTAAAAAAAAAATTGTATTACGTAAGAACATTTTAAGACATTTGCAGGGATGTTATATTCGTAATGTATTTCATGTGTCTCTTTTGAAAAATTATATTCATGATCTTTCTCATGTTAACGATTGGAATTTTGTATAGGTCAAACCAGAAGGCAAGTTACAAGTCGAGTCTCTACAACTCTTGGACCAGAGGGAAACTATATTCTAGAATTGAGTCATCACCTAGGTTAAAGTGTAATGGAAGAAATTTGGGCCTAAGGAAGCAATATGGGAGATCGACGAAGAAACTGAAAATGGTTTTCCTAATCTTTTCCAAGGGAAATGAATGTAGAAAAACACCAAGGATGGTGTTCCCTTTTATTTGTAGGGGAAATGTAGTACCCTTCGTGAAAGTAAATTTTTTTTAGACTTCATGATTTTAAAAATTTGAAAATTCTTGATTGGCGGAAAAGTAAACTGAACATTTTTATGAGATTGTGCATATTTATTTACCATTAACAAAATAATTTTGTTTTTTTGCTTATTTCTATTTTTAGAAATACAAGAGGAGCCACCACATGAGTAGTTAGACTCCTATCTGTTAGGAAACAGTTAGAATCAATTATGGTCCAAGAAAGGACTGAAACAAAGAAAAAGAAAAATATTCCATTTTGGAAAGGGGATGATCCCTTTTTTGGTTTTGGCCACTAGAGGAGTCATGACTAAAGATAGATGTCATGAATGAAAGATGATTTAAAAATAAGATTACGAGAGATAAAGGAAATCTAAATTAAGAAATAAGGTACCAGTGGGAGATAAATATTGGACCTATGTAGAAAAAGAGTTGAGCTATATTTAGGAGGACACTGCTATGCTTGAGGAGGTTATATGTAAAGATTGTTTATTTATTTCCTGAGAGGAAGGGTGTCTAGATCTCAAGGGGAACTAAAGATATAGTAGTTCAATGGTTCGGAGGTGCATGGCATCTCCTATTGTGTTTTCATAAATTTCACACAACTATCTATGTTCTTTGTGATCCTATGCTTAGTATCAGTTTCAATTTCAGTTTATGATTGAAGTATGAGAAAGAAGGAGAATATTCAAAGAAATATTCTATGTATAAATGTCAAAATGGGTATTAAATATTTTTGAAATGAATGATTTATGGTAAAATTGTTTTAAAATTAATATTATTTGTGGAAAATGTACATATATGTGTGTGTTTAAATATGGTTGAAATAATGGAGAAGTGTTACAAAGGTTATCTTAAGGCTATCTTCCTGAAACCTTGTAGACCTTAAGTGTTTGTATGTTGAGGAAAAATGACGAGGAAACCTAGGATCAGTAGCCCAACATCAATTCCTCTTAGTACAAAGATAGTGAGTTATTACTTTAACATAAATACAAGTAGGAATAGTGTTTAGTTATATTAAAATTATGCATGCATACATAGGAAACATATCTGATAATCAAAACAATATATTTTAAGCTTCATACGTAGTGTAGGAAATAATATTTAAATAAAATATTTATGAAGGCCTAAGACAAGGTTAGAATGCATATAGGATGACAACAAGAAAGAAGTTCTCATGTTGACTTGTGAATGCATGCAGTCCTTGCCTAGTTTAATAATGGCTCTATAGGAACCAGATGCAAAAACCTAGTAACATGATTCTACAAGGTTACCCTAGCCTATAGATACACTTATAGTTATATATGTATATTTAGTGTCTATACATGTATAGAATACATAGCCAAGATAATGAAATCTAAATGACTTTGAGAAGAAAGATTGTAGAACCATTATACATACAGTGAACATATAAAAAAATACATTTATGTATGAATTTAACCAAAAACAACATAATATCCAATTCTTTATGATGAAAAAAAACCTTCCCTGTATTCACATGTATCAGAGGAAGCCAAATATAACATAAAATTCAACAGTTGGAATTTTCAATGTTATACATAGAGCTTGAGTTATGTTATCTCAAAGTCATAGCCAAAAGTAAAAGAGACACTATGTTTTTAAGTGAAAGGAGAACCCTTAAGAAATAAATCTTCTCATATGTTATGGCTAAAGGTGTTTAGTCCTATGACGATTTTTTTAACAAATTCAAGAACAAACAAATAAATAACATAGGTAGTATCCCTTTGGGATATTCAAAATATTTCACCTGAAAATTAAACAGAGTCGGCTAGGGTTCAATATGATATAACATTAACATAGCTGGTCAATGCAAAATTAGAGAGTAGACCTGAAACATAGGCATGGTTTCAGAAAATAAATACTTGGAGAATGTTGGCAAGAAAGATAAGAAAAGCCTTCATAAAGTTATTTTTCCTTGAGTTCTCGAAACGCCTGAATGAAAACGAACATGCAACATTACCCTTGTTAGCCACATTAGCTGATGACGAAAGAAAATCCAAATAAAAATTTAGAGGAAATGTTTTAGTGAATGAAATAATAATTACTTGGAAATGGTAATCAGATCTCCTTGCTCTTATGATAACATGACAAGGATTTATGCTAAATAATGTTATTTGGAAAGAAAGGAAATTTCACCAAAAAAGAAGAGAAAGCCACGAGGTTAAGGGTTTGTGAAATAGGGATCAATATTGAATGTAATTGAGTGATATGAAAGGGAAAAACATTGATTCCATGAAAAACTTATAGCTGCATGTCGACATTGGAGAAGGGAAGAATGAGTTTTCTATGAAAGTAAAGAAAGATGAAATAAAACTAATTTAGAGAAGAATTTCTATAACAAAATGAAACTTAATATTGAGGAAGAACATAAAAGAGTGTAACTTGGGAAGAGACCAACGTTATAAATATAGCATGAAAACATGAAGCCTTGCCTTTTTGCTTCATTATGAACTAAGATACATCATGCAAACTTATTTAGATGCGGGGAACCATAAAGACGTGTTCTCTTTGAATTTGTAGAAATTTACTCTAAAACACCAAACATGGAAATTCCAAAGCGGATGGAGGAGGGAAGGGTGGTTTGTTACTTTAATCGTATGATAACAAAACTACACCATCAAAATCTGAAAAAAAATATTCACCATCCACATTATTTCTTCACGTGATAGGGGATGGGCCACCTCAGAGATTCCAAGCCATGTGGCCTTCGTGACATGAAGGGGAACATAGCTGGAACCCCTTCAATAAATATACATTTAGTACCATGGGAAATACCCCAACATAGTAAACATAAGCACTCATGCATGTGTGTGTGTATATATATATCAATTCTGAAGGTATATTAGAGGGATGAAGGTAATACGACCTTGGAACTAGCCATGTATACATATAAAATAAAAAAATTAACAATCCCTTATGATAATGTCACACACTTGTAGCTTGACATGAGTGCCTATGTTGACATGAAAAACATTTGGATTGCAATAAAATTGGTTCAAGCGCCATGGCCAACCTAAGAAGTTGGAACATGGTAATCCTTTGGAAAGAATAATAAATATTTTCTCATAATTCAAGGAATAAACCTGAGAATCTAAAAGTAAATTATCTATCATGTTTTAATAAGTTAATAGTTAACAATATCAGTACATTAGGATTATGTAACTTAAAATAAGAAAAAAGTATTGTCACTCAGGTAAGTTTTGAGTGTTACTTTTACTTGAATTACTAAACGTTAGAGACATGTTACATCAACTAATGAAATATTATATGGGTATAATTGTTTCTTATACCATCATGCCTAATTTATAGCTATCAAACCATAAGAGAATCTCATAGGTGACACACTTAAGCCACGCACATAAGTGACATAACTAAATGATGCCCCATAATAATTTTACATGCGTGCTACACTTAAGTGAAAGCCATAATCAACATGTCATAAGATACCTACCATAGTTGACATGGTTAAGAATTAATGCACTCCAACAATGATTACAAGTTGTTATACACCATTATATTACGTGTCACACATAAGTTATGCAACACCAACACATATGCATCAATGCACATAAGTAATGCACCATCAGTGACACATAATTACTTTTCTTACATCACACACATAATTTATACACCAAAAGAAACACATATAATGTAAATTTACCAATATACATAGTGGTTGCAATATATGAGAAGACATTTTAGTAACTTGTACCTTTTATTAAACAATTCCCAATTTTGAGAAGAGGTCGACAACTCTCTTTCTGATAAAATGTAGTATAAGCAAAAAGATGGAAAGGTTAAGAGAATAGAATGTAGATCAATGCTAAGGGTTGGGTGTTAAGACTCTAACATAGTTAATTCCAAATTTAGTGCATAATTCGAGAATGTAAGTAGGGACACATAGTGAACTAACATCGAAATTTGGTGATGTCCATTGATATATTAAAGTGGAAAAACTAGTTGGTGGCAAAGGATAAGTGTGGAAAGCCTAGTTGATAGCTAAGGCTATGTGTGGAAAACCTCATTTTATCTAAAGAAGTGAACAAAATATAGATTCAAATGAACCTAGAATTTGATATATGATGCTAGGATTTGTGGTAGGCATGTAAATCCTGGCATCAATAGCTCTAAATGTATGTTTAGGTATATCAAAGTGGAATTTTAAAAACTAGTTTTGTAGAATTTGAAAAATCCTAGTTTTGTGGGAATTGTAAACCCTAGTTGGTGGCTAAGGTTTGTTATTTTTATGTATACTCTATCAAGGGTTTGAAGAGTATTACTTGTGGTAACTTATATCACTAACTTGAAAAGTTGAAGAGAGAGAACAATGTTATGGAGTTAATGGCTAATGATAAGTATGGAAAACCCAGTTGATGGATAAGGATAGGAATAAGCATGGAAAACCTAGTTGATGTCTAAGGCTAAGTGTGGAAAACTCTATTTTCAATAAAATAAGAGAAACTAATCTACATATGAGAAGTAAAACACAAATGAAAGTTTGTGCAGGTTTTGAATGAGGTGTATAAGGAGAAGTTGACAAAAAATGAATTACACATTAGAGGCACACTAGAAACACTTGTGCATAGATTATTATGAATTTGAAACAACAATAATAGACAAATGGATGTGCAAGAAGGACTATAAAATTCAAGAAATATCATATTAGCAATTTGAGTGTCTAGAAATTGTAGGAATTGAGGAGGAAAATAGATATGCTCAAGGAAAAAAAAAGTATGAAGAGTTTGAGAACATGCTATGGTTTTTTAGTAGACTCACAATGTAGGCATGCAAATGATTAATATAAGAGAGAAATATCTACATACACTCATGAATGCCATGCCAATCACATCTTTTCGAGAATCATTAGGGTGGAGTTGAAAAGTACCATTCTTCTTATTAACTAGCCTTCATGTTCCTATGATTCAATGGTTAACCTATGAAAAACAAAGGAAAATAGAGTTAAAATCATTAATTAATTATATATCAGAGTAATTTATAAAATAATTGCAAAGAAAACATACCACATAAAAAATAGAAAATAAAAAATGTACCACATATCTGACCACTTACCTATGGTCATTCAATTAGACCATAAGGATCACTTATAATGCTAATGGTATTCATTAAGTTTTCATGTTCATGGTCAAGTGGCAAGTACCATACCTTTGATGAGTCCTTGATTGGAATCGCTCATAGTTGGCGTTTTGTACCAACTAAGCCTATATGGTGGTATACAAATGACTTGGTCTATAATATTCAAAAACAAAACCATTTATATTCAGCAATGTAAAGTTTGAAATGGAAACTGATTACCCATTTTTTTGAGGTAGCAAAAAAATCAACCAATTTTGAAAAGTGTTGATTCAGAATACATATATTTATTTTTAGCATAGTTTTTGACACTTTAAATTTTTTATGTACATTATTTTTAAAATGTTAGTGATTTTCAGGTTGATTTTAAAAAGTGTTGATGCAACATCAAGCCCTTTTTTTACAAGGCTTATTTTTTTACTTTAAATTTTTTAATGTGTTAAATGTGAATAATTATTTTCTAAATTTAACAATTTTTGAAGTAGTCTTCTTCTCCCTATTTTTTTGTTTTTCTTTTAATTTTTTTTTTGGTAGTGAGATCTTTATTTTTTTGCATAGTTAAAAAAAAAGGTTTTAAAGTTTTGATATTCTATATATTTATATATCGTTAATTAAATTTTCAATGCGCATCAAACAATTTTCTCTAAAAAAAATAATAATTTTTAACAGTTGACATAAAAATACACATTTTGAACATAAATATAACAAAAAATTGCACATTTTAAGACTTTTTTTTTGATAAAAAGGACATGTCTAAATCACAATTTTATAGGAAAATTTTAATAAAAAATGGTTAAATAATATTTTTTTTTTATGAATTTCATGTCAAATAATAATAATAATCATAGTTTTTTTTAAAAAATAATGATTTACATAAAAATTAAAGTGAAAATCACATAATACAAATATTGAACATATAACAACATTAACTGAATATTTATTCTTCTCATAAAATTTCAAAGTCAAAACATTACAAGTATAACTAATTAATAGTTACAAAAAATGATCTTGATTTCCAAGCATAACTTAAATTTAATCAATAATATCACGTAATCCATACTCTTCATCTTCTATAGTTTCATCATTTTCTTCTTCCACAATATTTTATGCTTCAATTTTCTCATTTTCCTCTTCTGATGGATCTTTGATGTCTGCGAATATCCCAATGTATGACTTTCCAATCATTCCATATAATGGTGGTTGAAGTTCCTTTTCCTTTTCTTCCACACACGATTCATTAAAATCTTGTTTCCTAAACCCAACTTCTTGCATTACATCTGGAAGAAATTGAAAAGCATTAATTCTTTGCTGAATAAATTTTCACTATACTAGGTATTTTTCAATGGCAATGCAATTTAGTCCTTTTTGTAGGCAACATGCTAGTGTTGTACCTAATTATCAAGCTCAAAAGAAATAATGAAGTAAATTAGTATAATCACATATAAATTAAGAAATAAGGTATTGAAATTCAATTTTATATAATAAAAATTACCTGAGCCTGATAATAAATCTAGAACCCAATCTCCTTCATTTGAACATAAGTCTATAAGATAGTTAATCAATGAATATGGTTTTCGATAAATGTTAACTATGTCTCCTTTTGCTTCTTTATCTTCATATGCTAGTTTTTTCCAACAACATCATAAACAAGTACTTGGCTATGACTCTTTCCATCTACGCGATTAAGAAGAATGGGCTTATACCTATCATTTTTTGTCCAACTTTCAACATGGATGAACTCACAATCACTTAAAATTGGTTGATCTCCATGATTAATAAGATTTGACCTTTTCCTGTAACATGAAATAGTAAAATTTCAATTAACTTGTACATAAATGCATTTTTTAACATTAATCAAACATACAATTTCAACGCCTTACCATGTAAGATGCATCCTTGAGTTTGCTTTTCCCTTGAAGCTTGTCAATAACATTGCAAATTGTGTCTAAATTAAATTTCACAAATCTCCATTATGGTGATGTTGCACCTAAAATTCCCGCAACCACTTTACTAAGAGCTTGATAAGTATAAGGCTCATTATCATAGTCAATGTTTGGGATATTGAAACCATGAGGAATATCTGCAATAACTAGGGAATAATCCCTTTTAGGTATGAGTTTAGCAATGTCTTCATAATCACCTTGTATTATTTGATATTGGATAGTCTCAAGCCCATTCCAAATGAAATGAGCAAGACTAGGATGAAGTTCAACATTATTAAGAAGTTGCTTTCTCAGTCTTTCCATCTTAACCTTTTCAATAAAGTTTCTAAAACTATTTGGTTCTCCATTTGCTTACTTATTTATATTTAATAAAATAAACAAATATATGTATATGTTATAAAATAAAAATAGTATACAAATGAATAAAAATGAATTTATATATCAACATACCATTTTTAAAAATATTTTAGTGTTGATGTAGAACTTGAATCTAGGTAGTTGTGTACAACATCGTTCCAACTATCTTCATTCAAAAATTCAACCATTTGTTCTTGTATTATCATGTAAATGTTGTGATTGAATAGATAACGTAAAAAAAATTAATATAATGATATGTATAACAAATACTACCAACAACAATATGTTATATTTAAATGGAAATTGTAGTTCAGAAATAACTAAAAATAATTCAACGAACTTACTTTTAAAATTCCTCACACATTTCATCCAATGATAATTCCCCTGACTTCACACGAGATAATATTGTTATGAAAATTTTTCCATCCTTCACTCCTTGTAATTCTCTTAGAGGCGTGATAGCCATATCTTCTGGAGGCAGCTTCATTTCACGACTAGATTCACTACTGCTACATATCAATGGTTTAAAATTTTTGACTTTCTAATTTTTAATGCCAATATTTTCCCACATGCTAAAACTCTCATTAATCAATTCCCATATCCCTCCAGTTCTAAATGTTAATAGGAAAATGTTATCCATACCTCTGCATGTATCAAAATTTACTTTTCCACCTTTTAAATTTACTTTTTCCTCAGTTTGATAGTCTATTTCCATACAACATTCCTTTCCGAAATGCTAGACTAACCTTTGTCTTATCCCCACCACATTTGTCTTCAAATTCATTATGAATAAATATAACCATTTGGATGAAATTCATAAACATCATATACTCATTATCTGTACTATGATCCTGTGCCAATAACTTTGCTTTTGTATCTGATAAACCAACATAAACAATACATTTCATTGTTTCAAAACATGGATTATTGGGATATTCCTCCATCAATTTCCTTTGAGCTTCTACGAAAGTGTTCCCCCAAAGTACATAATATTTGTATTCAAAACATTTTGACTTATCAAATTATTCTTGTTTGAAAACTTGAACTGGATCAACAAGAAGCACATAATCAACCACATGAGCATATGGATTGTACCTCATCAATGTCTTCAAGTTGTGAACATGTAGATGGTGTGGCTTTATAATTTGATATTTAAATTGTTCTTCACTTGGATTATAGATTTTGCTAACATTAAGCTAAAATGTACGACACCCTAAATTATTTTTTTTTTGTCAAGTGATGTCGAATAGAATTTTGTTTTGTTTTACTAATGTCCTCCTCTAAATCAGCTCTTGGTGTAATTCTTTTCTTGCTTCCTTTTGAGCTTTCACTAGGATCTTCAGTACTGGCCATGAATTTTTTAGAATGATCATCTTTTAATTTCTTCGTTCTCTCAGTTATAAAATTTTCTTCTACATAACTACAATCTTCGTCATAAAATAGAACATATACATTCTTGGGAATTTCCACTTCTGGTATTTTATGGCTCTTCTCCTTTCTAAGATCAGTTCTAATCTCATTCTCAGTAATCGCAACATATTCTTCATCTTTAGTTTCAACTTCCTCATCTTCGAAAGTAACATGTCTATCTTTGCTAGATTTATCCACTATAGGAATTCTTTGTTGATCCCTTGGATGTAGTCGTGTAGCATCATGAAGTACTTTTTTAATTGTTTTCCATATCTTCTTCTGACCCTGAGTAGAAACTGCTCACAACATTAATAATATATTTCTCTATAAAATGAATTCCTCCCAACATAATTGAAATGTTTTCAATAAAATGTTGTCAAACAAAATATCATATGAAAATAAAAACTAAGTTATAAAAGATATAATGATACAGTTACAATAATGAAAAACACATAAATATAAATAACAATACTTATGATATTGTGTGCAAGCTCGTTTATGATTTGTTTACACATATTTGTAGAATCATCCGCTGTTTCATACATTGACAATGCAAACTGATATCTAATCTTGTCGTGTGACATGGGCGATTTTGTAAGTACATAAACAACTTCAGTATCCAATATCAAACACATGTCTAGAACTTTTCCTAGCACGTCATAACTTCCACTATCATTAGGGATATCAACATATAGATATATCTACAGATGTTGTTGGCCTTTTCTATATTTCACAAACCATACAAGTTTTGTATGTTTCACTTCTTGTGATTTATTCCAGCAAGAATTCAACTTCTTATCCTTAGAGACACTTTCTAGATTTTAGCTATTCACTCAGATCAGGTTCATTCAAAAGTATTTTTTGAGGATCCCCATCCATATTTAATTGTCTTTGGTCTGGAAACATTCACATAAATCTTCCTTGATGCCATTTTCCTGCAAAAAATATAAATATATATATAAATAAATAAATATTACAAAAAAACCAATAACCATAGTAAACAAAAAAATGAAAAAAAAAAATTAAAAATGAAAAAAGACCAAAAAAACGGACATTGACCCCTTGACATGTTGGATGTTAAGTTCATATAGGGTATAAAAAACCCAATCCTCAATTATTATTTTTTGCATTTGTCTTTGATCCCTTGGCAGGCCAGGGTCCAATTATAAGAATCATGCCCCTTCTTGCCAAGGTGCTGCTTCGGAGAATCGACTCCTTGGCTGTCAAAGGGTTGATTCTCATAATCGTCCCCCTACCTATTAGGGGGTCGTTGTGCTTGTGGGTGAGCATGCCTAGCCGTCGGCGTGCCCGCCTATGACACAACAGGTGTGCTGCATGCCCACCCATAGGCACATCACAGGCATGTGCCTATGGGCAAGCCCGCCCAGCTTTGGGCATGCTCGCCCATGACACAGTGGGTGTGCAACACGCCCACTGTGCCATGCCTCTAGGTGGGTGCTCCTGTCCTTGGGTGTGCCCACCTGCGACAAAATGACTCCTTGACCTGCGTGACACTAATTCTATGAATATACCCCTGGCAGGCCAGGGGGAGGATTCTTGGACTCAGCCCCTTGGATTGCCAGGGGCCGATAACAGGAATCAACCCCCTGGCCTATCAGGGATCGATTCCCAGAATTGCCCCCCTGGTAGGCCAGGGGGTTATTTTTCCATGGGCGTCCCTGGTCATTGGCATGCCCATCCATAGCACAACATGTGGTAGGCTAGGGGGCTGATTCCTAAAATCAGCCCCTTGGCCTGCCAGGGGCCAATTATTGGAATCATCTCCTCGTAGGCCATTGGCCTAGAATTGGCCCCTTGGCCTACCGTAAGATCGTTTTTCCTCAGGTGGGCATGTCCATGTATGGGCACACCTATCCATAGGCAGAGGGCCTATGTGCCTACGAGCAAGCGTGCCCGACTGTGGGCATGCCCATGTATGGGTGCACCCGCCCACAGGCATAGGGCCTTTGTGCCTACGAGCGGGTGTGCCCGACTGTGGACATGCCTACCCGTGGCACTACAAGTGCAACTATACATGTGGGTGGGCCCACTAGTTTATGGGATTTCTCGCCCACACCACAACGAGCGACAGACCAGGGGGACGTCCAAAAATTGCTCCCCTGACCCTACCTAGGGGTCGATTCCCAGAAGCAGACCTATAGGAGGTCAGGTAGTCATTTTTCCCTGAACAGGCACGCCCATGGCCAAGCGCGCCCAACGACAACCACAGGACGTGTGTGCATGTGGGCGGGCATGCCCACAGCTAGGCGCGCCTAATGACAAGCATAGGGCCTGTGTTCCTATGGGCGGGCATGCTTGATTGTGGGCGTACCTGCTCACACCATAACGTGTGTGCAGTTGCACGCCCACTATGCCACAAGTGGGAAATCCCATGGTCAGGTGCGCCAACCCGAAGGCATAGTTTTCTGTGTGTGGGCATGCCCTATCGTGGGCGTGGCCACCCACGACACAATGGGTCTATGCCTATGGGCAACTACGCCCAGCCATGGGCGTTCCGGCTCGGGGTAGAGTATCCCCCTGCTAGGCTAGGGGGGTGCTCTTCCCCAAGCTGGCATGCCCACGGCTGGGCCCACCATGCCCACCGTTGATATAGTTGCCCTCTCCCTGCTAGGTGGCTTTCAGGTAATCCTGGCTCATGTGAATTTTTAATGTTTAAAAGGAATCTAAATTTCATTACTTAAATGTTCAATTTTTTTTACTGGAATGTGTTTTTTGTCTGGTATCCTGCGTGAACATAAAAACCAACTGACAAATATCTACTAGTAAACCCATGGGATTTTAATACCTGCACTCAATTAAAGGGAAGCTGACCTTTCAAATGCAATAATATACTATTGAATGTATTGTCGATGACAGTATAGCTGCACCATAAAATCACTCCAAGTGTTTTAACGAAACCTCGAAAAGTCTTGATGTGATGTGAAGAATAGTGATAGTGAAATTTATTATAGAGTAAAAATTACGTAATTGTTTTATCTCTTCTTGAATGTGGTATTAATTATTTTTTTTATAAAAAATAAATATATAAATTGTATTATGGCAATATAGCAATTTTATGTTAAATGTGGGATAGAAGATATAATAAAAATTAAAAAAAGTATTCAATTGTCTATTAAATGCTATATAGTTTAAGTAAAAGATTAATTTAGGTAAAATATTTAGTTTCAATTTTAGTTTAAAGATTTAGTTTAAAATATTAATTTCAAGAGAAAATTTTAGTTAACATTTTTCAAAAAATTGTAGAAGAAATTTTGGAGCGAAATACATTGAAACGAAAATTTTAGAGGAAACTTTTCAGCGAAATTTTTTGGAGGGAAAATTTAAAGCAAAATTTCCATTCTTTAATCTATATATTCATTAGGAGAGAGTGCACTTGTATCATTCAACCTCTTTTGTTTGAAATCCATGGATACATCTGATAGTGAAGTTTCACTTTGTGAAGCATCAACATCTTCGTCACGTGACAACTCTATTCATATTGATGAACTAATGAAAATTCTTTCACTATGAATAGAGATTCAAATCTTCCACCTAGTCCTAATCCTAAGGACTATGAGAGCATCAGTTGTGAAGAGAAGGATGAAGAATTTCGAATAAATAGAGAGTCATTGTTTCCACTTAGTCCTAATCCTATGGACTATGAGAGCAGCAACAATGAAGAGGAGGATGAAGAATTTCAAATAAATAGAGTCATGGTTTCCACTTACTCCTAATCCTATGGACTATGAGAGCACTAGTGATGAAGGCCAAGATGAAGAATTTCCGATAAATTAAGAGCCACGGTTTTCAATAAGTCCTAATCCTATGGACTATGAGAGCAACAGTGATGAAGGCCAGAAGGAATAATTTCCAATAGATCGAGAGTCACACTTTTCACTTAGTCCTAATCATATGGACTATTAGAGCGGCAATGTTGAAGGTCGGGATGAATTATTTCCAATAAATCAAAAGTCACATTTTCCACTTAGTCCTAATCCTAAGGACTATGAGAGCAGTAGCAACGAAGGGAAGGATGATGAGTTTCCAGTAAATAGAGAGTCAGATTTCACTTAGTCCTAATCCTAAGGAGTACGAGAGCAATACTGATGAAGGGTGGGATGAAGAATTTCCAGTAAATAGAGAGTCACATTTTCCACTTAGTCCTAATCCTAAGGACTATGAGAGAAACGATGAAGAGGGGCAGGATGAAGAATTTCCAGTAAATAAAGAGTCACATTTTCTACATAGTCCTAATCCTAAGGACTATGAGAGCAACAATGACAATGCACATGATGATGAATATCCAATAAAGGGAGAGTCAAATTTTCCATTTAGTCCTAATTCTAAGGACTACGAGCGTAGCACTAACGAAGGGAAAGATGAAGAATATCCTCCATGTCAATATTTCAAAAGCACAGATGATCATAGTGAGGATAATATTCCTCGTAATGATGATGAAAATGCTTATACAGATGATCATTAATGATGGAGACGTTGCCATCAAATATTGTATCAAGAAGTAGGAGTAGACCTTTTCGTATCAATCCAAGATGTTCTAGTTATACAAGGGTAGAGTAGAATATCTCATGAGAATAAGTTCTATCAATGCTCTCATTTCAAGTGAATATTGTCAAAAGGATTGCTTGAAACATATGGATTTCAAGTTTGCATTGGAGAAAAGGAAGAGATATTTTTCAATGAATAAAAGAATGCAAAATTCATATTTAGTCAGGTGCATGAAATCTACATAGTCAGGTTATGATTATCATATTGTGTCTTTATTTATCTATAGAAAGGCTTTCAAAAAGTTTCATTCAATTGGTAATTTTTCGTCTCTTAATAATCCAAGAAAAATTGGAAAAGGGACCCACATTTTACTCAAAAGTACGCCCTAGATGACAATTTGGGCCATTATCAAATACTGCAATGTCATGGATGAAAGACTTATTTTTAAAGCATAGAGAGTGTATGCCAAATAGAAACACAATACATATTCGAAATAATTTCTCAAGATGAAAAATATACAACTTATACAAAGGATATGCAGAAGGTGTCGAAGGAAATGGTCGTTTTATTACATATACATATTTTGTGAAGATATGGAAGAAAGAATTCAACAATGTCTTTATTCCTAAGAAGACAAGGATGGGGGTTTGTAGTACATGTGCTTCTCTTAAATGAAAAAGGGATAAATGTTAAGGGGCACAAAGAGGTAATCCTTCATAACATTATTTTTTAAAATTGTATAGTAACCAACTATGAAAACGTATTTCTTAATGAATTTCTTCTATGTTGTGTAGATTCCATTCTCAAAGCACTTCAACAGCATCGCGAATAGAAAAAAATTGAAAAGAGAAAGTTGTACAGGCATCAAAATAAGTGTTATGATAATCCAAATAAATATTTGGGTTTGATAATTGATGGTGTGAACCAGAAGAAAACACATCTACCACATTTTGTTCACAAACACAAAAACTTATAGGAGAAAAAGTTTATTCCATTTCACTTGGTTGGTTGTATGGTCTTCAATGGGAAAATGTTGCCAAGGGTATACTTCACAATTCAAAATATTCATAATGATTCAAATATGACAATGACCATAATTCATGATGTGCTTTCTCATTGGTCTGGTAATATTCCTGAACTTTTGTATCTACAATTGAACAACACTTGTCATGAAAACAAAAATCACATTGTTTTTGGATATCTAATCATGCTTATTGAATTGATCAATTTTTAGAAGGTAAAGGTTGGTTTCCTTGTTGTTGGGCACACTCATGACCATATTGATAAGATGTTTATACGTTTTTTAGTCACATTGAGGAGGAAGGATGTTGGGAGCTTTCCATCATTAATTGAATGTATTAATAAATCATACATGCTAGAGCCTATTTTTCATGTGTTGGAAGAAACCGCTGACATGCGGAGGTTTAATATGGGATCTAATGGTGAGGAGAAATGAATTCAACAACTTAATGACATTATCTTCCAACATCAATTTTGCATCAGAACAATTGATGGGAAAACACTAATATGGGGAAAGAAGTATTCAACTATTGCAAAATGGGCACCATCATTAGGATTGACATTTTTAAAGTTCATTCTAGATCATCCAATATTTGCATCGAGTCTATTGTTATTACAATCAGTTGTGCAGTTCATAATACACGCAGGCAAAAGAGATATATACATATGAGTATACTTGGAAGAAATTAAAAAATGTATTAGATATACATATGAGTACTTTGACATTTCTTATTCATTTTGGTGGGATTCTTTTTTCAATAATCAGAGTGATATCATTTTAGGAACAACAAATTAAGATATACTTTTGAAAACTACATTTATTTGGCCACAAAATGTGTCAAATGAACATGAGGAAAGAGACATTGTTGAACAACAAAAATATCAAGGTATTAATAATTTTTCATAGGTAGAGGAAAGAGAAATGTATATTGGTGTTCAGTACAGGATATTAAGTAGGGTTGCATGATCATTGTGGCAGTAGATTGAGATGCCAATGGCTATCCATTCTAGGTTTCCAAGGTTATAAAATTCATTACAGAGAATGGAGATGTTGCAGGTGTTGAAGTACATTGTTATGCCACAAATACACACCCATTCAATGGTATGCACAAGCCAGAGATGGTAGTCGATAAAAAAATTGGTGGAAAGAGAAAAAGAAAGGGTACAAATATAAATCATCACTGCAAAGACCTCTTGAAATTGGAGGATGTTGACATACTTGTCTATGAATTCTATTTAACAAAGACAGGAACTCTTCACTTCAGGATGATATAGATTCTGAAGAGATTGCTACCAGAAGAAACAATGTTGAGATGGGAGTCTGTTGAACCCAGTCGTAGATCTAGAAGAATTTTGAAACCTGAAATGGTGGGCATGCATGAGGACTTAGATGGGACACTAGTCAATGAAAGAGAGGAAGATTGAACATCTTCATCTACATCCAATCATTCATCTTAAGATGTCAATTCTGAAGGTAGGAAAGAAGATATGAGTGATTTTGAATAATTGCCTAAGAAATTTTATATAATTGATGTTTTCATGGTATCTTGAAATAAAAATTTTGATTTCCATATGATGTTAAATGAAGTTATGAGTCATTTTTATGTTTGTTGGATTATATGTTTTAATTATGATGAATTTTTTTGTTTAGAATATCCATAATGCAACAATAACTTAGAGATGTAATTTATGTTTCATTCAATCTACAAGTATTGATATTTTGATTAATTTAGTCATGTAATTTGTTCATAATGTCATGGTTTAAATGTGTTGAAAACTTAGATTTTTTTAATTCTATGGTTGAAAAAATTTCAATTTTTTTTATCTTTAATGTTATGGTTGAAAAAAATTAGAATTTTAATGACCTTTATTGTCAAGTTATTATATGTTTAACAACATGGATGAAAACTGTTGGAATTTTAATGTGTTTCAGATCCCATTATTTTATCTTTAATGCCATTACTAAAAAATGTTGAAATTATACCTCGGAAAGGAAAATGTTATTTTACCAAAAACACTAGTGTGTTTTTTTCATTTACTTTGCACAAAAAAATTGGTTTTACTACCATTTTTTAAATATGTTGAAAATTAACCCTAAAAAGAATAACATCATTCCAGAATACACACTTTTTGGTTTTTGGACTGGTTTTCATGTTTTTATGGGGTTTTCCTCGCTAGAGTTCTCATTTTGATTTTACAGTTTATTCTCAAATTTTACATTGTTATTTCATGTACTTTCTCTCTATATTATATATTTTCCTTTCATAGCCATCAACCCAACTTGAAAATAAATTCCTTCAGAGTTTGTTAATGCAACAATAATGGTATACTTTCCCTTTATACAATGAGATAACCAATGGTCATTACCCTTTGAGGTGACCATTACATTTATGTGCCCTACCAAAAATGGAGTGCCCACATGAGAGTCTACTAAATAAAAATATAGTAGAGTCATGGTAGTTAATAAAAATTAATAAAGTATTCATGAAACATGGTTGTATAAGATTTGACATGTGTTTATAATATACTAAAATACTTCATTGTTCATCAGCCAATTTCAATAATTCTATCTTTATGTGTAGACCAATAGATATTGATAAATGATCGAATCTATTAACCATGCTATGGATTTTCAATTGTCCCATGCATTTCTACCAGATGTCACATGGAACCAATATAGTTTTCTCATACATGTTTCAAATATCGAATTGTCCAATTCTCGAACAAAATGAAATCCATGAGTGTCCTAGATTTTTTTGCATTCATATAAATGTGGTTTATCTACATTGACAACCTCTCAAAAAAATATATGTACATGTGATTTCTTAGTTGATTGGTATTCTTTCATTCTTGCTCCCAATCCGATAATTGAAGAACAACTATCAATAATGGATTTTTCATCTTGCATGATATAACTAGTAATGAAATTTGTTTATTTCCTATGTAATGTAGTTTTAATGCATGCACCTGCTCCATTGTTCTCCCATTTTCCATGCCCATTATAAAAATGGCTCCAAATATGTCGTACCTTATTTTTTGTGAAATATACACAAACATTGAAATGCATATGTGTTTAAAAATGGGGAAATAAACCATCTAACCAAATATAATGTTGATCTATATGTATATTTCCCCTTCAAGAGATTTTAGAACAATTGAAAGCAATGTTGTACATAAAATAAGTCATGGAACCTATCATCATTTAGGTAGAAGTGATACTTCTTCAATATTACCCTATTATCTTTGTTATTATCTATCCCATGTCTATATGTGATATGGACCATTATGTGCACCTACTCTGAGTGACAATATTGGATTTGAATCTCATTTTTCAGTTGAAGCATGTAGTTCTAAACAAACGCCACCACTAATAATCTAGTACCAATGTGAAATTTGTCTTCACATAATAAAAATGCTCATCTTGTCATCTAGCCAAATGGAGATTTTTCACATATTGTTGGGTATTTTTGCAGAATTCCTCAATGAACCCATATACTCATACATGGAAGAATAACAATAAAGACATATATAAATACATTATTACAAATACCAATTGGTACAATGTTAAAATACTAGCATCAAACTACAATTTGAAAGAAAATATACTATTTATGTATTCATTATTAACCATGGAAGGGATAAAACATATATGTTTTCATTTTTTCCCTTGCTTAATGTTTCATGTCACATACTTGAAGCTTTTCATGTTAACCTCCTTCCTCCCCAATTAATACTCATTGTTGTTGTGGATGCACTTTCTTAGTAATGTCATTTTACCATAGTTGAGGCATGTCCCATATAAGTAACATTTTTGATAAAATGTAAAACCATCTACCATTTTACACAAAATTCTATTTAATGAAATCTCTAGGTGATTTCAGTGGCAATGTAGTTGAACATTCTTGCACAAGGATGTTGTGTAATACAAGAAAAATATATAGATATTTGTCATAATAGTAATATTATTCAAAGTGGTATTGAAATCAACATGTGTTATGAGTTGTGTTTAGTCTAACATACCAAGGCTTGCATTACCCAAATGATTAATGGCCCAAGTTAAGTGGAAAATGTGAATTCCTAAACCTCTCATAAAATTATGTTTGTGTTATGAAAATGAAGTGTTTAATGTGGGGTTCATGGTAACTAGAACCCCTTCTTGATTTTATTACATCATTTTAGTTAAAATATATTCTAATGTTCTCATCACAAAAATTTTGTTATAGTCTCTTAACCACTCCAATTAATTTCATATCATAACAAGGTAACCTACTAGTGAAGGCACACAAATTTGTTTGGACACCTATGTTGAGGCCATATGCTCTAATATAATACTATTTAAAGGTTTTAACATTGTATTTAATGAGATGGGATGTGTGTTTTATAAAAGAAAGTTGATATTATTAACCACTGATTGTGACATTACACGATTGGATGCATTATGGTCTTGCGATCATGTTTCCTTACCAATTTTTTGAAAATAAGCACAATATTTCTAATGATATGACCTCTTGTTTATTTAGTTTTAACTTTTTTAATGCTTGAAATTATTCTCGCCAAAGTTCAACTCCTATATTCTAAAATAAATATATAATCAACATTTGGCTCCATTAGACTTTGAGTCAAATTATTCTTCGATAATTTTATATGGTTCTTAAAAAAATAGGTCGATTGGATGGTTTACCTTCAAGTAATTATAAACCACTTTCATTCACTTGATGGTGTTTTGGAGTTCTTCACCGCACTATGTCCAATCTAGGTAGGGGCGATGGACCTATATTCTAGTACTCTTGACCTATTTATTGTGGACTTACATTCTTGGAAGGAAACTGGACATGCTTAGTGGTATTTTTTGAAATATCACATTTTCAAACAAGAGGTCCCACCAAAGTAACTTATTCATCAAGAGTTTGTGCACTAATATTATCTCTAATTTTATCCATATTATATCAACTCCAAGTCAATCCATCATCATCTAATCATCCACAACAATTTTTTCTAATGGGTTATTCATTGTGCATTCATTTATTGTGCTAGAAGTTGGATTCATTTTCTAAAAATGTTTTTTTTCCATACCTGCCCTAGCCTTTTCTCTTTCTTTGATAATATTTTATGGGCTACTTTTTCCTTAATGGCTTTATTTTCTAAATAACATGGTTCCCCATGTTTAAATGTATTTTAATTGTAAGGAGAAACATTATCTTCTAATCACAAATAAATATTTAAATTGTCTTCCAATTACAAAAATTGTCCTCCAATTACACAAGAAGACAAATATTGTCTCCCAATCTTATATAAGAGGACAAAAATTGTCTTCCAATTTGACAAAATGACAAAACGTTCTTCATAATTATGTAAAATTTGTATTCTAGCTACATAGTAAGCTAATAACGTGATTCCAAATAACACAAGTGCACCAAAATATTCTTTCAAATTAGACAAAACCTCATATGAAGTGTTTACATAGTCAATGATCTTGCGTACTTGTTCACTATATTTTCATTTTGATGTTGGGAAAGTGGAAATCATGTGTGTTGGATAGAATTACAACCACAAAGACCAAAGATGTGGTGTCACGAATTTGCATGTGTTATTAGGAACATACACACATTCCTAAGGCTACCATTCTTGACCATATATTATCTACTACCTTCCTCTCTCACTTTCGCACATTTATTTGACTTAGTAGGATCATGGATTTGTTTACAAATTCATGCATGCTTTTGTCATATTATTTTTTTCCATTTTTTCTTATTGCTCCTGATTCTTCCCCCTCTCTCCCCCTCTATCTCACACCTCCATATTTGTTTATATCTCCTCACTCTCTCCTCTCTCTCACCCTAAATCCCTCACTCCTCTATTTATTTCCACATCTCCCTCTCTCCATCTCTCTCTTTCATTCAACTCTATTTATATTTCCCTACTCTCTCTCTCTCTCTCTCTCTCTCTCTCTCTCTCTCTCTCTCCCCATGTATTTCTCTAATTCCCTATCTAACTCTATCTCCCCATCTCTCTCCCTCGCTTATTCATTATCTCTCTCCCTCACCAACCATAACTCTCTCTCTCTCTCCACCTCTCCCTATCTCTTCTTTACTCTCTTTCCCACAATTATCTCTCTCTCTCTCTCTCTCTCTCTCACACACACACACACACGCACACACACACACCTGTAGCTCTATCTCCTTATACCTCCCCCCCTCTCTCTGTCCCACATCTTTCTCCCTCACCCCCCTTATCTCCATCTTTCTCTCCTCCACCCATCTCTCCTCTCTCCCTAAATTTGTCTCCCTTACATCCTCAACATCTCTCTATCTCTCCCCATTTCTCTCTCCCCCCACCTATTTCTCTCTTCTTCCATCCCTATATCTCTCTTATTACCTCCCTTCTCTCTCTTTCCCCTTGAATCTCTTTATCCCTCTCTTCCTCCCACTCTCTCTCCCTCTATCTTCCCCCTCCAAATTTGTCTCTATCTCTCTCCCCTCCTCCTATACCTTGTCCCTCTCTCTCTCCTACTCTCTTTCCCCTAAAATATGTCTCTCTCTCTCATGCCCCTAAATATCTATCTCTTACTCCCTCTACCCTCCTCTCTCTCTCTCTCTTCCACCCCACTCTCTCTCTCTATTCAACCCCATTCTCTGCCTGCCTCCCTCCTCTATATCTATTTTCTCTCTCCCTCCTCTCTATATATTTTCTCTCTCCATCTCTCCCTCTCTCATCTTTCTATATTTTACTCTCTCTCTACCACCTACTCTCTCCATTCATCACTCTCTCATTATCTCTCTTACCCACAATCACTCTCTCCTTTTTCCATATATATATATATATATATATAATCTCTCTCCCTCTCTCTCTTCCACCCTCACCCATTCTCACACTCTCTTTGTCTCTCCCCATCTATATATGTATCTATCTCCCTTATTTCCTCTTTATACCACTATCTCCCTCCCTCTCTCTCTCTTACACACACACTCCATATATATTTCTCTTTCCTTCCCCTCTACAGTTCTTTCATTCTCTCTATCTCTCCCTCACTTACTTAATCCCTCCTTCACAACGACCTCTCTCTCTCTCTCTCTCTCTGTATATATGTATATATATATATATATATATATATATAGATATATATATATATATATATATATATATATATATATATATATATATAATATATATATATATATATATATATATATATATATATATATATATATATATATATATATATATATAATTCCCTCTCTATATATCCATAACTATAGAGAAACATAGAAATATCACAAGAAATGAGACAAGCTACAAATACATTTTATTATTAAGAAGAAGAAGAAAATGTTCACTTGCCTCTTAGAGGGGGAAGCTCCAACATAATAAAGTTCAATTACAATAAAAATCGATTTTTCTTCCCTTGATATATAAGACTATTTATAGCTTTATGACATATAAAACCCTAACTACTACTGGTTCCTTGCACAACATGGGTTAACTACTTTATTTATTAACTATTTCCCATTTGTAACTAATTGTGGTTCCTTTTCTATAATGGGGGTGAACCACTTACAATTATTATTATTGTAGATAATCGCGTATGAGATTTATTGACTCAACTAATAGACTATAACGCTGACATGCCCCTTGGTATTATTACATAAATAAAGGGGTTAGGGTTGGACCTTAACATGACCTCCCTCATCAAAAGAATCCTTGTCCTTAAGGCTAAAGCTACATAAATTGTTGAAGAATAATGGTTGGTTCCCAAGACACATCTTCTAGAGAGGTGTATTTCCACTTGATGAGGGCTTCCTTGATCATGGGGTCATGAAGATGTCTTTATTGAGTATGAAGGACCTGTTCAAGTCAGATCCAAATTAAACTTCCTCATCCAATTCTGGCAGACTTGTTTGAACCCTTCAATTGTTCCCCAAAACTTTCTTGAGGCATGATACATGGAATATTGGGTGGATTTTTGAAGTAGTAGGAATGACTAGTTTGAAAGTGACTACTTCTATATGTTAAAGTTCCTGAGAAGGCCCATAAAATTTTATGGATAATTTCTAGTAACCCTTTTTGTTAAGAGATGTTTTCTTATAATGTTAAAGTCAGAGAAAAACCTGGTCACCTACTTGAAATGACTTCTCTGAATAATGTTGGTAGGCCTATTGCTTCATTTGATTTTGAGCTTAATGTAGATTATCTTTGAGATGGTTTATCATGGTGGCACGGTTGTGCAGTAGCCGACCAACTGTCTGTACTTTGGAAGATCAAGGATGTAAGAAGTTGGTGAAGGTGGGAGTTTTCCATACATTGCCTCATATGGCGTTATCTTGGTTACTTCATGATATTTTGTATTATACAATCATTCAGCTAAACGAAGCCACTGTACCCATTGATGTTGCTTGCCCAAAGTGAAGAACCAAACATAGGTCTCCAAACATTTGTTAATTTCTTCTATTTGACCATCAATTTAGGGATGATAAGATGTACTTAGTTGGAGTGGCATTCCCCATAGATTAAAATTTTTCTTCCAAAAAATGTTGGTGAAAGTGGGGTCTCGATTAGACACAGTTGAAGTTGGCATGCCATGCAGTTTGAATATTTGGTCCATAAAAACCTAGTCCACCAATATTGGGGTAAATGGGTGCAGTAGAGTGTGAAAATGAGCATATTTGGAAATTCTATCAAAAAACACCATGATTACTGATTTGTTGTCTGACTTTGGAGGACTTGTAATAAAATCCATGGAAACATCCATCTAGACGGAAGCAAGGATTGGAAAGGGTTAAGATATTCCTAGTAGCTTGATCATTTCCCCTTTGTTGCGCTGACATACTTCACATTCAAATACAAAATTAAGAATGTTGCGGTGCATTCCGGTCAAAAAGAAAGAGGAATGTTCTTGTGCATAAGTCTTCTGAAAGCTTGAATGTCCAACAACTTGAGAGGAGTGCAGCTCTTCCAAGATGCAATGTTTGAGTGTGAAGGTTAGGGATATCACTACCCAATCCTTATAAAGAATAACCTCATCATTCCAAGAGCAATCCTCTGAGGAATTAAAATCTACTCATAATTTTTTAATGGGCTAGGATAGAGACGGGTGGGAGAACCATTCATGACGAGATACCTGAATCCAATATGGTATGGGTAGAGAGAGGGATAACAAGGCACCCTCTTCCTCAAATTGGCGTGATAAGACATCAACCACTACATTGTCAAGCCCCTTCTTGTAAATGATCTCATAATCATATCCCCACTTTTTGGTGAGCCATTTATTTTGTTCTAGGAATGATAAATGTTGCTCTAGGAAATATTTTAGGCTATGATGGTTAGTGCGGATTTGGAATTGACACCCCAATAATTATGTTTGCCAAGTGTCTACTAAATAAGATGGACATAATTTATATCTCATATGTAGATTGACCCAAATGTTTTCCATTGAGATTTTAACTGGTGAAAGCCAATGGTATACATTCGTACATTAATACTACGCCAATGCCCATACCTAAGGCATCACATTCAATCAAAAAGGGTTTTTTGAACTGTGATAAGGAAAATCCTAATGATGGTGCCCATTTTGCATCAAAACAATTGATGGGAAAACACTAATATGGGGCAAGAAGTATTCAACTATTGCAAAATGGGCACCATCATTAGGATTGACATTTTTAAAGTTCATTCTATATCATCCAATATTTGCATCGAGTCTATTGTTATTACAATCAGTTGTGCAGTTCATAATACACGCAGGCAAAAGAGAGATATACATATGAGTATACTTGGAAGAAATTAAAAAATGTATTAGATATACATATGAGTACTTTGACATTTCTTACTCATTTTGGTGGGATTCTTTTTTCAATAATCAGAGTGATATCATTTTAGGAACAACAAATTAAGATATACTTTTGAAAACTACATTTATTTGGCCACAAAATGTGTCAAATGAACATGAGGAAAGAGACATTGTTGAACAACAAAAATATCAAGGTACTAATAATTTTTCATAGGTAGAGGAAAGAGAAATGTATATTGGTGTTCAGTACAGGATATTAAGTAGGGTTGCATGATCGCTGTGCCAGTAGATTGAGATGCCAATGGCTATCCATTCTAGGTTGCCAAGGTTATAAAAGTCATTACAGAGAATGGAGATATTGCAGGTGTTGAAGTACATTGTTATGCCACAAATACACACCCATTCAATGGTATGTACAAGCCAGAGATGGTAGTCGATAAAAAAATTGGTGGAAAGAGAAAAAGAAAGGGTACAAATATAAATCATCACTACAAAGACCTCTTGAAATTGGAGCATGTTGACATACTTGTCTATGAATTCTATTTAACAAAGACAGGAACTCTTCACTTCAGGATGATATAGATTCTGAAGAGATTGCTACCAGAAGAAACAATGTTGAGATGGGAGTCTATTGAACCCAGTCGTAGATCTAGAAGAATTTTGAAACCTGAAATGGTGGGCATGCATGAGGACTTAGATGGGACACTAGTCAATGAAAGAGAAGAAGATTGAACATCTTCATCTACATCCAGTCATTCATCTTAAGATGTCAATTCTGAAGGTAGGAAAGAAGATATGAGTGATTTTGAATAATTGCCTAAGAAAGTTTATATAATTGATGTTTTCATGGTATCTTGAAATAAAAATTTTGATTTCCATATGATGTTAAATGAAGTTATGAGTCATTTTTATGTTTGTTGGATTATATGTTTTAATTATGATGAATTTTTTTGTTTAGAATATCCATAATGCAACAATAACTTAGAGATATAATTTATGTTTCATTCAATCTACAAGTATTGATATTTTGATTAATTTAGTCATGTAATTTGTTCATAATGTCATGGTTTAAATGTGTTGAAAACTTAGATTTTTTTAATTCTATGGTTGAAAAAATTTCAATTTTTTTTATCTTTAATGTTATGGTTGAAAACAATTAGAATTTTAGCGATCTTTATTGTCATGTTATTATATGTTTAACAACATGGATGAAAATTGTTGGAATTTTAATGTGTTTCGGATCCCATTATTTTATCTTTAATGCCATTACTAAAAAATGTTGAAATTATACCTCGAAAAGGAAAATGTTATTTTACCAAAAACATTAGTGTGTTTTTTTCATTTACTTTGCACAAAAAAATTGGTTTTACTACCATTTTTTAAATATGTTGAAAATTAACCCTCAAAAAAATAACATCATTCCAGAATACACACTTTTTGGTTTTTGGACTCGTTTTCATGTTTTTTTGGGGTTTTTCTCGCTAGAGTTCTCATTTTGATTTTACAGTTTATTCTCAAATTTTACATTGTTATTTCATGTACTTTCTCTCTATATTATATATTTTCCTTTTATAGCCATCAACCCAACTTGAAAATAAATTCCTTCAGAGTTTGTTAATGCAACAATAATGGTATACTTTCCCTTTATACAATGAGATAACCAATGGTCATTACCCTTTGAGGTGACCATTACATTTATGTGCCCTACCAAAAATGGAGTGCCCACATGAGAGTCTACTAAATAAAAATATAGTAGAGTCATGGTAGTTAATAAAAATTAATAAAGTATTCATGAAACATGGTTGTATAAGATTTGATATGTGTTTATAATATACTAAAATACTTCATTGTTCATCAGCCAATTTCAATAATTCTATCTTTATGTGTAGACCAATAGATATTGATAAATGATCGAATCTATTAACCATGCTGTGGATTTTCAATTGTCCCATGCATTGCTACCAGATGTCACATGGAACCAATATAGTTTTCTCATACATGTTTCAAATATCGAATTGTCCAATTCTCGAACAAAATGATATCCATGAGTGTCCTAGATTTTTTTGCATTCATATAAATGTGGTTTATCTACATTGACAACCTCTCAAAAAAATATGTACATGTGATTTCTTAGTTGATTGGTATTCTTTCATTCTTGCTCCCAATCCGATAATTGAAGAACAACTATCAATAATGGATTTTTCATCTTGCATGATATAACTAGTAATGAAATTTGTTTATTTCCTATGTAATGTAGTTTTAATGCATGCACCTGCTCCATTGTTCTCCCATTTTCCATGCCCATTATCAAAATGGCTCCAAATATGTCGTACAATATTTTTTGTGAAATATACACAAACATTGAAATGTATATGTGTTTAAAAATGGGGAAATAAACCATCTAACCAAATATAATGTTGATCTATATGTATATTTCCCCTTCAAGAGATTTTAGAACAATTGAAAGCAATGTTGTACATAAAATAAGTCATGGAACCTATCATCATTTAGGTAGAATTGATACTTCTTCAATATTACCCTATTATCTTTGTTATTATCTATCCCATGTCTATATGTGATATGGACCATTATGTGCACCTACTCTGAGTGACAATATTGGATTTGAATCTCATTTTTCAGTTGAAGCATGTAGTTCTAAACAAACGCCACCACTAATAATCTAGTACCAATGTGAAATTTGTCTTCACATAATAAAAATGCTCATCTTTTCATCTAGCCACATGGAGATTTTTCACATATTGTTGGGTATTTTTGTAGAATTCCTCAATGAACCCATATACTCATACATGGAAGAATAACAATAAAGACATATATAAATACATTATTACAAATACCAATTGGTACAATGTTAAAATACTAGCATCAAACTACAATTTGAAAGAAAATATACTATTTATGTATTCATTATTAACCATGGAAGGGATAAAACATATATGTTTTCATTTTTTCCCTTGCTTAGTGTTTCATGTCACATACTTGAAGCTTTTCATGTTAACCTCCTTCCTCCCCGATTAATACTCATTGTTGTTGTGGATGCACTTTCTTAGTAGTGTCATTTTACCATAGTTGAGGCATGTCCCATATAAGTAACATTTTTGATAAAATGTAAAACAATCTACCATTTTACACAGAATTCTATGAATGAAATCTCTAGGTGATTTCAGTGGCAATGTAGTTGAACATTCTTGCACAAGGATGTTGTGTAATACAAGAAAAATATATAGATATTTGTCATAATAGTAATATTATTCAAAGTGGTATTGAAATCAACATGTGTTATGAGTTGTGTTTAGTCTAACATACCAAGGCTTTCATTACCCAAATGATTAATGGCCCAAGTTAAGCGGAAAATGTGAATTCCTAAACCTCTCATAAAATTATGTTTGTGTTATGAAAATGAAGTGTTTAATGTGGGGTTCATGGTCACTAGAACCCCTTCTTGATTTTATTACATCATTTTAGTTAAAATATATTCTAATGTTCTCATCACAAAAATTTTGTTATAGTCTCTTAACCACTCCAATTAATTTCATATCATAACAAGGTAACCTACTAGTGAAGGCACACAAATTTGTTTGGACACCTATGTTGAGGCCATATGCTCTAATATAATACTATTGAAAGGTTTTAACATTGTATTTAATGAGATGGGATGTGTGTTTTATAAAAGAAAGTTGATATTATTAACCACTGATTGTGACATTACACGATTGGATGCATTATGGTCTTGGGATCATGTTTCCTTACCAATTTTTTGAAAATAAGCACAATATTTGTAATGATATGATCTCTTGTTTATTTAGTTTTAACTTTTTTAATGCTTGAAATTATTCTCGCCAAAGTTCAACTCCTATATTCTAAGATAAATATATAATCAACATTTGGCTCCATTAGACTTTGAGTCAAATTATTCTTCGATAATTTTATATGGTTCTTAAAAAAATAGGTCGATTGGATGGTTTACCTTCAAGTAATTATAAACCACTTTCATTCACTTGATGGTGTTTTTGAGTTCTTCACCGCACTATGTCCAATCTAGGTAGGGGCGATGGACCTATATTCTAGTACTCTTGACCTATTTATTGTGGACTTAAATTCTTGGAAGGAAACTGGACATGCTTAGTGGTATTTTTTGAAATATCACATTTCCAAACAAGAGGTCCCACCAAAGTAACTTATTCATCAAGAGTTTGTGCACTAATATTATCTCTAATTTTATCCATATTATATCAACTCCAAGTCAATCCATCATCATCTAATCATCCACAACAATTTTTTCTAATGGGTTATTCATTGTGCATTCATCTATTGTGCTAGAAGTTGGATTCATTTTCTAAAAATGTTTTTTTTCCATACCTGCCCTAGCCTTTTCTCTTTCTTGTTGGAAATAATACTGAGAAGGGGGGGGTGAATCAGTATTATCACATTAATAAAACTTTTTCATTTCCATAATCAGATTCATATATGCTACTTCCACAACTTCTTATGATTAAGTTAATTGATCTTCAATGAGTGCATTAGAATATTATCAACCATATTATCAGATAACAGATGTTGTAATAGAGAATAGATCATCACACATAAGGCACACACATGAACACCATGATATAAGGTGGAAACCCAATGCGGGAGAAAAACCACCTGCTGCAAGTCATCTCAATCTTCTTCTTAATAAGAAAATCCTTTTACAATATTTGTACTGGTGCAGTCTTATACCAGTACGGGAGCTACAACCCCCTTTGCTCTTGTACTAGCCGATCCATTTACTAGTACACAGGCTGCTACCTGCTACAATGCTCCAAAGATCTCCCTTAGCTTTTGTACTAGCTTAGATACTAGTACATAGGCGCTGGCCTACAATCTTCTCTCCTCCAAGTACCACGTTTCATCAATTTTCAGATTGGATACACTGAAGCACAACACATAATCTGAAAGGCCACTTTTCATCCAATTTTCATACTGGACCCAACAGCAACATTGAAGCTCATAATCAAACAACCTTCTGAATCACCCAATCACCAGATCCATACATATACAATGATATTATGACAGTTATCAAACAGATCTAGTACATAAAGATAAGTCATTAATCATGTTGTTATCTGAACTCAATACCAGTAACCAAACATCAGTTATGCACCCAAAACCCTGCAGAATAGTCAAAGGCAGTTAAAACAAATTTTAAGCAGGGATCGCAACTTCACTGGTATAGATCTGCGGATATCTGTACTACCTCCGCACCTGCACCTTCTGTGGCGCCGCGACCACCGCACCTGCGCCTTTTCTGGCGCCTCCGCACTGCGCCTTCTATGGCGTCTCTGCACTGCGCCTTCTGTGGCGCCTCTACACTGCGCCTTCTGTGGCACCTCCGCACTGCGCCTTCTATGGCGTCTCTGCACCGCGCCTTGTGTGGCGCCTCCGCATTGCGCCTTCTGTGGCACCTCCGCACTGCGCCTTCTGTGGCGCCTTTGCACTGCGCCTTCTGTGGCGCCTCCGCACTGCGCCTTCTGTGGCGCCTCCGCACTGCGCCTTCTGTGGCGCCTCCGCACTGCACCTTCTGTGGCGCCTCTGTGGCGTCTCCGCACTGCGCCTTCTGTGGCGCCTCCGCACTACGCCTTTTGTGGCGCCTCCGCACTGCGCCTTCTATGGCGCCTCCGCACTTCAGCAGCTGCAGCGCTCGAGAGATCACCCTTCACAGATTCGCTTTCAACTTCACTTTCATAAATCAAACTTTCAAAACAATAACCGAATATTTCAGATCTTAAGATATTCAATTGCAAGGATGAATTAGCCAAGTGATCTCCTTTGCCTTATATAGGCTTAGGCCTTTCACAATACCACGGGCCAAAACCATAGGATCAAAAAACTGTTGGACTAATAGCATGAACCAACCATGAAAGACGTGAGATCAACACTTTTAACGAAGTACCATGGTCCAAAACCATAGGTTCAAATGCCAAGGACTAACTACCATGGACCAAAGGTAAGTTCTCCAACATATACGCGCTTTTCCTCATAGGTTCAAATACCAAGGACTAACTACCATGGACCAAAGGTAAGTTCTCCAACATATACGTGCTTTTCCTCATAGGTTCAAATACCAAGGACTAACTACCATGGACCAAAGGTAAGTTCTCCAACATATACGCGCTTTTCCTTGCATGAAAGTGCGTGAACTTTTTCTCTTCATGAAATAAACTTTTCTCTGCATAAAAGTGCATGAACTTTTCTCTACATGAAATAAACGTTTCTCTGCATAAAAGTGCGTGAACTTTTCTCTACATGAAATAAACGTTCCTCTGCATATAAGTGCGTGAACTTTTCTCTACACTATAATTTATTATCTGAGATGAGTGGGTTGCCATCAAGTACAACATATGTATCATAATGCCAACAATCTCCCCCTTTGGACTTGATGGCAACAACAACCAATCACTCTCCCCCTTTGACATCAAGGGCAAAGGGTTATGCTCCCCCTATGAACATGCTCCCCCTGACTATAAACCAGATCTGCAAAGAAGAACCATAATCCATGACCATGAAAGAGATAGATTGCAGCAATAATTAGACCAGCATCCAAGATCTCCTTTTGTACGTCCTCCATAATGCCAACAATGCATTATAAGCTCCCCCTGAGTACCTGTTGAAATCTCTGAATGAGCTCCCCCTTTGTATATGTCATGGTGCACCAATCTGATCATGCTCTTTCTGAGAGCAAGCTGAAATGTCTGCTCTGCTATATAGTGCCATTCATGCTCATGCTCCCCTTGACTGTAAGCAAGGTCTGCAAAAGGATGTTCTACATCACAAATGACCTTCCTAAAAGATTCAATACATACATCCATCACCCAACCAAGTGGGGATATATCAGAAAAATGAAAACCAAATACATTACATCTTCATCCCAGGCATAGTGGGGAAACCAACATAGGTTGTTACATGACCTGAAGAGATGACACTATTACATCATGAGTCTTGATATGACATCACCTAAATAAGATGAACATCAGCAACAACACTTTATGATCTGCTCCATAGTATCTGTCAATAGCAACTAGACCAACAACTTGTATTAGTGCATGAATCATCAAGGTATGTTCGCATCAACAGAATTTCACATTCTATGTGAGAAACATCATAGTCATCCAGATCTACATGAATCAAGTATCATCAATTGGGAATATCTGCATTAATCAACATATGTATGAAACAATCCTATCATCATATACATAAGAGCTCATTATCATCATGTCTCCAACAATGCAACTTTGAATAATCATCCCTGTATCTAGCCAACAATCCTCATCCATTTGTGCCAAGAATGAAAGGAATCATAGCTGTAATATATGATCTTTATGCATATGATGACAGCAGCATATGAGTGACTCAACATCAAGAAGATGTGAATTCAAGCTAAGTGCTTCCCATGCAAGCATCATTAGAGAATCAACCATAAATCTGATCCAAGAACCATGTGAACAACTCATAACCATAGCAAGATGAATCATTTATCCATATAAGTATCATCACCAAGGACTATTAACCATAATGCCAATAATGCATTAAGTCCATATGCTCCCTCTAAACCTGTGCCATCTGTCTGATCATGCATATCAATAAGAAGTATCAAGACATCATCAATATCAAGTTAGAACCAAAACACTTCTAACCATCATATCTACACATCATTATTATTAACTAGAGCAAAGCTGATCCTTCTCTTGAATCTGTCCCTACTGCCTTTCTTCAAACAATCATAGTAACTAACTCGCGTATATATGCAACTTTCCTTTATGGAGTTTGGATATGAGATTTAGGACCCTGAAGTTTTGTACTTTCAGCTCCCTCTGATTCTGGTATGTCTGTACGTTCTGCAGTGCCGCCTTTTTCTGACTGTACTTCCTTTTTCCTCCATATCTTCAAGCGCGATGATGACATTTTCTCCTTTTGATATGGTGCCCACACTTTGTTCCTGCATTCCTTAGCTATATGTCCAAGCTTGTTACATGCATAACATCTTACATGTTTCATATTCCTCCTGTAACAATCAGCAGCTTTGTGACCAAACATATTGCAAGCAAAGCAATATCCATAAAAGTACCTTGAATGTGATGATCTTTCTGCATAATCGTCTTGAACCCTTCTTCTTCTACATCTAGCTGCAACATGTCCAAGATTATGACATACATAACATTCAACATTATTCATAGGAGGAGTAAAGGATTTTCTTTGAGGAATCTCTTTTCTTGGTTGATGATGAGATTGATCTTTCATTTCTTCGTTGATCACTTTAGGTTTTTCTTTAGAGTTCCTTGCCTCACCTTGTGAACTAGATTCACCTTCAACAGATTCATGGAAACCAAGACCAGTCTTTATAGCAGGAGACCTTTGACTACTAAGAATATCATCCAAGACTTTAGAACTATCTTGAAATCGTAAAAGCTTATCCTTTTCTTCTAGTTTACCTTTCAAGATATTTACCTCAACCTGAAGCTGTTCTTCCTTTTCAAGAGATTGCTTTTTCAAATCTTCTTCAGCTTTCCTTCCTTCTTCCATTTGTTCCCTTAGTTTGAGAATCTCCTTTTCTTGTTCTTCATTCAGATCCTGCTGCATTTGACGAACTCGGAAGGCACATTCTAGTTGAGATTTTAAGCTGGTGACTTCGTTTTCTTGTTTTGCAATAGCTTGGAGTAGATCTGTATTATGCTTCTTTGATTCTTCAAGATCTCCTTTTAGTGAGAGGATTGTAGCTTCAAGATTTTCATAGTAGCTGGATCTATCTTTGAGTTTCTTGATGGTTGTGCTTCTTTCGTTGACTTATTTTCTTAATGATGTCACTTCATGCTGCAATTTTTGACATTGGTCTTCCTTGTCCTTGAGTAGCTTTCTTACCTTGTTTCCTTCTTCTAGTTGGGCCTTTAGTTTGGTAGCTTCTTCTTTGAAATCACATTCCCTTTTGTTCAATAGATCTTGTTGATCTCTAATTTTGTCTGTCAGCCTTTTAAATTCCGCCTCTATTTGATATCTTTCTTGTTCACCCATAAGAGCAAATTCAGTGGTTTCGCTATCACTTTCATCTCTTCCAAAAGGAAAGATAGCTGGAACATCAGAGGATAATATATTCATACCTGATAATGATTCTGAATCTGATTCTGAATCTGAAGAGATTCTTATACCTAATCCCCAATCGATTCTCCCACTATCATAGTTCTTCTGATATGACTTCTTTTTCTTAAGTGCTTTCTTCTTAAGCTTCTTTCCCATTTTTCCACGGATCTCCTTCAAGCGATCAAGCTTCTATCAAAGGACCTGCTCTGATACCAATTGTTGGAAATAATACTGAGAGGGGGGGGGGGGGGTGAATCAGTATTATCACATTAATAAAACTTTTTCATTTCCATAATTAGATTCATATATGCTACTTCCACAACTTCTTATGATTAAGTTAATTGATCTTCAATGAGTGCATTAGAACATTATCAACCATATTATCAGATAACAGATGCAGTAATAGAGAATAGATCATCACACATAAGGCACACACATGAACACCATGATATAAGGTGGAAACCCAATGCAGGAGAAAAACCACCTGCTGCAAGTCATCTCAATCTTCTTCTTAATAAGAAAATCCTTTTACAATATTTGTACTGGTGCAGTCTTATACCAGTACGGGAGCTACAACCCCCTTTGCTCTTGTACTAGCCGATCCATTTACTAGTATGCAGGCTGCTACCTGCTACAATGCTCCAAAGATCTCCCTTAGCTTTTGTACTAGCTTAGATACTAGTACATAGGCGCTGGCCTACAATCTTCTCTCCTCCAGGTACCACGTTTCATCAATTTTCAGACTGGATACACTGAAGCACAACACATAATCTGAAAGGCCACTTTTCATCCAATTTTCATACTGGACCCAACAACAACATTGAAGCTCATAATCAAACAACCTTCTGAATCACCCAATCACCAGATCCATACATATACAATGATATTATGAGAGTTATCAACCAGATCTAGTACATAAAGATAAGTCATTAATCATGTTGTTATCTGAACTCAATACCAGTAACCAAACATCAGTTATGCACCCAAAACCCTGCAAAATAGTCAAAGGTAGTTAAAACAAATTTTAAGCAGGGATCACAACTTCACTAGTATAGATCTGCGGATATCTGTACTACCTCCGCACCTGCGCCTTCTGTGGCGCCGCGACCACCGCACCTGCGCCTTCTGTGGCGCCGCGACCACCGCACCTGCGCCTTCTGTGGCGCCTCCGCACTGCGCCTTCTATGGCGCCTCTATGGCGTCTCTGCACTGCGCCTTCTGTGGCGCCTCCGCACTGCGCCTTCTGTGGCGCCTCCGCACTGCGCCTTCTGTGGCGCCTCTGTGGCGTCTTCGCACTGCGCCTTCTGTGGCGCCTCTGCACTGTGCCTTCTGTGGCGCCTCCGCACTGCGCCTTCTGTGGCGCCTCTGCACTGCGCCTTCTGTGGCGCCTCCGCACTGCACCTTCTGTGGCGCCTCTGCACTGCGTCTTCTGTGGCGCCTCCACACTGCGCCTTCTGTGGCGCCTCTGTGGCATCTCCGCACTGCACCTTTTGTGGCGCCTCCGCACTGCGCCTTCTGTGGCGCCTCCACACTGTGCCTTCTGTGGTGCCTCTGTGGCATCTCCGCACTGCGCCTTCTATGGCGCCTCCGCACTGCACCTTCTGTGGCGCCTCCGCACTTCCGCAGCTGCAGCGCTCGAGAGATCACCCTTCACAGATTCGCTTTCAACTTCACTTTCATAGATCAAACTTTCAAAATAATAACCCAATATTTCAGATCTTAAGATATTCAATTGCAAGGATGAATTAGCCAAGTGATCTCCTTTGCTTTATATAGGCTTAGGCCTTTCACAATACCACGGGCCAAAACCATAGGATCAAAAAACTGTTGGACTAATACCATGAACCAACCATGAAAGACGTGAGATCAACACTTTTGACGAAGTACCATGGTCCAAAACCATAGGTTCAAATTCCAAGGACTAACTACCGTGGTCCAAAGGTAAGTTCTCCAACATATACGCGCTTTTCCTCATAGGTTCAAATACCAAGGACTAACTACCATGGACCAAAGGTAAGTTCTCCAACATATACGTGCTTTTCCTCATAGGTTCAAATACCAAGGACTAACTACCATGGACCAAAGGTAAGTTCTCCAACATATACGCGCTTTTCCTTGCATGAAAGTGCGTGAACTTTTTCTCTTCATGAAATAAACTTTTCTCTACATAAAAGTGCGTGAACTTTTCTCTACATGAAATAACTTTTCTCTGCATAAAAGTGCGTGAACTTTTCTCTACATGAAATAAACTTTTCTCTGCATATAAGTGCGTGAACTTTTCTCTACACTATAATTTATTATCTGAGATGAGTGGGTTGCCATCAAGTACAACATATGTATCATAATGCCAACATTTCTTTGATAATATTTTATGGGCTACCTTTTCCTTAATGGCTTTATTTTCTAAATAACATGGTTCCCCATGTTTAAATGTATTTTAATTGTAAGGAGAAACATTATCTTCTAATAACAAATAAATATTTAAATTGCCTTCCAATTACAAAAATTGTCCTCCGTTGAATTACAAAAGAAGACAAATATTGTCTCCCAATCTTATATAAGAGGACAAAAATTGTCTTCCAATTTGACAAAATGACAAAACATTCCTTATAATTATGTAAAATTTGTATTCTAGTTACATAGTAAGCTAAAAACGTGATTCCAAATAACACAAGTGCACCAAAATATTCTTTAAAATTAGACAAAACCTCATATGAAGTGTTTACATAGTCAATGGTCTTGCGTACTTGTTCACTATATTTTCATTTTGATGTTGGGAAAGTGGAAATCATGTGTGTTGGATAGAATTACAACCACAAAAACCAAAGATGTGGTGTCACGAATGTGCATGTGTTATTAGGAACATACACACATTCCTAAGGCTACCATTCTTGAACATATATTATCTACTACCTTCCTCTCTCACTTTCGCACATTTATTTGACTTAGTAGGATCATGGATTTGTTTACAAATTCATGCATGCTTTTGTCATATTATTTTTTTCCATTTTTTCTTATTGCTCCTGATTCTTCCCCCTCTCTCCCCCTCTATCTCGCACCTCCATATTTTTTTATATCTCCTCACTCTCTCCTCTCTCTCACCCTAAATCCCTCACTCCTCTATTTATTTCCACATCTCCATCTCTCCATCTCTCTCTTTCATTCAACTCTATTTATATTTCCCTACTCTCTCTCTCTCTCTCTCTCTCTCTCTCTCTCCCCATGTATTTCTCTAATTCCCTATCTAACTCTATCTCCCCATCTCTCTCCCTCGCTTATTCATTATCTCTCTCCCTCACCAACCATAACTCTCTCTCTCTCCACCTCTCCCTATCTCTTCTTTACTCTCTTTCCCACAATTATCTCTCTCTCTCTCTCTCTCTCTCTCTCACACACACACACACACACACACCTATAGCTCTATCTCTTTATACCTCCCCCCCTCTCTCTGTCCCACATCTTTCTCCCTCACCCCCCTTATCTCCATCTTTCTCTCCTCCGCCCATCTCTCCTCTCTCCCTAAATTTGTCTCCCTTACATCCTCAACATCTCTCTATCTCTCCCCATTTCTCTCTCCCCCCACCTATTTCTCTCTTCTTCCATCCCTATATCTCTCTTCTTACCTCCCTTCTCTCTCTTTCCCCTTGAATCTATTTATCCATCTCTTCCTCCCACTCTCTCTCCCTCTATCTTCCCCTTCCAAATTTGTCTCTATCTCTCTCCCCTCCTCCTATACCTTGTCCCTCTCTCTCTCCTACTCTATTTCCACTAAAATATGTCTGTCTCTCTCATGCCCCTAAAAATCTATATCTTACTCCCTCTACCCACCTCTCTCTCTCTCTCTTCCACCCCACTCTCTCTCTCTATTCAGCCCCATTCTCTCCCTGCCTCCCTCCTCTATATCTATTTTCTCTCTCCCTCCTCTCTATATATTTTCTCTCTCCATCTCTCCCTCTCTCATCTTTCTATATTTTACTCTCTCTCTACCACCTACTCTCTCCATTCATCACTCTCTCATTCTCTCTCTTACCCACAATCACTCTCTCCTTTTTCCATATATATATATAATCTCTCTCCCTCTCTCTCTTCCACCCTCACCCATTCTCACACTCTCTTTGTCTCTCCCCATCTATATATGTATCTATCTCCCTTACTTCCTCTTTATACCACTATCTCCCTCCCTCTCTCTCTCTTACACACACACTCCATATATATTTCTCTTTCCTTCCCCTCTACAGTTCTATCATTCTCTCTATCCCTCCCTCACTTACTTAATCCCTCCTTCACAATGACCTCTCTCTCTCTCTCTCTCTCTCTCTCTGTATATATATATATATATAATTCCGTCTCTATATATCCATAACTATAGAGAAACATAGAAATATCACAAGAAATGAGACAAGCTACAAATACATTTTATTATTTAGAAGAAGAAGACAATGTTCACATGCCTCTTAGAGGGGGAAGCTCCAACATAATAAAGTTCAATTACAATAAAAATCGATTTTTCTTCCCTTGATATATAAGACTATTTATAGCTTTATGACATATAAAACCCTAACTACTACTGGTCCCTTGCACAACATGGGTTAACTACTTTATTTATTAACTATTTCCCATTTGTAACTAATTGTGGTTCCTTTTCTATAATGGGGGTGAACCACTTACAATTATTATTATTGTAGATAATCGCGTATGAGATTTATTGACTCAACTAATAGACTATAACGCTGACATGCCCCTTGGTATTATTACATAAATAAAGGTGTTAGGCTTGGATCTTAACATGAACTCCCTCATCAAAAGAATCCTTGTCCTTAAGGCTAAAGCTACATAAATTGTTGAAGAATAATGGTTGGTTCCCGAGACACATCTTCTAGAGAGCTGTATTTCCACTTGATGAGGGCTTCGTTGATCATGAGGTCATGAAGATGTCTTTATTGAGTATGAAGGACCTGTTCGAGTCAGATCCAAATTAAACTTCCTCATCCAATTCTGGCAGACTTGTTTGAACCCTGCAATTGTTCCCCAAAACTTTCTTGAGGCATGATACATGGAAGATTGGGTGGATTTTTGAAGTAGTAGGAATGACTAGTTTGAAAGTGACTACTTCTATATGCTAAAGTTCCTGAGAAGGCCCATAGAATTTTATGGATAATTTCTAGTAACCCTTTTTGTTAAGAGATGTTTTCTTATAATGTTAAAGTCAGAGAAAAACCTAGTCACCTACTTGAAATGACTTCTCTGAGTAATGTTGGTAGGCCTATTGCTTCATTTGATTTTGAGCTTGATGTAGATTATCTTTGAGATGATTTATCATGGTGGCACGGTTGTGCAGTAGCTGATCAACTGTCTGTACTTTGGAAGATCACGGATGTAAGAAGTTGGTGAAGGTGGGAGTTTTCCATACATTGCCTCATATGGCGTTATCTTGGTTACTTCATGATAGTTTGTATTATACAATCATTCAGCTAAACGAAGCCACTATACCCATTGATGTTGCTTGTCCAAAGTGAAGAACCAAATATAGGTCTCCAAACATTTGTTAATTTCTTCTATTTGACCATCAATTTAGGGATGATAAGATGTACTCAGTTGGAGTGGCATTCCCCATAGATTAAAAGTTTTCTTCCAAAAAATGTTGGTGAAAGTGGGGTCTCGATTAAACACAGTTGAAGTTGGCATGCCATGCAGTTTGAATATTTGGTCCATAAAAACCTAGTCCACCAATCTTGGGGTAAATGGGTGCAGTAGAGTGTGAAAATGAGCATATTTGGAAATTCTATCAAAAAACACCATGATTACTGATTTGTTGTTTGACTTTGGAAGACTTGTAATAGAATCCATGGAAACATCCGTCTAGACAGAAGCAAGGATTGGAAAGGGTTAAGATATTCCTAGTAGCTTGATCATTTCCCCTTTGTTGCGCTGACATACTTCACATTCAAATACAAAATTAAGAATGCTGCGGTGCATTCCGGTCAAAAAGAAAGAGGAATGTTCTTGTGCATAAGTCTTCTGAAAGCTTGAATGTCCAACAACTTGAGAGGAGTGCAGCTCTTCCAAGATGTAATGTTTGAGTGTGAAGGTTAGGGATATCACTACCCAATCCTTATAAAGAATAACCTCATCCTTCCAAGAGCAATCCTCTGAGGAATTAAAATCTACTCATAATTTTTTAATGGGCTAGGATAGAGACGGGTGGGAGAACCATTCATGACGAGATACTTCAATCCAATATGGTATGGGTAGAGAGAGGGATAACAAGGCACGCTCTTCCTCAAATTGGCGTGATAAGACATCAACCACTACATTGTGAAGCCCCTTCTTGTAAATGATCTCATAATCATATCCCCACTTTTTGGTGAGCCATTTATTTTGTTCTAGGAATGATAAATGTTGTTCTAGGAAATATTTTAGGCTATGATGGTTAGTGCGGATTTGGAATTGACACCCCAATAATTATGTTTGCCAAGTGTCTACTAAATAATATGGACATAATTTATATCTCATATGTAAAGTGACCCAAATATTTTCCATTGAGATTTTAACTGGTGAAAGCCAATGGTATACATTCCTACATTAATACTATGCCAATGCCCATACCTAAAGCATCACATTCAATCAGAAAGGGTTTTGTGAACTCTGATAAGGAAAATACTAGAGTGCAGTACATGGCCTATTTGAGAGCTAAGAAGGCCTACTAGTCTGTGTAAGTCTAGAGGAATTATTTTTTCTTGAGAAGATTAGTGAGGGGTTGGAAAATGCGTCCATAATTGCTGACAAATTTACTATAGTATCCCGTGAGATCCATGAATCCCCTCAAACTATTCAAGGATTTTGGTTGCGGATAAAATTGCATTTCCTAAATCTTTTTTGGATCAACCCTCACTCCTTCACAACCCACAATGTGTCCCAAATACTTTGCTTCTTCGATGCTAGAGGACAACTTGGATACTTTGACAAATAATTTGTGATCTTGGAGCCGTTCCAATACCTAGTGAACATGCTGAAGGTGTGCGCCCCATGTTATGTTGTAGATGAGAATGTCATCAAAAAAACCAGGACAAATTTTCTAAGATATTGTTTCAGAAGGTGGTTCATGATGCTCTGAAAAGTGGATGGAGCATAACAAAGACCAAATGGAATAACCAGGAATTCATAATGGCCTTTATGAGTTCGGAAGGATGTACTGGGAATGTCAACTTCCTTCATTTGTATTTGCTAATAGCTGGAGTGAAGGTCTAACTTGATAAAAAATTTGGCACCATGCAGTTCATCAAGCAGATCATCAACTACTAGAATAGGAATTTTTTCCTTAATAGTGAGCTTGTTAAGGACCCAAAAGTTGGGACATAGGCACCATTCAATGTCTTTCTTTAAAACCAAGACAATTGGAGATGAATAAGGGCTAGTGTTGGGATGAATAACACAAGCTTCGAGGAGTTCCTTGATGATTTTTTCAATCTCATTCTTTTGTGAAAAAACATATTGATAGGGGTGGACATTTAGCAGATCGACACCTGGGAGAAAAGGGATGTTATGATCATGTTCAACCCTAAAGGGTGGGATCTCCTTAGATTTGTGAAAGACACATTGGTGTAGATCCAATACCTATTACATATCAGGATGAATGTTAAGAGGAGTGGATCCAATGGCATGGATGGACTTAAATTTTGCTACTATACCATGATGGTCATTTTTTAAAAGCTTCTCCATTAGAGGTGAGCTGATCATAGTAGAAGCACCTTCCCAGAGTCCCCGTAGTGTATGAGTGTGGACGTATTGCTTAAAGCTCATATATAAATCTTGGAAGTCTATTATAATAGGGTCTAGAGTTGAGAGCCATTCAATACCGAGGACAATGTCAGAACCTCCCATTTCAATGGAAAACATGTGGGTTTTGAGGTGATGATCCCCCATTTTAAGCTTAATACTTTCACAATGTCCTTCACATACTTTTAGACCAGAAAGAATAGTATCTCCAATCATGACCCCTCTGGGATGCAGAATATACATCTTATCGCCATTCTTGTAATGCACCTTGCAAATGTATGCACTTCTATTAGGGTCTTATTCTATGGTTACAATTTCTCTTGATATGTGTTCCTTATTCCGTCAAAAATCAATTTGACGATACAGACACTTGTGACCCCCTCCCCTGTGTCTTGCGGTAATAATTCCTCTTCCATTATGACCTTTCCCACAATGATGTTGTCCAGAGGTCAATTTCTTCTGCAGGTACAACTGCACTCTTCCATTTCCTGGTCCCCCCATAAGTGATAAGGACTTGGAAATTAGATATCACCCTGAAAAGAAAATGAATTCCTTCTGCTCCTCTCTTATGGAAAAAGGTATGCGTGATTCCACTATCAATCAACACCACTATTGGCTAATGTTTAAGAAAACCTTAGATTTTGAGATTTTCGAGAGAAGAAATGTTGGTCAGGGCATGGAGTGAGATAGTTGGATCAACTAGCATAGTTATAGTATCAATGTCTAAGGTCATTATGGGTTAATCCTCTTCCTGCTCATGCACTTCAGTGGATGAAGCTTCATCGATAGAGATTTTTCCAGTAGCATCGATTTGAAAGAATTTTGGCTCCTTGCATTTATGTCCCGAGGAGTATTTGTCATCACCGTAGTAGAAAAGTTTGTCTTTCCTTCTTTCAGCTATTTTTGCTGGCGACACTTTTTGAACCTTAAGTGTTTGGGTGGGGCCCATAGTTTGGGTGGGACATATCCATGCTATGAAATTTGGATGATTGGATTGGGCATTTAAAGAGACTTCTACCTTTAAGGCCTTGTTGCATGCTTCCAACCAAGTAGTTCAATGATACATTCTAAGATGGTCTTGGATGGCTTCGCTTAGGCCACTGATGAAAAATTCCAAGTAAAAGGCATCTCCTAGTTCTTCATACCAAATGACCAATTGTTCAAAGGTTGTAATGTAGTCTTGTACTGTACCCGTTTTCCTGAGCTTAGCGAGACGACCAGAGTGTGATATTCCTGATCAAAGCAGTTACAAATGGATTTTGAGAACATGTTCAAAGTTGGTCTCCCTAGATAGAATTTTCGATGCCACTACCACCACTATCATTTCTCTTGGTCCATATAAAGAGATCCCACGGTTAGTTTAGTGTCATCCTCCCAAATATTATTAAGGTGGAAATATTTTTCCATTTATGCCGCCCATACTGTCGGGTTAGAGCCATCAAATTTGTACATTTCTAGCTTGGGTGTTTGTTTGCTCAAATATTGATCACCTCCATGGAAATGAATGCGATGGATAGATTCCTCTTCTATGTGTGCATCAACATTGTGTTTTTTTCCTCATGGGTTTGTGAAGCATCCTTAGGGCTACCAATACTTGTGTGATTTTTTCGTTAAGGGATACCTAGAAGTCATTGGAGTTTTTACAGAGGGATTTGAATTTCTCCATATCCTTCTCTGGAGTCATAACTTGAGACCTGGTAGCATGCAAACACTACCCGCGATAAAATTTTGAGCTTACTTAAGAGTGGTATGGTTGGAAAGAGGGCAAGTTTAGGAGTCTAGTAATGTGGGTCACTCAAAGTCACAACAGGAAAAACTTTGGACCGCATGAAAGTTGGGGGTCTTACAAGAGAATGGTACCACTATGGTCAGCTTGTAGTTATGAACCTTATGGGCTAGGTCTCTTGCAAGCATCCCGTGATGACCCCAATTTTTTTTTTATTTACTGCGAAAGGAGTTTTACTCCTAGTTGATCAATATTGTGGTGGCTGAAATCCAAAATGCTCGATACTGTCAAATATCCTACGAAAATCAGGGTTGTACTATAGTAGCAGAAACCCCAAAGTCTCAACACTACAAAATGTTCTATGACAATCTGATCTAGACTATAATGGCCAAAACCTTCCCTGCACAAAGAGTCTAATCTACGCCATGAAAACCCCAACTTTTGAATATGATATGTACGGTTATTGTACAATGCCAACTACTGGATCTAATATGCACAATAATGGTGGAACCCCAACTGCTAGATCTAATGTGGAAAAAAATGTAGGGGCAATCTTCAGATAGTTGAGGGAACTATGGTCATAAAGGAGTGTGAGGTGCTATAAATAACGATATACACAAGGGTCCAACAGTAGTACTCAACCAAATATTTCAAAGTGCTAAATAAGGAGAATCAAATGTACCCTTATCCGTACTACCCAACTACCCTATTGTACGTGTGAAGCAATCTCCTCGAGTGTTGTTCTCATTTTACTGTAGCAATAAGATAGTCAATTACTTATCTAAGGTTAGGTTTTAGGTTACCCTAGGGGGGCCTTCCAATATACCCAAGGGTACATGGAAGTGTAGTCCATGCATGGTTTTGTCTAATGAACTACTACTCAAAGGAGTACCCATAGGGGTTACAAGGGATACACACAAGCATTACCACCTCCTATAGTTCTTGCGTGCATGCCTCCCCAAATCCATAGGTTTATGCGCTCAATGACAAATCCCATGGTTTAAAGATGTTGAAACATGTCTCTAGCCTAATGTTTTTCTTTTTGCAAAAATTAGAGGTACAAATGGCCCTATAAATTGCTTTGATACCACTTGTTATGCACTTGAACTATGAGAACAACATAATTTCATAAATACAAAACAATATTGCTAGAAATCCAGAAATATCACATGAATTAAGACAAGTTGGAGAGATATTTTATTATTCAGAAGAATAATACAATGTTCACTTACCTCTTTGAGGGGGAAACCTCCAACAGAGCAAAGATTAATTAAAATAAAACTTGATGATTCTTCCCTTGCTATCTAAGACTATTTATAGCTTTATGACATCCAAAACTGTAACTACTATTGGTCCCTTGCATAACAAATGTTAGCCACTTTATTTATTATGTCCCATTTATAATTAATTATGGTCCCTTTTCTTTAATGTGAGTCAACCACTTACAATTATTCTTAATGTGGATAACCGATTATGGGCTTTATTGACTCAACTAGCTAACTATGACTCTTACGAGGCCCCTTGGGATTATTGCATAAGTAAAAGGGTTAGGGTTGGATCCTCACAATAACTCTAGCTCCCCCTAGGTCCGTCTTTATCTCTATCTCAATCCCTCTTTCATGTTCACTCCATCTCTCTCTCATTCTCTCCCCATATTTCCCTCTTCCAAATCTATCTCTATCTCCTTGCCTCTCTCCTTCCACTCCCCCCCCCACTACCCCCCATTTCTCTCTCTTGCACATTCCCTCCCCTCCCCCGTCTTGCTTCCTCTACACTTCCCTCCCTTCCTTAGTCCATACTTCAAAACATCCAACCTCCAACTCTCACTCTCTCTCTACCCTCCAATTATGTCAATATCTCCCTCTCTCTATCCCTAACTATTTCTCTCTCCATCACTACTTTCCCCGCTCTTATTCTCTTCCCCCCATCATATCTCTATCTCTCACACTTTTCTCTTCCCCCTCCACTCTTTCCTTCTCTCTCACTCTCTATTTCTCTTCAATCACACTCTCAGTCATAAAAAAACTCACTCACTATACCTCATCTTTCCTCTCTCTCTCTCTCTCCTCCTTAGTACCTCCTTCACAACAATCCCCTCAAAATTTGTCTCTCTTCCTCCCTATGTCTCTCACAACTATCTGTCTCTCTCTCCCTTTCCCACCCCTTTTCCTTATCTCACACACTTTTTTGACTTTAACTCACTCTCTCTCATCCCCAATTTTCCCCTCACTCACCATCTCATTCTTCTCCATTCCCCCTTGCTATATCTCTTTATCTCTATTGGTTCATCTATCCTCCCTCTCTCCCCCACCCCTAGATTCCCACCTAAACCATTTCTCATGTGTTGAAGTACCTAGATGCAGGAATGCACACACGTCACTATTACTAGGTGCACGCATGGTTTTAGTACTAACAAGTGCACACATTTTTACTAGTAGGAATTTGGACGTGTTTTTAGTTCTAGCAATGTGTAGGAATTGTTGGTTACTTACGATATAGGTTCAAGATCGCAAGCATGGTGTTCTTGGCTACAAATACTTGAAAACAACTTTTTTATTTAGAAAACTTACACACACACACACACATATATACATGACCTTATTTATATATAGGTTAGACAATTCCTTTTTCTATGAAAGTACATACACCTATACAGTAGACTTTATATATTCTTAATATCTAACTTTAAAAAAAATTAATATTGTTCATATATTTTTCTCTTGACATATATAAAAAAATAAAATTCGCCCCTAGTTTATATCCACTTCAACTTCTTTTCCTTGAATATTTAAAAATAAAAAAATTATATGGTGCATTAAAGGAGATTATACCTTATAATATAAAAAAAGAAAATGGTTGTTTGATTATGTTAAGAGCTTTTAAGGTTGCTCTAAAAGAAAGCTTGCAATTTCAAAGATATATATAGCTAATCACAACAACACTGTTTTTGCATGAAAAATTACATACCAATGATATGATAGCTCAAAATTTACAAAATTAAACACAATTTCTATAAAAAAAATGGTTTATATATTCAGAAAGCTAACTCAATTTTCTATATTTCATTTTTTTACACCATTTTTAAATTCATTATATAAATACCACTAATCATTTTTTAAAATTAATAAATTTTTGCTTTTCCAAAATTGCATTTCCAAAATATCAAGTTAACGTAGGCTCGCTTTTATTCCTACTTATTAATTTCTTAAATAAAATTAATAACAATGCTAGTTTTATACTGCTTATATTTATATTTATATTTATATATACATATGAGAATTGCATCAATATTTTATTAAATACTGTAAATATTTTGCTAAAATAACAAGGCTACTACAACGTACCAATAGCTACCCTTTAATATAGTGTCGAACAAGGTAGAAAATTGTTGGAATTTAATTCCAACTGCAACAATGAACAGCTGGACAAGAATCTGATCTGCAGTAAATACTCCAGGCTGATCGGTGCATCAAAGTCAAGCCCGATATTTTTGCACATAAATATGCATTAAAGTTTCAATTGAATTCCCCTGCAGACAACCGTCTTATTTTTTGATGGAAGCATCACCGCCTTGCTACATTAAATACAGAGATAAACATTAGAAGATATTTTGTAATATTTTATTGTTTTAATCAGATATGTTTTAGCATATAAATATCACACAGCAGTTCTGTTTTGAGGTTAGAAGTAGCAGCTGAAGAATCACACAGAGCAGAGGAGAGCACGCAGCAGCGTGAGGAAGAAGAATAATTTCAGAACAGTGAAATGCACAGCAGTGCAGAAATTTGAATGTAATTTGCTTTCTGGTTGTTTGCTGATAGAAAGGGTAGATGTTATTTGTGTGGAACAGAAGTGTTCCTTGGTAAATCTATTTTGTAATAGAAGTTGTGAAATTCCCTCAGTATGAGGAAGACAAATCTGTAACAGTTAGTTTATTTTGATGAATACAAGTTAATTTTTCCTGTTGCTGTTACACCATCACCGTTGCTGTTACACCGTAACGCAAAAAATACTTGACGTAAAAAATTTACGTTGCTGCAACACCACGAACAGTGTTGCTACAACACAAGTTACAACAACTGAAGAAAAACTGCGTTGCTGCAACACCATTTCCAAAGAAAGAATTTTTCTGTTTTTCTGAGTTAAAAACATAGTATTTTTTTGTGTTAAAACAGAGTGTTATTCTGCGTTGTTGCAACACCAAACTCAGTTGCTGCAACACCAAACTGTGTTGCTGAAACACCGTTTCCAGCAAGCGATTTTCTGTTTTTCTGTGCAAAAACAGAGTGCAAAAACTTGTCTGTCTGTTATGGAATTTATCAGAAAATTCCAACATGGTATCGGAGCTGGTCTAGGCACTCAGTGAGTCAAAAACAGAGATTGTTTTTCACTGTAGGAGCTGTAAGAAGTTTGTTGAGCAGAATTTTTTCCAGTAGAGAAAGTTTTTGCTTGTTTTCAAAATACAGTCAGTATCTTTTCTTTACCAATACAGGTTAAGATGGCAGATGCTGGAATAGGTTTGACAAATCCCCAACTGCCACAGTTTAATGGGAAAAATTATAGTTATTGGTCCATAACAATGAAAGCATTGTTTGCTTCTCAAAGAATATGGGAGCTAGTTGAAACAGGTTATGCTGAACCTGCAGATGCAACAGCACTGGCTGCTTTGACAGTAGCAGAAAGAGACCAGTTGAAGGGTGACAGAAAGAAGGATGCCAAAGCCCTCTTTTTCCTCTTCCAATCAGTACATGAAAGTGTTTTTCCGTGGATTGCAGCAGCAACAAAATTTAAGGAGGCATGGGATATTCTCCAAACTGCCTATCAAGGCATGGAGAAGGTGAAGACTGCAAAGTTGCAGATGTTAAGGAGAGACTTTGAAAATATCAGCATGAAGGAATCTGATACAATAGATTCATTCTTCACTCAGGTTATTGGCTTGATAACCCAGATAAGATCTCATGGTGAGATTCTTGAAGATAGAAGGATTGTAGAGAAAATCTTGAGATGTTTACCCTCAAGGTTTGAATCTATTGTGGTGGCAATAGAATAAACAAAAGATCTCTCACAGTTCACGGTAGATGAGCTGAGTGCTTCTCTGTTGTCTCATGAACACAGACTGAGTAGAGGAACAGATTCCTCTTTTGAGCAAGCATTCAAGACTCAGATGTCTTTTGGCCAAAGAAGAGGTCGAGGCAGAGCAAATAACAGAGGTCGTGGAAGAAGCCAAAACAGAGGTAGAAATTATCCTGCTAGCACAAGCGGAAGGAGCTGCAATCAGAACCAAGCTGAAGGTTCGAGCAAACAGCAAGCTCATGGACAAAGGTATGACAAATCCCAAGTCCAATGTCATTATTGTAAGAAATTTGGGCACTATGCCAATGAATGTAAGAAAAAACAAAATGACATGAATAATAGGCAGAATGCTAATTTTGCAAATGAAGAAGATAAGAATCCAAAAAATGTGTTGTTAACATGTAACATTGCACAAGACAAACAAGAAGATTTTTGGTTCTTAGACTCAGGTTGTAGTAATCACATGACTGGAAATATTGCAATGTTTGCCAATCTGGATGAAAATGTGAAATCTGAGGTAACAACAGGGACTGATGATAAGATAATTGTTAAGGGTAAGGGCAGAGTCAGTATTCTAGCAAAAAATGGAGAACACATGATTGTGCCAGAGGTATACTATGTACCTGGTCTGAAATGTAAGCTTTTGAGCATTGGACAACTCATAAACAAAGGTTACAACGTGTTCTTCAAAGATGATTTGTGTACTATCAGAGACATACCTCCAAGTAAGAAGATCATTGCACAGGTGCAGATGACCAGCAATAGAATGTTTCCTCTCAAACTCAGGGCAAATTTGAAGGAAGGCAGAACTATTGCGGTTGTAACACAAGAAGTCTTTCAGGAACAAGTGAAAGATGTGAATTGGTTGTGGCATTTGAGATTTGGACATCTCAATTTCGGAGGCCTGAATCTGTTGCACAGAAAGGGCATGGTAAAGGGATTGTCGTTGATTGAGAAACCAGACAGCCTTTGTGAAGGCTGCATCTTGGGCAAGCAACACAAAGAAAGCTTTCCAGCAGGAAAGAGTATAAGGGCAAAAGCACCCTTGGAAATTGTTCACTCTGATGTGTGTGGACTGATGCAAATACCATCATTTGCTAGAAATAAATATGTTTTAACTTTTATTGATGATTACACCAGAAAGACATGGGTGTATATGCTGTAACAGAAGAGTGAAGTGTTTGAGAAATTCCGCCACTTCAAAACTCTTGTTGAAAAGCAGAGTGGGCATTATATCAAAGTTCTCAGAACAGATAGAGGAGGAGAGTACATCTCCCAAGACTTTCTGTGTTTTTGGAGAGAGAATGGCATACAAAAGCAGTTTACTGCAAGGTATACACCTCAGCAAAACAGTGTTGCTGAAAGAAAGAATAGGACCATTCTTGACATGGTCAGAAGTATGCTCAAGGCAAAACATTTGCCATATGAGTATTGGGCAGAAGCTGTTACTTGCGCAGTTTACATCTTGAATAGATGCCCAACTAAAGCTGTCATGAACAGAATACCAGAAGAGGGGCATGGAGTGGTCAAAAGCAAACTGTCACTCACATGAGAGTATTCGGTTGTGTTGCATATGCACATGTACCAGATCAGCTAAGGAAAAAGCTTGATAGTAAGGGGGAGAAGTGTGTCTTTATTGGCTATTGTGATGAGTCAAAAGCATACAAACTCTATAATCCATCCACCAAGAAACTAATAGTAAGCAGAGATGTGCAGTTCATTGAAGATGAAGCTTGGGATGGAAGCTTGGAAAAAACAGTGAATGTAAAGACAATAGTGTCTCATGAAGAATAAGAGGAAGGGACAGCAGCAAATAATCCTTCCTTGGTGGCTCCTCCTACACCACAGCAAGTACAACAAACCACACCACAAGCTGGAATCCGAATAGCCTTGCGAAGTCAAGGAAGAACAGATGCTGTTACACCACAAACAGCTGATGCTGAAACACCACAGGGATCTGAAATACCCTCAAGTTTGGATGGAACTCCAAGCACACCAAGAAGACCAAGATTCAGAAATCTGAATGAGATTTATGAACAAGGAGAGGTAAGTAACAATACCGGTCTGAATTCATTATTCGCTTTGTATTGTCATATTGATGACCCAATCCATTTTGAAGATGCTGTAAATGAAGATAAATGGATTGAAGCAATGAATGAAGAAATTGGTGCAATTGAGAAGAGTAAAACATGGGAGTTAGTGGACTTCCCTGAAGGCAAGGATGCCATTGGAGTTAAGTGGGTCTATAAGACCAAAAGCAATGATGAAGGTAAGATTGACAGGCACAAAGCAAGACTAGTTGTGAAAGGCTATAAGCAGCAACAAGGCAGAGACTATGATGAAACCTTTACACCAGTAGCAAGGATGGAAACAGTGAGAACAGTGTTGTCTATTGCAGCACAACACAAATGGAAGATTTATCAGATGGATGTTAAATCTGCATTCCTGAATGGATTGTTAAAAGAAGTGGTTTATGCTGATCAACCTCCGGGCTATGAAGTTGAAGGCCAAGAGCATAAAGTTTGTAAACTGAAGAAGGCTCTTTATGGGCTGAAGCAAGCTCCAAGAGCATGGTACAACAGAATTGATGCTTATCTGATTGACAATGGGTTTGCTAAGTGTGATGGTGAACCCACACTCTACATCAAACAGAATGACGGTAAGATTATTATTGTTGTTTTATATGTAGATGATCTGATTTTTACTAGCAATGATGCTGCTCTCATTGCTAATTTTAAAGCAGTCATGAAGAGTGAATTTGAAATGACTGACTTGGGCTTATTAAGATATTTTCTTGGAATTGAAGTAGACCAAAGTGAAAATGGTGTTTTTATTTCTCAAGATAAATATGTAGAAGCAGTGTTGAAGAGATTTAACATGCAGAACAGCAAAGCAGCTGTGACTCCAACAGTAGTGGGGCTGAAATTAACCAAAGAAGACAGCAGCAAATATTTTGATCCAAAACTGTACAAGAGAATAGTTGGCAGTCTTATGTACTTGACTGCAACTAGGCCGGACATTATGCACGCTGTGAGTTTAATCTCCAGATTTATTGAAAGACCGAAAGAGACTCATTGGCAGGCAGCCAAGAGGATTCTAAGGTATGTGAATGGAACGAAGGGGTTTGGTATTTTATACTCCTCTTCTGAAAGTTTCATGTTGATAGGTTACACTGACAATGATTGGGCTGGAAGTGTTGATGATAGGAAAAGCACATCGAGATATGTGTTTCATATGGGATCGGGAGCCATCTCATGGGCTTCCAAGAAGCAACCAGTTGTGGCTTTGTCAACAGCAGAGGCAGAGTATGTGGCAGCAACAGCAGCAGCATGCCAAGCAGTATGGCTGAGAAGAGTTCTCAGAGATTTGTGTCATGAACAAGAAAAGGGCGCAACCATTTACTGTGACAATAGCATTGTCTAAAAACTTTGTTTTTCATAAAAGAACAAAGCACATAGACACCAAATTTCACTTCATACGTGAATTGGTTAACAATGGTGAGATTGTTTTGCAGCACTGCAGAACAGAGGATCAGCTTGCTGACATCTTAACAAAACCATTAGCAAAGAAAGGTTTTGATCATTTCAGAAAATGTCTGGGTATGCAGCAGTTGAAATTAAGGGGGAGTGTTGGAACTTAATTCCAACTGCAACAATGAACAGTTGGACAAGAATCTGATCTACAGTAAATACTCCAGGCTGATCGGTGCATCAAAGTCAAGCCCGATATTTTTGCACATAAATATGCATTAAAGTTTCAATTGAATTCCCCTGCAGACAGCCGACTTGTTTTTTGATGGAAGCATCACCGCCTTGCTGCATTAAATACAGAGATAAACATTAGAAGATATTTTGTAATATTTTATTGTTTTAATCAGATATGTTTTAGCATATAAATATCACACAGCAGTTCTGTTTTGAGGTTAGAAGTAGCAGCTGAAGAATCACATAGAGCAGAGGAGAGCACGCAACAGCGTGAGGAAGAAGAATAATTTTAGAACAGTGAAATGCACAGCAGTGTAGAAATTTGAATGTAATTTGCTTTCTGGTTGTTTGCTGATAGAAAGGGTAGATGTTATTTGTGTGGAACAGAAGTGTTCCTTGGTAAATCTATTTTGTAATAGAAGTTGTGAAATTCCCTCAGTATGAGGAAGACAAATCTGTAACAGTTAGTTTATTTTGATGAATACAAGTTAATTTTTCCTGTTGCTGTTACACCGTAACTCAAAAAATACTTGACGTCAAAAATTTACGTTACTGCAACACCACGAACAGTGTTGCTGCAACACAAGTTACAGCAACTGAAGAAAAACTGCGTTGCTGCAACACCATTTCCAGAGAACGAATTTTTCTGTTTTTCTGAGTTAAAAACAGAGTATTTTTCTGTGTTAAAACAGAGTGTTATTCTGCGTTGCTGCAACACCAAACTCAGTTGCTACAACACCGTTTCCAGCAAGCGATTTTCTGTTTTTCTGTGCAAAAATAGAGTGCAAAAACTTGTCTGTTTGTTATGGAATTTATCAGAAAATTCCAACAAAAATGATGACATATTTTTAAATATAATTGTATAACTAAAAGAGGACTTCAATAAATATTTTACCTACACTATTGTACAAAAATATGTTCTACGATACAAAGATATGCAATCGTATATATCGCTTTCCGGGGCAATGTAATTGATGATCACGGTGAAAATTAAACCAAACAAAATAAACCATTCCAATAAAACATTTCACTGACTCGTATGGTTATATTTAGAGCAATTCATGAAACATATGAAGTTTCTAACAAACTCACATTTCGTATATTCACGGATATGAAATTTCTAAAAACATTTATGAAAATAAAAGTATCTTTTTCATTGAATAAATTCTCTGTTCTCAGTATTGTAAAGATTAAGATTAAGATTATATGCATAGAATTGTAAAAATTGTAATTATATCCATAGAATTGTTCTCATCTTCAATGCACAACTAAATTAATGGTAATCATTGTGAAATTATGCAGATCCCATGGTAATCATTGTGAAATTATGCAGATCCCATGTTTAGTTATTTCAATCAATAATTTAAATGTGTGTTTTTTTAAATAATATTTTATTATATTATCGAGAATTTATATACAGTACAGGTATGTGGATATACTGAGTGTTGATTGAGGATATTTAAATAACAAAAAGGTATGTCTAATTTAGAACTAATATGGTGAAAAATTTGGGTGTTACCATATGCCTATAGATGGTAAATCAAATAACCTCCTTAAATATTATGAAACTGGTTTATAACAACAAAAATCCAAACTAGCATAAAAAAATTCCACCATGGAGGCCATCAATATGTCTTATCCTCACTTATACACTTGGATCCAGGGTTCTTTATTGGCACATTCTGCCGATATAATAAGGGTTATTTGTTTAGGATTTCACCCTTACAACAAAAGTTTTGATTATATGATCTCAAATATTAGAAAAAATGTTGCTAGAATGAATATTAATATTAATATATCTATATATAGATATTTAAATATGGTGAACATAAAATTATACATATTAATAATATAAAATTTTGAGAGGCATTATCTTTTTCCTAGATGAACAAAGAGAGTTATATTATGCATTGAGTCTTAATATTAATACCAATAACTAACTAGAATATTTGGCCCTTTAATAGGGTTTAGAAATAGCCATTGCAAGAAAAATATATAGATTAATAGTCTTCAGGGATTCCATGATAATCATTCAACAAATCAACAAACTCAAAGAAATAGGTAGCAACTATAGTCCCCCAATAGTGTGAAGGATTTCATTGTAATTAAAGAATTTTGAGATAATAGATTTCTATCATGTCAACCGACATTTGAATTCAGGTGCAGATGAGTTGGACAACAAAGGAGAAAATGTGGAGCAAGATATGTTGGACCATCAAGGTTCGATAATTTCCAAGCCCCTTCCATGACTAAAGATTGTTATTCTTAGTAAAACTGGCAATTGCATTAATTAATAAAAGACAATGGGAGTCTTCGTTGGAAAATTGACCATCGTAATGGAATATTATGTTCTCGTCCCTTGATGGTGGAGAGCATCTGTAACATATAGCTTGTAGAAAGACGTCCCTCCATTAATATTAACACAGGATTGGAATTTCCACATCACACTCTCTCCTGGCTCTAGGAATTACATGACAACATTGAGGTTGACACATGCTGGATAGAAGAATCTCCCCATTGTGATTATAACTAGAGAATGCAACCTTCGACTTTAAATGCCCCATTTGGATTAGCACAAAACACATATTGTATGTTATTACAAGAAATCTTTGTATGTTATTACAAGAAATCTTGTGCATTCTCAGAGAAGAGATGGATATACATTGTTTGAACAACTCAAGCGATGTGTTAGAACATCTTCCTTTCGCCATTGAAGGCTTATGTGATCAATGAGACAAGGATTTCAAAACAAGTCGCTCTATATATCACTCACCACTAAAATACAATGGCACAGTTCAGGTGGGTTTGATGGAATGAAGGGAGAATTTGGTGTAATAACAATTCTTGGTCCAGACATGCAAATGGAGAGTGATATCCAATTTTCCCTCCTCAAGGAGTAGGAAAAAATGAACCATTAGTTAGATTGACTAACTGAGACAATGGAATTCATCTTATCTCTACTCAATCATGAAAGTGAATGGAAGAAAAAGTTAAGCAAGCGTAAAAGTCACTTTTGGAACAAAAGTGTGATTTGTTGAAGAAGAAGTATGAGGCACTCTAGGCATTAATCACAATAGAAGTGTTTGTCTTAGAGATAACACTGAAGTAGTTGGAGCTTGACATCAAGCAAGTAGAATTAGGATTCCTTGCCCCCGTGGAGTTTAAGGAAAACGTGGTTTATTGAACAAGACACATCCGGAAGCATTTAAAGCAAAGTGAAGTAGAAGTACCAAGAAAAGATCCTTCTAAAGTTGATCTGGCCAATTTATGCTCCACATAATTTTTTTTGTAAACTCATGTGTTGTAAATACTATTTGATATTAAGTAATTTTTTGAAGGAATTTAGAAACCATCGGTACAATTTCTTAGTTAATAAAATACCTGAGTAGAAAAAAGATAATTTCTAGATCTATAAAAACTATAAAATAAATGAAATTGTTATATATATATAAACTATAAAATAAATGAAATAATAAATGAAATTGTTAGACATATAAAAATTATTACTTTATAAATAGATTACATTTTAACACAAATTCTTGCCCTTCATTTAAAAAAATATATATAATAATATAACAATTTTAAATATAAAACCCTTCATTTTAAAAAAAAATATATAATAATATAAAAATTTTAAATATAAAACCCTTCATTTTAATTAAAGGTTATATTTTAGAATTATTTAAAAATATAAAACAATTTAATCATTTATATATAAAAGATATAACATACTAACTATATTCATAATTATAATATCTTATAACTTCTATTTAGTCTGTTTTGTGTTTTGTTTTTAACTCCGAATGTTCATAATTATAATCATAATATGTTTTGTGTCCTGTTTTTCAACTCCGAGTCAAACACACATGTGCTTCTAATTAGGCACACAACCTTGTATCAGGGATAGAGTTCGATCTATTATTCCGTTATGAGCTGCCTCCAGCATAGTTTAATACTAATTTAATAATCATTATATTATTTATTTATTTTTAATTATTTAATAATTATTATATTATTTGTGTATTTTTAATTTTTAAACATAATATCAAAACTATATTTATAATTAAAATTATAAATATTTATTATAAAAATATTATTTTAAATTTTAAATTAAGAATATTTATAAATATTCTTTATATTTTAAAGCCCTCTAATTTAATTCTCTTGACTTAACTTGAAATCAATTTAATCACATCGTATTTATTATACTTAACTTAATATATTAAATTTTAAATTTTAAAAATGTGTTATTATAAATAATCATAAATTTGAGAACCTCTTTATCCCCAGAAGTGATAATTTAATTCTATTTGTGAAATATTTTTTTAACTTCAACTAACTTATATATAAATATTATTTTACTAGAATTATTCTATTATATCTATTTCAAATTTTGATTTTCTATCATTCTATATATAACTGGAATTTATTTTGAAATCCTTGTTAAAACTTTATAGCCTTCTGGGATTTTCTAATATAGTTCAATTTAGTGAAACTAATTTTTTCCAAAGCTTAAATAATCACATTGAAAAGTGTTTCTAAGGTGAACACAATAGCTAAAAGTTTATTCAACACAAACATTAACATTCATTATTATTTCAATCATTCATCTCTGCAGTTCATCTTCGTCGTCTATTTATTCATTACATCATTTTGTATCTCATGTCTCACTATAGCTCGTTGATTAGTTTGCTAATTTGCTACCTTATTGTTTTCTGGATATCTCGCCTTTTATACTTCTCAATCATTGTAATTTCAATATCATTTCAATAGTCTAGTTGGTGAAAATCTTGTGAAACCTTTAGGTCATTTCGACTTGTTGGCCATATATCAAGTACAAAAAAACTAGAGTGACGTATATATAACAGTTGAACTAAAATACCTGGGCGACTTAAGCCCACTATCTACTATTCAAGTTTCTCATTTTAACCTCATTTTCTTAAAAAATACCATTTTAAAGCTAATCATTTGATCTAAAATTCTAAGTTGTATCGGATATTGTTTTTAGGATAAACAACAGAATTACAAGAATTAATTCTCCATTTATAGACATTGGATTAATCCTGGCCAAACCCATTGATAAGGAAAATATGGTCATCTTTACTAGTTCCAAAACTGGATCTTATTATGTACTCTCTACTATCCTCTTCCACAATTCTTCTATTAATGTTTTATTGTTTGTTGGATTCTTTAGCCATTTTCTTACATAAATAAAATCAATTTGTCAATTTGTCACTTTTTACAAAGAAAAGCATACTATAAAAAATAAAAATAAAAAATAAAAAATAAAATGAAAACTTACTTTCAAAGAGGATATTTTTAATAGACACAGTAAGGTATGAAGTGAAAATTATAACTAGCAATTGTATTCAGAAGTGTAAAGGAACGCTCATGGGAATGTGGAAAACAATAATTTACGCATTATTATTGGTAATATTTCAAGCTTGCAACGCTCATGAGAATGTGGAAAATGGTAATATTTCAAGCTTGCAGAAACCAGAGATCAGATGCCATTTTATCATTTCAATATAATCATTCAAAACCTTGTGAGAAAAAATTATACATACTATTTTGTACCATCAAACTGACCATTCAATCAAAACAACAAATGCATGGATATAAGATAGTAGCATGATTCAGTTGTATTTCCTTACTACGTATAAATTTGACAGCAGTATGAAACATGGTGAAATTTTCATACAATATGTAAATGATACGGTCAACCTACTTTCCACTGCAACCCAAACACCTCAAAATTATTTTTAAAAACCACTAAAAAAACATATAAACCCTCTTAACTATAAGTTCCAGTTTCTGGAGTCATGCCTTTTGTCTGAATTCTAGCAAACCCAAAATCCTCAATCTTGATAGCGTTTCGTTATAAACCCTCCAAACTGTATGTTCCAGTTTCTGGAGTCATGCCCTTCGTCTACACTTCAATTCTAGCAACCCAAAATCCGCAATCTTGATAGACTTTTCTTTAGCTATGAGCAGATTAATAAACTTCAGATCCCTGTGAATAAACCCAATATTCTGCCGATACTCCATGCCCCTTGCCACATCCAATGCCTGCTTCACTGCTAATTTTAAAGGCACTGGGCTGTTCTATCTCTCTCCAAGAGACTGCCTCACAAAATCCCCCTTGGCATACTCCAATACACCAAACCATAGGTTTCTTACAACCCCTATGAATCTCACCACATTCTCATACCTCAAAGTGGCCAGCATCCTAGGCTTTCTCTGTGTGAATTGCTAATCCAAAATTTGGGCTTTCTCTATATTATACTCCGGTCTCCCAAGGATCATGACGGTTAATAATTGCAATCATAGAAATAATCTTAATTTAGTAATTATAGAAATAATCTAATTTAAGACCGCATTAATTAGAAACCAAATTTGGATATCAGAACCCCCAATCCCCTTCCCCTTTGTAAGATCCTCTCACACGGACATGCATATTGATACTAACTGGATTTAATTGCACAACGCTTCATCAACACACAGCGGCTAAATATAGTAAAATCGCAGGGCATTCCAGTTTCATTCTTTTCAGTCGTCTTTCATTGATCTCAAAAGTTTTGGAATGCCCATACACTTTACTTCGCATAAGCCCTCAAAACCATTGCATGCAGTGATTATTCACTAAACCATTTTCGACAAGGTATTATTCAATAAACCGTCTCCGGCGCACAATATGATTTAAAAATAGGAAACACATGTGAAAGGCGAGTAAATTACTTGAACGTAGACTTATTCCGATACACAACTGATCAACGAAGCTTTATTTTAAGCCAAATAGGGAGTGCTCGTGATGTATCAGAAACTTTAATGTGGACAAAACACATTTGTTGAGATGCAATTCTCGCACATCACAATCAAGTTTTATTTTATACCAAATCGGGAGTGCTTGTGATGTTTTAACAGTTGTCATGACATATTTTAATGTGGACACAACACATTTGTTGAGTTTAATAGACATATCACGATCGAGAGAGTCGTAATAGAAGACGTCATCATGAATTCGGGAATTAATCGAACAGGGCGACTGGCTTTCGGCCCAATGCGTGAATTGTGGGCAACCTACGGATTTCGTTGACTAGCTAAATCGCATTTTGTGGTTTGGACATTTACATCATAATCATAATAATAGTATTTTTTTCAATATAGATTAAAGAAAGTATTTTGTAATAAATATTATTTAAAATGATAATATTAATAAAAATAATTAATCATAAATAAAGTAAGAATGTTTAATATAGAGTTACTTTGTATTTAAAATATATATATTCAATGTGACGGAAGTATAATTACATGGAAGTATTTACACATTTTTATGCTAACTCCCAGCACCATTGAATATATGCCATTTACCAGCTCTATAGTGAGCATTGAAGGAATTAAGTTTCTTTAATTCTAAATGTGTCACTATTAAAATATTTTGATAATAATAAATTTTATATTTTATATATTTTTTTTTTATGTTTGTATATAGTAGTGGAGAATAAAAAAAATTCTAGTGCGACACGCGGATAAATGGTGGTTTGATCCTCTCACCTACACAGTGGGATAAGTGAAGGTTTGATCCTATGGCATGAATGCTTGAGTAGTGGTGGTTAAGGTCTGAATCTGTGTGAGAGTGTAGTGCAGATTTGAACTTGTGACTTGCACAGAGGCAAGAATGTCTTAGTAATTGGTTGGCTGGCCAACAAACTGTACCTCTTACGGATATTTTAACTGGTCTTCAATAGTCCTGTGAATTACAACTAAAAGCTCATAAGGTCCCGTCTTTGTTAGAAATATGTATAACTCTTGGAGTTGCATGTGGCATTTAAAAATATTTTATTCCAAAAGTATTTGAATTTAATCATAAATAATATTTCAAATAAATAAGCAAGTAAAAAACTCATATGGTTAACATGGTTATTGAAATAATTTGTTTTCTCTATATATGAACATTGAATTGTTTTTGTTTGTTATATCAAAAATCTACTTGAGGTGTTAAGAAATAGAAAATACCTATTAAAAACAAAATTCTCTTTGTATAAAGTTGATAAAATTATTTAAAATAAAATTTTTATATATTTTAATACATAAATAATAACATGGAAATTGAAATATTTTATTTATAAATAACACATAAATATTAAGGAATTTAGACTTCTGTGATCCATAACATTGTTTAGAAAATCTTCGGCAAAATCACATAATCAATCTTTTGTCGACGCGTTTCAAATATATTAAAATAAATCTTTTTTTAAATAAATCAAGTGAACTTCACTAAAAGAATTACACTCCTAACAATTTCATTTTAAAACTCATAATCACCACATAAAATTAAATAATAAATATTTGAATCTCCCTTAAAAAAAATATATAAATATTTATTTTAAATTATTTTATTTTTCTCCATATACAATTAATACAAAATTACATATCTTAAATAAATCTTAAAATATTTTATTTATATTATTTTTTATTTTCCTATAAATAAAATTTTGATTTTTATAATACTATTTATGGAAAAACATCTCTCCATTACTCATTTATCAAGTCTCATGGCCTTTTCATACCATAAACAAAATTCCATTCCAATTTGTTTGATTCATCTCTATATATATTAAATTTCCATCTTAATTTTGATATTATGATCCCTGTGTATTATATTTTTTTTTTTATGATTGCGTTATTTATCAGAGTTCCATTTCAATTGTTTTATTTTATTTACCTATTTAAATCAATATATTTTTCCATCTTCCAGTGATTAAACATAAATTTGTCGAAATTGATATACATTTGATATACATTTATTTATTTAAATGATATATATTTAAAATAATTTAATAGAATAAAATAACATTTATTTTCTAATTACTATTGAAATAGTGTTTTTATATTTAATTTCATTGCCGTACTCCAAAAAACTCTTCACCACTGTATCGATGTTATTGACCGAAACAAGTTGAAAGCCTAAACATCTGTCTGAATAGACTGAACGGATTCAGATCATATGACCTTTGCTTTGCGTCTTATTTTCTTTTCCCGTTGATAATGGATACACGCAAACGACTCAATAGAAAGATATACATCACGGCTAAATGCACCCCATATGTATAAAAGTCTTAATCAGAATATCCAACATGGAGGCTATCAATATTTGTGGAAATATGTCATTAGTGGCATTTAACTAATTACAAAAGTCAATATATACTGCCCAATACATTAATAAAGTTATCGCTCCTCTTATTGGATGTGAAGAGTGGTCATACATAAAACCAATAGATTGTTGAAAAGGGAGACGTGTATTCGTCCCCTACTACGGCAGATCCAGCCGTTATTGGAGGAGGAAGTCCTCCCACAGTAGAAATTCGCTGCACGTATTTCACATTTTGAAGTAGTCCATTTCTGCAGAGAGAAATAAAGGTCATATGGTGTCATTTAATATGGTTTGAATTTAGGTTTTTGTGATTTATATTTTGATTTTTGAGAAAAAAATTTGGTGATAAGTATATATAATTTATTTATAGAAAAATTTGAAACTATTCATTATAAAAATAAAATAAAATTAGCCACTAAATAGTTTCAAACTGGTCAAACAAATAAATTATGATGTAATTATCATCCAAAAATGTGTCAGAAATCAAATGATATAGTATCATCACAAGGCTAAATGAATTATGATGTAATTATCATCCAAAAATTTGTCAGAAATCAAATGATATAGTATCATCACAGGGCTAAAAACAGCCAGAGCAACCATCAAAACATGAAAAAAATTACAGGCAAAGCAACCATCAAAACATGAAAAAAAAAAAATAGGTCCCATTACTTACTTGTTTCCACCATGGCTTGTAGCCTCAAATTCAGTCCAATCGATACTGTCAGAATCCACTGTAATTGAACTCACAACCTTTACGGTCACTCGACTCAAGGGCATGAATAGCTCCCATGTGGGTTGTCCTCCATTTGGATCGGGGTTTGTAGAGAAATAGTGCTTACCCACAACCTCTTGCCCAGGAGAAGTGTGTAAATATGCTGATACATTGAAATTAATCCAAGAAGAGCCATTAAATCTGTAATACTGGATTCCTTCAGCGTAAAATCTGAGAAGAGGACTAAAATCCTTTGAAACACTTATTTCGACAGGAATTCTCATTGGGAGTGATCGATCTTGTAACCAAAATAGATATTGCGCAGTGTATGGAATTTGAAGTTGCTTTCCAACCACATTACATTTTGAAGATGGAGGAACTCCGCCCTTGGAATGCAATCGTTGTACATAAGATACCCCGCTATTGCCCTGAGCACTGTGTGAAACGGCCTTGAGCAGGAGATCATCCACATCTTCACTACCTAACATTTTCATGGCAAGTACATTACCTGTGTTTGACATTAAAGCAAGTTAAAGGAGTTACCAAGTTCGAATTCGATTCGATACGATAAAAATTCTAATGAAAAAAATTCAATTCGCAAAAATTTCGATAATAGACATCAGAAAAATTGTTTTTTTTATTAAATTTTTCTCAATTTATTTTGAATTATGAATATTTTTTATTAATTTTAAATAATATAATTATCTAAAAAATTTACTATTTATCTTTTCTCTCCAGAACATTCTAATATCAATTTTACTTTCTATTTTGTTCTGCCTTTTTAACTTTTTATTTTTCTTCTTTATATATGCCATAAACTCTATTTATTTCTATTCATAAAATCTTATAACAAAGAAAGAATAAGCTACTTTCACTTATTTTCTGTTTCTTTTCTAAATCGAAGATTGAAAAAACAGATTTTTCCTAATTTCACTGATATTTTCAATTTTTATTTTCTCTATTCGAGCAAGGGAAATTAGAAATGTTCTCTAATCGATAGAAATACTACCAATCTCACCCTCCTTAATAATACCAAGTCCACGTCAGTTCTATGAACCAATAGCCAATAATCTCAACGTATATAGATGTTTGCATGCATTTGCTTATGAATGAAGGCGATTTGTAATAGTCTCGTAAAAAGAGCAAATGGCGGGCTTATCAGTCTCCTTTCAGCGAAGTAAAGACTAGTTTCCTGCCCTACTCGAGGTCTTGCGCTTCAGAGGGCGGGCTTATCAGTCTCCTTTCAGCGAAGTAAAGACTAGTTTCCTTCCCTACTCGAGGTCTTGCGCTTCAGAGGGCTAGGTGTAGTAGTTTAGCTCTTTGATTATAATCAGATTTCATATTCAGACTACCAATTACAATGGCAAAGTTTCAATCTCACACTCGTAACCTCGTATGAGCCCCTCCGGTCGTAGAGATGCAATATCAATGGATACCACGCTCAGGGGAATTCGCTTATGCTCAGCTATGAAAGTAAGTTTTCCGTCAGTTCTATTATTTGGGAGAAGAAACCAATCACCGAACCGAATTTAACCGTATTAATCACCGAACCGAATCGAACTGCCGAATATTCGAATTTTTCAAGCCGATTCGGCCGAATTTGGTAACTATGCAACAAACAAATATTTAGACTTCTGTTTAATTAGAATTTTTCATTTTAGAGAAAAAAAATTAAAAACTAAATATGACTACATGTTACTGTTGATTCGGGGATGGCCAAGATGGGCTCTCCTGCTTTCATGCTGAACGCAAAGGTGGGTTTCCCACCTTGAGCTAGAGGCTCTCTCAAGAAATAATGATAACCCACTGAGGTATGCTTCCCATAAGCACTAGTACCATCAGGAGAATAGAGCGTGGCCATTGCCCCAGCCGAAGTATACTGAAGCCCAGTTGCACTTGAATGTTTTGCACATTTATAAATTTGGACTCCAAATGCATCCACTGTCCGAATAAGCCTGAAAAAACCAACATTTACTTATCAGATAGATCCACAAAGAGTGGAACCTATTCTCAAAAATAACTATAAATCTGTTCCATATAATTAATTTCAACTACTACAGGAAATATAACATTAGTATAAATAAATGACATTAAGAGTTGGAAATAATTCGTACGAATTCCCAAATGGAGTATCGATCGATTTTTTTGAGGGAAGGGTTGCTGCTGCAGCTTCTGCTTCTGAAATATTATCTAAATTACAAAACGCGATCAATAATATAGTGAGTAAGAACAAGTGATTTCGGTTGAACACGGCCATTTTAGACGAGTGAATATATTTTCCAAAGATGTAGATATAAAGTTGTAGATATAAAGTTCAATGGACTTTGACATATTCGTGTATTGATCCAAGAAAGTTGTATTCAATCAAACGTCCAACACAAAGATGTTGATACGCAATTTTCTACAGGTATCGTTCAATAACCAGACTCCGGCGCACGATATGATTTAAAAATAACAAACGCGTGTGAAATGCAAGTAGATTACTGCAACGTAGATTTATTCAGATTCAGAAGTGATCAACAGGAAAACCCGGAGCGCTCACGATGTATCATAAACTTGAATGTCCACAGAACACATTTGTTGAGCTTCACATACATATCACATTCCAGTGTTATTTTATGCCAAATCGGGAGTGCCTATGATTTTTTAATAGCGATAATCAAATATTTTAACATTTGTTGAGGTTAATAAACATATCACAATCGACTGAGTCATAGTAGAAGATTCCAGTGTTATTTTATGCCAAATCGGGAGTGCCTATGATTCTTTAATAACGATCATCAGATATTTTAACATTTGTTGAGGTTAATAAACATATCACAGTCGACTGAGTCATAGTAAAAGATGTCCCTCCTGAATTCGGGAATTACTCGGATACGGCGACTGATATTCGGCGCAATACATAAGTGCGTCACATTTACGTAACCTACGGATTTCGTCTATTGGAGATTTTAGGTTAGAATTTTATGGTACATAATCATTATTACAGGATCACCAAATAACAAACGCGTGTGAAATGCAAGTAGATTACTTCAACGTAGACTTATTCAGATTCAGAAATGATTTCTACTAGAAGGATACTAGAAGGATTTCTACTAAATGGCCAGTGATTGCAAGTGAATAGGAAGTGGGCAGATAAGAAAGATGCATGTTGAATGGATGTGAGATAGGTTGATGAAAAACCACAGTTGAAAATAAGGTTTGAAGGCTAGGTCAAGCTGAGACATAGTAGATGATTTTTTAGTGGTGACTAAGGAGTATATAGAAATTATGGATTGACATAGATTGGAGATATAACAAGAGAATGGTTAGTATCCACATGGATGAGTTGAAACGATGTGTCTCATCCTAGTAAAATTCTGTAAATCAAAGATGAAACATGAGGTTGTGTGACACAAGGTGGAAGAGATGGAAATGTGAGAGAAAAGTGCCATTTTTAAGTGTTGGTAAAAGAAGAAATGCAGATGGTGAGTGTCATCTCCTGGATTCATGAAGGGAATATAAACACTAAAATAGTTATTGTAGACATGAAAATTTTTAGATTATATCTATAGGGGCATATATTTTTAAGACCTAGTTACGTATGTGTAGCATGGTAGAGTCTAAAGTGATGAGGGACATGTATGTTTTCTAGATTGGGTCTAAAGAACTTGTCCAAGTTTAAAAAGGGAATTTTCAGTTAAATGTGGTTCCATCATAGATTCAAATGAGTTTAGTCTATGATATGTGATCTTCAAGCATCATGTATTGAAAAAAATCCATAAATAGGCTTTCCATACTCCCTTATAAGGTGCTTATTGACAATGCAATAGATCTATTACAATCTATTTTTCATGATTTTGAGTTTTCCAAGATAAATTGTGTATCATGATTTAGGTGTTTTTTCTATATGGGTATATGACTATAAGACCTAATTAGTCAAGTGCACCTAAATTATAGAGAGATATGGTGGTGATGTATATTTTATGGATTGAAGCTAAATAATTTTCCCAAGTCAAGTTTAAAGGGGGAATTTTTATGGTAGTTATTAGGTTGAATTTGACTTCGCCATAGAGTCAATTTGATATGGTAACTAAGAGGTTTACCATTGTGGGTTTATGAACTTGAGGCTTCACCAAACTACGGTATTTTCCATGGTATTTTTATGTACTTTAGTTTATTTTAAGGCATGATGGCTCGTTGTAAGACACCATTGAAATATTTTAATTGTAATAAACATTTCATTTCTTATCTCATTATATATCTATGTATGTATGTAGTAAATGAGAATAAAAGTTTCTTATTTCCTAAAAAGACATTTACTACAACCTGTTATGAGAGAGATTTCTAATTCCACCCATACTAACCATATATCTAACATGTAGCATTTAACAAAATAAATATTTAATACTTAATATGGATTTAAAGTAGTACAAAGGGAGATGTGTAAATGCTAATATAACACGAAGAGTATTTCTAAAATTCCTTCCATACTCAACATATACCTAACATGTAGAATTTAACAAAATGAATATTTAATACTTAATATGGATTTGAAGTAGTACAAAGGGAGATGTGTAATTTATAATATAACGCCAAGAGTATATCTAATAGATATACCAATAACTTATGACTTAACAAGAGATAAGATGACTCGACCCTTATCAAAATGGGAAAGCATGTCCTTATATAGGAATTGAAATAAGGTGGAGAGGATAATAAATTGTTTTCCCAACCACCTGGTTTAAACCCATGAGATTGCATTTACAAAAATATTAGTAACCAAAAAAATTTCAATATGGACCTTAAAAAATACATGCATACATAAATACATACTTATATGTATATATAGCCTAATCAAATAGTTGGGGTGGTTTTGTTGGTGTGAATTATAAGCAAAAGGCATAGGGTCAATTCGTTGTGAGGGTGATGTATAACTCCTTGAGTGATTAACAAGGAGTTGTAAAGTGGTATTTAAAATATTTTGATTTAATCATAAATAAACTATTTCAATATATACCTTAGGTAAAATATATCAATAATTATAGCCTTGAGGTTTATTTCAACTGTTCATGTCCCCATCATTAAAGCACATTTTCTATTGAGAGGTTACAGGTTCGATTCTCTTGACATTCTCAGGGTTAAGCTACGTAGTTGAGCTGGCATGAAATGATCGCTTCGGATAGACCTATCTCATACAAATATTATGTGGATGTAGGAATCATTGATCTTCAGACCAACATAATGCACCATAAATTTTCCATATTTTTTCACAGTGTATTTTGGAAGATACAGATCTATGATTTCACTGAAGCATAATGACATTGAGAATTTTTTTGCACACATTTTACTAGAAAATTAGTTAAAATTAGCAAACATCTATGGAATTCCATAAAATTTATATCTACCAAAAGTATATTCAATTCTGCAAATCTTGGTACTGTTTTCGAAAGAAAATTCACCATATTTGATGGAGTTTAACCATTCCGAACTTGGAGAAAGGTGATCAAAGTTGAGTTGTTGTAGAGTTGTAGGTTTTCGACTAAAAAAATAGTCTGGCCAAACAAAAAAAGGTTCGACCCAATTTTTGTTTGTCGCAAACAAACATTAAATTAAACAGGAAATTTTTTCGGCTAAATATTTTTAAAAGTTTAGCCAAAAATCCTAAACATATTTTCTGTCGACCGCAAAATTAAAACCGTGTGACCCTCTGATATAACTATCTCGACTGAACACTATAAATAAACTCGGTAAAAAGGAATTTCACACTCACATTCCTAATGCGCAAATTTTGAATTCCAAACTTCTTTGCATCTAATTTTTGAACAATTTTTTTATTTATTTATTATATTTTTTTTTGGCCGGATTTTTAAAGTGAGATTTTTGGGCTTATTTTTGGAAGTAATTCTTTTGGTTTAAATTTTGAAAGTGAGTTTTTTGGGCTGAATTTTGAAAGTCAATTTTTTGGTCTGAATTTTGAAAGTGAGATTTTTAGGCTGAATTTAGAAAGTGAATTTTTTTTTGCTGGATTTTGAAAATGGGTTTTTTTTGTTGCATTTTGAAATTGACTTTTTTGGGTTGGATTTTGAAAATCTACATAGATTGAATTACCATGGGAAATTAAAGAAATTGAAAGAGAAAATATGATTGAATAAGAGACATTGGGGCTCATAGAGAATAATTGAGAAACTATTAGAAAAGAAAGAAGGAAGAATTCTTAAATATGGAAAGGGAAAATCAAACTCAACAAGAAGTTGAATGAGATATGTAAATTTAAATATTATAAATGATATTTAAATTTAATACTATATTGTGGAATTTAATTCTTATCTGATAAACTAATTTGAAAAATATTTTGCAATGTAAACCGAGAGATTTTCTTCATAACATTGGTGATGAGATTGAAAATGTTGAAAGACGAAGTGAAAAAGAAAATGAACCAATGATTGATGATGTTGTTGAAGATGTTGAAAGATATTCAATTGAAGAAGTTGAATCACCCTTAGGTATGTATATATATCTCATGTATTATTGAAATTATACATATTTAATAGTTTCAATTTCATGAACTTTGTTTTTTAATTTAATAATCTAATGTATATTTATACTCATTTACATTAAATTGTCATATTTACAAATGAAATCAATATCGATGATGAGATGTTAGAAAATGTCGACACTGGTACATATGGAGATAAAAAATCTAACCATGTTATATGATATCGTGTTAAGCTCAATATTGATAAGTTCTTTGATTCAAAGATGAAAATGTGATAGTTCAAGCTCAAATTTTGAGCGGTCTCTTAACATCAAAGAAATTAAAAGAATCTACAACACTATTGGGTATTCTAAAATCCACGAAAGATGAAAAGGTGAAGGGAAATGTGATTCAAAATATAAATGGTTCTCTAAAATAAATTGGAAGATCTAGAAAATAAAGTGATCTAGATGCACATAGAGAAACAGAAATGGCAGTGGTTTCATCAAGTACTAAAGAAAATCGTTTGGTAAAATATTTGGTAAAAGATTTAGGGACCTGACTAAAGACATTGCACAAACATAGGAAATTTCGATTGAAAATATATGTAAATGATGATCTTGCTTGTTGGACAATTATTTGTAGGAAACCATACAAAGATAGACTTGGAGAATATGTTAAAAAAATAATATATGAATATTGGATGAAAATTTCACGTGTTTCACCAAAAGTAAGGGATGTGACATGGTGAAGAATAGCACGAAATCAATATGAACAACATGCAAAACATATCTTGGACACCACTATGATATAGTTTTTCAATAAGTTCATAGAAGAGAATTGTGGAATTAATGTCTCAATGAGTACTTTTGTGCAACAAAAACCATGGTATGTTAAACCTATCATTGTAGGCGACACTCGTTGTTTTCATTATCATGTGGAATTTCAATTATATTATTACACCTTCCTTAATTTTGGTAAAACATTTTGGAAAAATTAACCTCCTCCTTCCACTATCCCTGATTTCATATCCCAAATTCTATGTGGAAGAGAAAATCATGAATTATTTTACCAAAAGAAATGTGTTGGTGGTAAATGTGATCATTGTGGAAATTTAACTTTATTTCACAACAAATATCCTATTGATATGAATGATCAATCATTTTCCAACATAAAAGTTAAATGGAAGAGGTATGAATATATCCATACATTGATTGGTTCAAGTATTAGTACAAGTGCTAGAATAATTGATTTAGAAGAAGAATAAATTAATGTGATAGAGTTTTTAAAGAAGTTTGAGACAAAAATTTATAAATACACCAAGAATTCTCATAGAGCTCCATGGGAGGACCTGCAATTTAGAAAATCCCAAAAAATATTTCCACCGAGGACCATTTTGTTAATAGTTAATTTTGCAGATAATTACACAACACAAAATGAAATACAGAGTTAATATTATCATTCTGACCAAGTCTCTATGATTTTCCATGTTCTATATAGACATGTTGAACAAAATGTTGATCATGTAGAAAGCACCAGTGAGAATTGACATGTTATTAAAGAATATCATTTTTATATCAGTGATGATCGTACACATGATACACGTTCTGTACAACATTGCTTTGATAAGATTGATGACTCATTGAAAGGTCGTGGAATAAAATTCAATGAACATTGGATATGGTCAGATGGATGCACAGGTCAATTCAGATCTTCACCATCATTCTTTTGGTTGCATTGTCTTCATATGAAAACCAACATTAAACATTGTTGGAATTTCTTTGAGACCGGTCATGGAAAAGGAGAACAAGATGGTGAAGATGAATGTTTAAAATGAGCATTTTGAAGATATGAAATGGACCAGTCTGCAAACCAAATTGTCTCAGTTGAACAAGTTGTTCAATGGTGCATTGTTGCACTAAGCCATGAGACTAACCTATCAAGGGAGGTACACAGGTATGTACATACACATTAAAACAAAAGAGTACCAAAATTCGTTTGTATTTGATAAAAGAATAACATCTTGTTTTTTCCTTGTTTGAATAGAGGACACACAATTCAATGATGTTTGTGAAAACAATATGTACGTAAAAGCTTGACAATCTACAAAACTTAATAAAAAGGGGAAAATGCCACTTGCAAGCTTTGAAGATATGGAATTAGAGGAGAATATAGTGTCATCTGAAGGTGATCGAGTTTATGATCTTGTTAGAGAAGGAAACATTTCAATTGTTTTCAAAGGATATATATATATATATATATATATATATATATATATATATATATATATATATATATATATATATATATATATATATGTTTTATGTTTCTAAAATCATTGTATATAAGTATTTAAATAATACTTAAAATTATATGTAAATAGTTAATAAAATCAAGTACATGTTGATAACTAATTTCTTGTTAATTATGATATGAATTTACACTTTTTTTTATTGTGCAGGATATGCTTTTGTTGTAGTTACACCCATTAAAAACATAGAAAATTTCAAGTATTATTTGATATGGTGCACTAAACAAAAGATGAAGTTATTGGAAGACTATGATGATAACAATTTTATATATGAAATAGGGTCTATTATACTGGAAGGTTATTTTTCCAAGAAACTCATCAAATCGAGAATCATGTTTACTTTCAATACTATCAACCTAATTCCATAAGTTGTCAATATAGTCACTTGTTATTTGCAGCGCGCATAAAGTTGATAGAAGTTCAACCAAGAAAAAAATCGAAAGTTAAAAAATGGATGATCAGGTGCTTAGTATTTAGCTCAAAAATCAAATTTCTCGAATTGGCTCAAGGCGACCGCAACACAATTTGTTTCATTAAAAAAGAAGTTCGGATGAAGGAGAAAAGGCTTGATGTTCATTTACCTAAACAACTAAAAAATTGCAGAACAGGGAAAAATGATGACATGGCAGTACAGTCAACAAGGGGAATCTTCTTCAGTTTTTACCCAATGAGGCTGTGACAAGTGTCACTTCAGAATTCACCAGTTTGGTTGTGTGAAGGAGAAACTGCCTAATTGGCCTCCAAGGTGGAATTTGATTTTTTTTTAATTATCTATATATATATATATATATATATATATATATATATATATATATATATATATATATATATATATATATATATATATATATATATATATATATATATATATATATATATATATATATATATATATATATATATATCTATATATATATATATATATATATATATATATTAAATTAATTTTAATTCAAATCGAATTCGTTGGTAATTCAAATTTTAAAATGGGTGGCAAGTTTTAAATCCAAAACAGTGGTAAAGTTCAAATTTGTTTGCAGCAAAACATGTGTATGGGATGGGTGGAGGCGAGGTCAAACCTGTGACTTCCCCCGCCCAACTACCACTGCCCACTATTGGGCCACAAGCGGAACTTGAAATGGTTAGCGATGGACTTGTATTTATCCTTTTTGGAAACACCAATGGTGGGGGTAGAGGGAGCTAGCCTTGTAGGCCATCCCCCTCCCCATGTGACCAAGCACTAGAACCAAGGGCTTGCGCCAATGGATACGCCCGCCCCTAATCACGCTTAACTTAGTTAATCTCATTTTATATTAATTAATCCGGAGATTAAGTTGTCAAGGGTTTTGGAGGAGCACCAAATTTGGCAGGGCTGCCAGTTTTAGCGATGCTAACTAGAGTCTTCTCTAGATTTAGTGAGGTTTCCTAAGAAAAAATTGAATGAAGCATATCTTGCTCAATTTTCGACCAATATTGGAAAATGAATAGTCAATTTTGGATGATTTCGACCTTTGGAACTCATTGGTATAGGTTTCAAAGGCAATAGAAGACCTATGCAGGTGATTTTTCCACAAGGAAGTTCAGGGAAGCCCAGGGCCACCAGGGAAGGGGGTCATGCCCAGAGAAACCAGAGTCAGTTTTCAGAGATATAATAGTCAATTTTGGCTAATTTGGACATTCTGAAAACATTGGTGCAGTTATCAGGAGCCATAGAGCTTTGTAAATAGAATTTTTGCCACATTGAGCTAATATAGAGGCCTAAGGCATGGAAGATGGACCAAGGAGATGTAGCCCAGGAGGGGTGAAATCCTTCATCAAAACACTATTTTAATGTGTCTCTTTGATGGTTTGTGGCCTTGTACATGTTTTCTGTTTAGTATTTCTTTCTGAAGCTATTTTTCTCATGAATGTCTTTTAAAACTTAAGGAAATTTAACTAATTGTATGCACAAACAACTAATGAAACCTCAACACAAGGATCAATAAGGAAGCACATATTTATAAATCTGTAATTTTTGTTAGCACAACAAAACTAATCATACAAAAACAGATCAGGTGGGTATCATAGCAAAGGTTGAATTTCTTGATTGCTTGAGTTTGTGCAATTAGGGTTTTAATGGTTGCAAAATTGTGATGCTTACAAGGTTAAAGTTGTAGAAAGGAGAAGGGAAGTTATTGGTTGCAACTCATGAGGTAATGCCCAGAAAAAGGATAGCCACAAGGCCAAAATCTCCAACAACCAAAGTTCCAATTCCACCTGCAATTGAAACTCCTCAATTTTTTCAATTGATATTGAAAAGTTACAAGCAGTACCAATTTCTGAGCCTGAATCCATAGCCATTATGTTTACAGAAAGAAATCTTGAAGGTCCCCCCTTAGAAGAGGAATAATTCAAGAAACATTTCTATACTTTGATTGAGATGGTCAAAGTCCTCTATGAAGAGAGGAACACCAAAATGGTTGGAGAGAGTCCTAAACCTCCACATGGAGAAGGAAGCTCAAAGGAAAAAAAAGATGAGAAGAAGGATTCCAAAGGGAATGGTGGAAATCCACCTCCATCTCCACCACCATCATCTCCATCATCTCACATAACATCATCTTCCACTACCACTACTGAAACTACCAATACTCATTCCAAAACCCTAAAAGGAAAAACTCGTTTACTAAAATTGGACATAAAGTTCAAACTTCCCATGTACAATGGAGAGGTGAATGTAGAAATGTTGGGTAATTGGATTCAAGGGTTGGAGGTATAATTCAAAATTCAGAACCTTCAAGAAGATGACATAAAGATCCAGTTGGCTTCATTGAGGCTAGAAGGTTCTGCACTAGTTTGGTGGGAAGAAAAGACTCAAGAGGAAATGAGAATCCATGGTAAGATATCCATCACTTGGGTTGAATTTGTTTCTGCAATTAAAAGATAGTTTTATCCTTTAGCCTATATGAAAAAAGGCATTATGAGTTGGCAAAATTTTAGGTAGCTTAAAGGCCAAACAGTCCAAGATTATACACATGATTTTAGAAAAAGGGCTTTGTTATTAGTAGTGAATTTGAATTCTCAAGATACACTGGTGAAATATATTGGGGGTTTACGTTCCTATCTGAAGCATACTATCCTTATGTTTAATCCAAACAATTTAGATGAGGTATGTGTGCAAGCCACGCACCTTGAATCTAGAGGAAAGAACATTCAAGAAGAGGGTAGTAAGAGGAAGCCATTCAAGGGTAAGGAGAAAGGAAAGGGTGGAAAATGGAAGGGAAAGAAGAATGCAAGTGTGAAGAAAGAAGGGATAAAATCACATGCAAACATTGTTCCAAAGAGGGTCATGATGAATCCCACTGTTGGAAAATGCATCCCGAATTAAGGCCTAAGAAACAAAACAATAAGGGAAAACAAAATATGACCGCTACCACACAACATGACCTTGGTTCAGATTCTGGTGATGAGACCAAGATTTCAGCCATGGTTACAAAAGGAAAATAAATTGTTGCAAGCACTAGTTCATCACATAGTCAAAACAACAATCCAAATGAAGAGTCAAGAATAGAGTTGTTTCATGTTAGAGTGATTTCAAATCATACAAAGATTTATGCATTATTTGATAGTGGGTCACAACCAAACTTGATTTCAGAAGACTTGGTTAAAAAACTAAACCTTGAAATTGTACCTTATCATAAGCCATATCCATTAGGTTGGATAGTAAACATTTCAAACTTACAAGTTACAAGGAAGTGTTTATTCAAGTTCACCATTACTGAAAAGTTCATTAATGAAGTTGAGTTAGATGTAGTTCCACTTGACATCTCAGGAATCATTTTGGGTAGTCCTTATTGGTATGATAGAAAAGAAATATTTTATCACCATGACAACAAATACATATTTCTCAAGAATGGGGTGGAGTACATAATGAGAGCCCATCACAAAAAGCTAAACATTTCTTTGGTTAATGCAAGGCAGATGAAGAGACTAGTAAATGCAAGTAAAATTTTGTGCTTCTCATGATCAAGAAAAAGAATGATATTGATTATGAATATTTTGAAGGTTGTGATGATAAATTGAAATCTAATTTGTTTTATGTCATAAGAAAGCATGGAGAGATGTTTCAAGAACCAAAGGGGTTACCTCCCAAGAGGGGAATTCAGCATGAGATTCAGTTGCAACAGGATGTTCCACTTTCAAACATTGGCATGTATCACATGTATATTATGGAGAGTTTGGAAATCAAAAAGAAAATTCAAGAATTGTTGAGCAAAGGTATCATATACCCATCCAATTCGCCATGTGGTCCACCCATTTTTTTGGTGCCAAAGAAGGATGGAACTTGGTGCATGTGTGTGGATTTCTGTGCACTTAACAAAATCATGGTAAAGAATCATTATCCACTCCCCAGGATTCATGATTTGCTTGATCAGTTGAGGTATGCAAAGTATTTCGCTAAGTTAGGTTTACGAAGTGGTTATCATCAAGTTAGGATAGCTGAAGAAGACATTTGGAAAACTGTGTTTAAAACTAAACAAGGATTGTTTGAGTGGCTTGTTATGCCTTTTGGTCTTACAAATGCTCCAGCTACTTTCATCGGAGTAATGAATGATGTATTGAGACCATTTCTAGATGATTTTGTCATTGTCTACTTAGATGATATCCTCATATTCAGCAATTCAAGAGATGAACATGTCATGTATGTAAACAAAATACTTGATGTCTTGAGAAAAGAAAAGTTGTTTTTAAAGATGTCGAAGTGTGAATTTGGCAAGACTTGTTTAGTTTATTGGTGACACATTGTTGGAGGAGTTGAGATGAAGATAGACCCCTCTAAGGTTGAGGTCATTCTGAATTGGCCCAAGCCTAATACAGTTAGAGAGGTAAGAAGCCTTTTAGGGGCAACACAATATTGGAGAAAGTTTATTCCTAATTTTTCTTCCATTGAAGCTCCATTACATGCATTGCCAAGTGTCAAGAAAGTCTTCCATTAGGGAGATGTACAATAGAAATCATTTGATGCTTTGAAGCAAAAGATAAGTTTAGCACTGGTATTAGCACTTCCGAATGTTAGATAGCCATTCGAGATTCAAACAGATGCAAACGATTATGCCATGGGAGCAGTTCTATTGCAGCGATAATATTAGTTTAAAATATTTTTTCGTTCAGCCTGACATGAATGCCAAAAAAGCGAGGTGGATGGATTTCTTGATTTAATATGACTTTGACATTAAGCATATAAAAGGTAAGAAGAATAAATTGGATAATATGCTAAGTCGAAGTTTGAAGAAAATCTACGAGGTAACAATAAGTGGTACTGAAATACATTTTATTGAAGAAATCAAGACAACAAATTTGGAAGATAAAATTTATAATCAGATTTGGGAAAATTTGAAAGATTCATGTAGAAAACACATAATACATAATTAATGAAAATGGTTTAAGCTGCATAGTGGCCACTATCGAATGTTGAGCTATATGTTGTATAAATCTTTTATAGTCTACTTTATTTTATATTCAAGTATTCATCGCTTTCATGTCTTATACTTTGCATTATATCTTCTTTCATTTTTAGTATTTATGGTAAGAAGAAGAGATTGAAGAAAGAGGAGAAAAATAACACTAGAGTGACAAATGAAAAATGAGAGAGAGAAGAGAATCTGTCTAGTGATACCCTTAGAGCCAATATCTTGCATAAGACACAGTCATAGAGACTGATGGTCAAGCCTTCAGAGTTGGTGAATTCACTTGCAATGCTTTGGAAACACAGTGATAATGTTTTGAAATGATGAAACAATATTTCATGTGTAAATTGTAGTCCAATCAATATTAAGTTGGAAACTAATATTGTAATACTTGATATTTTATATAATAAAATTTATATGGTTGAAATTATTTTTATTTGCACTTGATATTATTTAGTCTTGTAATTAACATATGTAGCTTTCCATTATCATATTAGATAAATATGCACATTGGATGGCATTTTTTTAAGATTTAGTCACAAAATCATACTAATTAATTTATGTTGATTAATAATGAACACATAAAATCAATCTAAAACTATTAAATTAGTAGCGTATATTAATTAATGATGAACACAGATAAAATGAATGTATGACTAAATTAGTCGTTTATAATGATTATGAATGGAATTAAATGAAATAAATAGAAACTACTAAATCAATCGTTTATATAATGAATATGAAAATACCCAAAAAAAGATAAATGACTACTACAAATGATAAAGTTTTAATTAAAATGATGTCTAAATTTTGCATCTATATGACTATTAGTAGCTAATTTACAATATCTTATAACACGACTAAAATCTAGTCATATTTCTTTGGTCGTTAATTGCTTTCAAATTATGACTAAAATTTTGATATATGTGACTATTAGTAGTTAATTTACAGTATCTTATAATACGACCAATATTTTAATCATATCTCTTTGGTCATTAATTGGTTTTCTTGAGGATTCATATAGTAATATATTTTGTTGTATATTTGGCCATTGATTGCGACAATTAATGACTAAACCAATGAGAAATTAATGACCAAATTAATGACTAAATATACTAGTAGATGGTAAAATTGAGGAAACCAATTAATGACTAAGCTAAAAATGACTAAAAGTTGGTAGCATTATAAGATACTGTAAATTAGCTACTATTGGTCACCGACTAAAAAATTGTCGTTTATATGCGAATTTTAGTTGTTTTTTTAGTAATTAATCAGTCATTTTGTACTAGTGTTTGCTAACATTTAGAAACAAAATTTTGGTCCCTAACATGGCTGAAATGAAACAATTAATACTTGATTGACACCATAATAGGCCTTTCTTGGCTTACCTTGGTTATCAAAAAATCATTTCAACACTAAGAAAATAATTCTTTTGGCTTGATATGAAAAAAGAAGAGGCAAAGTATTTGGAAAAATGCCAAGAATTTGAAAAAGTAAAGGTAGACCATCAACATCTAAGAAGATTGTTGAACCCTATGCCTACACCAAAATGGAAGTGGGAGGTAATCTCACTAGATATTATCACTGGCTTTCCTAGAAATATAAGGCAACATGAAGCAATTATGGTTATGGTAGATAAATTGACAAAAGATACACATTTTATATCTATCCATTCTACTTACAAAGTCATGCATGTGGTAAAATTTTTCATTCAAGAGATTTTTCGATTACATGGGATACCAAAACTTGTCATATTTGAAAGGGATGTGAAATTTACTTCCAATGTTTGGAAGACATAGGTTATAGGAATGGGTGCATAGTTGAACTGCAACACTATTTATCACCCACAAACATATGGGAAAACTAAAAGGGCCAATGAGATCCTTGAAGATGTGTTATGCATGTACATAATGAATCAACCCACTAATGTGAGGATTATCTACATTTAGTTGATTTTTCCTATAACAGTAGTTACTAGGCATCCCTCGAAATGACTACTTTTGAACTCCTGTATGGGAAGAAGTGTCATACTCCCTTGAGTAGGAGTAAGCCTGAAGATAGGCTTATGTTAGGACTAGATCTTTTGTAAGAAACATAACAAATTGTGAAGAGAATAAAATGAAACCTAAAAGCATATTAGGATAGGTAGAAGGGTTATGTGTATTTTAAGAGGACACACAAAGAATTCGATGTAGTGGAACATGTATATATTAATGTCCGACTAAAAAAGAGTACCCTAAGGTCAGGGAATTATGCTAAGTTAGCCCCACAATTCTACGGTCCATTGAAATACTTGATAGAATAGGGACAATGGCCTACTAGTTATGACTGCTAACCCACATTAACGTTCATTGTAAAACTCCTAGACAATTACTCTATGACTTTACATTACTTATTGGATTGAAATAAAAAGACTAATGATATCATATGTTGATGTAAATATTTATTTTAATTAATGAAAGAAGAAATTAATTTAATGTGTTAACATCCTTGAAAATGTGTTAAAGGTTGTCATGTGATATTTAACTCTTAACTGTCAGGAAAACAGTGATGCCCAGAAGGGGGGCAGGACCAAAAGAAGGAAAAATCCTATTTTTTTCCACAATTCAATAGAATTTTGTAAAGTCATAGAGCACCAAATTTTTTTCATGACTAGAGATAAATGTCATGAGGTGAAGTATGTACAGGATCATTGTGGGAGAGAAAAACAATTTTCTTCTGAGAATAAAACCAATGGGAGAGAAATACTAGTTTGAACCTAGAAAATTTGCAGGATGCTGTGAAAAGGGTTCATGAGGTGATTTATTTGGAAAAAATTTTTAAGTTGTTTTCCTGATACAAACGAATGGAGGTAGGGGGAACTAGTTGTAAAATTCAGTTCATAGGTTGGGAGGAACGTGGAATCCTTTGTCACATTTTTTGGGAAATCTAGATAAGTAGATGAATGTTTAATTCTTTCATTGTCTCATTAATGTTTGAGAAATAAAAATATTATCAGAGTGTTTAAATAATAGATGTAAACTTAGTTCTACAGTAACTAGTTTACAATGTTTATTATGTGGGATGTATAAAAGAAAAAGATATATATGTATGTAACCACTATGTTGGAAAATGTTCTTTCTTTCTATTCTAACTTGCTATAGATAACAAGGATGGTTACAGGTGCAGAGTATTTATCATCTTGTTGAGGGAGTTGGTAAGTTGGTAAAATAGGAATTTACCCTAATATTTTTGTTAAGAATGAGTATGTTATGGAGGACGCAAAGGTAGTCTTCAGTTAGAGGAATTGACCAGGAAATGAAGACAAGGGTTTATAAAATTAACCCTCTCTATCTATTTCTTCCAGTAGTGGAACATGCATTGAAGTAAATATAATAAAAAAGGGGAGGTTTTATTATGATTAAAACATAGATATATACATAGATATTAAGGTATGTAGGGTATTCCAAGGTAAGAGTGCATTCAAGTTAGAAGTTTTAGGTTATGGTCAGGGAAAACCCTATTCAATTATACCAGGAATATCATTTCTTAACAATGAGAATGTTAGGGCTTATAGGAATCAAAGAAATTCCTATGATAGGAGTTCCATGGTATTTGGCCTAGCATAACTATTAGGAAAACAAAACTAAATTTATACTATTGATAAAGTATGTAGACCATTTAGATAACCTATAATGTAAATTGATATATAACGCCAAAAAAAAGTAGTAGTTGTGCATGGCATCAATGCCTACAAGAAAATAAAACATTCAAAATACCATATAATTAAGGGGTGTAAAGACCTTGTAGAATATGCAGAATTTAAGTTACAAAATATTTCTTCCTCATTTGAAAGAAATGTAAGAATATGCTTGTAAGTTATGATATAAATACTTAAAATATGAATTCATTTTGATCTGGGCTATGGTCATGTACATAATTTACAATTATATATAACATTATAATAAACAAAACAACCCTATTGGGCTTAGTAATTAATAACCACATAGGATTCAATGCTGATACAAGTTACAGTTCTGTAACAGGCCCAAATTATTTATATAGATATTTTTTATAACTCGGTCATGTAAGACTAGGCACACATCGAATAATGCAAATAAAACCCCAGTGGTGGGATGAACAATTACATAGAATCGACCTTCCTTACTTATATACATTTATGTTTTTATGAATACTACTCATAAAATAAGCGAAGTGCATAAGTGTGGCAAGTGTAGGGCGTTTCGAATACATTTGAACCCTAAGCCTTGGAACCTTAGAAGGGTCTCAATCCCCAAGTCTAAGAACCTTTTGAAATTTAATAACAAAAATAAATGTTTGTAAGCACTTGGAAAATAGGTGTAGTTGAGATACCAATATTACATAGAATCCATGTGAAGGAAGAGGTTCTCTAAGGATACACTCATTCATAACAAACTTGTAAAATATGCATGGAATTTAGTTAGGAAATACAAGAAGGTTATTGTAAGGGTTATTATGAGAACTGTAATTATATATAGACAAATACAATAAGGGTTTATATATGTTCAATTCTCACGAAGTTTGGGTCCCGAAACCCTAATCTAAAATGCAATTGTATATTAGTAACTAGTTTTTCCATGAGGGAAAGCACTCTCTACAAAGGAAATTTATAATTTGAAACCTACAGAAGTATGGTTTTCATGAAATGAATAAATTTTACCTTTGTGTAAACTAGTATTGGTCTCCTAGTTGAAATCTTATCCAAATATTTAGTAATGCCAAAAGAAATGATGGAAAAAAAATATCACCGACAAAGAGAACTAAAATTTGTCTATTAACTTTTAGAAAATGGAACCACATGTTGATGAAAATATTTGAGTAATTTGAAGTCTAATATTGACCTAAGAATAAATAACCTTGTTACATACACAAGCAATTTCCTTACTAGCGAATGTGTAACAACCCCAGGTAAAGTATATATGTAAAATAAAACCAAGGTCATGGGATACATATTCCAAGCTAAATGGAGGGGAAAAACATTATATTGGGATCCTCTTGTCGTTTATAATTGGCCATGAAAATTGGGATTGGCATTAGAAAAGGGGAGAGGCAATAAATGGAAATTTAATACAAGAAATCAAGGAAAATAGGAGAAAAGGAATATGAAGGGACAATAATATGCATGCAAGGGAAAATGAAGGAAAAATAAAGAAAAAGGAGATATAACATTCACACACACTTTTGGACATTCTAGCATTCACTTAGAGAAGAGAAGAGAGAGAGAGAGAGAGAGAGAGAGAGAGAGAGAGAGAGAGAGAAGGAGCAAGCCCTTCGAGAGGAAAGGCATAAGAAATTAAGAAAAAAGACAAGCAAGGAAAATCAAGGGAGTGTAAGAGGAAGTTTGGACAATAGGCAACAATGGTAGAAAATAGATGTGGATTTTCAAGTAACAATGTGCATGGCTGATTCAACATGTTGGGATCTAATGCATTGTCTATGCATTGGTTTATTGTTATGTTTGTTTTCATTGGCATGGGTGCTTCCTAGATTGATAGTGGTGTACAACCTTGCCTTTTCCATTTCCTGGATAGCCATGATGTAGTGGGTTCCCTATTTTGATTAAGCTTTAAATTGTCGGTAGACTTTAGATCCTAGTTCTAGTGGTCATAGGGAATTCCCAAGGGTTGAGGGTGGAAATGGTTTTCTCCTAAAACTCTTAACAAGTGGGTGGAGACAGGAAAATTCCTCTGGATATGGTGAAGAAAGTTTGAGGCATCCAATTTTGTTTGGTTTTGGGGATTTATGTACTAGTTTAGGTGAAATCATCATGGTTGAGGGTTGAGTTGGTTTGGCCTATGGAAGCCCTGGTTGGTTTTGTTTTGGTTTATCCCATGTGATCCCACATTCATGCTCAGAATATGGCACTCGGGTGATTGACTCAAGGATAGATTCAGTTCAGCCCAACATATGGTTGGGTGGTACGTGGAAGTCCCTGACTTGGTTGGTATTATGCATATGTTAATATGTGTTATTCTTCATTGATGATCAATGAGAAAAAAATGTTGATTTAGTGTCGTTTATATGACTAGTTTATCATGGATTCATTCTGGTTAAATGTTGGTTACATGCATGGAATATTTCTTATTATATAATGTGCTCTTGTTCTAGACCTAATTCATGGTTTGATGGCTAATGGTTGATTTATATGAATGCATATGCTAACCTGTGTCTTAGTGTATCTAGCTAGTGCTAGAGGGAATTAAGCCTTCTAGATGAATATAAGATGAATTAATGAAAATAATGAACAAACTATGCATTCATGACCTACATGGACCATAGTCACAAAGTGTTTGTAACTTCTTGAGGTTGTAACTTTTGCATAAGATCTTTGTTTGACTATCATAATACCTCATTTCAAAGATCTCCATGAGGAATCTGAATAAATAATTTATAAATCATATTTCAACACTTTTTTACTCTCTCTGATTTCCTTGAAAATGTCGTTTAGGCCCTCAAAAAAACCTCGAAAGTTTAGGACCCAAAAAAATTGCCAAAAATAGAAAGTGGTGTTAAATTTAAGGAAATGAAATTGAAAGAAGACATTGTTGGGTCAAGTTAGGCTAATAACAGTGTGATCATGTGTCTCTGGATGGTTTTAGTAAGTTGGAAATGGACCTCATTTCCATAACTAAATCTTGGAGGTTGGGTCATGCATAGTAACTCTCAGCTCATGTTTACCATGGTGAGCTTGTAATTGACAAGAACCATGAGGAAATAAATTTAATATCTTGAATGAGAATCTAAACAAAGAAATTTTTTCAATTGAATACGATGTAAGAAATATTTATAGGTCTTAGTAATTGGAATTTTTATGCTATGAGCTATGTGTAAACTTGAGGAGAAATTTAAAAAAAATGTTGTCTTTTGTAAGAAAAATTTAAGACATTTGGAGGGATGTTACATGTGGTATCAGAGAAGAACCAGGTTTAAATATTGTAGCCTTTGATCTAACCATGATTTCATCTAATGGTGAATATTTTTTTGTACATAGAAAATATATCAAAAATTAGATCAAAGAGAAAACACAATGGAAGAATCTCACAGAGGTAGTCATATGGGCAAGGAAGAAATTTGTGTGCAATTGGGAAACCTAGAACAAGTATCTACTAGAGAATTATTGAAAATGATGAAATACCTACAAGAAAATTAATAAATATTCATTTTGGGCGTGAATGGATCCTAAAAGCAAGTGCAGAAGAAGAACAATCGATAAAAAAATATAAAAGAAAAGTGAAATCCTAAGACTGTAGAAACAATGAGAGAGGGGTAAAATAGAGGAGAGACCTCAAATAAGAAAACATTGGAAGAGATGGATGAGAATAAATAGGAAAAAATTGAAGGGGAGGAGCATAGCTCATCCAAATTTCATTCAAAATATGGGAAAAATCCTAAGGTGTAATTACATGGAGAATTTAGAAAAATCAAACGCCCAACATATGATGGGTAATTTGAGGATGTGGCAGAAGCATGGCTTCTCAATATCAAAACATATTTTCAAGTTTATGATTACTCTACTCAATTGAAGGTCAATTTAGCTACTTACCAAATACAAGGGAAAACTTCCCTATGGTGGGAAAAGGTTAGAATAGTTCATAATTTGGAGGGAAGGGAGCTTAACTAGGAGGAACTCCAATGACTGTTTAAGGAAGAATACTTGAGAAAGCAGTATATTTATTATGGGGGGAAGGAATTTCATGATTTTAAATGGGTCCAAATGTCTATGGATGAGTTGGTAACTTGGTAACCAAATTCCCACACATGTTACAATATGTGCCCTATATAAAGGGATAAAAAATAAAAGTACAACATTTATAAACTACATTCCACTTTATTTTAAGGAGTGAATTGAATATGATGACCACAAAACCATGGATGAGGTTATCCTAAAAGCGAGAATTTATTACCAGTGGCCCAAACAAAAAAGTGAGAGTTCGAAGTATTGGTGAAACAAAAAGAAAAATATGTTTGTACAAGGTGGCAAAGGAGGGAAAGCTGGACAATTTAAATAGTCTAGTAAAGGGAACCAAAGTCAAAACTTAAAAAAAAAAATCATCCATAGAAATATCAATTGTAGACTCAAAATAGGTCTAGACATAATGAACCTAATAAAGGACTTAACAGAAAAGATGAAGAGAATTTCAAGTCTTGGGGCTATGGTGAACCCCACCTCTTACAAAATTGTCCCTACAAATAAGATATGCACAATATATACCGAATATACAAGAGGCCTCCACCATCAACGATGTGGTCATGAACATTCCACACACCAACATAACCTTTGAAGAGTACCAAGTAGAATATTAATCCACCATGGTGGGGATTGAATGTAATATTGTTAATTGATTAATTTTTTTATTAGTAGATCCAAGTGCTAGCCTAAGTTATGTTAGTTCTCAAGTTGTAAAAGACTATAAATTAATGGCTGAAAAATAAAAAAATTCCCAGATGGTGCAATTAGCTACTAGCATAGAAAGAAAAGTTTCCATCTGAGTAAAGGCATGTCCAATCCTAGTAAATGGAAATCAAGTTACAATAAATTTCAATGTACTTCCTTTAGGGTCATATGATGTCCTAATAGTAATGGAATAGATACCGAGAAATTATTCATTTCCTTGGTAAAGCAATCACATATACCACAAAATATGGAGAAACACATATTATAAGTGGCCTACCTAACTCCATCTCAATGTGTCAAATATTTTCATTTTAATTGAGGAAAGAGGCAAAAAAACAATGTTAAATTTTCACTATTAAGGTAGAAGACCACTCCCAAAATAAGTCAGCCAATTCCTTGGAGGAGTTGGAGGTTATACAAAATTATCAAAATGTGTTTCTCGATGAGATTCTAGGTTTACCACCTAGTAGGGAAATATATTTATCCATAGATTCAGTACTGGGAAATACATCAGTATCAAAGGCCCCTTACTAGATGAGTTTACCGGAATCAATGGAGATGAATATACATTTGCAAGGATTATTAAGTAAAGATTATATCAGACCCAATGTGTCATAATGGGGTGCACCAATTTTCTTTGTTAAGAAAAAGGACGAAATGTTTAGGTCATGCATTGATTGTCGTCAACTAAACAAGTTGAAAACTAAAATAAATATCTCTTGCCTTGAATAGATGATTTATTTGACCAATTTAAGGGAGAGACTATGTTTTATAAGATAGACCTAAAATATCATTATCACTATAAATTTAGGAGGAAGACATACTAAAAATATATTTTCAAACTAGGTACGAACACTATGAATTCATAGTTTTCCCCTTTGGGATTCCTAATGCACCTACTACTTTTATGTGCCTGATGAATAATATGTTCAATAAAATTTTGGATAAGTTTGTACTAATTTTCATAGATGACATTCTAATATATTCCAAGACATTAGAGGAACATAAGCAACGTCTAGAGATAGTGTTACAAACATTGCATGAACATCAATTATACAAACAATTCAGGAAATGTTAATTCTTTTAGGATAAGATACAATATCTTGGAAATGTAATCTCGAATTAAGGGATAGTAGCGGGTCCCAAAAAAGTGAAGACCTTTCTTGATTGGATACTTCCAAAAGACATGGATGAGATAAGCTCATTCATGGGAATTATTAGTTACTACTGTAGGTTCATAGATGGATTTTCTAATTTAGCATATCCTATAACCTCTTTACAAAAAAAGGGGGCATTTGTATGGACGCAACAGTGTGAGGAAAGCTTTGAGAAGCTGAAATATCTACTTGTTGTCACTCCAATGCCAAAAATAGCAGATCCAGATAAATATTTTAAGGTTTGTACTGATGCATGTTTGAAAGGTCTTTGAGGTCTACTTATGTAGGAGGGAGATGTATTATCTTATGAGTACTATAAACTAAAAGAACATGAAACAAATTATGTAGTTTATGACCTTGAATTGATAATTGTAATTCATCCACTTAATTGGTAAGAAGTTCACCTTGATTACTAATCATGTAATTCTGAAATTATTTTTCATCCAACTAGATATGAATGCCACGCAGGCTTGACGGATCACTTTTATGAGTGAGTATGATTTTGAAATCCAACACATAAAAGGAAAAGAAAATAAGGTTGTAGATGCTTTAAGTCGAAGTTTGAGGCATGTATATGAAGTAATAGTAATTCAAACTGAATCATATTTTGTTGATCAAATTAAAGAGGCAACAATAATAGATCAAAGTTACAATAATATTTCTGAAGATCTGAAAATTAAGGATGATAAAATAAATGGGCTGATTATGCAATCAATAAAAGTGTGTTTTTGACACACAAAAATAGATTTTATGTTACAGATGAAGAGAATCTTAAAATACTAATATTAGATGAACACCATAGGAGACCATTTTTAGGCCACCTAGGATATTAGAAAATGATTACAACCCTTAAAAAGGAATTTTTATGGACAATGATGAAAAGAGAAGATGCTAAATACCTGGAAAGATGCCAAGAATTTCAACATGTGAAGATAGAGCACCATTGTTGGTGCACTAAGATGTCTTTTTACAAGCAATCTTAATTCCTACATTAATTGTCAACCCAAGGTAAGTCTTTTTATCTCAAGAGTGTCAGCACAATCTATGCAGTGAATTCAGAGGTTAGCTAAAGGTAAATTGTTGCAATCACTAATAAATATCTATTCAACTTAAGTCACACAACTCTTAAAGAAATAACTAAGGGAGAAATGACTCTGAAAGAACTCTTAACACACTCTACAATTTCATCTACTTATTCCAAAATTAAATGAATCTGAATGCGAATGCAAAGAATCATGCTTGGAAATATTCAAATAGAATTAAAACTAACTCACTCAATCAAGAAAGAGAGTTGTAACAACTGAACAATAATGTTAATGTATCGCAAATCAGAATTGAACGGAAAATCCTAATTGAACGGAAATCTTGATTGAATGACAATTAAGCAAATACGATAAATAACTTCTAAACAACAATTGTTTTTTGTCAGCAGATTATGGAAATTAGTTGACACTATCTCTAATATCTATGATATCATACTCAGAAGGAACAACAATCTACTCTGAAACTAATATAACCAATCAAATCAAAGTATTATTTAGATACATCACACGACTAAGTATGAATCGAAATGAACAGCAATATGAATTGGAATCGTCAATCCTCACAGTAAGAGAAATAATATTAACTGAACATTAACAATCAATAAAGATTCAAATGGAAATATTATAACACAAGAAAGTAGTAGAACTTCTCTTGACCAGGCCCAGAGTCGCCAGAAGTCTCCACTAAGGAATACTCAGAATATAAGTGAAGATCAAACACAGTCTTTCATTAATATGAGTAACCAGATTACAACATCATTGAGATAATAGTAGGATATGTCTCAAAAAGAATAATTATACATTACATAAGTCTGAACTGAACTTCGTTTTCCTTTCGGCCTTATATATAATAGTAAAAGAGAAAACTAGATAAAAGTGAATCCTCAGGATCAGGGGATCCTGAGGATTTCACAATATATAATCTGATTCTGTCATGAAATAGTATTGGTCTACCTGGTCTCTCGCTGCCTTGATTGCTTCGGATGTTGTCTTTCCCTTTTAAGGCCTGGTCCTTCTCTGTCAAATGAACGACTATTGACCAGTCCATGACTTATGCACACAAGGATAGTAAAATGTCAATTTCCATTGCTAGATTTATCTAATTTGTTACCAAGTGCTTTCATACAACTTTAGTTGTAATTTCCTTTATTTCAATTCATAAACAGAGATAATCATGTAAGGATAAATACAAAATAAAGAAATTATTGAGCGGAAAATATACCTTTTTATTGACCCAACATACTCCCCAACTTACCTTGTTGCATGTCCTCATGCAATTAAATAGTTGATGTGTAGCTGAGTTAGGGTGTAGGCAGAATATAACTCCTCCTTATAATGTATGAAGCCATTTTTCTTCTTTAATATAGCAAAATTCTGGGTAACATCTTGATCCTTCAAGGTGTAATCACAACGATACTTATCTGGAGGATACCATATGATTGGAGTCCTATACCGACATCCTATCCATTCAGGTCCCATAGTCAAAATCATATTACTGTATTTATAGAAATGAGAGGAGGCCGATTTAAAGTTTCGATATCCAAATGGTTCTCGATTTCGAATAGTAATGTTGGAGACTTCTGACGTTAATCGAGTTGCAGACAAGGCTTCCTCCTTAATCTCTTGGAAGTACTCCTTTCCATCTTGTATAACATCTATATGGAATCGCTCTATTTGGCATATAATAGTAGCTCGTTTCATGAATTGCTTACGTTTACTCAAGATCTGTAGTGGTTTGGTTGGTTCCCCTCTCACCCATAGGTCAATTCCTTCTTCAGGCCTCCTAAAAGTATTGTGGGCCTTAGCCCACTTGAGTTGATTAGTAGCGAAAGAGAGAAATGCCTGGAGTTGTACATCCCCTATAAAGGGGCCAAGGTCATTATTCTTGTCATCCTACAGAAAGAAATTGTGCATATAAAGCTCATGAAGGAGGCATTGTACCAGCTCGTTCTGTTCTCTAAAGAATTTGACAAAATCTGGGATGCTTTTGATTTCCACAGGCTTAACAGCCTTAGCAACTTTGATTTTCAGCAGGAGGAACCTTTCTAGGAGGTATAGGACATGATTTTTAGTAGAGGCTCTTCATGACAAGGTGTCTGAATAGATAGAGCAGATAGTTTCAAACTACTCTTTAGCCTTCTATAATTTCTTTCGTGCTTTCCCAACCTTTTTCTGTTCAGCCCTGAACTAAGAAAATGTTTCATCCTCAGTTATGGTTAGTGCTGCAAACTTTTTCTTTAATTCTTGATGTATCTTCATGGGCACTACCTCCTCCTTGTACTGGGCTAATTCCTGTTGCGCCTTCAGTAATTCATTTTGTAGTCTACTAATAAATGCTTCCCTGATTAAGGGAATATAGGCAGGTGTTTCTTCAGTTTGGGTTTCTGCTTCCTGGGTCTCCATGGGATCAGTCTGAACAATAGCTTCAGCTGCCTCTCGAATCATGCAATGACCAATTGGAATGTCCTCTTCAGCATATGTTTGAATAATAGTATCCATGGTAGGGTGGTCCATTTGGGTCTCCCGTGAGAAAACACAGGGGTCCTCGGTTTGCATTTCAGTGTCTTCTACAAGGCACGACTCTGTCTGAGTTTCCTTTGGACAGGCCAAAAGATCCTCAGTTTGGGTCTCAACGTTCCTTCTAGAACAATGTTTTGTCTGTGTGCTTGTGGTCTTTTTTTCTACTTTCAAATTCTTGGCTCTAATGGCCTCCTTTAACCACTCCCTTTGTTGCCCAATTATTAGCTTATGTTTCCTATACTTCTTAAGCACTTTTCTAAGCCTGTTCCTGTAGGATTTGTTTATCCCAGGACTTCCAACCGGTGATGGGTTAACTGCATTATCCTTTGGTTCCTGTACAGGTGGTAATGTGTCAGCATTAGGGAGGGTTCCATCTGGAACTGTATCTCCTGAGGGAGCTTCACCTTCTAACTCTACCTTATCATGGATTTCCCTTTTAGGAGATCCCAATACAACAGTGTCTCCTGAATAATTGTCATTCTCCAAGTTTTCTTCTGGGTAGGCCTCGTCCTCAGGGGACTTAGAAAAAATAGTGTTACCTGGTTGATTTGCATCTACCAAGGTTTCATCTAGAAGGTTTTCTTTAACTGGGGGGTCCAACGGACCGTTGTCTACTGCCCAATTTCCTCCTTTAGTGACATCTTCTTCATGTATCTCTACTTCAAGGGGGTTTTCCACAGAAGGAATTGGTTCCCTCTGTTCTTCCATAGAATTAGTGTATGGCAGGTTTTGCTCATGACCAGGGCTATCAGCAAGGGAAGACTTGTTGGGGGTACAATTTTTTTCCTCAACATTCCCGGACTGTTCTTTACCTTCTCCAAATATCCCCATGTTTTCCAATACCCTGGCCACTTCCTCCTCATAGTCTTGCAAAGGGGAATTTTGCAGACTTGCAGGTGGTGTGCGGGATGGTCCAACCTCATCTGATTGAATTGGGATGCTTCACTGGGCTCTCACTCGCACAGAGCACCTACGTTTTGTTGGGTTCAGGGGCATGAAGGAATTCTTTCTTTTTAGTGTCTTTCTCGGACCTGGGTTCTTGGCCCTTGCTGCTCTATTACTGTGTTTTCTAGGGGTGGAGCCAAAGTAGGATTTATAACATTATCCCAAGTTAACTGTTGTTGGGCCAGTCTATTCATAATAATTAATTTAATCAATTGGTGATGACTGATTACTTTGTGTGGGTCCTTGGCTGTCCTAACTCGATAGACGACATCATGTAATAGGGAATTCAAATAAAACAACAAATTAACTGAAATTTTCTCTTTTAAAATGGCTAGAAGTTTCAGTTGGTGGGGCTTTACCACATCATGTCGACCATCGCAGGTAATGTATCTTTGCACGATGATGACCAATTCTTGCCACGGCTGCCTTAATGCCGAAGGATGGATCCCTTTTCCTGCTTGCACCAGTTGCTCTCTTGGATGCTAGAATACTTCAATCACATTGTGCCAAAGGACATGTTTTTCTGTCCATTTGGTTCCTTTAGATGGAAGTCCAGTGACTTCGGCTATGAATGCTTTAGAAACTATTATACATCTGCCTCTAACTGTGGTGCTACCATTCTGCAAATTCTGTAGAAATTCCAACGTCAACTCCTCATGAAAATCCTGTAACCTATTTAGCTATTGCAGCCATCCTGTGCGCTCAAGAATCGCACAATATTGATCTGATACCACAAGTACTGGTACTTCATTCCTGATAGCTCTTCCTCCCATGGCTATTGTACCTATAATTGGTTTGCTTGTATGGAATTGCTTTACACTTTCACAATTTAGAATAGTAGCAAAAAACATTACAATAATTAATAGAGAAATGATGATATTTTGGGAATTAATATCATATTTAGTTAAGGCTTTGGTCCCGTCAACCATACTTAACGTAGGATCATGTCTCTGCATGCCATCCATAATTGTTGTCATCCTTACCCCAATCAGAAATACTTGCTAATTATTACTCATTCATAATCATCATTCAGTCCTTCCCCGATAGTTAATTCAAATGATTATCACACAATTGTTCTTAACTATCACACATGTCGTGCATATGCAATCCATCCCCCTTCTAACTAGAAAAGGGCATTCACGTCCTTTCAGCATGTGAAAAGAAAGCGAAAGCATTAACACGACATAAATGTTGTAAACCAATTTGAAAAGCAGTGTGTTAATCAATAAAGTAATTAAAGAAATACACGTCATTGCATGTGAAATGGCCAAAAAGAAATTAAAATAGAGATTTTAATACATTATGTCAAAATATTTTCGTCGTAATTGGTATTAATGACAAAGGCATAATTGGCGGTATATATTGTTGTAGCACCATTTACCACCCTTGGTATTTTTGATGCTTGGTTTATGGCCTAGGGCAACCCCTCCTTCCAAACTTGGTCCAAATATTTTAAAAACGGTGTTTTATCCTCTGTACGCTACTTTGCCCTAAGATAAAGCATGTACACGCGGGTTCAGTAGGCTCTACAAGTTGCTTCGGGCAACTTGGTGCCTTTCAAAATCCAGGTCATTCTTTTCAGACCTTTGGAAACCCCGCCCACTCTGGATGGAATTCCCAAGGTCCCCCACGACTTCCTTTTTTTCCCACGCTTAATTTACCAAACTTAACTAAATTGACGAATGATCCAATTAGGTACAATCCAACTTGGCCTTCGTTCCCAACTAAACTTCCCTCAGATATTCTAAAGTTTGAAGGGAAGAGTGGTGAAGACCCAGGAGACCATGTGACCACATTTCACTTATGGTGCTCATCCAATGCCCTGATAGATGATTCAATCAGGTTGAGGTTATTTCGGCGCACCCTAACCAGAAATGTGGCCAAATGGTATATAGAGTTGTCGCGGGTCACCTATACTTCTTTCTCTAGTGTGGCTAATATTTTCTTGAACCATTTTCAGTTGCCTGTCCGCTATGAAGCCGGAACTGAACTTCTGGCCAACTTTTAGCAAGACACAACAACTCATATTTTGGATCACATCTAGGAATGGAAAAGGAGAAAAAGGCTTATCAAAGTTGGATTTCCGCCAGAGTTCCTTCTCAAATGCGCTCTCAAATCATTACAACCTGAAATCTCAAAGGATGTTTCTCTTTCCGGTGTTTATTCGAAAGAGTAGGCTATTTTTTGAGCCCAGCAATTAGAACTGATATATTCTCAGTCTGGGACTTTTCAAAAAATCCTACCTGATGCTCCTAAATATAAGGTTGATTTAGCCAAACCGAAGCCAAGCCCTCACGCTGATGGTATAGTTAGATCAATTGACGCAAATACGATGAACCTTTTGAACCAATTACAACAGTTGTCTCTACAAACTGCTTCTTCTAGCCAAGCAGCACCGTCTACACCTTCACCTTCCCAACCTACCTCTATAAATTCCATCCAGGCCTCTAACCCCAAAGGACATCAACAATCCAATGGGAAGAGGAAGGGACGAGGTAAGAAGAAGAACCAGGAAGGGAAGGGCAATGCGAACAAGCCCGGCAATGGTGCTGGTGAGGGTAGAAAAGAGTCCAAGAAAAAGGTTAATTTTCCATGCAAGTTATGCAATGGATATCATTTGACTCACATCTGCCCTAAGATTCAAGATGATTAGCACTTGTTAGTGTAGCAAGGGTCCTCTAGCTCCTAAGCTGTCCTAACTAACCCTTTTCCCCAAGGGAAATAATTACTCGCTAGCATGAACTCAAATGCTGGTACCTCCGCAGAGGGAAACCAGGAAAGGTAAAATTCCTCAAATGTTTATATGATGAACTCTCATATCGACGTTGCTACACGAGCACGTGATTATGGTGAAACGAAAACATCTAAGGCTAAATCTGTTCTTGAAACCATAGACCCACTTCATATTGAGCGACCCTCTGCTGAGTCTATACCTTGGAAGCACTCGACTATTAACCCTAATGCTAGGGCAGCCCAAAACTACTTGATTGTAGAAGATCTGGATCAAAGTCCTTGTGCTATGTCTGCTTTGGAGGTACTCCAGTCATGTCCTTCTTAGAGAAGTGCTTTTCTTTCGACAATTGGTGTAGTAGATCCAAAGAATTCTTTAGTGCTCACTTTTGATATGCTAAATGTCAAAAAGAGACTTCCTCACCATATGGCTTTCCAAATAAAGTCCACTTATCGAAAAACCAATATTTTTCAGACAATTATAGATTAGGGAGCTTCCACATGTGTAATGTCTATGTCATGTCAGAAGGCCATTGGATCACCTTGAGCTATTCCTTCACTGACTCTCTTGACAGCATTTGATGGACATTCTCATAGGCCACACAGAATTATCCCGTCGTTTCTTATATGTGTTGGGGGAAAGGTTGTTAATATTGAGGTGGAAATCATTGATGCCAACCTGGATTATAACCTCCTCTTAGGAAGGAATTGGATTTACGAGATGGATGCCATAGTTTCATCTTTTTCTGCATCCTCTGGATTCTACCATTCCATTGGTGGATAATCCCCGTCAACCTATTGAGAATTTAGGAGTTGGGATATACTCTTCATTAATGGGTGTATTTGACCTTCCTCCTTCTACAGCTAGAATCAATGCAATTTCATCCTCCAGTGGGCCTTCACGAAAATAGTTCTTTCGAACTCATTATTTTTCAGACCCTTGGATTTTACCTTCATCTATGACCACATTAGGTGGAGGGCAGGTTGGTGGAATGGCATTTCCCATGTCTCCAGCAGAACTTAGCTATCAATCTATCGTTAACTCTACAGACAACCATCCCATTCTTTTTTCACAAGAGGCGTTAGATGGTGACGTGGCTCCAGCTTGGGCCCTCGACTCTACTTCAGTTTTGGATTGCTTGGTATTATGAGGAAATTCCTGGAATTGATCCATCTATAGTCCATCATGAGATTAAGACGTAAGAAAACGCCAAACCTATTCGTCAGAAGCTTCGACCGGTCAATCCTCGGAAAGTAGCAGCTATTAAAGCTGAAGTTGGAAAGCTACTTAAAGCAGGTTTCATATACCCCATTCCTCTAACGGAGTAGGTTTCCAATCGAGTCCCGGTAGATAAAAACAAGGAACGATCTGTGTATGCATCGATTTTAGGATTTGAATAAAGCTTATTCAAAAGACAATTACGCCACGCCTTTTATTGATCAAATTGTTGATGAATGTGCGAGTAATGACATTTTTTCATTCATGGATGGATTCTCTGGTTACAATAAAATTACTATTCGTCTGGAGGACCAACACAAGACAACTTTTATTTGTCCCTGGGGCACGTTTGCATACAAGAAGATGCCTTTTGGTCTTAAAAATGCGGGAGCTACTTTTTAGCGAGCCATGTCTTATTCTTTCCACGACATAAAACATGTTATCAAAGCATACTTGGATGACTTAGTTGCTCGTTCTCGAAAGAGAATCGATCATCCCATCCACCTTCAGTTAGTTTTTGAGAGATGTCATTTTTATAAAATCCAGATGAATCCAAATAAGTGTGTTTTTGTGGTCATATCTGGTCAGTTGTTAGGATTCATCGTATTGACCGAAGGGATTCAAGTCAATCCTTTCAAGGTTGAGGCAATAATTCAGTTTCCTCTCCTGACTTCCATTCATCAACTTCAAAGTCTCCAAGGAAAGGCAAATTTCTTGAGTAGATTTATAGTGAATTACGCCGAGATTACCAAAGGATTTATGCATTTGCTTAAGAAAGGAGTTCCATTTTTATGGGACAACTTTACGCAACGATCTTTTGATGCCTTGAAGTAGGCATTAATCTCTGCTCCATTGTTGAGTCCACTTGATTATGGCAGAGATTTCCTTTTGTATCTCGTTGTGGCAGAATCAACCATAGGTATGATTCTGGTTCAGGAGGATGATGCTCTTAGTGAGCATGTAATCTACTACTTGAGTCGAGGCTTAGTAGGACCTGAGCTACATTATTCTCCTATTGAGAAATTGGCCTTGGAAGTGGTCCACGCTGTGTAGTGGCTTCGTCATTATATTCTGCTATGCAAAACATTTGTCCTAGAGGTTGTCAATCCTTTTCAGTTTTTCCTCAGTAGGTGAGTGATTGGGGGCAAATATAATCGATGGATTGTTATTTTTCAAGAATTTGATCTCGAGATCTTGTCAACCAAATCTAAGAAGTCATTGGTTTTTGTAGAATTAATTTCTAACCTGCCTTGTGAGGAAACCATTGTTTATGAGGAAAATTTCCCCGACAAACATTTATTCCTCATTTCTTCACAAGATCCCTGGTACGGATATATCATTATATATCTCCAGACTTCAAAGTTCCCACCTACTTCCTCTAAGGATGAGCATCAAAAGTTATGTCACCTTACAAAAAACTATGTTATCATTGGTGATACATTATATTGCAGAGGGGTTGATTCAATCCCTAGGCGTTACTTAACTTTGGAAGAAGCAGAGTTTGTACTTAATGATTGCCATAGTGGAGCTTGTGGCGGTCATCTATCAGAGTTTGCAACAACCAAGAAAATTTTGCATGCCAGCTACTTTTGGCCTTCAATTTTCAAAGATTGTATCAAAGCAGTCAAACGTTGCCACCCTTGTCAAATTTATACTCAAAAAATGCGCCCGCATCCAGCTCCACTTTTTCCTGTTATCACTTTCGGTCCATTTACAAAGTGGGGCATTGACTTCACTACTTGTAATCCACCTTTGGCGGTGAGTCACAAGTACATCATTGTGGCCATAGACTACTTTACAAAGTGGGCTGAGGCCATGCCTACTTATGAAAACGATAGTGAAACAGTAGCCTTGTTCCTCTTCAACTAGGTTATTTCACGATTTGGTATATCGAGAGAGATTGTCACTGACCATGGCAGTCACTTCCAGAATCAACTAATGACTGAATTGGCTCTAAAGTTGGGCTTCTGGTAGGAGTATTCATCTTTGTATTATCCTCAGGCTAATGGATAAGTTGAAGCCATGAATAAGTCCCTTAAGACTATCCTGCAAAGGACAATTGACAAAAATCACTCCAATTGGCACATCATGTTGTACCCGGCACTTTGGGCATACCGAACCTCGGTGAAGACTGCCACCGGTTTTACTCCTTTTCAATTAGTTTATGGGCTGGAATCTATTTTTCCTATCGAATGTGAAATTCCTAGCTATATAACTTCTTCCAGAGACATCTAATCTCGAAGAACGCTTTGTTCATTTGGAACATCTCGATGAGTAGCATCGAGATGCCACCATAATAAACGAGGCCCATAAGAAGAGGGTTAAAACTCAGTATGATAAAGATGTTCGTCCTCGGGTATTTTCGAAAGGCGACCTCGTCTTAGCCTATGACCAAGATAAAGACCCCTTGGGGGTAGGCAAATTCAAGTCTATGTGGTATGGTCCCTTTATAGTTAAATGATTTTTGGGAAAAGGGGCTGATAAATTAGTTGATTTTGAAGGGAACAAGCTGATGGAGCCCCGAAATGGGCTCTACCTTAAGAGGTATTTTGCTTAGGTTCTGGTCGAGAAATTGCTTGTTTGTATATATTGTATTTTTGTACATATTTGTCTGGCATTTTGTGATATCGACATTTTTTTTATCTACTTGGTAGGTGTTGATGGATGATCTGATATATTTCAGATTCGTCGATGGTGCTAGTCAGCACACTTAGAATCTTACTTCTGTAGCTTGGGTGATTTATTATCCATCTGGCCAGTTGATGGTGTTGAGGGGAGTATGTATTGGTCCTGCTTCGAATAAAATTTCTGAATATACTGTCGTTACTAATTAACTATCCGAAGCAATTTATTATGGGATTGATTCATTTGTAGTTTATCTAGACTCACAGCTGGTAGTGTCACAATTAAATAACATTTATCGAGTTCAAGGTCCTTATTTATATCGCCAAATTTTTAGAGTGAGAGTGTTGCAACGATCATTTATTTATATTACATATATTCACATTGCACGATCTGAGAATTCATCAGAAGAATCTATTTCTAATCAAGCATTAGATTGGCATATTAATCATTCATCAAATGAAACAAACATCAAAAAATTTGAAACTGTATATATATCATAAAATCGATTGTATATAGATAAAGTGTTCAAAAAATAATATACAAAATTGGGACAAAATGCCCTCAAAATTTGGGTTCATGCCCATAATCATGTCCAGTCTATCTATCAACCCAGCTTAGGATGAGTATCTAAAAAGTTAACTACTGCATTGGTTACACGTCGAAGTATGTGGACCCAGTCCCATGGTACCCCTAACACGTGGCGCTGCATCTCCTTAGGTAGATCCTCTATGGCTATCATAGGTACCTGGTGAGTCAGTCTCACCAAGTTTCTCTAAACTGCATATAGGACTCTCTCTGTCTCAACTGTTGCCTCTTCGGCACCTCTTCCGCGATGCTTGTGCCTTGGAAATCCATCTGGTCTCACTGGACCTACATCTAGAACATGGTCATTTTTGTCAGTATTTTGTCTCATCAAAAATATTTCTAAGTTCATTTCGTATTTAAAAAAGAAAAAAATCTTAAAAATTTACAAAAACTTTAAAAATTGTTACCTATGTCTCCCCATGTTGTGTTTGGTGGCAACACCAAGTTTGGATCTCCTCAGAAATCCATACCAGCATATGGGTAGTCATCGACTGCGATGATCTGTTGGTCCCACCAAGCGAAAAAATCATCATCAAAAGTCATCCTAGGCATGTCCCCACCTCCAAGGTGTTTCATCAAGTCAGCCCATCTACCCATCCAAGGATCTCGAGGGCTACTAATGGAGACAGATACTTTGGGACGTAGCCTAGGTACCTTCACGAGGAAGAATGAGCATAAGATAGTCCCATATCCAAAGTTCTTTGTCTGACCCTTTTGAATATAGGTCAATTGGCTCTTCATGTTGGTTAGAAGAAGCGTGCACCAGTTGAAAACCATGGTAAGGCATTCCACTGCCAGGCTCATGGACACTCGTGAAGCCTAATGCAGTGAAGCTGATCCATTTACCCTCACAATTATAAATAGCAGAATCCTCAGAGATAAACTTTCCACATGTTTAATTGGAATTTGACTTCGAATCTTTTCCAGGTGTCCAGGAGAGTATATATGTACATAGTCTTCTACTGAAAGACTACTTCTTGTCCTGCCAATGGAATGCCTGACCTCCCCTCTTCGGGAGAGACCTGTAATAAAGTAGATGTCTTCAACCTCAATCTGTAGAGGCATCTGATCTATCATGAAGGTGTCATCTTCTATGCTCCAGTAGTGGATCAAAAATTTGAGCAGGCGTGTGTTGGCTTTCATTTTTGGCATTTTGAAGAATTTCAATAAGCCACACCCTCTCAATGCATCTAGTGAATTTCGGTCATTCATTACCTCATTGTCAATTGTGGTATGCTCTCTTTCTCTCCATGTGATGATCATCCTAAAAAAATTTGAGTTTCAACCATTAACTTTTGTGTTTAAACTTTAACTCACATACATGCGGGTTCCCTCTACACACAGTTGTGTGTAGGGCCATCGTATACGTGGGTTAATCACATCCAACCTGCCTGTATGTAGAGTTGGATTTTTGGGCATAAATTCCCACGGTCAAATCTTTATGAAAACTTATAAAAACTATCACAAAACATTATAAGCATGATTTGAGGGTTACCTAATAACTTTGGTGTGCTTTGAATGGTCCAATAGTTTAGAGGCAAGCTTTCTCCTTTTTGATCCATAACTCTTTACTTCAAATAGAAATAAAAAAACTGTGAGTCCAAAAGTCATTAAATAACTTTGAAATTGCAAAATATTTTTTCAAAAATTGATTTTTGTCTCATGGATTTTTTGACCTGTGGGCCTAGATTGTCAATAATGGGTTGCTTTTCAGGATATTTTGGAGAATTCTTTGAGATGTTATTTCGGTCCCATGACCGCTGACCCATCATGGTAGGTATCATTCACTCACTGGCATAGAGGTTAGGGAAAACCATTTTTTCCATTGCATCTTTCATACAAGCCTCCGTTCAGCGATACATTAGCCATAGGGTCAACCCCATCATGTCTTGGTTAGCAAACCATGTTCACTCGCCAACTTTTAAATCATGATGCGATGGTAGAGCCATCCTTTACATGGGCATATTAGTTAGAACCTCACTGACATTTGTTTCCCATGCTGTTATACTGAGTAGGCTCAGGAGTCCTCTTTAGTCCTGCCATGACTTGTGCATTGAAGACACATTATTCTTTCTTCTGCGCTGATTTATGGCCTAATACCCTAAAGGTTCCTTTGTGTTGAGTTGTACTATTGCATTGCATTTTGACTATTTTCACCTTTTGGCCTTGAGCCGACTTCACTTGGACTCACGTTTAAGCCACTTATTTGACCATGTCTTCTGCAAAATCAACCATGCATTCAATTAACTTCTACGACTTGACGCATCCTTTGACCCATGGAAAGAACATCCCTTTGAGTGTCCTTGACCAGTTTCGCCTCCCTACATCCAGCATAGGAATGTTCCCATCCCAGGAACTAGATCATTTGCTTCTTCGACAGTCGTTCTTTCCATTGTACTATAGCATTATTTTATTCTTTTTCCAGCTTAAAGAAAAATACAAAAAAATTATATATTCCAAAAAGAGCGAGAATGGGACAACACTTCCATATTTTGTTGGCAACTAGAGTCAGTCGTGTCACCCTTGAACAAAGCACTCAAAGGAAAGCCTCTCCTCCATTTTTAGTGGGATTTAGTTTGACTTAGGTACACCTTCACCTTGTTATTGAGTCAGTACTCCTCCGATTGGTTACCTCTTCCAATCATATGGAGAGTTTGCTCATGCCTCCTGCATGACAAACTTATACAAAGTTATCATATGTTGCCATATAGTCATCATTGAGTCATGATTTTGTTCAAGGGAAGTAAGCCTGAGTCGGCCTCTCTGCGATATCTCTTGACCTATTTTTCAGTCGTCCAACCCTGGATGTCAGTGTCATGTTTGTCATCACATCAGCTATATTGGTCCTTTGCTCGTGTCAGTTTGAGAAGGTCTTCATTGACTTCTTGTTAGTCGGTCTTGTCGTTATTGACGACGACATACTATTGTAAGGGCAGGCCTAGAGCTGCACCTTAGCCCTATTTTCATTATTGATAGGTCACCTTGTGCTTAGCATCGATCAGTATCATGGGTCTTTGACTGAGTGGTTTCCCTTGTGTTCAACATCAGCTTCCATTATCACACATTGGGATTCGTGTAGTGCCTTGGTTTCCATTTGACCCTATTGGTGGATTCCTCACCGTTGTGTCAACTTTCATTATTGGTTGGTTCAGAGGGTTTCTATCGTGCGCTAGCTACATATTATGTATGCTGGAAACGTGCTTCGGTTGGGTTACTACATCTTTTTCGTCCGATTCCTTCCACATTATTGGCCTACGGGTTACACTCACGCTAGATTGATGAAGGATATCTTAATTCATTCCTTCTAGCATATCTTTTCCTATCGACTCCAACTCATTTTCTCTTGGACAAAGATCTAGAGTCCATTTGGCAGTACCTTGGGGTTTTCAGTCATCAATGGCAGATTCCTTCGCTATCAATAGTGGGAAACCATCATTGTCCCCTGATTGATAGTTTCTTCCAAGTGTTCGACTTCAGCTCATTTATTCGCACTCGTTAGATTGTACTAGGTACCTTGACTATCATTTTAATTATCGGTGAGTTGTCTCGCATTTGATAACGATATACATCAATGACTGGTAATCAAAATATTTCTCACGTGGTCGACCTCAGATCATTTATTCCCATTGTGTAGAAATGTACCACGACAATCGGTGAAGACCTTTGGTTGCATCAACATGTCTTGGTTCACTTGTCAGTTTCTCCTGTTGCTGCTAGTTGACACCATCCACTGTATATGTTGCAGTTCTCCACAAAGACATCTTATATGTTGGCATCCGACTTGAGATGTAGTATCATTTTATTCCATCATTTTCATTTGGTACTATTGGGATCAGTTTTTGAGATCAGTGATCAACTTCATCTTTTAGCTTCATTGATCATCTTCTTATATGTGATATTCAGACATGTACTTTTTCGATCATGATCAGATGATCCATTATGTATTTTCAGTTTCTTTTGTACTTGTCTACATATTGGATCCGCCTGTACTTGATATGCGGATATGCTTTAATTTTTCTGAGCATGGGTATGCCCGCCTCAAACAATAGTTTCTTTCTGATCTCTTTTGATGGCTTGGCAGGCTGAATTCTGGTGAAGTCCTTCTCAGTCTTGGTAGGGTTCTTTCCATATACTTAATACATTTTGGCCATCATGTACCCCTTCTGACCTCATATATTAGGGGGCATCTATTGTAGCACCATTTACCACCCTTGGTATTTGTGATGCTTGGTTTATGGCCTAGGGCAACCCCTCCTTCCAAACTTGGTCCAAATATTTAAAAAATAGTGTTTTATTCCCTGTACGCTACTTTTCCCTGAGATAAAAGCATGTAAAAGTGGGTCAGTCAATACCCAACCCACATATATGTGTTAAAGCACTTAAAAAAATTAAATTTCCTTAACTATGGGTGGAGTTCACGGGTTTTACATGTTGATTACCTCCTAGTGCCCGTGGCCCAACTGTTTCCCAACTAAAAAACTAATTGGGAGAAGTATAAATAGACTTCTATGGGAAGGCCTTATGGAGGAGAAGAGATATATTTATTATACTGAGATTATCCCTGACTCAGTCTGAAGTATCCCTGTGCTTCATGCACTTCCCCAAGTTTCAAGAAACCCTTGTTTCCTTGATTATAGATATTCTCCCTCTTGCTTCAGATATCATGGTATTGGTTATGGAAGGAGGTTGTTGAAGACTGGGACTAGTCGGATCTAGAGGATGGTTCCACTTGGAGCCGAAAGAAGAAGACTCAGGTGAATTCTATCCGTGTTAGTTATAGCTTACTACAATAAAAAGAAGCATTGTCTTGTTTCTGAGATTAACTATGTTTATGCATCAAATAGTGTTGTAATTCATATATGAATGTTATTTTGATGTATGATTAATCATTTTCTTATATGATACAAAGTTAATTTCATAAAAATTTTTACCTCTATACTACTATGTATGTTCGGATTGAATGATTTTCAGGTTTGAATAACATCGGGAGTTGCAGAGGGTCTGAACCCTATGGGATCTACCCAAACAAAGGACATCCAGGTATGGTCGCTCTCACATAGTTTGTTTATATAAGCATTTTTCCTGAGTTGTATGAGTGTTTCTTACTGTAGTTTGCTCCTTCTCTGTTGGGGTTCCAACCCAAAGCCCTAGGGTACTTATTCCCGTAACATATATTAATGAAGAACGTAAAATGATTCGACAATTTGGAATATATGAATATATGATATAATTTTACCATGCAAATCGGCTTGTAAAAGTGTCTTTCAAATGTTAAAGTCCCTTTAGAAACAAATCCATAGGTGATAAGAGCTTATAGAACATTTGACAGTGTAAGATGATACCTCAATACCATAAGTAGAGCCGCTGCTGCCAGCAGGCATTCATAGCCTCGACGGGGTTGCCTCTTAACCCCACAAATGAGACAGACTCCTCCTATTAGAATGTAGATGGTTCTTATTTTTCTTGTCGTAAAGAGACCACTATGCTAGCATGGTGACCAAATGACCATAGTGCCATTCACCAGGATATAACAAAGTGATCAGGTAGCTCATGATGAGACCCCCTATCCTTTTTAAGACAATGTTTGATTCTTTTTCATATCTCATTATGTCTATTTTTCTAGTGGAATTTTTATTTATTAAAGAGAGGGAGGCTCATTTTCTCCTTAAGAGTTAGGGATGGTGTAAGAAGAATATGCCAACGAAATTTTATACTCTTATACCCATATAATCATGTCAATGAGATTTATCCAAATGACAGTGTAAAAACATAAGCCAACATGGCTTGAAAATAATGAATCATTTTATGATGTGTCCAAACAAGAGATGTTTAGTCAGTCATTATAAAGATACACCGTATCATCTTTGGAACATAGATAACCATCAAAATGCTGCATGAGTCATAATGATATTGTCATTACTGTTTTTTTTCTTACATCAAGCACAAATCCATTGAAATGGTGTTTATTCAAAATACAATGGAGAAAGAAAGAAAAGAGGGCATCATGATCGTTAAGAAAAAATCACAATTTATTCTATTAAAAAGACAAAAAGTGTTGTTCAATTGATTGACCAGCAATTATTCAATCGTTTGAACAACAAAAATTGCAAACAAAAGTGGTGTTCAAATGATTGAACAACAATCGTTCAATCATTTGAACAACAAAAATCGCAAACAAAAGTGATGTTCAATCGATTGAACAACAATCGTTCAATTGTTTGAATGGAAAAATCAAAAAACAAAAATGTGTTGTTCAATCGATTGAATGAGAATCGTTAAATCGTTTGAATGACAAAATCAAAAAACAAAAATGTTTTTTTCAATCGATTAAACGATAATCGTTCAATCGTTCGAACGACAAAATCAAAAACATTGTTGTTCAATCGATTGAACAGAAATTGTTCAATCGATTGAACAAAAATTGTTCAATCATTTGAACGGAAAAATCAAAAAACAAAAATGTGTTGTTCAATCGATTGAATGGAAATCGTTCAATTGTATGAATGGAAAAATATAAAACAAAAATGTGTTGTTCAATCAATTGAACAACAATCGTTTAATCGATTTGAAGGGCAGAATCAAAAACAAAAATGTGTTGTTCAATCGATTGAACGAAAATCGTTCAATCATTTGAACGGGAAAATCAAAAAACAAAAATGTGTTGTTCATTCGATTGAATGACAATCGTTCAATCGTTTGAACAACACTTATCAAGCAATAAAAATTCTCATATTTATATGGTAATGTCTACTCTTAATTGCAACCAATTGAAAAGGGTATATACATTATTTACAATTTCTAATGAGATCTCAATTTTTTGAAAGAAACGTTCTTGGGTCATCACTTCTTGCAACTAAAATTGGCATGGAGGGGTCCTCACGTACCTACTCACAGAAAGACTCCTTGGTGAGCGGCTTGTGATAGAGGTGTACTTAGTGTTTGTTCACCTTAAAATAATGCCTGGATCCATTAATGGTAACCAAGGTAAGAGTACCATTTTTATGCACTTCTTGAATCTCATAATGGCCGAGCCATCTTGTTTGCAACTTGCCCAGGAAATCTTGGAATTTGGAATTGTAAAGTAGTGCCCAATCCCCTTTTTGAAACATTTTCTTCTTGATAAGGCTATCATGCCATTTTTCCCTTTGTTTTTGAATAATTTCAGTCTGTTGCAAAGCAAGAAGTCGAACCTCATCTAGTTTGTTAATCTACTAGAGTCGCTTGGTCTGGGCTTCTGTTAGATCCATCCCTACTTCCTGGGTCGTCCTTAGAGTCTTTATTTCGAATTCGATCGGGAAAATAGGTTCTTTGCCGAACACAAGATGGTATGGAGAGTATCCAGTAGTATTCCTCCAAGTCTTGCTATAGGCCCACAAGGCCTCTGGTAGTCTAGCAGCCCAATCTCGTCAGTGTGTTGAGACTATCTTGGTCAGAATTGCTTCAGTGACCTTATTGGTGCTTTCGACCTACCCGTTTTCCTGTGGGTGATATGGGGAAGTGATCCTGTGCGTAATATAATGATTCTTGACAGTGGCAGTAATCTTATGTCCTATGAATTTCCCTCCCCCATCTGTGATCACTTCTCATGGTAACCCATATCACACAAATAGTCCAAAAAGGAAGTTAATCACAATTTCCTCTATGGGTCTTGGTAAATCTATTGTTTCCACCCATTTTGTCACATAATCCATGGCAACCAGTATATAGGTCTTCTTATTAGATGGCGGATGGAATGGGCCAATGAAGTCTAAAGCCCACCTTTTGAACGGTTTTATGACTAACTAAGGTTGCAGAGGCATTTCATCAAATTGGCTAGGCCTGCCCATCCTTTGACAGTTATCGCAAGCCTGGGCATATTTCTTAGCATCCTTAAAAATAGTGGTCCAATAATAGCCCATCTGTAGTACCTTATGCCCTGTCCTTCGATCTGCAAAATGTCCCCCACAGGGCTCGTCATGGCAAGCTTTCATTATGTCATCAATCTCATCCTCACGAATGCATCTGTGTATACACATGTTGGCCCCTGTATGAAAAATATATCCTCCTATCCAAGAGAATTGGGCGCTGCGTTGAATGATCAACTTCCTTTCTCTTGTTGTCAAATGCCTGTGTAGCTTCCCAACTGCCAGATAATTTTCCACATCTGCGTACCATGGCATCTTGACTACCACGACAAATAGATGTTCATCCAAAAATTGATCGTCTACCACCAGTGGATCATTCACCTTCAGAATTCATGATAGAAAGTTAGCAACCGAGTTTTCCTTCACTGGATGATCCTTGATAGTAATATCGAACTCTTACAAAAGAAATATCCATCGTGTTACTCGACCATTTGTGATAGGTTTATTAGCTAGATACCGAATGGTAAAGTGATTAGTGTACAGAAAGACTGGATAGCCAGTTATATAGTGTCTAAATTTATTTATTGCATAAATAACAACTAAAAATTCTTTTTCTGTCATAATATTATTAAGTTATGCAAAAGTGAGATTTTTGCTAATATAATATATAGCATAAGGTTTCTTGTCACCCTCCTAGCCAAGGAAAACACCTATAGCTACATCTGGTACATTCGTGGATATGTGAAAAGGCAATTCCCAGTTCGGTCCACACAATACTGGTGCTGTTGAGACTAGTTTCGTTAAACCTGTAAAAGTTGTGTCACATTTCTCAGACCAACTAAAATCAACATTTTCAATCAAAGCATATAGAGGCATGGAAATTTGTGAATTTTGTTTAATAAACCTGTGATAATAGCCTACATATCCTAGGAAGTTACGTACGTCTGTTTGAGTGTAGGTGGTAGGTAGTAAAAGAATTACATGAATTTTTGTTGGGTCTACCTGTATTCCCATTGCAGAGATATAGTGCCTCGAGATTATGCCCTTGGTCATCATCATGTGGAACTTGACATTGCTTAAACATAACCTAGTAGCAATGCATCGTTCCAAGACTTTTTCTAATGTTTACAATGCTTGGTCGAAGTCATTGCCATATGGAGTAAAATCATCCATATACACCTCAAGTCTTTCATTTATTAAATCAACATAGATGTTGAGTATAACCCTCTAGAATGTAGTTAGGGCATTACATAAGCCAAATGCTAATACTCTGTACACGAATGTACCCCAGGGACAGGTGAAGGTTGTTTTGTCATAGTCTTTAGCGGCGATTTGAATCTAATTGTAGCTGTTGAAACGATCTAAAATAGAAGAAAATTACTTCCCTACCAAAGTATCAAGGACCTGATCGATGAATGGGAGGGGGAAATGATCTTTCTGTGTCGCCTTCCTCAACTCCCTATAGTCTACACAGATACACCACTTCCAATTTTTCTTAGGGACGACCACCAATGGAGAGACCCATTTACTATCTGAGATAGGATACATAAATTTTACATCCAATAGCTTTTGTAACTCTTCTTTCACAACGTCCTTGAGATGCAGATTCAATCTCCGTTGAGGCTGTCGGATGGGTCAAGCATCCTTCTCAGTATAGATGTGGTGTGTACATAGTTGTGGGTCTATTCCTTTCATATCACGATATTCCCATGCAAAATCCCCTTTATATTTTTGTAGGACCTATATGAGCTTTTGTTGTTGATCGTTATCCAGACCATCATTAATATTTAGAATTTTTCCAGGTTCGATCTCTACTAGTTTTCTGTTATGAACAATAGTCGTCTGAATATGTTGATTGTCGGTATCCTTCAGAGGATCCTCCATGGCTTCATTATCCAAGATTGCTTTCAGCATTTGACACTTTACATTGCTCACATTAGTAGGTTGATTTATAAAGTTATTGATAACATTGTCTTTAGTCTGATCTTTAAATTCTAGTGCCTTTGCTACTATGAGTGGTAAACAAATGCTTTCCTCCAGGTATACTAGTGGTTGTTTACATATTTTTACAATGGCTAGACTTGGCTTGGCAGGAGGATATAACACAAGATTTTTTACAGCATCCCCCTTTGCAATAGTCATGCTTCCTTCTCGGCAGCCAATTAGCTGTCGCAAGCCAAGGTCAGCCCAGAATCAGAGGGTGCCCGTCTAATCTACTCTTTGGGTTTATGACAAGAAAATCTACTGGATATTCCCATGAATCAACAGAAACTGTGATATCCTATAAGATTCCTTCTGGCCTTACCACCGAACGATCAACAAGTTCTTATAGAGTGGTGGTTGGTACAGGGATGTAATATCAAGTGCTTGACAGGTTTCTGTTGTTAAAATATTAATGGCTGCACCCAAATCAACTAGAGTATTGGGAAAAGAGCGGCCATATATTTGAACTGTCATTATGGGGTTTCTAGGATCTTCATAATTTAGTGGAGTTTCCCCTCCCAAGAGTAAATTAGATAAGGTCCCTACAACATGAATGGTGGGTGAGGTTTTTTCTTTCCTCACAGGCTTCTTTACTCATAGCTCTTTAATTGTTTTAGCATAGATGGCTATGTCTTCAATGGTCTGGAGGAGAGGGATTTTAATACAAAGATTTTTCAGTTCCCCTATAAGATTGAAATCTAGATAAACAATAGATTTGGATAGCGTTAACCTTTTGGGGAATGGGGGAGAAGTGACTATAAGTTTTTCAGTGTCTTCATGCTGATTTGTCTCTTCTCCTTGTTTTAGTTTGGTATTAATTACAGGTGGTGGTATATGTACAGGTGGGGTTTCAATTTCGATTGAAGGTTGAGCCCCGTTTTCCTCAAGGGTGATGAAATGACCTAAACTCAATCTGAGTTCATTACATTATTTCTACTTAACCTCATAATATGAGCTTTCAATAATCTGCACCAACTGGACCGATCTCTTATTAGGATTTGGATTCGGTTGAGCTGGCAATTGAGGCCGCAAAAGAGGTTGGGGATTTTGGTGTAATGTATAAGGTGTTCATAGTGCAGGTTGAGGCTAAGTACCTGGCCCCATAGGTGCATTAAATATCCCTAGAGGTTGCTGCTAATTTGTAGACCAATTCAGATTTTGAGAGGTAGAGGCAGGCCACTGGGATTGATAGGGATTTCCCTGCCAAACAAGAGTAAAAGGAGAATTTGGCTAGCCATTACCTAGAAAAGATTACGTTGGCCAGGATGTCATAAGGAATGGCTAGGTTTTCCAACTTGGGTAGGGTGATTGACCCTGCCATGCTGTCCCAAGGTTCTGTTGTTGATTAAACTGTGAAGAATGAAAGAATTGGTATGCGTCTTGTGTCATACCTATAGGTTTAGCCTGCCACTTTCGACACTGATTCATCTGATATACCGGGTCTGTTTCTTCTTTTGCTTCCTTGAATACTGCTTTTAGCCCCGGCAATGATGGACATTGTTCAGTGGCGTGCTCTTTAGTACAGATAGCGCATGTCTACACCATGTCTAGTGGGCATTCCCATTGGCTATGCTTCTTTCAACAACGTGGACAGAAGATGGCTAAGTTTCGTTTTGATAAGGCTTGTTTTTGTTTAGCATGTAAGACGTCCGGCTACGTTGTGAGAGTTCCCAGGATGTCGGTCCTAAATTCTTCCAAGATGTTACTGATTTCCATCTGCGTTACACCTCCACTGTGTTGTTTACTTCCAGTGCTCATGGGATCTCGGCTTCTCGTTACTTTACGTGTGCTTCCTCATGATCACCTGATACACAAGCAAATTATTTCATCATAATATTCCTGAGAAATATCTCCTTTTCCCATTAAGTTTAGATTTTCTACCCATTCCTCTATCATTCCTTTAATTAAGATAGCTATTAGGACCTCTTTTAGTAAGGCAGTGTGTGGAGACCTCTGCAAATTATAATTATATCGCTCTACATATTCTTATAGTATTTCATTATCTTTTGCAGTCATCTTAAAAATCTCATCTTTTAGTTCCCTAGTCTTACAAAAGTCCTGGTATCTTTTGAGGAAGGAGGTTTTCATCTCGTCCCAAGAATTAATAGTTCGCCCACCTAGACCCATAAACCATCTTAAGGTTTCTCCTTTCAGAGTGGAAGGGAACAACTTTAGCTTTTGGGGGTCAGTGGTGTAGTCATACCATCTACAGAGAACATCAAACTCAAACAGGAAAGCATCGGGATCCTCTGTGATCATCCCATGGAAATTTGGGATGCTCTGTAGAGGAATAGCCTTCATGGGGGCATTGACCACTTGGTCGACTATGGGATACTCTAATGTTGAGGTTTGACCTTGAGGTGGCTGATCTGCCATTTGGTCAAAGATGTGCCAATAACCTTAGGGGATTTCAAGGGGTGATTTTTTAGTAAGCAGAGGATTAGAAACCCAACCTGGCTTTACAACACTACTTAGATCTGGGATCACAGGAGATCCCTGTTCAGACAACTGTGGCTCTGGCTTAGTAGTCCCACTGGTTTCTCCTTTTCCTTCTCTTCAGTTACAAGATTTTCCCTCTTGTAGAGGATTAGAATGTAAACTTATTGTATCTTGAAGACTCTATTATGATCCTCCAACTTAGCTTTGAATCTCAGCATATGTTGCAGATGCTGAGCCTATTGCTTGAGGGGTTACAATAGAACTTTTTCCAGGTATTACCTGGAATCCTACTAACGCTTGAGGCTCTACTTTTCTTACGATTTTGTCTATAAAGGCCGTTCTCCCAAGGTTCACTGATCCTTTGGGTTTTACGGACTTAGGTGGGGGGTTCTACTCTTTTTCTATCTTTCTATTTCTAGTCATTCATAAAAACCAATTCCTATTTAACCTCTAAGCCTTTGCTAAAAAGCGGGCTGGTAAGCAAGCTCTTTACTTGCTAGGTACATAGGTTGTTACCTTCCATTTTTAAAACCCAATTATTTCATAGAAAGATAAAAAGGAAATCACTTGAAACACTCTCCCTCGCAACGGTGCCAAAATTTTAGTGCACTAAGATGTCTTTTTACAGGCAATCTTAATTCCTACATTAATTTTCAACCCAAGGTAAGCCTTTTAATCTCAAGAGTGTTAGCACAATCTATGCAGTGAATTCAAAGGTTAGCTAAAGGTACATCGTTTCAATCACTAATGACTATCTCTTTAACTTAAGTTACACAACTCTTAAAGAAATAAATAAGGGAGAAATGACTCTGAAAGAACTCTTAACACACTCTGCAATTTCATCTACTTATTTCAAAATTAAATGAATCTGAATCTAAATGCAAAGAATCGTTCTTGGCGATCTTCAAATAGAATTAAAACTAACTCAATCAATTAGATAATTGTAACAACTAAACAATAATGTTAATCTATCGCAAATCAGAATGGAATAGAAAATCCTAATTGAATGGAAATCTCAATTGAACGACGATTAAGCAAATACAATAAATAACTTCTAAACAACAACTTTTTTCTGTCAGCATATTATGGAAATTAATTGACACTTTCTCTAAGATCTATGATATCATACTCAAAAGGAATAACAATCTACTCTGAAACTAATATAACCAATCAAATCAAAGCATTATTCAGATACATCACACGACTAAGTATGAATCGAAATGAACAACAATATGAATTGGAATCATCAATCCTCACAGTAAGCGAAATAATATTAACTGAACATTAACAATCAATAAAGATTCAAATGGAAATATTATAACAAAAGAAAGCAGTAGAACTTCTCTTGACCAGGCCTAGAGTCAACAAAAGTCTCCGCTAAGGAATACTCAGAATATAAGTGAATATAAAACACAGTCTTTCATTAATATGAGTAGCCAGATTACAACATCACTGAGATAACAATAGGATATGTCTCAAAAAGAATAATTATTCATTACATAAGTCTGAACTAAACTTAGTTTTCCTTTTGGCCTTATCTATAATAGTAAAAGAGAAAACTAGATAAAAGTGAATCCTCGGGATCAAGGGATCCTGAGGATTTTGCAATACATAATCTAATTTTGTCATGAAATAGTATTGGTATGCCTAGTCTCTCGCTGCCTTTCCTACTTCAGTCGTTGTCTTTCCCTTTTACGGCCTAGTGCTGCTCTATCAAATGAATGACTATTGACAAATCCGCATCTTCTGCACACAAGGATAGTAAAAGGTCATTTTCTAGTGCTAGTTTTATCTAATTTGTTACCAAGTTCTTTCATCCAACATTAATTGTAATTTCCTTTATTTCAATTCATAAAAAGAGATAATCGTGTAAGGATAAATATGAAATAAAGTAATTACTGAGGGGAAAATATACCTTTTTCTTGACCCAACAACCATCACCCAACCAGGTTATTAAACCCTCTACCTATACCTATGTGGAAATGGGAGGTGATCTCTTTGGATTGTATTAATAGATTTCTCTAAACCCAGAAGCAAAATGATTCCATTATGGTAGCAATAGGCAAAGGCCACCCATTTCATCCCTATGTAATCCACATATAGAGATGCATAGGTGGCTGAAATATTCATGAAGGAAGTTTTTAGACTTCATGGTGTGCCAAAGATGATTATATCAGATAGAGATCCAAAATTCACCTCAAACATTTGGATTTCATTGTTTACTAGGATGGCTATGTAACTAAACATTACCAATGCATAACATCCATATAATGATGGGGAAATATAAAAAGGTTAATTATATTCTCAAGGACATGTTATGCTTGTATGTGATTAACCAACCTATAAAATGGGAACACTATCTACATTTAGTAGAGTTCACCTATAACAATAGTTATCGGGCATCACTCAATATGAGCCCATTTTATGAAATGTATGGGAGGAAGTTTAATGTTCCTTTGAGTTAGAGTCATCCTAAAGATAGGTTGATGTTACTGACATATTCTTTATAGGATATGGAACAAATGGTGAGAAAAATCAGACAAATCTAAAAGTGGCACAAGATAGACAAAAAATCTATGTTGAATTGAAAAGAACTCATAAAGAGTTCCAAGTCGGTGAACATGTTTATTTGAAAGTATGACAAGACTTTTTTACTTGAATTTGGGAAGTTTTTCTAAATTGACTCCCAGGCTTTGTGGGCCATTTAAGGTATTGGAAAGGGTAGGACCAGTGGCCTACCAGCTGGAACTACCAACACATATTAGAATTCATAATGTGTTTCATGTGTCTCTTTTGAAGAAATATATACCTGACCCCACTCATATAATTTATAGGCTTGTTATATAGGTTGAACTGAAAGGAGAATTTGAGGTTGAGCCTCTACATAATTCTCGATCGGAGGGAAACTACTCTTTGAAATAGAACCATTGTACAAGTTAAAGTGCAATGGAAGTACTTTAGGCCTAAGGAGGCCACCTACGAAATGGAAGATGAAATAACAAATGATTTTCCTATGTTATTTTCAAAGAAGAATGGAATCTGAAACAATGAGGATGGTCTCCCCATTTAAGGGGAAGGAAGATGTAATACCCCTAGACAATTACTTTATGACTTTGCATTACTTATTGGATGAAAAGAGAAATACTAATGATATTATATGTTGATGTAAATATTTATTTTAATTAATAATGAAGAAATTATTTTGATGTGTTAACATCCCTCAAAATGTGTTAAAGGTTTTCATGTGATATTTAACTCTTAAATGTTAGGAAAACAGTTAGAAAATAGTTATGCCCAAAGGGGGGCATGACCAAAAGAAGGAAAAATCCTCTTTTTTTCCAGAATTCAAGAGAATTTTGGAAAGAGACAAAGTACAAAATTTGTTTTGTGATTCGAGATAAATGTCATGTGTAGTCTATATAGGAACATTGTGGGAGAGAAAGACAATTTTCTTCTAATAACTGAACCAGTGGGAGAGAAATACTGGTTTAAACCCCTAAATTTTGCAGGACGGTGCTAAAAGGGTTCATGAGGTGAATTATTTGGAAAATATTTTTCAGTTGTTTTCGTGATAGAGAGGAGTGGAGCTTGGGGGAACTAGCTATAAAATCCAGTTCATAGGTTGGGAGGAACACAGGAGACTTTGGCACATTTTCTAGGAATTCTAGATAAGTAGACCATTTTTTTAATTATTTTATATTTGTTTAATGTTTGAGAAAGAAAAATATTATTAGAAAGTTTAAATATTAGATGCACAATTAGTTATATAGTAACTAGTTGATAATGTTTATTGATGTCGTATGTACAAAAAAAACATCTCTATGTATGTAACCACTATGATATAAAATGTTTTTCTTCTTCTAACCTGTTAGAGATAACAGGGATAGTTACAGGTGCATAATAGTTCTCATCTTGTTGAGGTAGCCAGTAAGTGGGTAAAATAGGTACTTACCCTAATAATTTTGTTAAGAATGATAATATTGTGGAGGACAGAAAGGTAGTCTTCAATTAGAGATATTAACCAAGAAATGAGGACAAGGGTTTATAAACTTAACCCTAGTTGTCTATTTCTTCCCATAATGGAACAAGCATTGAAGTAAATATAGTAAAAAAAGGGGTTTTCTTATGAGTAAAAGATAAATATATACATAGATATTAGTGTATGTGGGGTGTTATCACTAGGCTAGAATAGGTTGGGCTGTGTCAACCTCCAACCAAGTGACTATTTGAAACAACTTTTGACTGGAAGTTAGCCCTTCCAATCTGAGAGGACTCTCTGAAAATATTTATGAAATTGACTATATAAAACTCAAAAACTTGATATGGCTATGCATTTTTATGTGATTTTTCGAGTGAAAGAGAGTGATGAAATCCACCATTGGGCATGCAGTTAGTTAAGATAAAATTCAATTGTGAACAACATTGTTTAAAGGAAGATGGGGAATTTTTGGCTTTGAAATGGAGTGAATTAAACTTTTAGAGTAAAACACAACACATGAAGGAAGTTGGAGCAAGTCTGACATGAATTCCAAGTAATCAATATGCTATGAACACTGATAACAACATAAAAACATGATAAGAAAACATAAATCCAAAACTGAATCTTAGGTAGAAAAACAAAGTATGTTGCAAATGTATATTAACTAGATACAAATTTACATAAAGTTGCCTTCTCACATCATCGATCCTCCTCTTCAAAGTGAAAAAGTTTTACATATATAGAGTGAGGTCTCCATTTAATAATCTACCACCTAGGCTAGACTTGATGCATAGATAAGAGACCTAATTCTATTTGACTTACAAAACATTGAGCCTTTGTAGGGATATTTCTATTTTAATACAGTTTGAATTGAAATATGATTCTATCTATTTATGAGCCCATAAATATTTTTTTGCTGAACCTTATTGAATCGAACCAAATGTTGAGTGTGCTATATTACTGATGTGCCCTTGCCACATGGATGTGGTGACCTGGTTGACTTTGCTGACCTGGGCCTCCACCAAGTCAAATTTAAAATTTTTTGTAACAAATCTGGCTAGGAAAACTTCTGTAAAATAGGCCTCAAAGATAAGTTCATATCTTCCAAACCCTGATGTCTGTGTAAAAACAGAGAGAGGATTTTGTATATAAGCTCGTCCTGAAAAAAACTTCCTTCATATTTCCAAAATTCCTTTTTCATTTGGTCATAAAGTGAGCTCGAAGTTGACTATTAAAACAGTCATTTCCAGAATTTCCATAGCAAATCTTAGTAGCAAATTTCAAAAAACACCTTTCGACTAGGTATTTGACCTTTCTGATAGTGTTGAATTCTTCATTGATGTTTATTAGCTAAACACATGCCATTTACACTCGCTTAGCTGAGGTTTAAACTTTATTTGTCCTCCATGAAAAGCTACAGTAGTTTCGTAGAAAAATTTCAGCTTAACTATGGGGAGTTGCTACGAAATTTGCATTTCTGAGTTTTTTGGTTTTTATGGTTTTTTTGTGCCTCCTTATTACTTCTAATACCTTATTCAACTATACATAAGGCTTAATTTACTTGTTAAACATAGTAAATACAAAATTTTAGGAATTCACCATGCTTAAGGGTTGGCTCATGTTACTTCAACTATGAGCTTGAGGTTCTTTTTGGAAAGCTTTCTTTTAATGAGCTCCACTTGTGCTTCCAAGTATTTGACTTTATTTTGCAACTTCCTTCTATCAGCTTGCAGCCACCTATTCCTTCTATACATGTGCTTCAATATCTTTTCCAGTGGTAGAATTCTCTTTGTCTTTTTCCTGGCCTTTTCCGCAATTTCCTCATCAAAATCTAGTTTCTGCAACACCTGCTTCTTCATTTCTTCAACTTCCAATTTGGCCTCTATCAACTCTTCTCCAGCCTCCCTTAATTTTTCTTGTAACACTTTTTCTTCTCTTTTCTCTTGCATAGTTTCTTTTCCATGTCTTTTCTTTGTTGGATCTATTTTTTCTAAACGTACTTCTAGCATTTTTTCAACTTCTAGCATTTCTCTTGCTGATCTTGTCATAGGTTTCCTTGGCTTAAAGATGAAGCCATGTTCTTCTTATGAGAAGTATGACTTCTTAAACCTCTTTCTCTTCTCATGAATTTTTGTTTTTGTCATGGCTGCAACACGTAGGGCTTCACCTTGTCACCTTCTTGCCACCTGCAAATAAACCTAGAGACAACTAGACATCAGTGGACCCTAACCTAAAGACAATAAGACCTGCGTGAGAGCTAGACCCATGTGAGAGACAAAAAACCAAATCCTATGACAGTGTGAAGCTTATGGCAACAAAGCTAAATAAAAATAAACAAGTTAGCAACAAGAAGCTACATGGTGTCAATATGTAGGGAAAATGGATAAAAGATTGATAAAGTGCATCCGTGACCCACCATAAGACTGACCAATCATGCTTTTGAAACAAAAAGAACCTTTAATCCACTATTTAACATAGTTGTATAATTCAACGCAATTCCGTAGTGGGATAGGTGTTCAAAAATGTGGATTCGCTACAAAATTATCAGGAACTTTCGTAGCCAACCTTCAATTTCCCTAACTGGATTTGCTACGAAATTTTGCAAAAGTTCTTAAATGCCAATTATGAATGAATAAGTCTGAGCCACATGAAATTTTGAAATTGAACCTTTATGACTAACCATTTTTGAACTTATATGGACGCAACATCGTGACATGATGACCAAAAACACTATGATCATGAACTTTATTTTGAGAAAATTTGAAAACCCTAGCTAGTTTGGCCAATAGACTTCTCAAACTATTCCTAAGCGTTATCATGGATAACAGTGGCTCCAATGGGGATGTTGCGCCCCTATGGTACAACAATGAGTAAGAAGATCTAGTTCTTGACCATTGGGTTGATCCCAATTTCAAGACTACATTCAAACCCACTCACCAAACTAAAAAGAAAATTGCAAACCAACTAGAAACCAATTACTACTACTGCAATATGATATCAAACTGTTGTAGAAACTAAAACTGACAACTGCAAAATGTAGCCTAAAGCTAAAGGAAATTTTTTCCCAACAAGCTTATTTATGTACCAATAACCCTACTCTAACATCTAAAAATCCACCTGCTTAATTCAAGCAATATGAAACCTCCAGTATAACCAATCAAAGAGTTGATCCAACACCTGGGCTCCTTGACTGTTCTTAAGTGGACCATCTATTGGCAACTTAGAATAAAAACTGAATCCATAACCTGAACTTATAAATGAAAGAAACTCCACCTTCACTAATGACTAGAATAGACTTACCAGATGATCTTGATAATCACCTCTTCTTGATGAGTAAAACCATGAGGGTTGAATTCATTCATAACTAATGGCTTCTTTTGTCCTATATCTTCAATTCGAAGAACATCATCAAATACAAAGGCAACAATAGATTTGTCTTCCCTTCCATGTAAATAAAAAAAAACATCCATACATTTTTGAACATGTTCAAAAATGACATCCATATTGTGTGCATCAAAACTAATATTTTTCTTATCAAACAATTCTAATTTGACCTTTGGTAATTTTTCTTGAGGACTGTCATCTTGATTTTGAACACTAACAACTCCTATACAAACAACTTTATGCATATCATCCATGTCATTTTGATGATCCCCAAATAGAATAGGTAAAACATGTATATCTAGCTCTTCATGTAGCTTAGGTTTACCTAAAAGTGAAATTTCATGCACTTTAACCGAGACAACATCATTATGATCTTCAACGAAAAAAAATCTCTTGTCTAGGTAGACAAATTTCATCACATGTTGCCTCATTGTTCATAATTTTCATGCATGTATTTTCAACAACCTATTCTTGAGGAGTTTCTTCTTGACATAAAATATCAAAAAAGGAATGTTTTGAAAAAAAAAATTGAATGATTTGGCTCATACCTTTGACCGCATATAGATTGACAAGGCTACAAATTCTCATAAATTTCATGTAATATGACTTGACTGTCAAATTTTTGATCTATTTCATCTTAGACTAAAGAAGAGATATCTTCTTGTTGGAAAAATTCTTGATCATCATGACAACCAACATGAGAATAAAATTCATAAAGTGCCTTTAACATCTCCTCATCATCCATACATTCTACATCATCATCAATACTTTCAAGATATTGAATGAAACCCTTACAAAAATTACAACAATCTTGAAACAATGGTAAGGAAGGATGAGACTTCCCATAATGTCCAAAGAATATTCTATGGAAATATTTAAGAGAACACAATCATCCTGATTGCAACCCTTCATACCATACTCTAGCTTTGTCTTCTAGGGTAGCCATAAACATCTTCATGAGACAATCCTCAGGAAACTCAACCCTTAGTCTACATACATGCATATGAAATCTAACCAAATGCAAAATAGAATCATCTTTCTTTTCATCTTCAAACATGGGAAGATGGGTTAACCAATCAACATGAGGAATAGGATTTGGAAAACCATAGATATGAGATCGATCCATAGGAGTATACCTAGCATTTATTCTTGTAGTAGAACTCATTTTGGAACTTCTTCAAGCTACTGATCTTCAAGCAGTGTAGTCACCATGAATCATTGATCTTCTGGATATTTTGAGATTGGAGTCACCAGGGTAATATCACATCATTCAGAAAACTCTAGTTTCCTGTTACCCTCACGAATCAGAATGAAGAGACTCAAAGAAAAATCCGGGAAATGGAGCTTTTCGGCTCCCGATAGATGCACCAAAATGTTATCACTAGGATAGAACAGGTTGGGCTGTGTCAACCTCCAACCAAGTGTAACTATTTCAAACCAACTTTTGACTGGAAGTTAGCCCTTCCAATCTGAGAGGGCTCTCTCAAAATATTTATGAAATTGATTGTATAAAACTCAAAATTTTCAAATGGATAACTCTAGATTTTTATGTGATTTTGCAGGTGAAAGAGAGTGATGATAACCACCATTGGGCATGGAGTCAGTTAAGATAAAATTCAATTACAAACAACATTGTTTAAATAAAGCTCGGGAAATTTTGGCTTTGAAATGGAGTGAATTAAACTTTTACAGTAAAACATAGCACATGAACGAAGTTGGAGCAAGTCCGACATGAATTCTAGGTAATCGATATGCTATGAAATTTGATAAAAACATAAAAAAATGATAAGAAAACATAAAGACAAAACTGAATCTTAGGTAGAAAAACAGAGTATGTTGCAAATGTATATTAACTGGATAAAAAATTACATAAAGTGGCCTTCTCGCATCATCGGTCCTCCTCTTCAAAGTAAAAAAGTTCTACATATATAGAATGAGGTCTCCATTTAATAATTTTCAACCTGGGCTAGACTCGATGCATGGCTAAGAGACCTAATTCTATTTGAATTACAAAACATTGAGCCTTTGTAGGGATATTTATGTTTTAATACAATTTGAATTCAAATAGGATTCTATCTATTTATGATCCCATAAATATTCTATTTATGAACCTTATTGAATCCAACCAAATGTTGAGTGTGATGGATTTTTGATGTGCTCTTGCCACGTGGATGTGATGACCTAGTTGACTTTGCTGACCTGGACCTCCACCAAGTCGAATTTAAAAATTTCTAAAAAAAATATGGCTAGGAAAAATTCTATAAAATAGGCCTCAACGATAAGTGCATATCTTCCAAACCCTGATGTCTGTGTAAAAAATAAGAGAGGCTTTTGTATATGTGCTTGTGGTGAACAAAAACCACCTTTATATTTCAAAAATTCCTTTCCATTTGGTCAGAAAGTTAGCTCGAAGTTGACTATTAAAACAATCATTTCCAGAATTTATGTACCAAATTTTGGTAGAAAATTAAAACAAAAAAAAGCTTTCTGCTATCTATTTGACCTTTCTAACAGTGTTGAAGTCTTCATTAATGTTTATTAGCTAAAAACATGCCATTTACACTCCCTTAGATGAGGTTTAAACCTTCTTTTTACTCCATGAAAAGCTACAACAGTTTCCTAGCAAATTTTCAGCTTAACTATGGGGAGTTGCTACGAAATTTGCATTTATGAGTTTTTTGGTTTATTAGGGTTTCTTGTGCCTCCTTATTACTTCTAATACCTTATTCAACTATACATAAGGCTAAATTTACTGGTTAAACATAATAAATACAAAATTTTAGGAATTCACCATGCTTAAGGGTTCGCTCATTTTACTTCAACTATGAGCTTGAGGTTCTTTTTGGAAAGATTTCTTTTAATGAGCTCTACCTGTGCTTGCAAGTCTTTGTATTGAGTTTTCAACTTCCTTTTGTCATCTTTCAACCATGTGTTCCTTCTATACATGTGCTTCAACATATTTTTCAATGGTAGAATTCTCTGTCTTTTTCCTGGCCTTTTCTACAATTTCCTCATCGAAATATAGCTTCTCCAAGCCCTAATTCTTCATTTCTTAAACTTCCAATTTATCTTCCATCATCTCTTCTCTAGCCTCCCTTAATTGTTCTTGTAATACTTTTTCTTGGCTTTCCTCTTGCATAGTTTCTTTTCCATGTCTTTTCTTTGTTGGCTCTATTTTTTCTAATGGTACTTCTTGTTGGAAATAATACTGAGAGGGTGGGGCGGGGAGGATGAATCAATATTAGTAAAATCAATAATATTTTTCTTTTCATACTAAAATTTATAAATGCTACTTCATTGAAGGTAACTTGCTTGGACACACAACTGTATTTAAGGCGACCAATGTATATCCAGCAAACTTGCGATTCGGTTAATTCATCATATCTCGATCTTTAATTAGTGCATTAGTACTTCATTAACCATATAAATAGTAACCATGTGCAGTAATATCAGAAAAAGCCATCACACATAAGAAACACACATGAACACCAAGATTTAAGGTGGAAACCCAATGCGGGACAAAAGCCACCTGCTGTTGTCTTCTTTAATATAAGAAAAACATGTTTACAATCTTGTACTGTTGTAGACTCATTCCAGTACGCAGACACCCACCTGGAGAAGGATATAACCTTCTCTCGTTCTCCAGCTTCTACTGGAAGGGATCTACAACCCCCTAGCTCTTGTACTAGCCGATCTGTTTACTAGTACATAGGTGCCAACCTACTGAAGGCTCCAATATTCACTCGTTTTCCAGCTTGTTACTGGAAGGGAGCTCCAGCCCCCTGGCCCTTGTGCTGGCTGATATGTTTACCAGTACATAGGCACCGACCTACAGAAGGCTACGACCTTCGCTCTTCATCCAGGGACCATGTTTCATAAATTTTTAGATTGGATGCTCATGGTACACGACAATACATATGAAGGTCTCCATTAACAACATTAAATCTCAAAATCAATTACCATTGCAATACAACTATCAAATACATCTGCATTAACCAATCACTGAAACTCAATCATCAATCTCTGAATCACCCACAACTGAATGATTGAAAGCCCAACGTCACTGAAGCAAATCACAATCAATCAGTCTGAATATTGTCATCAAAACATAGTCACCAGAACACAGAGCAGAACCCAGAACTTTGCAACAACAGCCAGATCCAACATAAACTTCAAATATCATATTTCATAATGTATACGCTACTTAGATGTATCGAACCAGTGTGTATATGCACTTTTACCAAAGTGAACCACCGTACAGATATGTAAATACCAACTTAAAAACTTTATAGCTATTTTAGAATTTAGTCATACCCAGATCATAACATTTGCTGAATAAAACATGCATCAATATTCAACTTTAGACTATCCATGATCAAACGATATAGAGATAATACGTTTTAGGTCTTATGATCCCGATCCATCATCCATCATCAACCACATAGGTGCATCCTTAGTTCAGATTAAGCAGAGCATCAGAAACCCATAACCTGCATACCAGATCTCACACTTCATCAGATATTCAATACTTGCAATACATCACCTAATGATCTTCTCCTCCTTATACTCTTAGACCTTTCTCAATACCTTGGACCAAAACCAGTTAGGACCAATACGTTGGACCAAATACCTAGGGTCAATGCCTTGGACCAAATAGCTTGGACCAATACCTTGGATCAAAATACTTTGGACCAAATACCTCGGACCAAAAACTTAGTTTTCCAACACGTACGCGCTTTTCCTCCTGTGAAAGTGTGTGTATCTGTATACACTCCTTTTGCTCTATTAACCTGCGTGTATATTCTCCTTCGACAAAGTGAACTAGCATATACCTTTCTTTCTTCAATATTTGGAGTCTGATCTGTAATCCTTTGTTGTTAACTTGCTGCACTGTAAACTGTCATTTGAGTGAGTTTCCATCAAGGACAACACCTGTATCATAATGCCAACAATTCTGGCATATTTTCAGCTTGTTGCATTGCTCTTGGTGATCTTCTCATACATTTCCTTGGACCAAAGATGAAACCATGTTCTTCTTGTGAGAAGTCTAGCTTCTTAACCCTCTTTCTCTTCTCATGAATTTATGTTTGTGTCATGGCTGCAACACGTAGGGCTCCTTCTTGTCACCTACTTGCCACCTGCAAATCAACCTAGAGATAGCTAGACAACATTGGACTCTAACCTAGAGACAACAAGAGCTACGTGAGAGATAGACTTGTGTGAGAGACAACAAACCAACTCCTATGACAACATGAAGCTTATGGAAGCAAATCTAAATACAAATAAATGAGTTAGCAACAAGAAGTTACACGGTGTCAATATGTAGGGAAAATGGATAAAAGACTGATGAAGTGCATCTATAACCCACCATAAGACTAACCAATCATGCTTTTCAAAAAACAAGTGCATATTTTTCATTTGAAATAAGTGTAATATTGTGCTTCTAAATTATGATATAATGACTTAAAATCTGAATTCATTTCTATCTAGGCTATGGTCATGTACATAATTTGGAATTATATATAACAATAAAATAATCAAAACAACCATGTTGAGGTTTAGAAATTGTTAACTATAGAGGGTTCAATGTTGGTACAAGTTACAATTTTGTAATAAACCCAAGGTATACATAGAAAATAAGCATAATTTTTTTATATGACTCGGGCATGCAAGACTGGACACACACAAAGGAATGTAAATACGACCTTAGTGATGGGATGAAAAATTACAAAGAATCAACCTTCCCTACTTATATAGATTTACTATTTTCAAAGTATTACTCGTAAAAGAAACCAAGTGCATTAGTTAGGAAGGTATAGGCCTTTTCGAATACATAAGAACCCAAATCCTTGGAACCCTAGAAGGGTCTCGGTCCTTAAGTCTAAGAACCTTGTGCAATTTGATAACAAAAGAAAACTTTTGTAAGAACTTGGAAAATAGGCATAGCTGAGATACAAATCTTACCATAACAAACATGCAAAATATGTGTGGAATTGAGTTATGAAATATGACAAGGTCTCTACACAAGTTATTATGAGCACTATAATAAGACATAGATAGAGACAATTACTAGAATTGGGTTGTCATTTATTGCATTAGATGGAAAATGATGTCAAAGATGGAAAAGGATGACATAAGTGTTTAGGATCAGGCATAAGAAGAGTGAAGATCAACAAAGGTGAAATGATGCACAAACTTTGAAGACAATTCTTATATAATTGAACACCTTAAGATATGTTGCAATTCACTTAGAATGAAATTATTTTACCCTAAAAATCGCCAAAAAAATATATATAAACTCTATAAAAATATTATAAATTTGAATATGTTTACAAAAATATCTCCAAATATTTTATAGATTTCATATTATGGACTAGAGGGATTCGCCAAGGTTTCTAAACTTTAAGATAAATTTCCATCCTTAAAATTTTCCCTAGCCGCAAATGCCATGAACATGGGCATCTACTTAGAGACTACCCCACAATCAATATGGAAGGTAACCAGGAAACTACTATGGATAGAGATCACGAGGGTTTCACCAAGGTCAGGAGAAGAGGAAAAGGGGGGAAACGTCCACACAAGAAGATAAATGAGGACAGACATACAAGACACAATAGCTTCAAGATCCTGGATGAAGAAGAGGGTAACAAGGAAACAATCCAGGACATGGAGAATGTAACAAAGAAGCAGGATAAGGTAGCTGACATGGAGGTTATCACAGTAAACTACCAACAAAAGGATGATCTACCAAGCTTGATGGAGATCAGTAGGGACCATGAGATGACTCCAAGTGAAGCAGGAACAAAGGACCATGAGCTATAGGAGATTCTAGATAGGGAAAATATAGATCTAGAGAAATTTCTGGAACAAGGAAAGAACATAGGAGTGGACTCCCTGCTAAAAGAGGAATATGATAGAGTACAACAGCTCTTTCTATGGAGGTCACAAGCGAAGGGATTTGGAGTCAAAAGAAGTCATGAAAGCCAGGAGCCAAGTGAGGTCAACATGATGGAGAATTCACAGGCACAATCTCCAAAGAACTCAGGTAGGAAAAGAGGAAGAAAAAGACAGAATGAGTTGTTGAACGAATGTGGATTTAAACTATTGACCAACTCAAGTAAGATGAAAGATCTTACCAGTTATTCCTTTACTAACCTTTCTTAATGAAGCTCACAACCTAGAACATTAGAGGAATAGGGAATAGAAGGAAACAAAGAAATCTAAGTAACAAAATGAAAGAGGATAAACCAGACATGGTTTTTATTCAGGAGACAAAATGTTCAATGGATAAGATAAGAGATATTCATAATAAGTGGTTAATCAAGTATGAGTATTTAGAGGTTAAGTCAAATAACTCGGTGGGGGGGATTCTCACGTTGTGGGATCCACAGAAATTTGGAATCTTCGATGCTGAAGCATCAAGGAACTATCTTTCCTTGATATGTCAACCTGTAGGGGATAATGATATATACATGATTACAAATGTTTGTGGACCTCAAAAACAAGCAGACAAACTCAAGCTTCTCACCTCCCTAGAGGATCTAAGAGCAAGACATCCCATTTTGCCCTAGATCGTTGCAGGAGATTTCAATATGATAATATCTCTTTTAGAGAAAAAAGGAGGACCAGATGACTAGGCAGAGATTCCATGGCCTTCCAAAACTTCATTATGAACATGGGACTAGTGGACACTAAAACAATTAATGGAAGCTTCACTTGGAACAACAAAAGGGGAGGGGCTTCTCAATTTGCTTCCAAACTTGATAGATTTATTATTTCAGAGGACCTCCTTCTCACAGGAACTGCCATGACAGTCTACATTCTGCCCTTCAGAGGATCAGATCACTGGCCTATACAGCTGGAAGCCACCTTTATGGGCACACCGAGAAACAGACCTTTTAGGTTGAAAATGCCTGGCTCTCACACCTTTAATTCTCTAGTAACATTGATAAATGGTGGAGAGAGGAGTTGAACATCCAGGGTGCAAAAATGTTCATGCTCTAGCAGAAAATTAAACATATCAAATCCCGTCTTAAAGCTTGGAACAAAAAGGAATTTGGAGATATCTTCAAAGCCAAAAGAGAAACTGAGTAGAAGCTCCAAGACATCAATCAGATCAATATCACAGATGGCTTCACCGAAGAGCGGCAGAAACTAACTGACTCTTTGCAAGAAGAATGGGAGGATCGATGCTTACAAGAGGAAAATTTCTGGAGGCAGAAATCAAGGGTACAATGGATTAGAGAGGGAGAAAGAAATACAAAATTCTTGCATAAATCAACTATGGTTCACAGGGCACACAATAGAATCCCAAAGATCAAATATTCTCAAGGTATTGAGCTTGAATGTCACAATGATATGGAATTGGTCCTTTTACAACACTTCTGCAATATTACAAAGGAGCCACTGGAGGAAAGATCCAGGTTCATTGACCATTTCACTCAGTATATTCCTCAGCTGGTTACCAGAGAGGAAAACCAGAATCTCAACAGGCCGATATCGGAAGAGGAGGCCAGTGAAGTGATTAATGAAATGCAGAATGGAAAAGCTCCAGGCCCGGATGGATTCAATATAGATTTCTTCAAAGCCTATTGGGGAACTGTCAAATATGATATCCTCGAGGTTGTGGAAGACTCAAGAAGATCCAAAAAGGTACTGAAGGCTTTGAATGTATCCTTCATAGCTCTTATCCCAAAGTAGGAAAATGCCATGACTCCAGATGGTTTTCGGCCCATATCCTTATGTAGTGTGGTGCATAAAATTATTTCCAAAGTAATATCCAATAGACTCAAGCCCCTTATACCCTCTATCATCTCAGACGAGCAAACAGGCTATGTGGAGGGAAGACAAATACTCAACAATATCATCCAAGCTCATGAGGTGGTACACTCTCTCAAAAGAAACAAACAAGCTGGTATGATCATTTAGTTGGACCTAGCGAAAGCCTATGACAAACTAAGCTAGTCTTACATAAGAGCAATTCTAAAAGCATATGGCTTTGACAAAAATTGGATAAGATGGGTTATGGCATTAGTTACCACGACCAACTTTTCCATACTGCTTAATGGAGCTTCATCAAGGACCTTCACACCCTCTAGAGGGCTCATACAAGGAGATCCACTCTCACCGTTCCTCTTCATCCTCATGATGGAATGTCTAGGTAGAGCGATCAAAATGGCAAATGCTGAAGGATGAATACAAGGTATCAAAATCACCACGGATGGAGAGGCAAACACTCATCAACAATTTGTGGATGATACAATGTTACAGGGCATACCCACAGTCAGGGAAGCCAGAGTAATCAAAAACATTGTAAATGACTTTGCTATGGCAGAAGGCACATAGGTAAGCCTCAACAAGTCCAAAGTTTTTTTCTTTAACACTAATATTGCTATTCAGAGAAACATTACTAGAATTCTTGGATTTCAAAGGGAACAACTACCTTCCAAATATCTTTGTTAGAAAATTATATATTACGGAGCAATGGAACACATAAAATATTGCAGAAATATAAACACAGAAAATGCACAAAACAAGAGAGACACAGATATATGTGGTTCACCCAGTTTGGGCTACATCCACCCCAAACAGCCAGTCCTTCCTTTCTATTATCCAGCAAAATGAATAGACACAACCTACAGCAAATCCGCTGTAATATCCTCTGTTTTCTCTCACAGTCTCACCTCTATGTTTCTCACTCACATAATACACATCTATATCTCAGCCTCAAATACAATGCCCTCATACAAAGAGAGGGTGTTGCCTTGTAGGGAAAAAAACCCTAAACTAAACATAAGTTCTACCGTCAGATCATCTGCCTAATGAACGACCCAGATTGACTAGAAATTACTATACTTTTACAAGGCAATTTTACATTTGTTTTTAGCTTCGGGGGCGCTGCCCCCGAGCCCCTGCCGGGGGACCACTGGCCCCCGGACCCCCCAGCCGGGGGGGATCGGCCCCCCCGGACCCCCGTGAGGGGGACAAGTCCTCCTCGCACCCCCCCACGTGGAGGGGTGTACAAACTTCCTGGGGTATACATCCGGCTGAAACAAAGACCTCTGAACAATCATGCTCCACACACAACAATCTCCCACTTGGAGAATGATTGTAGAAACTCCACCGCTGCTTCATTTGCTGGACAATGGCTCCTCTTTGGACCTGGCTGTTTCTCATCTTCATCATCATCCTTGAAGACCAATTGAAACTGAGCATATTCTCAGTTTCTCCCTGGTTACAACTTTTGTTAGCATATCTGCAGGATTCTGGCTAGTGTGTAACTTTTCCAGCTTCAACTCTCCATCTTCCAAAACTGATCGTATGAAATGGTACTTGAGCTGTATGTGTTTAGTCCTGGAATGAAATACTGAGTTCTTTGCAAGATGAATGGCACTTTGGCTATCACTATATAATGTGCCCTTATCATGTTCCTTACCCAATTCACCCATAAACCTTTGTAACCAAATCATTTCTTTACTAGCCTCTGTAGCAGCAACATACTCTGCTTCTGTTGTTGAAAGTGCAACAACACTTTGGATTTTTGAAACCCAACTAACAGCTGTTCCTCCAACAGTAAATACATATCCTGTACTGCTCCTCCTGTTATCTCTGTCACCTACCATATCTGCATCAACGTATCCCTGTAGAGAAATGTTTGCACCACCAAAGAATAATGCTTGATTTGTGGTACCCTTCAAATATATAAGAATCCATTTCACTGCCATCCAATGTTCCTTTCCTAGATTGTTCATGTACCTGCTTACAACTCCCACTGCATGTGCAATATCAGGCCTTGTGCAGACCATTGCATACATTAAGCTTCCAACTACTGATGCATATGGAACTTTAGACATATAATCCATGTATTCTTGGGTCTTTGGGCACATTTCCTTCCTAAGTTTGAAATGGCTAGCAAAAGGTGTACTAACTGGTTTTGCATTGTGCATGTTAAATCTTTTCAACACCTTTTGTATGTACTCATTCTGAGACAATGTTAATTTACGATTTTTCCTCTCTCTAGTTATTCTCATACCAAGGATTTGTTTTGCAGCTCCCAAATCCTTCATTGCAAATGAATTTGTCAGTTTTCTTTTGAGAACATTTATTTCTTGCATGTTAGATCCTGCAACAAGCATGTCATCTACATACAATAACAATATAATATAGCTGCCATCATTTTGCTTTTTCAAATAAACACAATGATCAGAGTGACATCTAGTATAACCTTGTTCAGACATAAACTTGTCAAATTTTAGATACCACTGCCTTGGAGCCTGTTTTAAGCCATATAAGCTCTTCTTCAACCTGCACACTAGTTTCTCCTTCCCTTTCAACTCATATCCTTGTGGCTGCTGCATATATATATCTCTTCCTCCAAATCCCCATGGAGAAAGGTTGTCTTTACATCTAACTGCTCAAGATGCAAATATTTAGCTGCTACAAGACTTAAAATAGTTCTGATTGAAGTCATTTTAACAACAGGAGAAAATATTTCATCAAAATCAATACCTTTCTTCTGTGCAAACCCCTTCACCACAAGTCTAGCTTTGTACCTCGGTTTTCCTCCATCTTCTTCCTTCAGCCTGTAAACCCATTTATTCTTCAATGTAGTTTTTCCTGCAGGAAACCTGACTAAATCCCAAGTCTGGTTATGCATTAAGGAGTCCATCTCTTCTTCCATGGCTACCTCCCACTTCTTCCTGCTTTCAACCTGCATTGCTTCTTCATAACATTCGGGTTCACTAGAATCAGTCAACAATAAATAATATAAAGAAGGAGAGTATCGTTCAGGGGGTCTACTTATCCTGGTAGATCTTCTAACACCACTTTCAGGTGTTTGGGGTGCCTGTTGCTGTTGTGGTGGTTGCTGTTGTTGATTATTATTAGTTTCAGGCACCTTTACCTTTTCAGTGATGTCATCAAGAACTGCGTATTCCTTGTTTTTGTTTTCTTTCTTCTTTTCCTGCAACTGATTCTTACACAAGACCTTTTCATTGAATATTACATCTCTGCTCCTAATGATTTTGTCATTTCCATAATCATATAGGCGATAACCAAAATCATTAACACCATATCCAATAAAGGTACATTTCTTTGACTTTGCCTCAAGCTTTGTTCTATTTTCTTTATCAATATGGACAAAGGCCTCACAACCAAAAGGCTTTAAAAAAGAGTAGTTTACCTTTTTACCTGTCCATGCTTCCTCCGGAACACCACCATCCAAGGAACTTGAAGGCCCTCTGTTTATTAGATAAACAGCAGTATCTACAGCATCTGCCCAAAACTATAAAGGCAATCTTGCATGCAATCTCATGCACCTTGCACGCTCCATGATTGTTCTATTCATCCTTTCTGACACACCATTTTCTTGTGGTGTTCTTGGAACTGTCTTCTCTCTGCGAATTCCATGTTCTGAACAGTACCTATCAAACTCTTTGCTGCAATATTCACCTCCATTGTCTGATCTAAGACACTTCAATTTCTTTCCTGTCTCAATCTCAACCAAAGCTTTCCATTTCTTGAAAGTATCAAATACATCAGATTTATTATTAATAAAATAAATCCAAGTTTTTCTAGTTGCATCATCAATAAAGGTAACATAATAATGAGAGCCACCGAGAGATGATACCTGAGCAGGTCCCCATACGTATGTATGCACTAGCTCTAATTTTTCGTTCTTCTTTTCTTTCCCAACTCTGAGAAATCTGACTCTCTTCTGTTTTCCATAAATGCAGTTCTCACAGAAGTCCAAATCAACATTCTTCAAACCCAGCAACAAATTCCTTGAATGAAGAATCTTCATCCCCTTTTCACTCATGTTTTCGAGCCTATGATGCCATAATGCTGCATTTGCTCCTTTGGAAGTTAAAGCATTAACAGAGTTAGAAATACCATTGCATAAATACAATGTACCAACCTTTTCGCCTTTTGCTATTACCAGGGCTCCTTTGGTTACCTTCCAAGTTTTATCTGTGAAAGTTGTCACACAACCTTCACCACCTAACTGCCCCGTTGAAATCAGATTTTTCTTTAGATCTAGAACATGCCTTACCTCCTTTAGTAGCCATTGGTTTCCATTCTGTTGTTTTACAAGAACCTTACCCATTCCAACAATTTTACAGGGTTTATCATCACCCAAACGAACTTGTCCAAAATCTCCTTGAACATAGTCATGAAAGTATTTCTTATCAGGTGTGGCATGGAATGAGGCCCCTGAATCTACCACCTAGGAATCAGTAATATTTTCGAAAGAAAGAATCAAAGCATCTTGTAACACCTCACCTATCACATTTTCTTCATGATTGTTTTCTTGATGTGCATCTCCTTCTTTTCCCTTCCGAGATCTACAGTCTTTCTTTAGGTGTCCTTTATTTCCACATTTCCAGCACACTATCCCCGATCTGGACTTGGATCTACCTTTCCTTGATTTACTACGATATCCTGAGCTCTTTCCCCTTTCCATTTTTCTTCCTCTAGAATCTGCACTCAAAGCATTTCCCGATGTCTCACCGGAGCTTTTCTGTCGCATTTCCTCGCTAAGGATGGCACCGACAACATCATCAAACTTTAAAGTACTAGATCCATAAACGGAGTTACTAATGGCCATTACCAAACCATTCCAACTTTCTGGTCATGAGCACAAGAATAATAGAGCTCTAACTTCATCATCAAAGTTTACCCCTACAGAACTTAACTGACTTGTAACTGTATTTTAAAATCATTTATATGGTTTGCAACAGATTCACCTTCCGACATGTTCATATTAAATAACCGTTTCATAAGAAATACCTTGTTTGAGGCCGAGGGTTTTTCATATAGTTTCGACAACGTCTGCATCAAACCCTCTGTCATGGTTTCCTTTGAAATGTTGAAGGTGACTTATGTAGCAAGGCACAACCGTATTGTTTCGAGTTCCTTTCTATCGAGAAGGTTCCAATCTTCGTCTTTCATACCCATCGGCATCTTTGTTTTTCCACCCAATGGTAGGTATAGATCTTTCTGATACAGATAATCTTCCATATGCATCCTCCACAGTGAGAAGTTTTGGCCGTTAAATTTCTCGACCGTAAACTTACCATCTTCTGCCATTGCTCCCACTCAAACCAGGAACCCTTCTTTCCTGCGAGTTTATCAGCCAAATAGACCTTCGGCTCCGATACCAGTTGTTAGAAAATTATATATTACGGAGCAATGGAACACATAAATTATTGCAGAAATATAAACACAGAAAATGCACAAAACAAGAGAGACACAGATATACGTGGTTCACCCAGTTTGGGCTACGTCCACCCCGAACAGCCAGTCCTTCCTTTCTATTATCCAGCAAAATGAAGAGACACAACCTACAGCAATTCCACTGTAATATCCTCTGTTTTCTCTCATAGTCTCACCTCTATGTTTCTCTCTCACAGAATACGCATCTATATCTTAGCCTCAAATGCAATGCCCTCATACAAAGAGAGGGGGTTTCCTTCTAGGGAAAAAAACCCTAAACTGAACATAAGTTCTACCATCAGATCATCTACCTAATGTACGGCCTAGATTGACTAGAAATTACTATACTTTTACAAGGCAATTTTACATTTGTTTTTAGCTTCGGGGGCGCTGCCCCCAAGCCCCTGTCGGGGGACCGCTGGCCCCTGGATCCCCCAGCCGGGGGGGGGATCGGCCCCCCTGGACCCCCATGGGGGGGACAAGTCCTCCCCGCGCCTCCCCGCGTGGAGGGGTGTACAAACTTCCTGGGGTATACATCCGGCTGAAACAAAGACCTCTGAACAATCATGCTCCACACACAACAATCTTGGCATTCTTCTTACTGACAAACCTCTAAGCAAGAAAGTGTGGGAGCCAATATTAAATAAACTTCAGGACAAGGTCAGAAAATGGACATGCAGGTCACTAAATTTGGTAGGGTGCCTCGTGCCCACACAAGCGGTCTTGCAGGCCATTCCCATATACATGTTTTCAGCTCTTCCTGCTGCTCAAGGTATTAAGTAGCAGATAAGAAGCATACAAAGGGACTTCCTATGGGGCAGAGGGGAAGAGAAAAATAAGTGGGTTTTAGTAGACCAGGACAAGCTCTGTAAGCCCAAGAGCCATGGTGGCTTGGGGCTTCATGATCCTGAGACCCTCAGCAAAGTTTCGGGAGCTAAGCTTTGGTGGCGATGGATTAAGGAACCGAATGCTCCCTGGGCTAAGCTTTGGAAACAAAAGTATACCAAGTATTGGTAGGAGAAGGATCACATTAGAATGTTAGGGAAAATCAGGGGCTACCATATTTGGAACCTTGCTTGGGATAATAAAAGTATTGTTTAGCAACATTATTTTTGGGAAATCCGAACAAGGGACCTTGCTCGATTTTTGGGTGGAAAACTGGAAACAGGAACCCAACCTTTATAGGGATGAAATTGCAGCTCTCAAAAGTGACAAAGATAGCAAAATTATGGTTTTGGTAAAAGATTTCTGGGACCAGGGAAGGAATAATGAAAAATGGAGGAAGGGGAAGGACATAGGATACAGTGATGAAATCCCACTAAAGACCAAGGCAGATGCTCTCACCCAGGATCTAGAGCATAGAAGGATTATAGTTTCCTCCTCACCGGACCAATTAAGATGGGGAAAGAAGACTGAAGGTAACTGTAACCTCAAAGAGGCTAAACAAGAAGTCACAGGATTTAACTTTGTGAATCCTGATCAAGTCTGGAAGAAACTTTAGTAAAGCCACATTGGATGAAAATAAAATTATTCATCTGGCTAGTGCATCAGAGGAAGATCTTAACTTGGGAGAATCTCCTTAAGAAAGGCTTCATTGGTCCTTCCAAATGTTACCTATGTGGCGCACATGAGGAGATGATTGAACACCTTCTCAACCTCTATCCTTTCACTTCAAAGGTGTGGGACTGGGTGGCCTCTATTTTTAGACAAACTGATAGGGATACTCTCAGCATTTCCAACACTCTGAAGAACTGGAGGAAGAACTTCTCAGGGAATGAGATTATTAATAAAGCCTGGATTCTGGTTCCAGGCTTTCTCATCTGGAATGTCTGGAAAGAGCGCAACAGTTGGATCTTCAAAAGCAAGACAAGCATGCCCCAATACATAACTGATCAAATTCTAAGGCAGCTGAAAGACACAGTAAGAAGCTTGTTGAGGACCCTTCCTAAAGATCCTCCTATGCCCCAAGAGGAAATAATTATACTTCACTGGGGTCTCCAGTCCATCAGTCCTTTGGGAATAATAAGGGAAGTGAGCCTAATAAATAAAGGTGTTAACATTTGGAAGCCCCCTCCTTATGGTTTCTTAAAGGATAATATTGATGGAGCATCTAAGGGCAACCCAGGATTAGCGGGCTTTCGAGGTGCCATAAGAGATGATTAGGGGCAAATACAGAAAATTTTCCATGGCCACTTGGAGAAGGCCACTAATAACATGGTTGAGCTCATGGCATTAGAGCAATTCTTGGAAATCGCGGTGGATTCAAATTCACACAATGTTATAATTGAACGAGATTTGGAATTAATTATTAGAGCAACTAAGAAAATTTGCGTTGGAACCTCTCCAAATAAAGTGTCGAAGCACTAGAAGCTTTTGCAGGTTTTTCACCGCATCTACTCTCACCTGCGAACCCTTAAAAATGTCAGATTTTTTCATGTGAAAAGGAAAGCTAACATGTTAGCGGATCAGTTGGTGAACGAAGGAGTCACCAATAGGGACAGGGATTCTAGGTATGCCTGGGATTCGTTACCTCTAGGCAAACTATGGGAGGATTGTCCCTATCAGGCAACCTAGGATATGGAACTATGGACTAACAGGATGGATCGAAGGGACTTAGAAGATCGGCGAGAGGATGGAGAACCATATACAGTCTAACCCTCTTTTGGTTTGGCTATTTTCCAAAGTTTGCAATACTTTTGATTCAATGATGAAAGTACTGACCCGGATAGCACCCTAGGTTGAGGTGTCCATTTTCATATTTCTTAGTTGGTGTTTGACAGAGAATCTAGGTGGATGGGATTGGCTCAAGAACTTCCCGCTGGACGGAATTGAAGGAAATCACGTGGCGAAAGGACGGATTTTTTTTTTCCGTGAAACAACCATTTCAAAACCATAAGTGGTATATCGGGTGGGGTCCAAATGGTTTCGGGTTTTTTTTAGATTGGCTCCGATTCCACTCTTCATGTGACGCATTGCGGAGTGAGGTGAGAGAAAACTGCCCTCATTGGGCGGTTAACTCTCGCGCTTCTCGTCCTCCCAATATTCACCAAGACCATTGGATCTTATTCAGTTGATCAATGGTGGTGATCTATTTATGCTAGTTGGTCGAACCTGAAAAAAGATTAAAGTGTTATGCTTTCAATTTTCGTCGAGTCTGTTTGATAGTTTTATGTGTGGTTTGTGGTGGGACCTCTTGTGGACCCTCGACGAATCTTATGGCACCTTTTGTGGCCCCTAATTCAATGGATTCATCCTCCAAGGAATTCTAGGTTCATTTGGTGCACAGCAACACTACCAGATGGCCGTGTGCCTTTATGGTTTGGCTGTTTCTCCCCAATTTTCCTATTTAGGTTTCTCTTGGTTTTGGGTGAATGGTTCGGTTCTGCCTGCCCTACTGACTAATGAACTCTCACAGAGCGGGTGCAGCTTCAAGTAAATTATGTATATTTGGCTAGCTTAATAGAAGGTCCTACTCTTACTTGATCAAAAAAAGATATATAACATTTAAAAAAAAACAATAATAAAATAATAATATGGATTTTATATATAAACAAAAAGAATGTGTAACATACCCTGGTAACCTCACATGAAAATGCAAGGAGTTAGAATTTTTTTACAAAAATTATCGACAAGTAATTATCCAAATCACTATTCCACATTCCTCATTAACCATTAGATAGAATGTTCATTAGTACATAAAGTAACTTTCAATAGAAGACAATAAGTTGCATAATCATTAACAACCATTTATGTAGTATATTAACATAAATTATCTAATGAACCTTGCATCCATTTTATGATTCCCTTAACCAGATCAATTAATCACATACTTGACATTATGATTATCACATCAGATAAGGAATCAACATCATCAAGGAATTAACATCATCAAACTGATATAATAATCAATGATACCATTGAACACCGATATACCCTGGAAACCGTGTAGGGCGAAAACCAGAAAATGTTTAATTTTATAATTAAACGCTCATGAGGATGTTCACCCCTCATTCAATGGCTTATCCCTTATCCATTGTTATAAATATTACAATGAAATATCTTTAAAAATACCACATACCTATCTAAAAGCTATTATGATTGTCATGAAACAATTTACCTACATTTCACCACTCTCTACATCCTTGTGGCATGATTTCTCCATCAGTGTACCATCCTGCAACTCATACTCATGAGCATGGACCATTAGTTCTTTATCTACCACAATGTTAAACATAATTTGTCTTTGGCACAAACAACCATTATTTCTTGTCATTGTTGTCGTCAACAATCTTTGGTAACATGACTGGATAGAGTAGTAGTCAATCAACAACTAGTCTTTAAAAGCGATCCTTCAACATCTATTCATGTGCATACATAAGATGTAAATAAAATATTGCAGCATGCTTCTTCTAACAACATTGTACATATTTAAAAAGATAATTATCAATCATGTCAAAATAATTACCATGTTACTATGATCATTCTCACACCACCACATGCTCGTATCCAAAGAAACCACTTCAACCATTCATTTCATTTAAAGGATACTAACAACTTATCTTTGATTTTCATGCATGTAATTAGATAGAAACTTATTCAAAGAGAGCTAGCCCCTTTGCGTTTCCTCGTGCATGTAACTAAGTAATGGTTCCAATACAATAGATATTATAAAAGTACATGCTCCCTTCCAAGGGAAGGCTAACATGATAAACATCATCATCATGCAAGCAAATGCAAGTCCCTTTTCGAAAAACATATTTAGATAGAGCTATTTACAAACTCTATTGTATGCACAAAGACATGCATTTCTCTAAATAAGAACTAATGTGTTAATCATTACTTCTTGCATGCAGATATATGCATTTTACAAAGGAAATCTATTACATTTATTCCAAGTAACTACATGTTTTACTTTCCATAATACTTATTCTATTCTACAGGCAAATACATGTTTCTCCTTAAAATATCTAACACAATAGTTCTATTTTAATGCATACAACCAACTATCATTTCTATCCTTCTTCGTATGTGTTATTTTCACATAGTTATTTTCAAGAACCTAACATAGTTTCTCTATAATTTATATACAAAGTTATTATCAATTTGTTTCCAATGAAGTATCATAACAAAGTTCTCATGCATTTGTTTTCAAGAAAGTATCATAATAACAAATAGATGTTTCTCCTTAAAATATTTAACACAATAGTTCTATTTCCATGCATATAACCAACTATCATTTTGATGCTTCTTCATATGTGTTCTTTTCACATAGTTATTTTCAAGAACCTAACATAGTTTCTCTATCATTTATGTACAAACTAATTATGAATTTGTTCCCAAGGAAGTATCATAACAAAGTTCTCATGCATTAGTTTTCAAGAAAGTATCATAATCAACCTTTCATTTGGGCATAAGAACTAAGATAGTAGTAATCATAACCTTTTATGCATCAAACCATGCAAGTAAATCCAATTATCCAATATGCAACACAAAAATCATTTACATTTTTACTCACCAAAACACGTAAGTTTTGCAAACTCTTGCAAATGAATTAACACAATTAACTTATCTTTCATGCACAATTAAAATATATTATTTACAAAGAAGTTTCGTAGACTTGTATTACTTCTGTTCATTTCATCTCTGCATAGGTTATTATATTTTCTCATAACTAAGTATTCTTTTTCAAAAGAACTTTCTTACCCATGAGAATATTTCACAAATTACACTCTTTAATCTATATTCACTTCCAGGAAAATGACTACAAAATCTTTTTTTAAAGAAAAGATCATGCATCCTATTTTTCTTAGATAAAAGTCATATGCAATGTTATATAAAGACAAGAAAGGTTACTTATATTTTATTGTTGCAACAATCTTTTCTATATATAGTAATAACAATCTTTATCTACATGTAGTAATATATTTTCTCTACTAAGAAAAATATATAATAGCAATCTTTATCTACATGCAGTAATATATTTACTAAGAAAATATACAATAACACAAAATCTTTTTTTCTTAAGAAAAAAGCATGCATCCTATTTTTTCTTAGATAAAAGGCATATGCAATGTTATATACAGACAAGAAATGTTACTTATCTTTTATTGCTACAACAATATTTTTCTATATATAGTAATAACAATCTTTATCTACATGTAGTAATATATTTTCTCTACCAAGAAAAATATATAATAACAATATTTATCTACATGCAGTAATATATTTTATTTACCAAGAAAAATATACAATAACAATCTTTATATATATGTTGTAATATATTTTCTTAACCAAGAAAAATATATAAAAATCAATCTTTATCTACATGTAGTAATATATTTTCTTTTTACTATATATATATATATATATATATATATATATAGAGAGAGAGAGAGAGAGAGAGAGAGAGAGAGAGAGAGAGACTTTTAGAAATCTATCATAATTTCTTAATCTTTCCATGCAAAACACAACAACATGATATTTTCCAAAAATCTAAAAAACAACTTATTCTTCTCCATAAAGAATTCAGATACTTATATGTTAGTGTAATATATTTGGATAATCTCTTGAAGGCCAAAAAAAAACATTGTTCCTTTCAATAGTCCGTGATTTGGAAGGTTGTTGGCATTAATTACGATGGGAAACTCTTTCTTTACCCACTATGAAGAGGAGACTGAGGCCAGTGAAGAGTATCTGTCACCAAGCTACTATGCCAAGAGCGATTTTCTTTCCTCGATCTTTTTTTTTGTGCAGGTATTTAGAAATGTAAACAACAAAGTAATGGCAGCATCCTACAATTCAAACCTTTCTGTTGAGCTTATAAAATGAGTCGATTCCCCCAAATACCCCACTTCAAGGAAAGAAAACCCTTTTCCTACTCACATCACTCCAATCATTTTCTTGGAACCAACAATGGTAGTTACAAGTCATTCCATAACTACTTCTTGATTCCAAATGTCAACCAGTTAAATAATAATATTATTTAATTACATGAGTTTCGGTAGGTATATTACATACTTCCCCACTTAAAGAGAACACTCTCCCCGGTGTTCATTTATCATTGGAACTTAATTGCTACTTTATATATAAGAATCCAAACAACCAAAAATGAGATCCTTTCACTTCAAAAATGAAGGATTCCATTTCCAACGAATACCAATAAGCAAAAGAAATAATGATGATCTATAGTCATAAGCATTTATAACTACAAAACAAAACAATTTCAACATTCCATAACTTAGCCACTATTCAATTATATAGAAACAAAACAAAATCTATATACTAGCTTACCATTAGTTACCAATTACTCTTACAAGTCATGGTCACTTTTATGCAAGCACTTCAATTATGATTGGATGACCCATCAACAGTCCATGGGAAGTAACTTGTAATGTAAGACTAACAAATTCAGTCACATTAGTCGCAACATTTTTAATCAAATGAAATACTTTTAACTATCAATCAATTATGCAATGTGAGGTGATATTTAAATCATAGTACTTTTACAAGTACTTAGAGAGCACTAACGTTCTAATCATCAAAATGATAAATCAGTGCCCCACATGCACATTATCTTAGCTCCCACTAAACACATCCACATAGTACTTCTAAAAGTACCCAAAGAGCACCTAGCTCTCTAATCATCAAAATAGTCAATAACTGCACAAAGTGAAAATTGTCTTAGCCCCTACAAAGACATTCACAATATTGGTAATACAATAAAGGAACTAAAATTCCAATAACTCCTTACTAAGGACTAAGCTCCTTTTGTGTTAAATTTTCATAACATATTTTACACAGCTATATATAAAATTCATTTTTAACACAAACATAATTAATTAATTAATGTGTTCACCTACGAGAACCATAATGGCAAAGGAATGATCTTCCCAACCCATGGGAACTGATTTCCACAACCAGATGGAGTCATTTTCACATCTAGACATTTTATTTAATAGAGACCTTACCAAGTCTAACATGAAATTCCACTGGCCAACCAGCTCAATAATTCCAATGACCACATAGGGTCCAACATAGGATTCCTCTAGTAGCGTCTTGCCTATTCCCCTAACAGCGTCCCATCTATGAGGAATTTTGGGCCTCCTCCAATAGGCTTCAAATCAACAGAGTTGCCTCAGGCTTTTTGCCATCTTCACCATCTTAGCCAACTCTTTTCCCTTACTAACATCATTTATCTCTAGGTAGAGGAAATCCAGGCAAGAAAATTCCATCAACATGTCCAGGAAAGAAAATTCCATCAACATGTCCAGGCAAGCAACCACCATCAACCTAAGGCCTTATGGCCTTTCACAATTGTCGAAAACTGTCTCGCATGGTATATTTATCTTTTAGCATTATTTTCCACAATAATTTACATAATGAACCATATGAACATTAGCATTAACAAAAGAAAAAATCAAGTACACCATGGATTTATACTTAACCTTCAACATGGATCCACAATATCTAGATTGACAAGAAACATACATGTCGTATTCATTCTGATTTTCCAAGTAACAAAATCATGCATATCATATAACATTATACTTTGTCATTTACGGTTGCAATGTGATTTTACCTTGATAGTTTTTCTTGTTGCCATTAAGATACCAATACTTAATCCCATCAGCAATGTTAGTCATAAATATGCATCATTTAAAAAGTATTCACATTCTATATCATTTACAATGTCCATAGTGTATTGTCATTAACAAACCGATACATGAAGTAACTACAATAATCACTTGTTTACGAATTTTAATAAGATTAAATCAAATTCAATTCATGCATATAAGTTTATTAGTTAGTCATGAAACACTAACCAATCACAACTACCAACCATCTTAATGCAGCCATGACAAAACTTAATCAACAATTAGTTATTACAATCAAGTCTCACTACTTGATTCATTGTTTATTTTCAATATCTAAAGGGGTTCTTCCAATGTCCTTTTAAAACACTCTATCATCCTATTCAAGGATGTTCCCCATATTTACATTCATGCATTCACTCATTAAAAGTAGTGCATTGTAACTTCATTCATGTTCATTAAATGTATCATTAATATTTCCACATTTGAAAAAGTTGGTAGTTAATTGTCACTTTCCTTAGTGAGTGTTCAAGATTGTTCATAAGTGTGACAAAGGTTTTATTGTCTTTTATCCTCATCAAGATTCAAATTTCGTGAACATAGTTTTGCAACAAACTTTATTACTTACTATTCAATGCAGTTATAAACATGAATCACAGATATCATGTCCAAAGTAGTGTACTACATAAATAAATATGTATATTGTCAGACTCATACCTGAGTTGATGCTCACTAGTAGCATACTTCGATTTACTTTTTGCTTAAAATTTCCCAAAGGCATCAGTGTTGCAACCTTTAGCTCTGATACCCCTTGTAACATACCCCGATAACCTCACATGAAAATGCAGGGAAAATAAATTTTTTACACAAATTACCCACAAGTAATTATCCAAATCATTATTCCACATTCCTCATTAACCATTAGATAGAATTGTTCATTAGTATATAAAGTAACTTTCAATAGAAGACTATAAGTTTCGTAACCGTTAACAACCACTGTTGTAGTATATTAACATAAATTATCTAATGAACCTTGCATCCATTTCATGATTCCCTTAACCAGATAAATTAATCACATACTTGGCATTATGATTATCACATCAGATAAGGAATCAACCTCATCAAGGAATTAACAGCATCAAACTGACACAGTAATCAATCATATCATTGAAGACCGATATACCCTGGAAATCTTGCAGGGTGAAAACCAGCAAACGTTTAATTTTATTATTAAACACTCGTGAGGGTGTTCACCCCTCACTCAATGGCTTATAAGGGATTCCATCCCTTATCCATTGTTATAAAATATTACAATGAAATATCATTAAAATACCACATACCTAGCTAAAAGCTATTACAATTGTCATGAAACCATTTACATACATATCACCACTCTCTACATCCTTGTGGCATGATTGATCCATCAATGTAACATCCTGCAACTTGTACTCATGAGCATGGACCATTAGTTCTTTATCTACCATAATGTTAAACATAATTTGTCTTTGGCACAAACATCCATCATTTCCTGTCATTGTTGTCATCAACAAGCTTTGGTAACATGATTAGATAGAGTAGTAGTCAATCAACAATTAGCCTTTAAAAGTGATTCTTTAACATCTATTCATGTGCATACATAAAATGTAAATAAAATAGCACAACATGCTTCTTCTAAAGACATTGTACATAAGCATTGTACATATTTAAAAAGATAATTATCAAGCATGTCAAAATAATTACCACATTACTATAATAATTCTCACACCACCACATGTTCATATCCAAGGAAACGATTGCAACCATTCATTTCATTTAAAGGATACTAACAACTTATCTTTGATTTTCATGCATGTAATTAGATAAAAACTTATTCAAAGAGAGCTAGCCCCTTAGCTTTTCCTCGTGCATGTAACTAAGTAATCTTTCCAATACAATAGATATTATAAAAATACATGCCCCCTTCTAAGGGAAGGCTAACATGATAGACATCATCATCATGCAAGAAAATGAAAGTCCCTTTTCGAAAAGCATATTTAGATAGAGCTATTTACAAACTTTATTGTATGCAAATAGACATGCATTGCTCTAAAGAAGAACTAATGTGTTAATAGTTATTTCTTGCATGCGGATATATGTATTTTACAAAGGAAATCTAGTATATTTATTCCAAGTAACTACTTGTTTTACTTTCCATAATACTTATTTTGTTCTGCAGACAAATACATGTTTCTCCTTAAAATATTTAACACAATAGTTCTATTTTCATGCATATAACCAACTATCATTTCTATGCTTCTTCATATGTGTTCTTTTCACATAGCTATTTTCAAGAACCCAACATAGTTTCTATATCATTTATGTACAAAGTTATTATGTAGTATCATAACAAAGTTCTCATTCATTTGTTTTCAAGAAAGTATCAAATTATCCAATATGCAACACACAAATCATTTACATTTTTACTCATCAAAACATGTAACTTTTGCAAACCCTTGAAAATGAATTAACACAATTAGCTTATCTTTCATGCGCAATAAAAATATATTCTTTCCAAAGAATATTTGTATGACTTATATTATCTCTGTGTGTTTCATCTACGCATATGTTATTATATTTTCTCATAACTAAGTATTCTTTTTCAAAAGAACTTTCTTACCCATGAGAATATTTCACAAATTACACCCTTTAATCTATATTCACTTCCAGGAAAATGGCTACAAAATCTTTTTTTTAAGAAAAGAGCATGCATCCTGTCTTTTCTTAGATAAAAGGATATGGAATGTTATATAAAGACAAGAAAGGTTACTTATATTTTATTGCTGCAACAATCTTTTTCTATATATAGTAATAACAATCTTTATCTACATGTAGTAATATATTTTCTCTACCAAGAAAAATATATAATAACAATCTTTATCTATATGTAGTAATATTTTTTATTTACCAAGAAAATATACAATAACGGTCTTTATCTACATGCAGTAATATATTTTGTTAACCAAGAAAATATATAAAAATCAATCTTTATCTACATGTAGTAATATGTTTTATATATATATATATATATATATATATATATATATATATATATATATATATATATATATACTTTCGAAAATCTATCATAATTTCTTAATCTTTCCATGCAAAACGCAACAACATGATATTTTCCAAAAATCTAAAAAACAACTTATTCTTCTCCATAAAGAATGCAGTTACTTATCTGTTAGTGTAATATATTTGGATAATCTCTTGAAGACCAGAGAAAAACACCATGCCTTTCAATAGTCCATGATTTGGAAGGTTGTTGGCATTAATTATGATGGGCAACTCTTTCTTTACCCACTATGAAGAGGAGACTGAGGCCAGCGAAGAGTAATGCCAAGAGCGATTTTGTTTCCCCGATCTTTTGTTTGTGCAGGTATTTAGCAATGCAAACAACAAAGTATAGAGCATCATGCAGTGACTACCAAAGAAAGAGGGTTGTGCAAGTATTTAGCAATGTAAACAACAATGTATAGAGCATCATGCGGGGACTACGAAGAAAAGAGGATGAATATTAATGGCAGTATCCTGCGAGAGTATAGAGCATCATGCGATGACTACCAAGGAAAAAGGGTGAATATTAATGGCGGCATCTTGTGATTCGAGCCTTTCTATTGAGCTTATAATTTTAATTAGTCGATTCCCCCCGAATGCCCCATTTCAAGGAAAGAAAACCCTTTTCCTGCTCACATCGCTCCAATCATTTTCTTGGAACCGACAATGGTAGTTACAAGTCATTCCATAACTACTTCTTGATTCCAAACGTCATCTAGTTAAATAATATTATTATTTAATTACATGAGTTTCGGTAGGTATATTACTGAATGCTTGTGTCTATATATTAAAAATAGTGTGTATATAAAATGAGTATATATATATATATATATATATATATAGAGAGAGAGAGAGAGAGAGAGAGAGAGAGAGAGATGATTGTTTTCTATTTCTAAATATGATTGAGACATATATTATCTTTTTAATATATAGAATGTGAATCGTAAATAAAATATTTGAATGTTAGGTATGTATATATTATATCGAACAAAAAGAGTCCTATGGACATATGTTTTCTACTTCTAAATATGATTAGGCCATGTATTAACATTTTAATTTGTAAAATATGAATCATAAATAAAATATTTCAATGTGACCTATATATATATATATATATATATATATATATATATATATATATATATATATATATATATATATATAATTTTATTCATTAATTTTTTTTAACATGGTTTTTCTATATATAAAGAAAGAGAGAATTCTTATTCCAATAATAGATGTTTTTTCGATTGGTAATTCATTCATTTTTAAATATGGAGTTAACATGTAACATTAAATTATATCTACCAAAAAATATTTATATAACACACACACACACACACACACACACACACATATATATATATATATATTACTTTTAAATATGATTAAGGCATATATTAACATTTTAATGTGTAGAATGTAAATTATAAATAAAATATTTCAATGTCAACTACATATATATATATATTATTTTCAAACATAAATCGAACATGTATTAATATTTCAATACCAATTATTTGTATAATTAGTCAAAATCAATAGAAATTTAATTTAATTCTTCTATGTATTTCGTACATTTATATTTAATACATTCAAAATTAAAATAAATCTTCCAAATAACTTAAATTTAAACTTGTAAAATAGTAAATTATATTTAAACACATACTCTTGATCATAACTCAAGTTCAAGCTTATAAAATGATAGATTGCATTTGAACACATACCCTTGATCATGGTGATGTATACTGTCATAACAATTACTACTCTAACATTAGTAAATACAATTGGGAAAAGAACCAAAGGCAAAAATTCGAATATTTTTGTGAACACCATTTAAGAAAATAGAAATCCGAAGCAAAAAAAAATCAAATTGATTTGCAAATTAAAGTATATTTTTTATAAAAATTAAAACCCATAATTGTTATTCATTTTTATCTTCCCTAACAAAAAAATACTTAATTTTTAAATAACTTAAATCTAATTAACATAGATAGAGGAACAATAAACTTTCTTAAAAATATAACTTTACATAGGTCGTAGCAAAAGTCTAAAAACATCAAATATCTTTTTACTTGATGTTTTTTTATTTTTCCTTCTTATTTAAATCTAAAAATAAGATAGATATAATTATTAATATTATTTTCTCAATTTATTTTTAATTTTTAGTTTTTATTTATTATTTTCTTAATTTATTTTTATTTTTCATTAAACATATCTACTGTACTAAATTGCATAAAATATCTAAATTTAATAACAATTTTAAAACATAATTTTCTCTAAGCATCCATCTTCTTCTACCCAACTGCCCAGGCATTCACATCAGAAAGGCCAAAATAACAGATGACTCACACAACTAAAACATCAAAAATGCGAGGGATTTGTCAGGGAATTGATGCAAGGTATATTACAATCGGAAAATCGTCATATCGCCTATGCCTCTCCCAATCACCACCAACTTTCCAATTAATACGCTTTAAAAAAAATGCTAATTCTCCAGAAGGTGACATTACAGGAGTTTGATGTATTGCTGATGTACAGAAACACTGATCCCACCATGTAAATGCTATCCTCTCACGCAGGGTCTATTAAATTTAGGGGCAGAAGCTATATCTAGACCTTGCTTTTTTAAACTAAATGATAAAACACAGAGACGTGTGGTTTGACAGTAAGTTTATTTAGTTCAAATCTCATTGACTATACTGGTCTGCTGTGGTGGATGCTCCAGAAGCAGATTCCCCACCCCCGTCTTGGCGGCACAAGAGTCTCGCTTTGCTAAAACCATAAAATCTTAGCATATCTACTTGCAGGTAGTTGGATGTACTCTTGGTATTATAATGGCAGCTACTAGAATTGATTTGGGTCTCCCATAAATTAAGACTTGCAACTACTGATTTACGATATGATTTAAAAAAAAAATACTTCCAAGAAAAAGACAAATAAAAAATTTTCTGTCGCCCTTCACAACTAATTCCCTGCTCCAAAATCGCGTTTTTGCAGTCTTTGTCAATTGTCTATTTTACTCAGTTATACATTTCATGTTGATAACGGATGACATTGATCTGTTTCGAATACTTAATTAAAATTGAATATCTTGATTCCTAAAACCTTTTATACAATGCTATCAATACTAACCGTGTGAAACTTATAAAAATAAAATAAAATTTCGTGGCCGGTGGTTCGTGTCCGAAGAAGCAAACGTTGAAACACTCAACTTTCCCATGCCTCGCTCTATTCTCCTTATGTTGGTAGCAGTGTTGAGAACCCTACGTCAGTGGGTTATCATTATTACCTGTCTGAACCTCTCGCTCAAGGTGGGTAGCCCACCTTTGCGTTCAGCACGGTGGCAGGAGAGCCCATCTTGGCCATTCCCTAATCAAGTGTAACAGGTAGCACACTCTTTGTTTTTATTTTTTTTTCGAATATTGAGAAATCTTTCAACAATAATTATGCCAGAAATATTTATATTTTATATTTTATAGATGTTTTTGGAATTTTTCTTTCATTAATAATTGCATCAAAAATATTATTTTTGATATATGTTTTTTGGAATAATTAATGTGATTCATTCTGAAAACAAAATAAAATTCTAATTTTAAAAATTGGTTGAAGCATTGCTTAATAATAATTACATCAGAAATATTTCATATTTTATAGATGTTTTTGGAATTTCTCTTTCCTTAATAATTACATCAAAAATATTTTAGAGATGTTTTTGGAATAACTAATGTAATTCATTCTGAGAACAAAATGAAAATTCTAATCCTTAAAATTTTGAAAACTGGTTTCTAATACTTCAAGCCGCATTAAGCTGCTAAGACCAAGTTGAATAGCCAAGTTGAGGTGCTGTTCAAGGCAGTTTCACACAGTGGGCACGGCCTAGCAATTGCATTGCAAGGGCGGAGTTCCCCATCTTGTTCATGAGAGGAGGAGCAGGTTGGAAAGTAAGTTAAAATTCCATATATCTATCTTTTCTACAGGATATATCTCTCCCACGGGGCATTCCCGCTAAAATAATTGTTCCCAAGGGTTTCAACACTTTTGTCAGCTTTTACTCGGAAGGACTCCGGTATTACGAATTCATTGGCTCTTCTTGGATTAATGCCAATGTATTGTCTTATCTATACACTTCTCCAGGACAACAACCTGTGGGTCGGCACTATTTCGCTTTGAAACCTGATGAGAAGGGAGGTCAGCTGACATGGCAGCAGTAAAGGTTGTGAGTGAAACTACAGTGGATCCCGAGAGTATTGATTGGGACAAAATGGAGGCTACCAGTCATGGCGGACGTTAGTGATTGAAATCAATTATTCCATAATTTGGCAAGCCCCTTTTTGCATATTTTCACGTATTCCTTTCCGTATTTTTGGTTTTTGACGACATCTAGAAGTACATGCAGAGAGTTTTACTGTAGGAGGACTTCCTCCTCAAACAGCGTCTGGATCCGCTAAGCCAGAAGACATATACGTCACCCCCTATCAGCAATTTATTGGTTCTGTACACGTTGGTGATCGGATCACTCATGGCATTTATCAGTGCACGCACAATGAATTTGCAAAATTTGAAATATTTTGATGTTCAATTTTATGTTAAATTTCTATTAGGAAATTTATCTTTATTTTGTTACAAATAAATATATAAAGAGTTGTTTTAAGATGGGAAACTATTTTGGAAACAAAATAGGGACAAACTCCTTTATACCTTAGACACAATCTGTTGGTTGATAGAATATCTCAACCACACACAAATTTAGGAAACAAAATAGGAACAAACTCTTCTAGATAGAAAGAATTACATATTCCAACACACCCCCTTAATGAATACTTGTCTCGTAATTAATATGCAAAGTTTAGTTGTCGTCAACCATAACAAAAGAATATGTTGATGTACATATAAACGAGCAACCATCCATTGGAATGCATGGGTGCCAACTGCTGCAACCACGAGTGTATTAGGATACCCTTCACATACATGGTTCTATCAACCATTGTAACTACATAAATGTACATGTACCTACAAATCCCCCTCCAATATCATCATCATTGGTTTTATCAGATTACCCATAACCATGCTTTGGGTTTTATCAGGTCAACCTCAACCATGCCACCAAGGGCTCTCAACCACCAAGGCTAAACGCAGCCACCAAAGCTCGACTCAACCATGAAGGTTCAACACAGACACAAAGGCTCAACTCAGCCATGAAGGCACTCTAGCCACAAACTTGGCACTTGGGCACTCTAGCCACTCTGGGCTACAAACCCGCCACTAGGGCACTCCGGCCACTAAGGCTCACCAAAGACGCGACTCAACCATGCCCAAGTTTTTCTTGGCTCACCCTTAACCATGCCAAGGGTTTTGTCAGCTGACCCTAAACCATGCCTACAGGAATCCTTGTCCATTTCACTCTTACACGTGGTTTCTGGCTTACAACAAATCGACAATGCAAATACAAAGTGCTTTTTAGATTACCATGAACTTTATGGGGATGCACATGCCTCATTAGGCTTACATTTAACACTCCAACTCTTGGAGTTATTAGGTACATACACTATAAAGACCACTACAGAACATCCTAGACTTGCTTATTAATAAAATGTGTGACTCATAATACAACATGCTAGTGAGTCTATCCCGCAAACACACACTAACTCCCACAAACATTCATTGTGATGTCCTTGGATCCTTTGCCACTCATGTTGGATATACCACACCATTCATATGTTGGAACAAACAACTGTTTTCTCATTTGAATATTTCCATAATAGACTTTGTACTTTTGAGTCTTGGATACACTCGTCTTGGATCTCTATACTTTACCTGTCATCAGTTAGAGTCGTCAATACTAACAAAATGACTTCATTTGAGGTCACAAATCTCAATATGTATACAAATTTTGATAAAATCAGATTATGTTTATTATTTCGTTAATCAAATACAATTACATATATACATGCATACACAATATGTTGGTTGATAGAATATCTCAACCACACACCAATGTAGGAAATAGATCCCAACCACTAGGAACATACTCCTTTACTTAGTAAGAATCGCAAATAAGACAAGTAGGAGTTACATTTTCCAACACTCCCCCTTAATGACTACTTGTCTGAATATCAATTTGCAAAATCTAGTTGTGGTCAAACATAAAAAGAATACGTTGATGTCCATATAAAGGAGCAACCATCCATCGGAATGTATGGGTACTAACCGCTGCAACCACTAGTCTTGTAGGATGTCTTCGCATACATGGCTTTTTCAACCATTATAGATGCACACCTGTACCTATACCTATAAATCCCCCTCCAATATCATCATGGGCTTTATCAGATTACCCTTAACCATGTTCTGGGTTTTATTGGATTACCCTCAACCATGCCACCAATCTCAAGTCAGCGATGAAGGCTGAACACAGCCGCGAAGACTCAACTCAGCCACAAAGGCACTCCAGCCACTATGGGCCACAAACTTGCCATTAGGGCACTCCAACCACTAAGGCTCACCAAAGACTCAACTCAACCAGGCCAAGGTTTTTCTCGGCTAACCCTAAACGATGCCAACAGGGATCTCTATCCCACTTCACTCTTACATGTGGTTTTTTGCTTACCACAAACCAACACAACAAATACAAAGTGGTTTTTAGATTACCATGAACTGTATGAGGGTACACATGCCTTACAAGGCTTACAACACAAATCCAACTTTTGGAGTTACCAGGTACATACATTACAAAGACCACTACAGAATATCCTAGACTTGCTTACTAATAAAATGTGTGACTCATAATACAACATAATAGAGTCTATTCCACAAACACAAACAAACTCACACTAACTTTCACCTAGCTATCCATCATCGTTTAATCATTGTTGCTACTCGTTTCACATCTTGGGAATCTTTTTCTTTGTCAATTAAATCTGGAAACTTCATGCTTAACCTTTCGTCATTTGTTAGAGTCACAAATTATAACAAAATAACTTTACCTAAATTAAGTTAGCTACGCTCAATAAGGCACAATAATTTTATCAATGATTCCAAGACATAAAAATAACTTTCATATTAACCAACCATCATATTTCAGTCTGTGCCTAACATGACTTTTGACATGATGCCTCCACTATTTACAACAACAAAAAATAACACGACAACTCGCTCTCCATTCAGTTGAACTCCAGAAAACTCCAGATCTTTTGTAAATCTTGCCATTGCAGAAGTTGCCCTGCCTCCTTTGAATTTGCTATGGACAACGTCATATCGAAAAATTTGAGTAGCCCTGTTATTGTTGTGATAGTACTGTCATGACCTACAAATTGAAGCAGGATGAAGTTCTCCTTAAATTCATCATCAGTGAGTGATTCCCTTTCACCTCACTCGACAACATGAGAGAGCAGGAAAGAGAACAAATCTTGCAAGTGTGCGGGTTTGTAGGCACAGCCGGTTCTTCTCCAAAGCATGCAGATCATCTCCACGTGCGCACCATCTCATGCCTCACAAACAATCTTCATGGCGCATCACTGGCCCACTCCATTCTATGTCAACTCCATGAGAAACTGATCACTACAGAAGAGCCCAAGGGTTACAGAAAGTGAAGAATCAATGATCTTTTAAGTACAAACATCACGGGTCTTTGCCCTAAAGCTCCATAGTAGCTTCCCCCCTTAATTCAATTCTCACCTCAGATCTCTCCGTATCAATTCAAAACACAACCTCCCTGCTATTAATCAAAAAAATTGTGCAGAACACAGGCGACAATAACAAATGTGGGAGCAGGTGCTCAAATCCTGTCACCATCAATGTTCTTCCACAATTCTACACCCAAGTTTTCTACAGGCAGCGGAAGCACCACACAGCCCATGCTCAAAATACACTAGACTCGGCCCACGAGCGTTCCAATCAAACAATATGTGGATTCTACAAGCGAATTCTTCAAAAACAAAATGAAGCATTTTCTAACAACAATCTCAGTGGCCTCTCCTTGGCCTTAATGTGCTCAGTTGCTGTGGTCGCCACTCCACATACTTCTCGAGAGGAAGAGAGGTTTATATCGCAATCTCTTACCCATTGTTTGGATGGTTATTGGCCACCAAGTCTCCAGATCCAGGTTCTCGGCATTAATTTTTCCACTAGAGTTAATCATTCTCCACGTTGTGCCATCGATCGGCCTTTAAAAACACACTTTCTAGTGCGCTCGAATCCCAACAGCCATACCACCTCTGCTACATCATGGAAGCCATACACATTTATGCTACTCTCAGGTCATCAAACCTTTCCAATGATTCACCTCAGTGATAGCCACGACACGATTTACACTCCAAGCTGATCCATTGGCCTCGATCCACCAAAAACTATCCTTTCATGTCAACATTGACAGAGGCACATTGTTAATTTGCAAAGGACGACTATTCCCTTGTTAATGACTGCCTCCTCAGATGGGATGGGATTAAGTGAGATTTCATGCTTTCACACATCCAATGCTAAAGGAAATCCCCGCAACCACACATGCAATCAAGTTCACGAAGAATCATCCTCCCACGCGAAGGCATCACCACCATGCTTTAACTACGGTCCACTGTTCATCGTGAAAGAGGATCATTTGAATGCTATCTCGCTATAGCCATGAAAGCACTTGCGTGCAGAACTCCCTCTACCCAACTAATGAACCTGAAGGTTGTGTGAAGAACTCCCTCTGCTCAACTGATGAACCCGAAGGTTGTGTGAAGAACTCCCTCTACCCTGATCTGATCGCTCCTCCAGCGGGACTAAATAGATGGACGAACCAAAAATTATAAAAAATAAAATATATTCTTTTATTTCTTCAGATGAGGAAGGGCTAAACTTCCTCAGCCCAAAGTGGGCCAAGCCCACAAGGGGCCAGGCCCTTAGGGCTCTGATACTATAATAAAATTAGATTATATCTATTATTTCATTAATCAAATACAATTACATATATACATGCACACATAATCTGTTGGTTGAGAGAATATCTCAACCACACACCAATGTAGGAAATATATCCTAACTACTAGGAACAGACTCCTTTACTCAGTAAGAATCACAACTAAGACAAGTAAGAGTTACATTTTCCAACAAATTTCTGAGACATATTCTCATTCAAAACAATATGAAATAAAAGCACAAGCCATGATCTAAAAAATTACTATGATTTTATGCATTAATGCAAAAGCACCAACACATAATATGAGTAAACTTGCTTTTCCTAATTCTCCCAAGTTTGTAGAAGTATCCCATCTTTGAAGTGAAATGGATATCCTCTCTACACTTGCATATTATTTCAAGGGCACACATTACGTTCAAAACCTCCACGTTTGCACGACCGATACCAAGAAGCCCATCGCATTCATTCGAGCACAACTCAAAACAAATGGGAGAAAAAACGTTGTCACTTCTCTTACTCATGTACCGCAAAATAGATAGAACTCCCCTGTTTCATTGCCTCGCCTGGATGTTGTTACCTTGGATGCAGATACCGAGAAGATCGGCCTACAAAGAAAAAAAATGCGAAGGAACCACGCACTTCCAACTAGATTTCTAGATCACCCATGAGAAGGCACCATACATCTGCTGTGATCGCAATCACTCCATAGCACAACTTAAATGATATACCACAATGCTGCTACGATTCCACGATGCTCACCAATGCCACAAATCTAACAATGCCACAGATTCATGTCCACCACAATGTCTGATCTAATACAAACTCAGATCCACCATAACTCTGTCAGATCTGCAGCGATCTCGATCTAATTTATTTATCTCTGTAGCAATCTCAATCTAATTGATTTAGCAGGTTAGGTACTGTGGTTTATTTGAAAATCTCCCGGGATTCCTTATTTGACCCTAGTTCATTGACGGAGAGAACATACCCCATACATAGAGCGGTGGCCAATTGCTTGCATTCACCATCGTTCCACATTTTCTGCAAATTTCTCCCGCAGAATACCCCTAGCTATGGCAACAGGCTTGCAAAATAGTTCCACACACTAGTGAACGAATCAGTGCTCGCTATCAAAGACTCCAATATTGCTGCCAAAGAAACAATAATCCATGAACTCTCCCTCACTTGGTAATAATGCCACAGTTTCCAGTACGTTCTAAGCTTTCGATCCGCACTAGCCCCAACTAGGCACCACTGCACGAAGAAACATTGATCTCTTAGGCAATGCCAAGATCCACCTGAATGAATGCAACTCTTCTCTAGTGACTACAACAATCTGCCACTCAAAACGCAGGCCACCGATAGGAATCGATTCGATCCACTGATCGAATTGAAATTCTTAGCTCACGCTAGTCAAACAAAGGGAGATTTTATCCACCATGGTAGATATCGCCAACAGACTCTACTCACATGGCTTGCAGCAGTGACACCAACAATGACTCATACCAGCCTTACAATTTTAAAAGTTGATCACCAATTTAAAAAAAAAATGGCCACTACACTCCTTCGACTCTCACAACATTGATAGATGGACAAACAAAAAAAGACAAAACCAATACACATATACTTTCTTATTTCCCTGGCCGAGACCCTCACAAGCTCTGATACTATGTTAAATTTCCATTAGGAAATCTATATTCACATTAATCAAATAATATTACAAATAAATATATGAAGTGTTATCTCAAGATAGGGAAACTATTTTGGACACACAATCTGTGGGTTGAGAGAATATCTCAACCACACAAAAATATAGGAAAAAAATAAAAACAGACTCCTCTAAATAGAAAAAATCAAAACAGAAAAGAATAAGAATTATATATTCCAACACTTTATAGGAAATATTACCAAGTTTATATTGATAGTGTGATCAATATTTGTAGAGTTATAATCACTGATTGGATTTTAGCAATTACAAAATCCAATTGACGGCATATAATGTCGTGTGCATCAATGAAATTATAATTCGAAAATATTGATTACCTATTAATAATTTCAATATTTGATGCGATATCTTTTTCTTCTTAATTTTTGAAGTTAATACTAAATTAATTTATTTATTTAAATTATAATATATTAATTATTATTATTTTTTACACATAATTACAGAGTTATATAAATTATTTTTTTAAGGATTAATAAAGTGTTTTTTTAAATTTTATTTTATAAATCATAACATAATTTATTTATTTTTTAAGCTATTTTTACTTATAATTTTATAATAATTTTAATTATGACTTTTATAGAATTCAAATATTTTACTTATAACTTTTATGAAATTCAAAATTAGTATTTTTAAAAATTATCTCTAATATAACTAATATATAATTAAAAAAATTATATTCAAAAATGAAATTTAAATATAAATGAAAAAGCTTAAAAAAATTATATTCAAAAATGAAATTTAAATATAAATGAAAAAGCGAACAAAACATATAGCTTTAAGCAATCAACACCCTATACCTATTACCGTTATAATTATTTAGTTTACATTGACTTTTATATCAAAGTAATTACACAATTTTTTTTAAGGAATCAAGATATGTTTGGAGATTACTTATTGGTGTTATCATTGTTTTGTTTACATTAAATTTTATTTCTAAGTAAATATAATTTTTTTTAAGGAATCAAGACATGTTTGGAGATTGTATCGGTAACATCACATTTTTTTTTACAGAAATCAATAAGTGTTGGGCTAGCAGCGCAATTTATTCTCGCCACTCAAGTGGAATTTATGTTTTTAGAAAAATTGCAAATTGATATATGAAGTGAAAAATAGTTGTCTATTAGTAGCAAGGGTTTTTGGTGGGTAGTAACTACTAATAAGTCTTCCCATTTACATGTTTACTTATTCACATTAAATACCTGCTTAAATTATTTGGGGGGTAAATTTGTGATTTGGGTGAATATGAACTATTTTCAAGGATTAGAGTTTTGAGTTATTTTCCTATGCATATTAAAAATGAAAACTATTTGTATAATTCTCTAAAAATCATGACATAAATATTGCAACTGCATCCAAATATTATGCCAAAAGGTCTCAAACAATTATGCACATGACATTGTATTATACAAAGGCTGTAATAAGACCTTCAATTTATGGTCCAATCAAATGTTTAAAACTATTTTTTCAAATATTATTGAAAAATATATATTCATTTTTCAAAATTAAAAATTATAACTTGCGTTGGTAATTTCTAAACTAATAGTGATCAACAATCAGTAGAATCTTGCTTTGGTAGTGACCAATAATAGTAGAAATTTCTTTTAAATGTGCAAAGATACATGATTGAACATGCCTGTGGTGTTAGGGCAAAAATGTTGATAACAACCTAAAGGGTGGATAATGGAGGGGAGGAAATCTGTTCAGGCTTGCAAGAATCTCACACTTATGCCAGTGTTGGCTAACACATGTTGCTTGAACCACCTAGCTAAATCATTTTTTTCCAATCATAGCACTATGCCAAAATCTTATAAACATATTATATCCAGGCTATAAGATGTAGGGTAATGGGATTAAATAAAGAACATCTTTCACTCGAGAGTGACCTTCAAATTGGACGATATTCTACAATCAACATAAAGAAGGGGGTTTGTTTTAGAATTTTAACTATCTCCTTTTAAAATTTTAAAATTTATTCGGAGCCATTAATTCAAGTTTTAAATTTAAATATAATTTTTTCTAGAAAATATTTGTTGGAATTGAAAATTTATGTGGAGTACTTTACATAAGCCAAGTGTCCAAGTAAACTTTCAAGGCATTGTATCCATTTATGCATTCAAAAATACAGTTTTAAAATTAAAAAGTTATGCATGCTATATGTATATATAAAACCAACATAGATCCATTTTGAAAATGATTAAATCTCTTGAGGTGCATAATTTTTTTACAAGTTTTACACTCTAAAAGAGGTTCAGGAGAATGGATTTAAAATGGATCTAAGCCAAAAATTTGTTCTTTAAATCTTCTAGTTTTTAGTTTTTGTTTTTTATAATAATTGTATTTATTAAATTTACATAATTTTAATGTTATAAGTGAGTTGAATTTATTTATACATTAAAAAACATTTTAGAAACATAACATTATAATTTAACTAATTAATAGAACATGTTTTAATTAATTTATAATTAAAAAAACATTTAGAACAACATAAAATAACAATTTATAGATAAGTTCCACAAATGTACTTGGGATAAGGAGCTAGGGAAAAAGAAAAAATATTATATTGAAGAATTTAATCCGACTCATAATCATCAACAAAAAGCATGCATAGGGGTCAACATTTTTTGGAGAGCCAAAATTCTTATTGTTGAGCTAAGGACTAATTCTCATAAACTCTGTCATGAAACATAGCACTGGAAAAGGCCAAAAGAACTGTGGGAGGAAAGAGTATGTATTTTTTTCTCTTTCAGAAACGTCGAAAAAAAAAAGAAATGCATTTTAGAATGTTAGAACTTAAAATATAGCTGGAAAGGTTTCACGGGTATTCTAATAGCTAGCTCTTGGGGTAATCTATTTAGGGAGGGGTTTTTCAAGAAGTTGGGAGCATTTATTGTGAGGAATCATAGGAAAAAGGTCAAATAAAAGAACCAATGGAGAAGAAATTTTCCCCATAGGCTATATTTAGCCTTGTGGATGTTAAAATAATTTCTTTCTTTCTTTCTTTCTCATCTTTCCAGAAGTACTTACGGTTGCCTTTGCATAACTCGTGCAACTCCCACAATGATGAGTGACCATGTAAGTTAACTGTAGTTAAGAAATTTTTATGTCAAGGATGGTCATTCCTAAACAAAAAATACCCAATAATGTGTGAGGTTGAACATGATTTAAGGTGGGACTTTATCATAGTTAGTTAAGGAAATTTTGGGCAGGACTTATCTTAGGAGCCCCCAAAGTGGGAATTTGATATGAACTTGACCAAAAATTTAGATATTTTTTGGTGTATAAAAAAGTTTGTTAGGTTTTGTTCTAGTTGTAAATTGGTTGAAAAAATTCAAAATTAAGCCCATTTAATTTTTCAATTAAAATTTTCTATCCTTCTACCTAAAAAAATCCCTAAACACCTAAAAGAAGTATTTAAAAATACACAATTTAACGTAAATCTTATCCTATTTATTAATATCATGATAGCATCAAGAATAGTGTAAAAAGTCATGTGGGAATGACTAGTTTAAATCAAGTTTACTTTAACATGTATGTTCCCTGTATAAATGGATTTTGAACATGAACCTCCATAACCACGCCCTAAAAACGAATATATTTAGTTTATATATATATATATATATATATATATATATATATATATATATATTTTCGACTGTACATTACACCTTTGTACCTTTTCTAGTTCCAAGATGAAAAGAAAGCAACATAGCTAATGTTCCCTATGGCTTAAGAGTACAAAATAGTTACTCTTACTTGATTTAAATATAATTGAATTTTTGTTTCAAAGCATAAAATATGTTAATATTTTATTATTTGTGTTTATTTAAAAAATTTAATAGGAAATTGTTTTAAAACATTAAAAACTATTTTTTTATATAACTTTTTAAAGAAAAAGTTAACAAAAATCTTAGCCAACAATCAATTAACTGTTCCACCTGATGCCGACAATTATCTCCAACATAATTCAATTATGAATAAGCAAGGATTTTATATAAAATCAATAATATTTAAACAAAAATTGGGCCTTCGGCCTTGATCTTGATTTAACTTAAAAATAAGCCAACATCACTGCAATTAAAAACACTACCAACAGGTTGGAATCTAGAATACCACTGTGTTTTTTAAACCATTGGACGATATCGTTCTCATATGAAAGAGCAACTAGTTGTGCTATGCTATCCACCTTCAACTTCCAATACACAGCCCACGCGTGGTCACACGATTTGCAGAGAAAGAGGTAATGTTTACAACAATGCCTTTGGATGCTCTCGAGAGAAGTCGAAAAACAAGAAAAATCAAATTAATATTGTGTCGTTTGCACATCAGCTTTTCACAAGAGTCTGAACAGTTGTCATCACCATTTGAGATTCTTGATTCACCATTGGCTTGCAGGAACCATTGGCTTGCAGGACATATGTTTGGAGGACAACAGCCTCCATCGTTGCTATATCGCCATATCGGAAAGGTGTCGTCAGACTTAGTGTTTGTAAACTCGCTTGTTTTGCAGAATCCGCCCATAAGAGAAGTTGTAGCTCGTTGTGAGCAAAGCTATCATACCAAAAAAATGCGACCATCCAACCCTTTCATGACTATAATTGTGACCAAGAAACAACGCATTAACAAAGCCAGGAATTATAGTTAAACAACGAAGCACTCCCCTCATACGCAGTCTCTTATTATATTAATGTGGGCACATTTAGAATTACACCATATTATTATTGATATGCTCAGGCATCATACACCCAAAATTCAAATTGTTCATATACCCTTGTCTAGGAAGCTCCTTTATACTGTTTTTCTATAACAATACAGTAGATACCCAAGGTTTCTTCTTCTTTGAGTGGTTTCCCTATTTAAGCAATCTTCTCATACATTCCTTCGAACATGATTTTTCAGCAATCCTATCATACATTCCTTCGAACATGATTTTTCTGCAATTGTTTCTCCTTGATTGATTGAGCATATCCTTCCTTTCATTATCCAAGCAATTAAAATCCATAAAACTGCAAGGATCAATTGAGACCATGCATGCTGGGTTTTTCTGTTCCGCATTATCTTTCTGTTCAAAGCTTCCTTCTCCCTTGTCATTTGTATCATTCTTTTCAAGCTTTTCCTATCCACAGTTTTCCAGCATTACTAATTGTTTATTAAGTTGGATCTCCTCTGTCATGACTATTTCTGCCATGGAAAGTACTGTTGATTTTACATTTTCTAGTTCATGAAACATTTCATCTTCAAAATTAAATGAATTCTATTTGGTTGAAAGTAGATTGGTAACCTCTACTTTCGTTGATTGCTCCTGCTTTTTAATTTTTCACGGCTAGTAACCAATTTTTTTCTTGTTCAATAACAATATGTTTGCATCCTCTGGCTCTCTCGCGCCTTTCGTTTTTATATTTAGTAACGCATGATTGTGTCCACCCTTCTCAACACTGTAAGTGTTCATCTTACCATCATAGTTCACCCTTCTATCATACTGTCAGGGTCTTCCCAGCAAGACATGGCAAGTATCCATCTACACAATATCACAGAGAACTCGTTCTTTGTATTGGTCAATTTAAAACTCCACTTGACATTGTTCATTCACCAAAATTTGCTATTCCTTTAGAAGCCATGAAACTTTGTACGCTGCAGAATGTGACATTGTATCTAGCTTGAAGTTCTCCACCATCCCTTTAGAAATGACATTATTATTACTGGCCATCGTTAAGGCGATTGCAAATTCTTAGAATATTCGGGGACATGGGCACAGTCAATTTTTTGACCGTGCCCATGTCCTTCGAATTCCCGAATATTCTGAAAATTTACAATCGACTTAAGCTCATCGATGATTACTTCCATTATAAATAATTATTTTGCAATATTTACCTTTTGCCTTGCATGTCGTCCTGAATAAGATTCTTCTTTTCACAAGTTCATCTGCATCCAACACTTGTTTCAACAACAAAGATTCTCCTTCTTCTGGTGGGTTGACACATTCTTCCACTGCCTTTGGAAGTTTAGGTTCTGGCTCAGTTTGTGCTAATTGTATCCCTTTTTGTTTTCCAAATTTTTCTGGACATTCATATGAATAATGTCCCAATTGTCCACAAGTGAAACATCTCACTTGCTCTCTGCTTCTACCACCGCCCCTCGAAGGAGTTCTCCTTCCTCTAACATTGCTAGTTTTCTCGGGTTGTGACTGCTCGCTTCTCCCTTTTGTTGCTGTTCTTTTTTTTACACTCCTTGTTCTTGTTCACTGGCCTTGCTTTCTTATTAGTTTTTCCTCTGCCTTCAAGGCAGCCTACTATGTTTCTTCAAGAGATCTCAAAGACATTAAACTTAATTCATCTTGAATATCAAACCTTAATCCATTGATATACCTGGCAACTCTCTCAGGTGTATCTTCTATGTATCATGATCTAATATTCACTTTGTAAAATTCCTCCGTATGCTTCCTAAGAATTGTTTTTTGCTTAAGATTATCCATATTTCTAAACAAAATTAATTGATAATCTTTAGGAAGGAACTTGCTTTTTAGTTTAGCAGTCATCCTACTCCAGCTCTTCATCTTGGCTTTGTTTTTCAAGGCCCTTTCTTCTTTCACTCCATCCCACCATAAAGTAGCATGTCCTCTCAACTTAGTAACAAAAAATCTGACTTGCTTGTCTTCCTGCAGATAAAATGTGAACAGAATTGAAAAGAAAGAGTTGTAGCTCTCAGGTGTGGCCTGCACCTGGAGCTACACTCACAAAACTTGAGAGATCACTCTCGTCCACTCAATTCCACAATCAATCAAAGATTACATCAATAAATACAATACTAGGAAATAGGAAGTTGCACCCAAACCCCATAATTATAGGAACTAATCCTAAACTAGGGAGAAAGTTACAACAACGTAACTATTTTCTCCATTAATAACAAAATAATATTAATTATTCTCAACTCCCCCCCTTAATGGAGAAAGGGTTCTCCTGAACTCCTAGCATCTTTCTAAACAATTCAAATTTCACTCGTGCAAGAGGCTTTGTAAAAATATCAGCCACATTGTCACAAGTTTTACAATATTCGACAGCAATTTCTTTTGACTGTATTTTTTCTCTAACAAAGTGAAACTGGGTGTCTATGTGTTTGGTGTTTTTATGAAACACTGGATTGTATGCTAATTTGATAGCGCTCTGGTTGTCGCTTTTGATAGAAGTGGGTTGCTTCTGTTCTTTTCCTGCATCGTTAAGAAGTCTCCTCAACCAGATTGCTTCACATGTTGCTGCACACAATGCTTGATATTCAGCTTCACATGACGACAAAGCTATAGTACTTTGTTTCTTGCTGCTCCATGCAATTACCCCGGAACCTATGTTAAATGTATAACATGTGATGGACCTCCGATCATCCAGGTTACCTGCCCAATCTGAGTCTGAAAAAACCTGCTAGAGTAACATCAGATACATCAGTGTATAAAATACCAAAATGAACAGTACCACAAAGATACCTCAACACGCTTTTTGCTGCTGTCCAGTGACTTTCACGCGGTTTTGACATGAATTGGCTTAATACACTAACTGAGTATGCCAAGTCGGGTCTGGTTGTTGTAAGATATATAAGCTTGCCAACCAGCTGTCTATACATTGTGGCATCTACCTCCTTAGTGCCATCGTCACTGCTCAATTTCAAATTTTGCTGCAAAGGTGTTGCTGCTGCTCTACACTGATCCATACCAAACTTTTCCACCAAATTTCTCGCATACTTCCCTTGAGTAAGGAAAGTTTGCCCAGTATCTCTAAATACTTCTAATCCCAGACAATAGTTAAGGCTTCCGAGATTTTTCATCTCAAAAACTTGTGCCATGAGCCTTTTGATTCCTCTAATTAAATCCTCTGCATTTCCTGTTAAAATCATATCATCCACATATAGAGAAATCAAAATAATCTGCCCCTGGTTATTGTACTTGGTATACAAATTTGGGTCATTTAAACTTCTATGGAAACCATACTCTATAAAGAAAGAATCAACCTTTTCATACCAAGACCTGGGTGCTTGCTTTAAACCATATAAAGCCTTTTTCAATCTGCAAACAAGATGTTCCTGCCCCTGCTTTACATATCCTTCTGGTTGTACTAAGTAAATTTCTTCTTTTAAATCACAATTTAAAAATGCAGATTTAACATCAAGCTGGTGTAATTCCCAACTACATTTAGTAGCTAAAGCAATAAGCATTCTAATTGTATTTAGCTTTGCTACAGGTGCAAAAGTATTATCAAAATCTATACCTTCCTGCTGTGAATATCCTTTTGCAACCAGCCTAGCTTTTAACATATCTATACTTCCGTCTGCATTCATTTTTGGTTTAAACAGCAACTTGCATCCTATGGGTGTTTTATTTTTAGGCAGCTCTACTAATTCCCAAGTATTATTTCTAAGAATTGATTCCATCTCCTCATTCATTGCAGCTCTCTATTCCTCAAATTGACTACCTTCTTTATAATTAGAGGGCTCTATAATGTTCAAAAACTTTGACATCAACGCATAGTTTCTCAACTTCAATGGTAATTCAGTCTTCCTACCTGACCTTCTTGGTAGGGGACTTACCTCAAATTTGTTTTCTTCTGCAATAACTGGGCCTGCTCTTTCACCTTCTTGTTGTTCTTCTTCATTCTCTTCTTTCTGCTCCTGTTCCTGCTCCCTTTCATGCTCGCTGCTTTCCTCCAACAGCAATGGAATGTGCCAATCATCTCCAACATTAGCTTTCCTTTCCTGTACCTGTTCATGAAAGACTACATCTCTACTTGCAAATGTCTTACGAGACTGAGGATTGAACTGTTTGTATACTTTAAACTCTGTGCCATAACCAACAAAGATGCATTTGACTGCCTTAGGGTCTAGTTTCTTTCTATCAGCTTTAGGTACATGTGCAAATGCCTTTGACCCAAAGACTCTTAAGTGATTTACTGCTGGTTTAAATCCATACAAGGCTTCAAAAGGGGTTTTGAAGCCAAGAAACCTAGTAGGACTTCTATATTTCAAATATACAGCAGTATTTATCGCTTCTGCCCAAAAAGTATTAGATAAACCCTTACCTTGCAGCATGCTCCTTGCGCACTCTACCAGGGTTCTGTTTTTATGCTCTGCAACTTCGTTTTGCTGTGGTGTGTGCGGCACTGTATACTGCTGAACAATCCCGTGAGATTTGCAGTATTTCATGAATTCCTTTGATTTGTATTCTCCTCCTTGATTAGATCGGAGAATTTTAATACTTTTTCCAAACTGTCTTTCCACCAGGGTTTTGAAATCTATAAAACATTGGAAAGTCTGACTTTTCTTGTTTAAAAAATAAACCCATGAATACCTAGTGCAGTCATCAGTAAACAACAAAAAATAGTATGCTCCCCCTAGCGACCTTCTCTGCATGGGACCACATACATTAGTGTGCACTAGCTCTAAGATTTTTGTTTTCCTCCTCCTATCATGCACAGGGAACTATTCTCTGTGCATCTTTCCTAAGGCACAACCTTCACAGTTTAACTGAATGTTACGAAAGATGGGGAGACCGTCGACCATACCTTTCTCCTGTAACAACATGAGATCCTGCAGATTCAGATGACCAAACCTCTGATGCCAGAGTTGTTCAGCTGTCGACTCTCCTGCAACCATGGCTTGCTTTGATATATTTTTGCATCCAATCTGTATAGGCTTCCAACTCGCATGCATGTTGCAACAATTTCATTCCTGCAATCCTTTATCACAAAGTGAGTCTTGAAGAATTCGACATTCATATCTTGGTCAGCCATCATGGATACAGATATCAGGTTTCTCTTTATTCCAGGTACATATAAAACATTTGAAAGGTGACTAATTTTTCCATTTGGTAACTTAACTGAAATCACCCCATGACCTTTAATCTGATATCCATTATCATCCCCTAGATATATTTTTGATCCATTTATAATTTCTTCAAGACTGTCGAAAAATTCTTTATTACCTGTCATGTGAGAGGATGCTCCAGAATCGACATACCAGATGTCATCTTCATTTGATGTAGAAAGGGCACAGTCGACTGTGAACAGTCGAAATTCATGACTAAAGTCTTCTTCTTCAACAAAATATCCTCTGTGTTTTGGATTTACCTGTCTCCTCCTTGCCTCATCAACCTGCTTCTTATAATAACAATCTCTCTGTATATGACCCTTCTTTCCACAATAAAAGCATTTCTTTTCAGAATGATTTGCAAGCATACCTTTATGACAGTGATGTTTGTGTGTTGTTCCTCCTTTCTGAACTGATTGCTGCTGTGACTGCTTCCCTTTAGATAGTCGTCATTTTGCCACCAGCGCAAGATCGTCACTTTGGGGGTTCAGATTCAGATTCTGCCGTCGCTCTTCCTCTTGCTGCAAGATCGCAGTGAGATCATCAAACGTGGGTGTTTTCTCCCTTGCCGAGACTCCAGTGATGAAGGTTTGGAAATCATCACGCATCCCATTCATTGTGATTGAAACAATATCTTCATCAGCCACTGCCACTCCAATGGCCACCAATCCGTCTTTAACATCCTTAATTCGCGCGACAAATGAAGTAGCAGACTCCCTTTTGTCCATCCTCATTGAAAATAGCTTGCTTTTCAGAGCCAAAACTCTGTTTGTATTCTTGGTCTCATACAGATTCTTGATTTTCGTCCAAATCTCTGCGAACGTTTTACAGTCTCTGATGTGTGCAATGACATTGTCTTTCACAGACATCTTTAACAGGACCTTGGCCTTGTTTTCTCGTTTTTCCCAGTCTTCCTTCTGCGTGCTCGCAGTCGGCTTCTACTCATCGCCTGTCACTATAGTCCAAGCGTTCGCACCTTCGAGCAGGGTCTGGATCTTAAACTTCCAATTCGTGAAGTTAGACCCGTTGAGTTTACCAGACTCGTTAAGGTAAGATTCCATCGTATTACTCATTGTGAATCTACTTAACAACAAAAAACAATACCTGTCAGATCGATCTGTCACCTCTGCCACCGATCTGCAGTGTCTGGCACTCTTGCTCCAATGAGAAAATTCTGCGTTTCCAACACAGCCGAAACAATGATCTGATCACTATTGATCCGATCCACCTCTCTCGGATTGATCTACCACTTCGCCGATCCTGCTCTCCCTGCGGATCGCCAAACAAAGTCGAGGTTTCCCGCAGATCTCCTCTGGCGCTTTCCCGATCTGTCTCTCCCGGACGGATCTACAACTCCGTCGATCTGCACCATTTGCAGACCGCCAAACGAAGTTCACGCTATTCACAGATCCCCTTGGCGCTACCCCGAGCGAAAAATCCGCACTAATTTAAAATCGCTTAGAGTATTTTAATTGGCGCGACTTTCCCGGTAAAATCCCACGCTAATCGGGCTTTTTGGCGCTCTGGCGCAGTTTATTCCTCAAAATCCGCGCTAATTCCTCTTCTAGCGCGACTGTCAGTGCAAAATCCGCGCCAATCCGTGCAAAATCCGCGCCAAAATTTTCGAGTCCGAGCCAGGTGTTCTGCAGTCCACCTGCTCAATCGAGCACAGAGCTCTCGTGTACACACAGCCACAAAGGCACTTCAAGCCACACAGACTATTCCAGCCACACAGGCAAGCTAGCTACTACAGGCACTTCAGCCTCACAGGTGACAAAAGATCAGGCTCACTCAATCTGAGCTCCGATACCAAGATAAAATGTGAACAAAATTGAAAAGAAAGAATTGTAGCTCTCAGGTGTGGCCTGCACCTGGAGACTACACTCACAAAACTTGAGAGATCACTCTCGTCCACTCAATTCCACAATCAATCAAAGATTACATCAATAAATACAATACTAGGAAATAGGAAGTTGCACCCAAACCCCATAATTATAGGAACTAATCCTAAACTAGGGAGAAAGTTACAACAACGTAACTATTTTCTCCATTAATAACAAAATAATATTAATTATTCTCAACTCCTGCACCTTTGCATATTCAAAATGCTTATTCATAACATTAATCCAATCTATTAATTCTTCTAAATTTGAACTACCACTATATGTAGGTACTACTGCATCCGACCTGAAACCTAGACCAAAAACAGTCCCCAGAAATCTGATTTATGGGGTCCTTCAACTCTCTTCTTCTTGAAGTTATTCTACTTCACTGGTATCCCCTGTGCTATCATGATGCCTAGTAACCTCTATGGCTTCTAGCCTTTGCCAAAGAGTTCTTACTTCATCTCTCAATTCTAAATTTGTAGCTCTTCGACCTCTTCTTGGACCTCTGCCTCTTCCAATTCTGAATGCCATTTCTCAATAAACAAATCAATTTCAAAGTTTAATAAAATCAATTTTATTTTTCCCTTTCGAGAGAACAACTCACCGCTCTAATGCCAAAATGATGCCACAAATGATCTCCAACCTAATTCAACTAGGAATAAGAAATTATATAAAACCAATTACACAAAAGATGGGCCTTGGTTTAACTTAAAAGTAAGGCAACATCACTACAATGAACAACACTACCAACAGGATGGAATCTAGAATCAAACTGCATTTTTTTAACCATTGGATGATATCGTTCTCATATGAAAGAGCAACTAATTGTGAAAGGCATGCACCTTCAACTTCCAATTCACAGCCCATGCGTGGTCACACGATTTACAGAGAAAAAGGTCCACGGTGTAATGCTTACATCAGTGGCTGTGGATGCTTTCCAGAGAAGTCGAAAAACAAGAAAAATCAAATTAATATTGTTCGGTTTTCACATCAGGTTCTCACCACTGGCTTGCAGCATAAATATGTTTGGAGGAAAAGAGCCTCGATCGTTTCCATATGGCCATATATCGGAAAGGTATCGTCAGGCTCAGTCACAGTCGCCGCTGTCATCAACACCGCACAAATCCCAGTCCCTTGATGCACTCGTTTAGTCCACAGACAACATCAACGAAATTCGCCGAGGGTTTGTAAACTCTTTTGTTTTGCAGAATCCGCGTACAAGATAAGTCGATAAGTCGTAGCTCGTTGTTAGCAAGGCTAACATAGCGAAATATTGAGACCAACCAATCCTTTCATCATGATAAATTGCGATCAAGAAAAAACACATTAACAAAGCCAGGAATTATATTTCAACAACCACGCAGTGCCATCATAAGCAGTCTCTTATTATATTAATGTGGCCACAGTTAAAATTACAAGAGATTAAATGGAAGACAAATCTTAACTAATAATTATCTTTCAATCTCTGGATGATTGGAGCTGCACTTGGCCAATAAGCCATTTATTAAAAGAAACACTTCAGCTTTCACTCAAATTAATTTAAATTTCTTTAAATTTCTAGAAATTACATAGTTATATTAATGTGGCCACAGTTAGAATTACAAGAGATTAAATGGAAGACAAATCTGAACTAATAATTATCTTTCAATCTCTGGATGATTGGAGCTGCACTTGGCTAATAAGCCATTTATTAAAAGAAACACCTCACCTTTCACTCAAACTAACTTAAACTTCTAGAAATTACTTAAAATTACATAGAGTAAAAATATTTACGATGCTCCTTCATCATACATCTGATTACCCAAAATAATTCCATTTGACTATAAAATTATTTCAAATATATAATTTTAGTTAATAAGATTTATTTTAAAAATATATTAAAGTTAATAGTAAAATTAGAAATTGAAAAAATTAAAGTATAAATTTATAAATTTATAATAATAAGATGAATTATAGATATATTTTAATTAGCTAATGTAAATTTATTTTAATTTGAAATTTATTATACATTTATAAATATAAATATTTATTTAATTTTTTTTAAATATAATTTTTCATAATAAAAAAATTATTCAATTTAATTCATGAATATAATTTTTTTTAAATATAATTTTTCATAATAAAAAAATTATTCAATTTAATTCATGAATATTGAAATATTTTAATTAAATAATATTATGTAGATATTAACCCACAAAAATAAACATCCTTTTTACACCAAACCTTCGGAAAAAACACTTTAAACAAAATAAATACCTTCTCTTAACCAAAACAACATCAACATCTCCTATCCACTAAACCATAAAATATTTTATCATATAAAATACCATATTAATTAATATAACATTTTAACTTCTTAAAAAATATTTTTGTCACATCCCTGTATATTTCATAATTTTTTAATTTAAAAAATGGTAAACTTTATTATATTTACTTAACTCTTACCGTAACCATTGTTGCGCGGTTTAACATTTACATAACTGTACTGTGGTGATATATCTTGGACCTACGATAATTGTTTAACGACTATACAAATTATTGACTTAAGGTTGGCTTGACTGCATGGGTGACATGTGTAATGAACGGCAATCGGAAACATGCCTTGTCCGACCCGTAGCCCTTTCCGGCGTTGAGTTGTTGGCAGCATTTAAGTTTCTTGTCAGTGTTTCAATAGGTGGCCTGGCTCACCCGCTTGGCCATGTGACTCGTTGGTTTCTGCACCCTTGGCCTTCACGCCTTGGATTCCCGCGCTATTCCTATGGTGGAGATCTAATGCCCAGATCGGAGGGCTGGGAAATGCCTAAGGGTTTTGAGGTCTTTCATAAACCCCTTAGAGCTTGCTCGTGGTTCATTTGGAACGGGAAGGACTCTCGACACCTCTCTGGTCATTCAATCTCCTGGTTTCGTTTTTCATTTAACGCCGCCCCTGAGCTTCATCTACAGCTCCGAGGTCTTATGCTTACTCTTCAAGGACTCTGTACAGGTAATACACTCTGTTTACTTTTAATTTAGACTCAGTCTTTTCGACACAGTCTTTTTGCTACAGATTATCTCTTTTTTTTCCACAAGTTCGGCACAGGCCTTGCATGCGTTTAAAATGAGGTTTGCTACTGTTGTAAGCTCCCACTGGCTGGTAATTCCGATATGGTTGTGTGCAGGTAAGGCTCGTTACAAGCCCCCTTTCCGCTTGTGGGATGACGGAGCCCAAACGCCTCGACCCCTCCGTCTCTTACCAGGTAAGCAAACGACCCTCTAACCTGGTGCGAAGTCTAAGGGTTGCTCTGTCCATGATGTGCCAAAACGGCTGTGAATATTACTGCGTGTTTTCTTATATGTACTGGTTTTCAACTGTTAGATTCCAGACGAGGAATTCCAGAGGAGATCCTCATGTCTCGCATGTGTTTTCCTATTCTCAGGGCTTTACGTTTCGACCTACCCTGTTGAGCTATGAGAAACAGGCAGATTTCTCTTGCGCCTTAAGGCCGTGCAGCGGTTGAACGATTTGATGGAAATCTTTGCCTTCCTGTGTTTTAGACATTCTATGCCACTGTTATATGTAAATGTTGAGACACTTGTTGTCTGGCCGCTGTGTTAGGACCTCGCTGGTCAAGGATGTTTTTATTTGGACTAAATGAATATATATATTTCGATTTTAAACATATGTATTTCAATTTTTACTCTTTCAATTCTTCGCTCTTAATTACCATGCGTTCTGTATTTGCTAATTTGCTTCTGGTCTTTCTTGGACGGTTGCAGTATGCTCATTCTGATAATGTCGGTTTGTCATTCTGAAATCAGTTAATTGTTATGTCTGTCTCTGTGAGCAGTATGGATTCCGGTTCTACCATTATCGCATAATGTTATCATCTCAGTAATGTTAGTGGGTTTTTCTTTACTATTCTTTTGGTTTATATCCTCCTCATGCAGTTATGGAATGCTACATTACCAGCATATGGTTCCTACCGTCACTGAGTTTAAGTTATGATAAGTTTGTTGAATTGTTACAGTGCATACATATGTGTAATACCTGTCGAATGTGTGTATATACATGTGGTTACTTACGCTGCCGTGTTCATAGCCACGGTTAAGCAATTTCAGTGGTTGCATTCGTTGTCCTTTGAATGGATACTAGGGAAATTAGACTTGGCTAGTCAATCGTTCTCGAAAACATTTACTTCTCAGTACCGTTCAGATATCTACAATTGATTTCACTGTTGTGCAAACAGTTTCGTAATATTTACTCTTTTCGATAACAGTTGGTTTTATGGGACTAATTATCTGGTTATACGATTTCTCTTGTGGTCACAGTCTCGTTAAGACTCTAAACTCTGAACTTTGCTCGCAATGTATAATTACATGATTTGTCTAACGGTGTTTAGTTAGCGTAACTCTGACTGTTCTCTAATGGAAAAGTAGTTTAAGGTCTTTGGCTTTCCTTTCCATAGGAAATTAAGATAGTCCAGTCGTTCTTTTAATGTACCTATCTGCTTGGATACCCACCACAGTGCTTCTGGTCCGTCTTATAGTTTTATATGCTTTCTTTTATTTGAACTACCATTAGCGTTCAGGTTATCTCTTTTACAATTATCTGGCATTTAAATAATCTGACATTTAAATAGAAATATTTGCCTGATTCAAATATACTAAAGCAATATGATATCAAAGGAAAATTTATGTTATAAGGGTCTGCATTGTCAACTACTGTAAATTTATCTGCAGTGTGGTCAACAATCATTACTGAGCTAATTTTCCCTTCATTGCTAACACGTACCTGGTTCACCAGTGTTGTAAATATATGCTTCAGAAATTCACCTGCAATCCATATTTGCTCTTATCCACCCAACCTTGAGATCCATCGCTAAGACTGGAATCTCCCCCCGAGCTATCTTGCAGGCCTACAGCCCTCAACAAGATACATGCACCTTGTGCCTGGTCATCTAGTCCTTACCAGACTTAACCAGCTTATTTTTATTTTTTTTCCTTTGGAATCCTTCTGTCTGTCCCTACAGCACATAATTCCTCCTTTCTCTACCCAGGACTTTTCCCTGTTTTGGGAGGGTAGTTTCAGTCAGTTTTCATAACTGATTTTCTTCTTCAAATCCTCCTTTCAGAGGCTGCCAGCATTTCAAGAAGTATATATTTTCCAATATATTTTAAATTCACCAATAGAATAATATGATTAGAGTTTTTTTGTAAAATAAAAGAACAACAATCTTTCACCTCTATCTCTTACTACAGTAAAATTCCAACTTTTACATTTTTCTGGGGTCATCACATCTCCCCCTCCTGAGATTGGACATCGTCCCGATGTCTGCTTCCCCTAAACAATTCCGGGTAAGCTTTTTTGATGAGCTCTTCGTCTTCCCAAGTGGCCTCATCAGGCCCATAGTGCTGCCACTGCACTTTAACTTGGGTAATAACTCACTTCCGCAGTCGCACTTCTCTCTGGTCGAGGATGTTCAGTGGCTCGACCAGAACCTCGCCTTCCGGCTCGACCTGCAATCAACAACAATTCCAGTCACTTCCTGCTTGGGATAAAAGCTTAACTAGAACAACCAGATTAGTTCTTACCCGTACATCCTGCCATTTGATCACATGTTTAGGGTCGTAAACGTATTTTTTTAGTATAGAAACGTGGAAAACATTGTGGATCCTAATATGACTTGGCAGGGCGAGTTGGTAAGCCACCGACCCCACTCTTGCTAAGACCTAAAAATGTCCAAAATAGCGAGGAGCAAGTTTGGCACACCCGCTCCATTGCAGGGTGCTCCTTCTGGCTTGGATCCTCACAAAAACATGGTCACCGACCTGATATTCTTTGAACCTTCTTTTCCGATCTGCAAAACTTTTTTGTCTGTCCTGAGCAGCCTTTAAATTGGTACGCATTCTTTTTACCATGTCTTCCATTTCTTTGAGCATTTCTGGGCTGAATCTTAATTTATCCTCAGGTCCACCCCAGCTTGAGGGTGTGCGACATTTCCACCCATACAAGACCTCAAAGGGACTCAGCTGTGTTGACGTGTGATATCCATTATTATATGCGAATTCAACCAGGTGTAGATATTCCTCCCATTGAATTGGTTTTAGCATTACACATGCTCTCAACATGTCCTCCACTACCTGGTTCACTCGTTCTATTTGACCATCGGTCTGGGGATGATAGGCTGTGCTGAAATTCAGCTGTGTTCCCAGTTCAGTAAACAATGTTCTACAAAAAGTTGACTTGAATTTTACATCACGATCAGATATTATTATCTTCGAAAGTCCATGTAGTTTGAACACATTCTTCATAAAAATGTGAGCAATTTGCACAACCTTATAAGTGGAATGCACATGTATAAAATGTGCTGCCTTACTCAGTTTATCTACCACTACCATAATGGAGTCATTGTTTCTGTTTGTTCGAGGCAACCCGGTTATAAAATCCATAGAAATAGTTTCCCATTTCCACTCTGGAATGGGTAAAGGTTGTAGCAGCCCTGCTGGATGCAAATGCTCTGCTTTAATCTGTTGACACTCCAAACATCGTGCCAAGTATTCAGCTACATTCTTTTTCATTCCTGGCCAATAATATTCTTTTCTAAGTGCGGTGACCATTTTTTGGTATCCTGGGTGCCCGGTATAGTGGCTGATGTGAAATTCATCCAAAATCATATTCCTAAGACCATCTTTGTTAGGTACATACAGCCTCTTATTAAAATACAGCATTCCGGCATCATATAATTCATATCCCTGCTGCATTTTCCAACTAGAAAGTTGCTGTACCTGCTGTTTTATTTGCTGGTATTCAGCATCTTGATCTGCTGCTGTTTTTATCGTTTCAAATAAAGAATTCTTCCATTTACTGATCGAAATTCCATACAAGCACTGCACCTTCTGACTCAATGCGTTGGCTACACGGTTCTCCTTCCCTTTAAGTGTTTAATTTCAAAATCGAATCCACTTAGAAAATCCGCCCAACGGGATTGCCTCGTATTTAAGGTAGGTTGGCTGAAATAATTTGTCAAGCTGTGATGATCTGTTAACAACAGAAATTTTCTCCCCAAGAGATAATGTCGCCACATCTTCAGTGCGTGTATAACGGCTGCCAATTCTAAGTCGTAGGCAGAATATTTCTGCTCATGTTCCTTTAGCTTTCTTGATTCGTACGTGATTACTCTTCCTTCCTGCATCAATACTCCGCCCACACCCTCCTTACTCGCGTCAATACATACCACGTAATCCTTATTAGGATCAGCTATACTCAAAATGGGTGCGGTGGTGAGTAAATGTTTAAGTTGCTCAAAGCTCCGCTGACACTCTGAGGTCCATTTGAATACCCTTCATTTTTTTTGTAAGGAAGTGATAGGGTATGCTACCCTTGAAAAACCCTCCACGAATCTTCTATAATAGCCAGCTAGCCCCATAAAGGACCTGATATCTGCCACATCCTTTGGTATGGGCCATTCCATTATAGTCCTTATCTTTTCAGGGTCCACTGCAATCCCCTCTTTGGTGATTATATGGCCTAAGTATTGTATTTCTTCCCTGAAGAAATCACACTTGTTGAACTGAGCGTATAGCTGATGTTCCCGGAGAGTTTGCAGCACTAATCTGAGATGTTCCTCGTGCTCCTTCCTAGAACGAGAATATATCAGAATATCATCGATAAATATCAATACAAATTTATCCAAGAACCTGTGAAACACATTGTTCATCAAACACATAAAGGTGGTAGGTGCATTGGTCAAGCCAAAAGGTAGCACCACAAACGCGTAGTGCCCATACCGTGTTCTGAAAGCTGTCTTAGCGATATCTTCCTCTTTGATCCTAATCTGGTGATACCCGGATCACAGATCGATCTTAGAGAACATTGTTGCCCCCTTCACTTGATCGAAGAGTTCATCAATCCGAGGTAAACGATATTTATTTTTGATCGTGAGCTTGTTCAGCTGACGATAGTCTATGCACATCCGAACAGTTCCATCTTTTTTCTTGACAAATAACGCTGGGGTTCCCCATGGTGATACACTGGGGCGAATGTAATTTTTGTCTAGCAGCTCTTGCAGTTGCATTTTTCATTCTGTTAATTCAGGTACGCTCATTCGATAAGGTGCCCGCGACACTGGTGCTGCCCCCGGTGTCAATTCGATGGTAAAGTCTATATCTCTTTTGGGTGGCAGCCCCGGTATCTCCTCTGGAAAAACATCTGCAAATTCTTGTATTACTGGAATATTTTCCAGCGTGGCTGTTTTATCCTTCTGATTTGCATAGCCTACCTGAATGGCATAAATTTGACATTTCTTTTTGATACATTTAGCTAGCTGGGATGCCGTGATCGGTCGGATCTGCACGGGGTGCTTGATCCCTTGCAGTTCCTGCTTCTCCCCAAAGTCATCTTTATAGTAAATGGTTTTCGTCTTGCAGTTTACTAATGACCAGTGTTTTTCTAGCCAATCCATCCCAATCAGAATGTCATATGAACCCAACGAAAGTACATTCAGATCCACTACTATTGGCTGTCCTGCTACAGTTAAAGAGCAATTATTAATTTTTGCCAAGACCTGTCTCTTGGCTCCCGTAGCTAACTGTACCAGCCATGGATTCCTGAATTTTTCAGATTGTAGCTTACACTGTTCTACTATCTTTGGGCTAATATAACTTAAAGTGGCTCCTGGACCAATGAGAACAGCTATAGAAAAGTTTGAAATTTTACCTTCAAATTCCACCATAGTCGGCTGGTATTCCGCTTGACGATCATCCAAGGCTGCGTTAATCCTTGGTACGCTACGTGCCACATCCCCAATGGTCGATGCTTCGTGAATCTGGGATATCTGATCCGTACCCTTCCGCTGCGGGCATTTTTTGACATAGTGTGGTCCTCCACAGCCCCAGCATTGAACTGGAGGTCTGACCATTTCTTCACCCTCCGGCCTAGTAGGCTGTTCACTTACTCTGGACTCACTGATTGGCCTAGCCCTGAGTGAACCTCTTGCTACAATTTTGTTGTTCTGCCCTTTGCCAGCTCCCTTACTACCATTACTGCGACTTCCTTTGCTATTTCCAACAGTCGTGTTACCTCTTCTTTCATTCCATCTTTTATTTGGAGCATCTCCGCTCTGTTTATTCTGCTGGTAATAGATTCTAGCCTTGCGGATAGCTTCATCCATTGTCCTAGGATTGTCAAACTCGATCCTTTCTCTTATATATAGAGGTAAGCTGCTTACAAACCTTTGCACCTTGGCTTTCTCCTCCTTAATATAGGGCACATAACGAAGCAGGGAAGTAAAACGGTTGATAAATTCGTCCATAGACTACTGTCCCAACCGTAAATCATGGAATTCCCTTGCTTTTTCATCGTAGAAGCGCTCGGTCAGATATCTCTCTTTGAAGTATTTCTGAAACTTTTACCATGTTATGGTCTGTTCGCTTACCCCCTTGACGATCTTAATTTCCTCCCACCACAGGGTTGCTTTAACTTGTAGCTGGAAGATGGCCAGTCCCGCCTTCAAGTTATGGTCATACTCATACAACTGGAAATATTTGTTCATGTTAATTAACCATGCTTCAGCCGCTTCTTCCTGTTCCCCATCAAAATGTGGGGGTTTAATTTTTCGAAATTCTCCCTGCAGCTCCATTCTCTGACGTTTTGAAGTCTGCTGTTCAAGTACATTATCGGAATGGTCCTCCTTTTCCTCTGAGTTTTCAGGTCCAGTTTGATAGTTTCGTTCTTCTGTCATCCTCTGCTGTTCCACACTGGGATTAGCTAGTGGTGGGTTCTGCCTATCCGACAAACTCTTCAGAATTCTTTCTTGTTCCACCGTCAGTCGCGCATTATCCTCTCGTAAACGTGCCATCTCATTCTTCAGCTCCTGAATAGTTTCCAGTATTGCAAGGTTTGTACTACGTGTCTCCTCACCAAGTTATACCCATAGCTCTGGGTTTTCCCGAGGAGCGCTGTCGGCTCTCTGCATTTTCACTGTTTTCTATCTGTTGGTTATTAGTTGTTATTTTTCCTGTGTCTCACCCCTAAAAATAGGACAGGAAAAGTAGTTAGTTTGATTAACTCTCTCCCTTACAGATGTATGGGATAGTTATTTGTACATTTGAACATGCTGTTCCAGAGGCCACAGTATTGAAACTTGGCTCTGATACCAAATTGTCACATCCCTGTATATTTCATAATTTTTTTTTTTTAAATGGTAAACTTTATTATATTTACTTAGCTCTTACTGTAACCATTCTTGCACAGTTTAACATTTACATAACTGTACTGTGGTGATATATCTTGGACCTACGATAATTATTTAACGACTATACAAAATTATTGACTTAAGGTTGGCTTGACTGCATGGTGACATGTGTAATGAACGGCAATCGGAAACATGCCTTGTCCGACCCGTAGCCCTTTCCGGCATTGAGTTGATGGCAGCATTTAAGTTTCTTGTCAGTGTTTCAATAGGTGGCCTGGCTCACCCGCTTGGCCATGTGACTCGTTGGTTTCTGCACCCTTGGCCTTCACGCCTTGGATTCCCGCGCTATTCCTACGGTGGAGATCTAATGCCTAGATCGGAGGGCTGGGAAATGCCTAAGGGTTTTGAGGTCTTTCATAAACCCCTTAGAGCTTGCTTGTGGTTCATTTGGAACGGGAAGGACTCTCGGCACCTCTTTGGTCATTCAATCACCTGGTTCGTTTTCCATTTAACGCCACCCCTGAGCTTCATCTACAGCTCCGAGGTCTTATGCTTACTCTTCAAGGGCTCTGTACAAGTAATACACTCAGTTTACTTTTAATTAGACTCAGTATTTTCGACACAGTCTTTTGCTACAGATTATCTCTTTTTTTTTTCCATGAATTCGGCACAGGCCTTGCATGCGTTTAAAATGAGGTTTGCTACTGTTTTGTAAGATCCCACTGGCTGGTAATTTCCGATATGGTTGTGTGCAGGTAAGGCTCGTTACAAGCCCCCTTTCCGCTTTTGGGATGACGGAGCCCAAACGCCTCGACCCCTCCGTCTCTTACCAGTTAAGCAAACGACCCTCTAACCTGGTGCGAAGTCTAAGGGTTGCTCTGTCCATGATGTGCCGAAACGGCTGTGAATATTACCACGTGTTTTCTTATATGTACTGGTTTTCAACTGTTAGATTCCAGACGAGGAATTTCCAGAGGAGATCCTCATGTCTCGCATGTGTTTTCCTATTCTCACGGCTTTACGTTTCGACCTACCCTGTTGAGCTATGAGAAACAGGCAGATTTCTGTTGCGCCTTAATTCCGTGCAGCAGTTGAACGATTTGATGGCAAACTTTGCCTTCTTGTGTTTTAGACATTCTATGCCACTGTTATATGTAAATGTGGAGACCGTTGTTGAACTGGCCGCTGTGTTTGGACCTTGCTGGTCAAGAATGATTTTATTTGGACAAAATGAATATATATTTCGATTTTAAACATATGTATTTCAATTTTTACTCTTTCAGTTCTTCGCTCTTAATTACCATGCATTCTGTGTTGCTAATTTACTTCTGGTCTTTCTTGGACGGTTGCAGTATGCTCATTCTGATAATGTCAGTTCGTCATTCTGAAATCAGTTAATTGTTATGTCTGTCTCTGTGAGCAGTATGGAATTCTGGTTCTACCTTTATCGCATAATGTTATCATCTCAGTAATGTTAGTGGGTTTTTTCTTTACTATTCTTTGGTTTATATCCTCCTCATGCAGTTACGGAATGCTACATTACCAGCATATGGTTCCTACCGTTGCTGAGTTTAAGTTATGATAAGTTTGTTGAATTGTTACAGCGCATACATATGTGTAATATCTGTCGAATGTGTGTATATACATGTGGTTACTTACGCTGTCGTGTTCATAGCCACGGTTAAGCAATTTCAGTGGTTGCATTCGTTGTCCTTTGAACGGATACTATGGAAATTAGACTTGGCTGGTCAATCGTTCTCGAAAACGTTTACTTCTCAGTACCATTCAGATATCTACAATTGATTTCATTGTTGTGCAAACAGTTTCGTAATATTTACTCTTTTCGATAACAGTTGGTTTTATGGGACTAATTATTTGGTTATATGATTTCTCTTGTAGTCACAGTCTCGTTAAGACTCTAAACTCTGAACTTTGCTCGCAATGTATAATTACATGATTTGTCTAACGGTGTTTAGTTAGCGTAACTCTGGCTGTTCTCTAATGGAAAAGTAGTTTAAGGTCTTTGGCTTTCCTTTCCATAGGAAATTAAGATAGTCCAGTCGTTCTTTTAATGTACCTATCTGCTTGGATACCCACCACAGTGCTTCTGGTCCGTCTTATAGTTGTATATGCTTTCTTTTATTTGAACTACCATTAGCGTTCAGGTTATCTCTTTTACAATTATCTGGCATTTAAATAATTTGACATTTAAATAGAAATATTTTCCTGATTCAAATATGCTAAAGCAATATGATATCAAAGGAAAATTTATGTTATAAGGGTCTGCATTGTCAACTACTGTAAATTTATCTGCAGTGTGGTCAACAGTCATTACTGAACTAATTTTCCCTTCATTGCTAACACGTACCTGGTTCACCAGTGTTGTAAATATACGCTTCAGAAATTCACCTGCAATCCATATTTGCTCTTATCCACCCAACCTTGAGATCCATCGCTAAGACTGGAATCTCCCCCCGAGCTATCTTGCAGGCCTACAGCCCTCAACAAGATACATGCACCTTGTGCCTGGTCATCTGGTCCTTACCAGACTTAACCAGCTTATTTTTATTTTTTTTCCTTTGGAATCCTTCTATCTCTCCCTACAGCACAGAATTCCTCCTTTCTCTACCCACGATTTTCCCCGTTTTTGGAGGGTAGTTTCAGTCAGTTTTCATAACTGATTTTCTTCTTCAAATCCTTCTTTCAGAGGCTGCTAGCATTTCAAGAAGTATATATTTTCCAATATATTTTAAATTCACCAATAGGATAATATGATTAGAGTTTTTTTGTAAAATAAAAGAACAACAATCTTTCACCTCTATCTCTTACTACAGTAAAATTCCAACATTTACATTTTTCCGGGGTCATCACAATTTTATTATATAAAAATAAAATATTAATTGATAGAACATTTTAACTATGTAAAAAATATTTTATTATATAAAAATGGCATATTAATTAATATAACGTATTAACTACATATTGAAAGTGGAGTGGACAGAAGGCGCATGGAGGAAAAAATTATCTACTTAGGATAAATTAATTTAATTTTATTAAATTATAATTTTTCGAATATAATAATATTTATTTTTTGAACCTTTAAATATTTTGTCATATAAAATAGCATATTAATTAATATAACATTTTAACTACTTAAAAACATTTTAACCACCTATGACAAAATAGAATATTAATTAATATAACAGTTTAACTACTTAAAAAACATTTTAACTACCTAAAAAAATATTTTATTATATAAAAATAGCATATTAATTAATAGAACATTTTAACTATGTAAAAAATATTTATTAGATAAAAATGGCATATTAATTAATATAGCGCATTAACTGCATATTGAAAGTGGAGTCCACAGAACGCACAAGGGAAAAATTATCTACTTTGGTTAATTTTAACTTAATTTTAGTAAATTATAATTTTTAAAAATATAATAATATTTATTTAAAAAAATTGATTAAAAATAAATAAAAATATCAATATATATTAACTTTTTTTTTTTAAATTATCCATAAATTAAAGTTGTGGAAATCTTTACCTATATAAAAATGTAAATCTTATTAAACCTATACTTAATAAATACAAAAAAATATATATTTTTAAGAGAGAAAATAAAGTCACAATTCCACTTTAAACTATATAGAGTTGTTATGTAGTTTAAATTTAAATAAAAATTGCAAGTCTACTTTAAACCTAGTTAAGCTGGAAAGCATTTTAAAGTTATTGTTGAATTAAATAGGGAATGATTTGTATAATTAATCAAATTTTAAAAATTGGGAAAGCATTTTGAATTTATTACGAAGAGAATTAAGATTTGTATAATTAATAATCAATTTTCTGATAATTATTGAATTAAACAAAATACTAAATTTTATAGTTGAATAATCAATTCAAGTATTCTTCGCCAGGAAAAAATAACTATAATATTTTTTGAAAAGAAAATATTTATATCTTTTTAATTTGGAACAATAGTATCAATAACCAATGGGGCATAGTAGCCTCAAGGAATAGTTTAATTCACGGAGTTGTCTTTGCTAAGTACATTGTCAATTGGGAGGTCCTAGCGAATTGGGAGGTCATTTCTAATTGAGAAGTCACGAGGTCAAATCTCCTTGATGTCGTTGGGGTTAGGCCTAACCCCATAACTCGATGGGTAGATCCTTTCTCGTGGATGGATTATTAGATGCCCTGATTAAAACTTAGCCCGAATTATTAGATCTCTTCTCGTGGATATGCCCGGATTATTACTCATGGATGTAGCTCGGATTATTAGATCTCTTCTCGTGGATCTCAGATTATTACTCGTGGATGTAGCTCGGATTATTAGATCCCTTCTGGTGGATATACCCAGATTATTACTCGTGGATGTAGCTTGGATTATTAGATCCCTTCTGGTGGATCTAGGATTATTACTCATGGATGTAGCTCGGATTATTAGATCCCTTACGGTGGATCTGCCAGGATTATTACTGGTGGACATAACCTGGATTATTAGATCCCTTTCGGTGAATCTGCCGATTTATTACTCATTGATGTAGCGACCACTCGTCGATGTAGCGGTCACTCAGTAACCTCTTAAACCACCCTTAGATTTCCTACCCTAATCCTTTGAGGCCACTCATCCATGTAGGGGTCACTCAGTAACCCCTTGAACCACGCCTAAATTTCCTGCTTAACCCTTTGAGGAATATATAACCCCTTGAACCACGCTTAAATTTCCTACTTAACCCTTTGAGGAATATATGGCTAACATCGCCATATTAAAAATTAAAAACTTTTACCATTTAATTAGATTTCTAACGAAATTATTTAAATAAAAAATGAGTTTTGAAAAAATTGAATATAAACGTGTAATTACTATCCAAATAACGATTCGATTAACAAACAAAATCTGATAAGTACCATTTTTGAGTTTTGTTGGACGACTTTTCATCCGCTCACTTCACTTCACACTTTCCCCGCTTTGTGAAACGGTTTGAATGTTGTGAACTGTGATAATCTTTATACATTTTCGCTGCTGTTGTTATATATCTTTATACATCAATGATCGGTGTGTCGTAGGACACAGCTCATCTGAAATCAACCTAGCAGATTAAACTGGCCAACTTTGGATTGTGGACATCACAACGCCGACATCAACTGTTTCCAAGCTATCCAAAACCGATCCTCTCAATACTGTTTTATTTCAGGTCAGATCGCATTCATTGTTTCATTCAGGAATTGTTAGGTAGGACTGACGTTAATGCCACTGGTGTGTATTTAGAAATGCATGTCATATGGTGTTTGCTGGACTCGAAATGATGGGCTGCGTAAGTTAACCTTTCCGGGGCTTCAAATGGGAATCGGCCAAGAGTTCTTCTCCATGGTATAACTTTTTTTTCAGAGGAAACAAATACAAACTTCATATTGTGAAATATAAGTGAGTTACATCATTATTGTTTTTGTCTATTTTATTCTGAACATAGAAATTACTATTTAGTTTTTTATCCATCTGAGTTTCTCTTTTTTTAAATAAGTTTGTAGGTCCAATACAATTTTTCCATCATTTTGAAAACTTGTTTTGTCTTCTAGTAATAACCTATTATGTCCTTTAGTAATAATCTATGCGGTTAGCATTGGTGAGGATGTCCTCCTCATAAACAATGAAGAAAAGCTTCCCTCAAACCATAATGATGACTCTTTTTGATAGGTTGTATGTGATCATATTTTATTCACTATATATGTGTTGGAAATAGATGTCATGGAAGGTGTTCTCTATATATGTGTTAGAAATACATGTCATGGAAGGTGCTTACCAGTGTCCTCATGCGTGACATCTAGTTTGACAAAATTGGAGGGTTAAAATTTGTATAATCCTTTACTCAATCTATAATTCCCTTTGCGTCACCATAAATTTGTAGATGATCCAGATCCAACCATTTTTTCATTAAAACGATTCCCCATAGTGCAATGAATTTTTCCGTGCTATTGGACCATGTACCACCACCCCCCACCCACCAGTAGTGGTAGAAATGGTCAGTTTCAATTATGATGTAATCACCACAACCACATTTCCTTTGGTCGCAGGTCCCATAAAAAAAACATAAATGGATTTTTCATTAATATTTTTTATTTTTAGTATTCTTTTCTAGGTGTTTTTTGTCTTGGTTCCACATTATTCATATTATGCCACTCATTGAAGAGTAGATTCCCAGACCACTGGCTCTTTTGACTCAAAAAATTTAGAGCTTTTGAACCTCCAGATAGTCCATATAATGAAGAATGGAAGGTAACGATGTGATGATTGTTTTTTAATCCAATTTCCCTTACATTTTGCCAAGGTAATGTGCACCTTTAGTGTGCCAATGTTTAGTGTGTCCAATAGTCCATCCCATACCACCCTTGCAAAATGACATCTTATTAGTAGATGATTTGCATCCTGAGCTTCCATTCTACACGTGATAAATATTGGGCCCATTGAATCCCTATGCTGTAGCTGATCCTCTGTGAGGATATGACCATGGATGGTGAGGCAACCAAAACATATGAGGTTCAGAGGTATTCCCTACTTCCAAGCAATATTGAGCCATTTATAACTTGTGTAACTTTTTTTTTATTTATAGTATTCTGATATATCTCTTTTACCATGGGTTGTTTTTTCTTATACCTGCCATCCTATATCATCCTATCCTCTCTTTATGTAATGCATATTCTTGTTGCTTGTAATTGGTTGGTATATGTTTCCCATCCAATTGTTTGATAGCCCATGAAGCCCAAATCTGTCATCCTGTACCAGTTTTGTATGAGAGTTAATTGATTGTGGTCCTTCTTGATCTGACATATGTATTTGATATTCCTGTTGTGGAGGGAAAGTATTATGTCTGTTGATAAAGTGTGGTTCCCAGTGATGCCCTTAATGTCATCCAAGCCAATCTCAATCATATTACCATTTCCTACTTTCCACTTCAAAAAACATACCATATAATCACATTCTTTAACACGTTGTTCCAGATATATGAACTTCCCTTCTGTCCTTTGGCTCCTTCCCTGATCCATATGTTTAAATGTTTTCCATTCATATATTTGTCATTTAAAATTATGAGTGTCTCCAATGTCCCATCTGCCTTGATCCCCAGACCTAGTAATCTTTTTCCACCTTACCAAATGAAAGTTTTTCTCTTGGTAGAAGCCCGACCATAAAAGTCTAGCCATGATAGAATACACCTTCTATGCAATGGTTTTAGATAACACTAACAATTGTATCTAGTATATGGATATTATTTGTAGAACTGAATGGATGAGAGTCAGATGCCCTCCCATAGTCAACTATTTTAGAGTCCATCCTGAAAATTTCTGTTCAAATATTTTTATAAGCCAACCCCACTCCTTTATTCCATATTTATTTGGTTTAAGTCTAAAGCCGAAGTATGTGAGGACTTCATAAAATGTGTGGCAATTATTTCAAATGTGTTGAATATTCCCTTGCACACACTGCCCTCTAGGTCTGTAGAAACCAATACTGATTTTTTCTTGCTCATTATTAGTACTGTGGTCTCCCCAAATTTAGCCATAATCTGATTTATGTGCTTCCATTCTTGTCTATTTTCACCTCCCCCAAATAACAAGTCATCTACAAACATCAAATGTGTGATGTTGATGTTTCTAGATACATATACACCCGATAGTAAACCACGACTCGTCACTTGTCAAAGTCGACAACTCAACCCATCCATGAAAAGAAGAAATAGGAGTGGGGATAATGCACACCCCTATCTCAATCCCATGAAAGCCCTGAAGAAAATAGTAGGGGTTTCATTTATGGGGACTACATAATTTGTGGTGTTGATGAATGCTATTATCCATTTAATGCTAAAGGGGTCAATGCCAACCTTGTGTAACACTAACCTCATATTTTCCCAGTCTACACAATCAAATGCTTTTACCAGATCAATCTTTAGCATGAAATATTTTCTCTTACATGCTTTAATGGTGTGCAAACTTTCTTGTGCAGTTTCTATGTCATCCTAAATCTTCCTTCCATCCAGAAATCCAAACTATTCAGGGTGATGTGTTTAGAAAGGGAACTTTTAATCCTAAAATCTATCAATTTTGAGATCATCTTATATACCGTATTACACAGTTAAATGGGTTTATAATCAGAAAATGAAGAAGGAGTATCCTTTTTGGCTACCAGTGCAATGAAAGTGGCATTCATGGCCCCCAAAATGTATCTGTCGATCCTAGATTCTTCCGTCGTTGTGAATAGACAGGGAAACATTAATTCCAGAAAATGTCTGAAGAATTCAACTCCCTAACCATCTAGACCTAGACTTTTTTGCTTTGCACGCCTTTAAAACTATTGTCAATTCCTCTTTAGTTATCACCCCCCCCATGACAACACTATCTTCTTCAGTGAACATGACAGGTAAGTTTGTGATGAAATTCATTTGAGCAGAATGTATATTTCTTTGTTCTTCATATCATATTTTGAAATGATTGATTTCCTCTTCTTCAATATCCGACAGTGTGTTAATGACATTTCCTTCCTTGTATTTGATACTCCTAATAGAGTTTTTTATTTTTCTCTTTCTTGCATGTTTATGAAGCGATATAACCTCTTTTAAATGATCTCATCCCCAATGCGACCATTCCACCAAGTGGGGGCGACGGGGATCAGGATCACATCCTGAAGGCCATGTGAATCCCACATCTCTGAAAAGTAAGATGAAAGTGGACAAATGACTGCTCTTTCCCCCCACATTTCTTTCTTCCCCAATGAAAAGTTAAGGTCCCCAACAATGATCAACGAGTCCACCCCTAGGATGTCAGAATCTAATACCAAATCCCAGAATTTTCTCCTTCCAGAGAATGGTGCATAGATGTTTAGGATGCGAAATCTACGCTTCAACCCTTAAAGGTGACCTGAAAGTAAAATCCTAGGAAATGAGATGAATTCATGTAGGGTAATGGCCTTGGGGTTCCACATAACACCCTGGCCACCTAAATGTCCATAGGAATTTGAGGTGCATGCATACCAATCTGGATAGATGGATAGTAAAACATCTCGAGTCTTATCATGTGAACACATTGTCTCCTGCAGGAGGAAAAAGTCGGGTTGCGTACCTTAATTATACCATGAAGAGAGCATAATTTACAAGCTGCTCCTAGGCTCTTGATGTTTATGGACATCAAATTCATGAAAGGTCCCTTGTAATGAAATTTGTCGCTCTAAGGACCCAAGAGTAAATTATATTCTCTTTGGAAATCTTTAAAGTTATTGGCATCTCTTTCTCTTGAAATCCATTCACAGGTCTCCTACCTGGTTCTGTGAAATTACAAACAAAGATATTTTTAAATTTAGGGGTTTTCTTTTTATGTATATGACCAGCCTTCTGGGGAGGGGTTTCTCTTTGGCTCTAGATGATTGAAAAAATGATTGAACAATATGAAGGGGTATTGAAGGGAATTGTAGACAATGCAGCGAACGCTGACATTACAGATGTTTCGTTTCCGTCGCCCTCACATTTTGTCTCTCTTGAATGTATGTTTATGAATATTGTGGGTTTCATGTTTCTTCAAGGTAAATTTTGGGTTGATTCGTAGAGTCCAAACACAAATTAGGCCAACAATGAAAAATTAGACAAAGAAGATGTCAAAACAACAAACAAACACATGTCAAGTGGAGATGAAAAAGGTAGACAATGACTAACTTTCAGACTAAATTAAAAAAAGGACAGCTTCAGTGTAAATATAGTACAAAATAATCTGAAAATTCCTCCTCCCCATCCTTATCAAAATTTTTATTAGACCTTGATATTATTGATGTTTTGGTCTTTCTTACTTTCCATTTTATCCTCTATGGATACAAACAATTTTGTAATGAATCCCTGATATAAGATTTTAGCTTCTTTTATCCACTCAAATGTAATTTCAACTTTCTCCATTATGTCCCAAAGTTTTATTTTAGGACTGGATCAAACACTTCAAAATAATTAGCAACACACATATGAAAACTACTATCTTTCAATTAACAATTTTTCATAGGCTACAATAAAATCATCCCTGTTCAACTTAGATTTAGATTGTTAATTTATTTGGTTGTTCACTTATTTGTGTGGTATCTCTCTTCTCTATGTACTATGAGTATATCAAAATTTTTTATATATTATGAGTAAATAAAAAATTCCATGGAATTCATAATGGTAAGGCTTAGTTCCACTTATTAAACCATCCATCCAAGGCTTAGTGTTCATTTGGAGGCCATTGATATACATACAAAGCTACAAGGGTTATTTTAATTTTTTAAACCATTCCTCTAAGGTATGATGCTTGAGGAAGGACATACATAATTAAATAAGATATGATAAAGCCCTTTAGGGTCATTTACCACTATTGTGGCTATTGGTTGAGCTACGTGCTAATCTTGATACTCCATAGAATAGTCGGGAGGGATTTACAAGGGATTCCATCCACAAATGTGGGGAAAAATAGAGTGAAATTCCTTATGAATAGGGATGACATCTACAAATCTAAGGGAGCATATTGATATTGGAACACATAAACACACGGAGTTGCAAGAGGTAGTTCAATTTTTTGAGCCATCCATCCAAGGAATAATTTTGATAGGGAGGCGATATGTCATTGATTCAAATTTGTAAAATCCCTTAGGTTTATTGACCACTATTATGGCTAGAAATTGAGATACCTTCTAATCTTGGTACTTCGAGGAATATTTGTGAGTTTTTTACTAGGGATTCCATCCATAAATGTAGGGAAACATAGATTGGGTTTCTTCATGACCTGTGATTATCATGTCTATTTCATTTTTCACATAGTTTCGACACACATACATCAACATAAATCCATATTAAATTACAATCTTTAAATAAACAAGAGTCTTACATCTCAATTTATATTTTTTAACCCTATTATCTATGCTCATGTTTTACATTTATATATTGAATAAAAAATTGGCTCTCAGTTGTGTTATAACTAGGGCACTAGGAGGAAAAGGGATTTCATTCTATTTGAGTGTATTTTGTTCTATAGATGATTAGAGTAGACATGAGCAGATAGGGAGAGAGAATGAAAAGAGGATTTGTGTTCTATATCATCCCACTAACCAAATACCTCACTCTTTTATATTTTCATCCATTTTGTGTACAGAGAAAGCGAGGAGAGTGACCTCACCTTCTAGTTGATTTTTCTCTCGAAAGGGTTTTCCAAGTTACTTCTTGTTGTGATTTTTGGTTTATGAGTTTTCTTTAATTGTTCTTTGTTTTTCACATATTTATAGTTTTCATGCATACATAATAAATAATAATTTACAAATCAAAAAATCTAAGGATAAAAAAAGCCTCATAGTGTTTACTTTTGACCTTAAGCATAATTATATTAGATTTGTTATGACAAACTATATAGTGGAATATCCATGATAGTTTACGTATTAGTGATGGTTATGACAATGGTAATAAGAGATCATGAAGATGAGTTAGGATGGAGGTGAATTCACTAGCAAGTGCTAGTGAATGAGAGGCACCTCATCTCTCATAAGGTATAAGGATAAAATCATCATGGTCAAAAAGGGAGTGACGATGTCATGACACATGAAAAATTAGTAAATGTGAAGTCAATATCAATACTATGAATATTAAGGAAAAGTTTAGGGGTCAATTTTTTCAGATGAGCCAAGTTTCCAAGCTTTTTCCAAGAAAATGATATTTCAATTTCTATTTTTTTCTAAAAACGGTTCACACGAATTTTATAGGACAAAATTATTTAACCTTAAAATTTGACAAATTTTATAAAGGCCATATAAAATCATTAGAAATTTGAATATTTTCGCAAAAGATATCATCAAATGTTTTACAATTTGCATATTAGGGGCTATTAAGGTTTGCTAATGTTTCTACAACTTAAAATAATTTTCCATAAAATTTCTCTTGCTAGTAGTAATATCTAATGAAGGTATGGTAGAAAATAGGAGAACAACCACCTTTGTTGATGACAAGGGAGTAACGAGATTAGAGGCATTAGTAAAAATAGAATGGGAAGGGTAGTTTGTGATGCTAGACATTATGTAGTGACAAGTCCAAAACACACACACACAAGAATGTAAAAATAAATAGGTGGTTAACAACACTTCATTGGCTAGTATAAGGTGAACATAACATAAAATACAGGAGGAGGTGATGAAACCAAATTTGAAGAGAAATGTGAAAATAATTACTCTCTAAAATGACAAAATACTAAAACAATGAGAAGTAGGGGAGATATGCAAATTGATGAATCTTGAATAAGATGGAGCCCCATTAAATGAGGTTGTAATTTGACACAAAAATAGAGAGAGAACTAAGTCTCAATTTAATTAAAAAAAAAAGAAATCAACTAAAGCCACATATAACCTATGGTGCTTGATTATTTGGAACACTGCGTGGCATTGAAACACATTACATCAACTTCAAATATAAGTCAGAATTTGTAACCACATAATGCAAGCAAATGTAAAAATCCTTAAGCAAGAATAAAATAATCTATAATTATTCATCATGAGAATTTAAATAAATTTGTAATTTCACCTAATGTAGAACATAATAGAATATACATCAATAGAATATACATAGTAAGCAATCCATCAAATAAATAATCAACACAAAATTAACCGTCAACTGATAAACATAGTGGCCAACTCATAACCATGAAACATAATGGCATAAAAGGAATAAGCTAGGGAAAAATATATTATTTTATGAGGGTTAAATAAAAAGCTTTAAGGGGAACCCAAATACTACCATTTTTTTAGTGAAGGGGCTTAGTTAGTACCGAATTTGAAATTAAAAATAAAAATACAAAACATTGCAAACATTTTCGAAAGACAAGCCTACATTCGAAATGCATAGATAGAAATTAGTTAAATACATTCAAAAGGCAACATGCCATTCCCCTATATACATGACCTACCAACCAATCAAGAATTCAAAAATGGCCACTAGAAATTAATAATATGTCAAGTCTCTCAAAAGTTATTGTAAACCAGGAATCTCACATAATAGAACTAAAAGCACGATCTCTAGTTCTAAATCTCAATGGACCAGAGAACATAACTCGATATATCTGCAATGGAATATTTCGAGGTGAAAAATGATTTAAAACAAAAAGTGGTATTTCACTATATTCTTAAAGCACACACCACGAAGACGACGACGACGATAATAATAATAATAATAATTTCCACACCAAACTTGATTGTACTTTGTTTCTAGTATGGGATATGGAAACGATTGTACTTTGTTTCTAGTATGGGATATGGAAACTTGATGTATAAAATATAAAAAAGGAAAATAACGAGAAAGATTATTTGGAAATTAAATATTATTTGACAATGTAAGTGTTGTACTTAATTAGTAAACACAACTAAATCTATAACAGTAAAAGCATCCCAACTCAAAATTAAAACACAAGAGAATAATTACATCCCAAAAGTTATAGCTCAATCATATACCAAAAACAATTTAATTTATATTTTCAAATATGAAAATAATGGATATCCTCAATCATATACCAAAAAACTTTAAATTTATGTTTTCAAATATGAAAATAATGGATATTCTCAATCACTCCACGAATACATCGGAATTCCTATAAGAAAAATCCATAAACCAAAAAAACTCCTCGTGAAAAGGAAATAAACATATAAACATATAACTCATGTCTCTTAACAATCAATTGAATTGATTTGTAAACTAAATACATTAAATGATAGATTGAAATGATAACATAAAAAAAAAAAGATGGTGCATGGTTAATTAAAAATAAATAAATACAATACAATACAGTTAAAAATTATAAATATTATTAAAAATAATAAAAACTATGAATTATGGGAGATTCAAGCACAATGAATACACAAAAGCTTTTAACAAATATGTATTAGGCTTTAACAACCATGGATATGGAAAAAATACAATATATCAGATAGAATCTAATCCTAACTACTCAAAAACATTTATAATAAGTTTAAATGGATTAAATATTCTATTTTTAAATAAATACATAACAATGAAACTAAACCATCATTATTCCTTTATGTTTATCTACAAAGAATATCACTTTCAAACAATTTCACTTCTAAAACACTTTTTTTTTAAACTATATATATAAACATGATATTAAATCTCAAGAATAACTCAAACTTATGGTTGTGAAAGGATATATATCTATATCTATCTATATATATATATATAAAATTTTAAGAATAACTCAAACTCGAGCTTGTGAAAGGATGGATTGCATTTGAGCACATGCAATATGATAGTGGTGACCTATCCTACCAAAACAAATACAAACAATACATGAGTGAACACTATCTAAAAACGTTAAAACCCCAAATAAAATATGTGAAATATATCAATAATTGACATTGAAAAAATAAAAAACCGACATTAAAATTTTTAAATTAATTTCAAAATTAAACGAAATGATTAAAAAAGAACACAAAATTGTAAAAATGGAAACCCATAATTAGTATTTTTTTCCATCATAATGTAAATTCAAGTGACACTGAAGTTCAAGCAAGTCTAAGCCATAGCCTACCATATGAGATTCAGAGTTTTAGCCAGAGACGGAGATGCCCCTAAGCATGCTTTCGGTTGGTGGCCATCCTTAAACCATATATGCGGGGTTGAGACCTCCCTTTCCAGGTTTGGATTTTCCCTCTTCAAAGAATTGGGGACACCTCCTCTAGCACAAGACCTCAGCTTCTTGCCAGTTCTGGAAGAGTTCCAGGAATTCCATTAAGGATTCTAGAGTTGGTGGTCATCCTTAAACCACCGCAGGTTGTAGACCTCCCTTTTTGAGGTTAAAGGTATCCCTCTCCAAAGAATTAGGGACACTTCCTCTAGTAGAATATTTCATCCTCTTGCCACATTTGGAAGAGTTTCGGGAACTGCACTAAGCATTCTAGTGTTGGTGGTCATCCTTAAACCATCACCTTATACCAGCATTTCAGAGAGCACATTCAGCCTAGTGCTACCATTCATTTTTACACATATTTTATTACAAATCTCTTCTTGGACTCATACATACTCCTTCAAATTAATGGGTGCAATTTTGGACACCTAATCCTTTAAGGGTTGGTGTGGAAGCTAAACAGTCAAAGGGAGTCCAAGAGACCACTTGGAATATCAAGCCAAGGGTCATTAGATTTGTATAAATATGTATCGTTGTGAATAATAATGAATTCAAGGATGATCCTTCATATATTTTGGCTTCACCGTAGTTGTGTTTAACATAGACAAACAATATATCAATGGGCATCATCACAAAATGTGGAAATCCCAAGTAAAGAATTTCAAACTTGTTTTCACATTAAGCATATTACACGATTAAAAAAGTTAAATGGAAAAGAGTTAGAAGTTGAAATCAATACTTTCTATTTATTTGTTCCTACATAAGAAACAAATACTTCAATTTCCAAATATCTTTCTTCTAATCAACATAGGTAGAGGGACAATGAAATCCCTTTCTAAGAAGCCCAACCATAAGCAAATTGAATTTCAAAATATGGAAATTGTTGCACTATATTCTAACATAGGTTTTAGGGAATTTATATCATTTGATACAATGCTAGGTACAAATAATGTACTTCAGTGGGCACCATGGAAAAGTAATAGAGATCCCAAGCAAACAACTACTCAATGAATACAAATAATACCAAAATAAAAACAACCAATCACATCTTAAAATCCAATATTTCTAGTTCAATGAAGGAAATAATTGAAGCTTATTCCATTTCCACTATTAGGACATAGAGAATGAGTCTAGGGAAATTACAAGATAGAGTCTAGATCTAGACCAAATTGAAACCTTACCATCCCACGTAATGGGGGAAAATATCACGCCCCTTTGATAAAATTGCTAACTAGACTAATAATCCTTGAAAGTGCCCACATTTTTTAAACAACAACCCAGAAAGTGGTGTAATAAATAACCTAATACAACCAAACCATTTTTGGCATGCACATCAATGTAGAAGCAATATTAGAATCCATTCAGAGCTACCAAAAATAGTTGACAAAGACAACAACAAGGATTATCCAAAGACAAACTAACTATTAGAAATACCTTAGCAACAAATTCCAACCAAAGCTATTTAGAAGTCATATCTTCCATAATTATCATAAATCACATATTATAGCGTTCCATCATAATTGGCATCATCCCCATGACCAGTCACAATGGTGAATGAAATAAGAAAAATTGACACACAATCAAAACAATCCAATGACCAACCAAACATTGCAAGTTTATCAAACTAAATTAACAAAAAAAAATTCATCACAAATACTCCCATGATACACACCACAACACAAATATGAATATAACAATTTTAAAAATCCACAGTAAGTGAAGAACTAGTAAGACAACTAGTAAGACAAGGGCAACACTATCCACAATTACCACAAAATCCTTAATATAACAAATCCACATCAAGAAATGAACTAACAACACAAGAAAAATTCTATTTACAACCATAAAATTCTAGAGAAATCAATAATAAGTGAAAAACCACAAGGCAATGACAACACCATCCACAATCACAGGAAAACCCGAATGGATTAGCGACACAGACACCATAAGTAACACACATGACAAGTAAGACTGACTATATCCACTCCTATCATAGGTAAGACTTATTGTATCCACTCCTAGCAAGACATTCACATGATAAAACCCATAGCGACATAATATACAAAAATATGCTAATGATTGGTTAGGAATTTAACTAATAAATGATAAACGAACATGTTTTCAGACTCTTAGGGAAAGTTCAAATATTGACATTGACCAGAGAAAAATATTTTGCTAATTAATCAACAAGATTTTCATCTGTTTAATGTTCATCACATGCACATAACAAACAATAATGGCTTTGGGGAAATTTTATGTTTCTCTCTCCGGCTAATTCCCTACTTCAATACCGCGTTTTCACAGTCTTACTTTGTCAATTGTCTGAAGTTTCATAATTCATGATGATAACATATGTAATTGATCTATTTTGAATATTTAATTAAAAGTGAACATATTGATTACCATAACGCTTTATACAATGTTATTAATAACAAAAATGTGACACTTGACAAAAATAAAATAAAATAAAATGTCGTGCCGATTTGTTTAGGTCAATGGAGTCAATGTTGAAGCATTCGAGTTCCGAATTGCTGAATAAATCAATATGTCATATTAATGGAATTTTGATACATTTCATATTTAATCAATGCATGAACATTTCAAATTTATTATTAAACATTAACCTATGTAAAAACAACTATAAATATGAACGTTACAACCTCTTTTCCTTGTCTGCAAATTGGATATTTACTGCTCTAAAATGGATGTGTTTTACATAAATCTTTGTTTCTTACTCCCAATGTTATTGATCTTACATAATAATTCAACAACATACTCGGTTTTGCCTTTGTCTTGATTCAAACATCTCCCACTCCAACAATATTAAAAAATGATTATTTCTAAATGGACTCTACCATGATCACCCACTTCATATGTAATAAAATTATTTTTCTATGTGGTCACATGGTGAGATTCCCTAAAGTCAAGTACGCAATCAATGCTATTGATAGAAGTGTGTAAACATTCTTCTTCTACTAAAACAATAAATAAGACATTACTTTCAGAAGTTACAATAATGGAGTCACCTTCATTTTTGCTGTGTGATTTTTTATTTGCATTGATTTATTTTTGTTCCTTCTATTCCTTCTTCCAAAACCAACAATCATTTTTCTTATGTCCTTGTTTTCCATAATGGAAAAAAGGGATTCTTCCTATTCCTGATTTCGTCCCACCTCTTCATTTCGAATTCCCCTATTTTCTATGTTCAGGTTTCCTTCAACAACCATCTAAGGCTAGAACTTCTCCTCGGTTTTCCACAATTGATTTTCATCACAACTCCTCATTCATTACGCTACTACTAACATCATCAAACTTCATGGTTCTAGTAGGTGCTGAAGTGCTCATAGCTACTATCAAATTCTCCCAATTGTCTAGCATGGAACACATAAGTAGTATGGTTTTTATTTCATCATCCAAAATAATTTTAACAAAGGAAAATTGATTGAAAAATATATCAAATCCATTCAAATGCTTTGCAATTAAGGGACACTCCTTCATTATGAGGCTATATAGCTTCTTTATCAAGAATAATTTATTTGATTTCACAATTTTCTCGTACAAATCATGTAGCTTATTCCATAGCCTTTTTTTCTTCTCACCCACTATATTAAAGTAGACATTCTTTGGTAGGTACTATTGGATTGTAGTAATGGCCTTCCTTTCCAACGACTTCCAAACTTCATATTTCATTGTTGGGGTTTCTTTTCCACTCATTCAATTGGAGAATATTTATACCTTAGAAAAAAAATATCCTCCATTTGTGATTTTAATAGGGTGAAATTGGACCCCTTCAACTTCTCCATATCACTTATTGTATTAGTCTCCATACTACTAAGAAAACCTAGTTTACACCATTAAAAATAAGAACCTACATATTTGATACCAATTGTTAACAAAAAAATAAACAACTAAACAATACAATTAAATTAAATTAACTCATAAACTAGACACAACATTTACGTGTAAAATCCCATTTTGGGGAAAAAACCACGGGGAAAGATATTAGAGATATTCTATTACAATAACAAAAAACTATTGCATTTCACTCACTTCATTTTATTCACACTCTTGTAAAAATGATTTTCATTACAATACCATGGGCGTGGACAAGTTTTACTTTAATTTGGTCTCACACTTAATAAAATATTTGATCTGGATTAGATCATTATATTATTTGTCATCAATATTAATGCTTTTAAAGTGTAAAAAATGAAGGAATCAACTCACATGATCATTTTTAACAACATGGACCAACTTGAAAAATTTGTGTCTAAAACCTTCTGGGAGCATTTCGAAGAATGAAATGACATATTTTGGGGGTAAAACTTTTCCACTTTATTCTTGCACTTTTTTTCATATTCTACACACATAAAAATTTCCAATGGCACAAAAAAAACCTCAATCAGAATCCATATGCAAAATTTACGCCACTCGGAAGTTGGCCTTCTTGTTTTAACCGCCATTATTCAAGAGGATTTCAAATTAGCCCCCATAAACTGGGGAAAAGGGGCTAACAACATGATTATCATTAAGAGGACTATAGAAAAATCAATATTGTAACTTTGATTAAGAGATGAAGGAGTCAAACCTAACCACTAGTATGTTATTGGCTGGTGTTATAACTAGGCCACTAGGAGGAAAATGTGTTCCATTCTTTTTTAGTGCACTTGTTCCATTAAAAAAAAAATTATTCGAGAGGGACATGGATAGAGTGCATGGATAGGATTTATGCATTTTATTATCCCATGTGACATAGGCCTTACTTATTTGTACTCACAACAATTTTTTATTCAAAGAAAGAGAGCAGAGCGGTCTCACCTTTCAAGTGGGTTTTCTCCTAAAAGGGTTTCCTAGGATATATCTTGTGTCAAGCATGATTTATGAATCTGTATTTCAATGTTATCTATTTTTTTCATATTTTTCTATTTTCATTCATACACAAAAAAAAAAGAATCTAAATATCCATAAATATAAGAGAAATAAACCATAAAAACATAGATTTTATATTTTAAAGTATAATTTATTATATTTGTTGTGATGAACTGTCCAGTGGAATATTCACGACAATTTACAAATCAAGAGTTATAAATAGAAAACCTTTTCTATAGGAGAAAACAAACTACAATTCATTCCTCCTAGCAAACCAATCATTTATAAAATATTTGAATTGATTTATAAAATAGGTATAGTAAATGCCAAGTTCAAATAGTAACATCTCGAAATTGAAAAAACTAGAAGACCTAGAAGCTATGCTACTATGATCCAGGTGGATATTGGTGGCCACCTGCCAACTCCACTTGTACCCCCACCATTGTTTCTTTCAGTTTCCTTAATTGTAGTATAGTCTAATATTTTTAGTAGTTTTTCAGGTCCTAAACTTCCGGAGCCGTTTTGAGGCCCTAAACGATGTTTTTTTGACAATCGACCACCAGCAATTTTTTCAAAAAATCATAATTTCTGTCGTAATCCTTGGAAATATCTTTCCAATGGGGTATCATGCATGTCAAATGGAGATAATATGAACGACCTTGGGAAGTTGGTTGTCCAAATAACCCCAATGGGGCCCATAAACTTTTGGTGTTACATCTCCTCGGGTTAGGGTTTTGGTTGTTTAAGGTTTTCTCTTATTGTTCAATAATAAAAAGGCCCTTGAGCCTCATTATAAGGAAGTTCAGAGGCATGTAGCCGCCAAATCTCTTCTCAGGGATAACCTACCATCGCCCGAGCTAATTTATTTCCATTTCTGTTACTAGGCATATTTTAGTATTTTACATTAATGAAATGAAGTATTATTTCTGAAGCATTTATGTATTTATGGTTATATTTGTAATTTGTTGCGTTACTGTTTAAATCAGGATCAGTGGTATTAGAATGGTCTACTCTTTCTCTATTTTTCATTGCATGTCCCCAATGAGGTCGAGATATAAGGAGTTAGGGCTTGAACTAGTCAAACCTTTGCAAGACCAGCCTCGCAAATCCTGATGGCCTCTCATGGAAGATGAAAATAAATATGAGGGGGCAGGAGATCCTATCAAAATATTGCTCGAAGAGGCCCTCGAGCGAAAAAGGAACATGATGATTGACAACTTTTCCCAGATCCTTCAATAGCTACCCAAGGGTGACACATCTACTTCCAGTAGCTACTCTGGAAGCACCACACCCTTTAAGGTACAAGTTAACTTTTACATTCACACATTTGAGGCTTAGATAGATGCAGACGCTATAGATAAATGGTTAAATCTGCTAGAAGGGTATTTTTCTGTTCATTATTTTTCTGGATGGGAAAGATTACTTTCACTCTTCTCAAAGCTACCCACAATGTCAAGGACTGGTGGGAAACCTACTACGAGTAGAAGGATGAAAGTGCGGCCTCACCGTTTTCAGTCGCACCCACTTGGAATTCATTCTGGGATGCCATCAAGGAGCAGTACTACCCTGTTGGAAGCTATGAGGATAAATACATATAGTGGACCACACTGCTGCAAGGAAGGGACCAAGACCTGCAGAGTTTACCAATATTTTTCATACCGTTCACACAAAGTTGCGTATCAAGGATACTAAGCAACATTTGGTAGTCAAATACAAAAACTGCCTACACATGTACATCTAGGACAAGATGGAGTTCTATGACATCTCCTCGCTTGGCACAACGTATCGATATGCTATAAAGATCAAGCAGAAGTTCAAACAGAAGAAGCAAGACTTTGGATCTGCGAATCTAAAGCGAGGGAAAGGTGCCCCCAAACCGTAGAACAAAGGACAAAGCCAAGGCAGGGTGGCCTAGGACAACCCGCCAAAGCCACAAGCAAAGAACAACACCGTGAAGCCAAAGAAGGACACGGAAAGTGGTGTGAGTTCCATAAGAGTTGTACTCACAACACAAGTGAGTGTTAGACCAAGCAGTCACTGGTGGCCAAGTTAAAGGGTTCAGAATCATATGCACGTTCTGACTCTGAATCAGAACCTGACAAGGGGAATGAAAAAGGGAAGCAGATTATCGATGTGGAGCCCAACGCCATCGTTTCCACCACGAAGATCTAGAAGGAGGAACTCGAGGATCTAGAGGAGGAGGAGCGCCTCTTCCACTCCCAGATGTGGGTAAATAGTTACCCTCTACAGTTCATTGTCGATAGTAGGAGCCAAAAGAACCTCATTTCGGCAGAGATTGTGAGTGGCTAGGCTTACTGACCATAGCACATCCCCAACCGTACACCATCGGTGGCTTCAGCAAGGACAAGATCTTCGCATGAGCCAACAATGTTTCCTTCTATACAACATCAATCCCTTCACTGATGAGGTATTATTCGACGTTGCTCCCCTTGATGCTTGTGGTGTATTATTAAGCCAACCATACTTGTGGAACTGACATGTTGTGTATGAATCAAGGCCTCATGCTGTTATTGTTAATTTGGGAAATAAGTTGTACAGGATACCAAAGGTAGCACCGCCTACTGCCATCCCTTTGGTTACTACAAAACAATGCAGTAAACTCATTTCCAAAACAGGCAAATTTGTTTTCCTGATGATACGCCCTCACGGAAATAAGAAGACAGTGGCCATGATCTCCAGACAAGGCCCCTCTGCATGACAACTATAGATTGACATGGTCGTGGAGGAGTACAAGGAAATCTTCACCTCCCCCATAGGGGTTCCTCTGCACTACCGGGTCAAGCACTCCATCGATTTGACCCTAGGTGTGTCATTGCCCAATGGACCAATCTATCGGTGCTCCATTCTAGAGAATGATGAAATCAAGAGGTGGATTTAGAAGTTGTTGCAAAAGGGTCGCATCCGACCGAGTTCGTCACCTTGTGGGACCCCGATCATGTTGATACAGAAGAAGGATGGGACTTGGAGACTCCGTATTGACTATCGGGCACTGAACAAGATCATTGTCCGGAATAGGTACCCGATCCCACATATTGATGACCTTCTAGACCAACTAAAGGGGGGAAAATATTTCAGCAAGATCGACTTGAAGTTGGGGTATCACCAGGTACCAATCGAACCCTCTGATGTGTGGAAGACAACCTTCAAATCAAAGGAGGGCCTTTTCAAATGGCTGGTTATGCCTTTCGAGTTGACGAATGCTCCTGCAACCTTCATGCGGCTGATGGATAACATCTTGCGGCCATTCACCAACTCATTTGTAGTGGTATACTTGAATGATATCCTAATCTTCATCCAGAGTTGGGAAGAGCACCTCCACCACATCCGACAGGTTCTCTAAACACCGTGGCAACACAACCTATGTGCCAATTTGGAGAAATTCACTTTTGGCATGACCCAAGTATAGTATCTGGGATACATTATTGATGAACGAGGGGTGCATGTGGATCCAACCAACATTCAAGTAATTTTGGATTCGCCATCTCCAACCACTCTGACAGAGCTCCACAGCTTTCTGGGTCTTGGCAATTTCTACCGCAGGTTCATGTTGAGATTTTCTCATTTCACTTTGCCCTTGAGTCAAGTCACCAAGGGAGGACTGAAAGAAATTTTTTTTTGGTCTTAATCTCAACAGAAGGCATTCACAGAGTTGAAACATCGCCTCTACTAGGCACTAGTGCTTGCATTACCAGACTTGCAACAACCATTTCAGATCAAGGAAGATGCCTCTCACTATGCTATTGGGACAGTCCTTACTCAACATGGGCATCCAGTGGCATATCACAGTGAGACACTTTCAGACACAGTCCAAAATTATCCCACTTATGAGAAAGAGATTTATTCCATTGTGCAAGCCTGCCAACAACGAGAGCATTACATTTTGGGGAACGAAACAGTCATCTACACATACCACCGACCCCTACAGTTCATACAGACGCAAGTGAAGTTGTAGAATGATTTCCATCAGAAGTGGTCCACATACCTACAACAATTCCATTTGAATATCAAGTATAAGAAGGGCAACACCAATAATGTTACAGATTGCCTCAGTCGACCATCGATCATGGCATTAACCACCGTGCTCAACTCTTGTGGGCACGAGACTTCTGATTGGTCACTTCTTTAAAAAAGCAATCCAGAATCCAGCGACACATATCAAACACTCTTGCAGGGTCAGCATGTTCCATAGTTTCACCTCTAGGATGCCTTGTTATGCCACCTAGGTCACCTTTGTGTTACTTCAAGTGAGCGTGCCAAGATGATTTGGGAAGCACACTACAGTCGGGCTACTGGGCATTTCGGGGTTGAGAAAATGGTGGCAGTACCACAAAGTATTTCTATTGGCCAAATCTTCGACAGGATGTCAGGAAGTACATTAGATCCTGCACTGCATGCACTATTGCCAAACCTACCATCAAGAAGCAAGGCCTCTATACTTCGTTGCCTACCCCTAGTTGACCTCGGGAATCCATCTCCATGGATTACATGTCAGGCCTTCCTTCTACTGAGCATGGAAAAGACTGTTTTTTGTGGTCGTTGATAGATTCTCGAAGATGGCCATTATGGAGGCCTACAAGAAGAACATCACAGCAGAAACCACTGCTAAATTCTTCTTTGAACGAGTGTGGGTACACTTTGGCATCCCACAGTGTATCATCTTAGATTGGGATAACAGGTTCCTCAGTGGATTTTGGTCTAGTCTCTGGTTGATTTTGGACACCAAACTCACTAAGTCCACAACCTTCCATGCCCAAACTGATGGCCAGATAGAGGTTGTCAATAGGATGATGGTACAAATTATGTGCATGTACAACTCAAAGCATCCACGCACATGGGATGAGAGCCTCCCCTATGTTTAGCATAGCTATAACCAGGCTCTCCACAACTCGACTGGCCACATCCCTTTTCAGGTGGGCTTGGGATTCCAGCCACTATGTCCCATTGATGTGACCATGTCATTTGCAGTTACTCAGGCAAATTCAACTCATGTCCAATCCAAAACAGATAAAGTAAACTACTTCATTGAGCACATCCAACATATCCACTAGTAGGTCCATGACATTCTAGAGAAATCAAATGCCAAGTACAAGCATCGACATGATCAACTTCAGGTGCCACAAATGTTTCAGGTGGGTGACAAATTCTGGTTGCATTTGCAAAATGAATGCCTTAACAGAGCTTATCAAAAACTCAGACCACTACGATATGGTCCTTACACCATTACCAAGGTTGTGGGAGACAATGCATTTCAGCTCAACATTCTCCCATTCCTTGGCCTACACCCAGTGTTCAATGTGGACCGCCTTCGACCATACCTTCCACCATTACTAGACACATTCAACATTGCAGAACAACTCACACCAACAAAGTTAAATTCAGATTGCATGGAACAAGTTGCAACTGATTGGATCACAAACACGCGGATCAAGCACACTCGCCAGTAGAAGATCCAACTGTATCAAGTTGTCAAAGCAGGTCAACTCCTTCACCAGGGCAAGTGGCTCACCAGGGACGAAGTTCAACAGAAGTTTCCTCATCTCATGGAGGAACTGAACGCAATGGGGACCATTTCTTCCTAAGGGGGGAGGAATGATCTAGGTGGATATTGGTGGCCACCCTCCAACTCCACTTGGACCCCCAGCATTGTTTCTTTCAGTTTTTTAGTTTGCTTAATTGTAGCGGAGTTCACTATTTTTAGTAGTTTTTTGGGTCCTAAACTTCCATAGCCGTTTTGAGGCCCTAAACGATGTTTTTTAGCAATCTACCGCTAGTGATTTTCTAATAACATTGTCTTTTTTGTCGTAGTCCTCGGAAATATCTTTCCAACGGGGTATCATGTGCATCAAACGGAGATAATATGACCAAGTCACAACCCCGAGAAGTTGGTTTTCCAACTAACCTTAACAGGGCCCATAAACTCTTGGTGTTACATCTCCTCGGATTAGGGTTTTGGTTGTTTAGGGTTTGCTCTTATTGTTCAATAATAAAAGGGCCCTTAAGCCTCATTGTAAGGAAGTTTAGAGGCATGTAGCTACCACATCTCTTCTGAGGGATAAGCTACCATCGCCCAAGCTAGTTTATTTCCATTTATGTTACTAGGCATATTTTAGTGTTTTACATTAATGAAATAAAGTATTATTTCTGCTGCATCTCTGTATTTATGGTTATATCTGTAATTTGTTGTGTTCCTATTTAAATCTGAATCATACTATCTCTTTACGTTACATTCAACAAAACTTCAATTTGAAAACATGGTTAAGACTTCAACTAAAAAACATAATTATTTAAAAAAAAAAATGAGTTTAAAACAAATTTCATATATAAATATGACACAACTAAATATAATAAAAACTATGAAATTTGGAGGATTCAAACAGATTGAATACATTCAATTTCTCAAGGAATATATTCATGTTTTTGACAGATATGTATTAAGCCCGGTTAAAAATAGAAACGAGAAAAAACAATTTTTAAGGCACAACTTAACCCGTTTGGTTACATTTATAATAAGTTTTAAATGGATTGTAAATCTAAATAGGTCGTACAGTTCTAAATGAATAAGAGATAAGAACTAAAAAACCACTCCCTATTCATTTCTTCTTACATACAAACAACTCTAATTATAAAAAAATTCTCTTTAAAGAATAAAAATATAAGAGATAATATATTACTAGTCCAAACAAGAACTTCAGACAGCAATAGTCCCTGCCGGGTTGGAAATATTTAAAGAATAAAAATATAAGAGATAATATATTACTAGTCCAAACAAGAACTTCAGGCAGCAATAGTCCCTGCCGGGTTGGAAATATTAGCAATAGTCCCTGCCGGGTTGGAAATATTTATACTTAAAACTAGTTATGAGTTTGAAAACGGTACCGTTTTTTAAAAAATTCTATGCAATTATAACTGGTTACAAGTTTGAAAACACAATGATTTTCTAAAATCTTATAAGCAGTTATGCAGATGACAAAATATACTGTATTCAAAATAATGTTATTTTCACTTATAAACAGTTATGCAGGTGCGAAACGATATTGTATTCACAACGATGTTATTTGCACTATTTATGTTCAGTGACTACTTAAAGTGCAGTCACAGAGTTGACACTTCAGAATTAGTCATCTTCGTTCATGCTAAGTGTGGCTTGTGAGGTCAATGTGATAAGGAGGTGATGAGTCACCTTATTTATGTTTGGGAGCCGTTTTCCCAATATCACAAATTCTATTGAGGGAAGGGCTTTGAGTTGTTTTTTTTAAGGTTAAGTGCTTGTATTGTTTTTTGAGTTTAAGAATGGAGGTTTAAATTCCCATAATTTAACAAAATTCTTAACCTATACTCTCTAATTTCTTGGATCCTTCCAAGATCATTTAACAGAATTCCCATAAATATCAAACCATGAACCTAGACTCTCTAATTTCTTGGATCCTTAGACTCTCTAGTTTCTTTGATCCTTGGATCCTTAATAAAATAAAACAAAAATAATAATAGTTATAAACAATTTGTTACATCATATTAATTATTAATTATATTCTTCACCATTAGTTTCATCTGTGAATTATTCACCGTTAGATGCATCTTCACCCATTACTCGCATTTTAAAAAATATCAAGCGATCGCATTTATTTTAGTGTTATTAGAAAACAAATCACATATAATGTACCTAGGTTTCCAAGTGACACGCAGTGGACACCCAACGATAATCTGGTTGAAATATTTAGCCATCGTCAATTTAGCAAATATTTTAAAGTAAAATCAAATGAACAACAATCAAATCAAATATTTTAAGTGCCCATGCACTTACAATCTTTTAGTGGTCCCTACACCAGTGCTGCCCTCTACACGATTTATGAAATGTGAGATTCGATCGACGCCTTCCTCTATAGGGTTGCTTGAAATACATAGTTGGACTATTACAAAGAAGGAGCAAATGAGTTCTTATGTAATGTGTAGTGCGCACAAACATACAGATAGAACGATGTTAGATCGGATACGTAATACCCATTTTTTTGGATAGTAAACCTATGGAATATATGTAACTCAGGTTCACTTCAAGATTTCATGCCTTTTCTTAATAATTATATATATATATGTATACCATTTTTTCTATTTATTCATTCAACTAAATTAACAAATTCACACCGAGCGTAGGAACAGTAACTGAAATTAAAAATAAAAATAGAAAAACTAATAAGAGATGAAACAATTAAAAGGATGTGTTGGGCAAGCATTTGGGGAGTGCATGCAACCCACCTGTCACATCATTGCTATTTCAAGTAATCCAAGAGGAGAGTTATATTTTCATAGATTTTGTTACGAGAATATCAGAGAATGTTACCTGGTATGAAGCCCCTAAAAAGGTTATTCTACAGCAGGATGTGTTGTAACCTGGTATGTAGATGTGTTGTAAACTGGTATGAAGCCCTTGAAGAGATTTTCTGTAGGCAGATGTGTTGTAGACAGATGCAGTCATATAGAAGGTTGATGATGTTTCCCTCAGCCTATTATTGAAGACACATTGCTTCAGTGACCTCTCACACACTCAATATTAAGCCATTACCAAGAGAAGGAAAATTGGAACAACCGAGACAGAGCAACTAGACTAGAGTAGCCCTGACAGAGCAACCGCAGTTACCAAAAGAATGTTTTATTATTTCATTACACCGACATAAAACCTAATATGAGAAATTTTCACTCTCTGACATTTTCAAAAGAGGGAGGGGACGAACCTTGACAAGGTATTATTAGAATATGAAAGTTGACTTATTATTAGAATATGAAAGTTGACTTTTGTTGACTATGATTTTGGCATTGTCTGTGACTACTATAATTCTCTACCATATTTTATGCCTTTTGTTCTTCAGTCACACATACGTCTATAATATATATTTTTCCTTAATCTTATATGCATCATAGATATAATTTCAAGTAAATGAAATGGAATAGCTGATAATCAGCTTATCTCACCAGCCTTTTGTTCTTCAGTCACACATACGTCTATAATATATATTTTTCCTTAATCTTATATGCATCATAGATATAATTTCAAGTAAATGAAATGGAATAGCTGATAATCAGCTTATCTCACCACCATAGTATATCTATGATGCATATAGAAAATTGGGCCAATGTAAACCAGACTTATAATGCTTACCCGCGGTTCAATTTTTCCATGATGGTGGCGCTGGTACTCGTTATGTGTTCCTTCCTGGGACGGACAACAAAGCTTCTGCTCATATTTCATATTTGCTAACATATACAAATAAAGAATCGCTCGCATGCTTACCCTATGATTGCCGTGTTTCATGATATCAAAGGTATCAAGAAGCCATATGTGAAAGACTCCGGAATCCTCATCGAAACTGACAGCCTTTCCTTCTCGTTTTCTTTTCGTGTCATTGTTATTCCTTACAAGTTTTGGTGGACTTTGAATGCTCTGTGCGTCAGCTCCCTACGGATTTCGTTGGAGTTCGAAATTTGTGTGCGGAAGTGACGGGGCTGATCGAAATTGAAATAATATATCAATTTATGTCAAATTCAAGATTACCATAAAACATATTAAAATATTTAAAGAATTATTGCATAACAAATAATGTTGAGCCTTATACTCTTCTCGTTGAATATCATTATATCATCTACAATGCAACATAAAATGCATGCAGAATGTTGAATTTCATTAGTGTCGGTTCCAATAAAACATAAAATGGACACAGTTAAAGCGAAAAAAAAAAAACAACATAAAATAGACACAGCTAAAGCAAAGGTTATGGTAATTTCACCTTGAAGTTGTGGCTCTAAATTTATACTTCACTCACAGGTTCTCCATCATTGATTACATGTTCTCTTTTCTGAGGTTCTCCCTCATCGTATCCTCTCTTCATCATTATGTCCTTTGTAAGCAGAGGAATATAAGTTCTTCATCATTGTGTCCCCTATAAATAGAGGAATAGGAAATAAAAGTATGTGGAAGCGGTGAGAGGCATAGAAGTTCTCCATCATTGTGTCCTCTGTACATAGAGGAATAGGGAATAGAAGTATGTGGAAGCGGTGAGATGCATGAAAGGCCCGAAATGACACGCAAACACTCACAAAGTGAATTATCCTGTGTAATATCTTTACCCAAACATTTCATTCAAAAAATACAAAGTGAATTATCCTGTGTAATATCTTTACCCAAACATTTCATTCAAAAAATTATCCACAGCAAATTATCTGGTGGAAAAAGTATAAATGCCATTTGTCAGAAAATTGTGCAAAGTGAATTATCCCGTGTAATATCTTTACCCAAACTTTTCATTCAAAAAATTATCCACAACAAATTATCTGGTGTCATAGCTTTATTCAAATTTTTCATGCATGAGGTTTTTCAAACTTTGGATAAAAGTGTTTTTCCAATACAGAATGTTTCGTAACCATTCAATAAATGTGCATGAGGTTTATCAAACTTTGGATATAAGAATTTTTGAATGCAGAAAGTTTTGCAACCTCGGAATAAAAACTTCAAATTCAAACTTTACATAAAGATATTTTTGGGACATAAAACATTGATTAAATAGAGCATATGAAAATGGTCAACGCAATCGCAATAGTTCCTGCTATGTTGAAGGCAAGGACTAATAACTCAAGTTCAAGCTTGTAAAATGATGAATTGCATTTGGTGATGTATACTCTCACAATCATAAAAAATATATATATATATATATTTAGTAAGTACCATAAAAAAAAAAAAAACCAAGTGAAATTTTTAAATACTTTTTGTAAACAAAGGAAATTCCAAAAAACATTCAAATTAATATGTAAATTAAACTAAGCAATAAAAAATAAAAATAAAATAAATTATAAAAATTAAAACCCATAATTCCTATTCCTTTTTTCCTACGTAATTGCATATACTTAATTTTTAAATGATTTACATTTAATGAATATATAGAGTAACATAAACTCTCTCTTAAAAACATAATTTTACATAAAACAACCTAGAAGTGAAATTTGATCAAATCTGTTGTCAATCTAGAAGAATTTGTTTGCATTTTAAGAAATTTGATTTGTTTCGCACTTGATAGATCGAATCTCTACATTCTAAAAAAATTTGTATATTAATGAATATAGATAGAGAAACAATGAACTCTCTTAAAAACACAATTTTACATAAACCAACTTAGAAGTGCAACTAGATCAGTTATCTTTTCACTTATTAAAAAATTTGATTCATCTTTGATACATCCAAAATCAAGATAAATATAATTATTAATTATTATAAAAAAACTCATTCCAAGTGCTAAATGATAAAAAATAGTGTAGTGTTTACAAACTCGTAGAAAGTTGAAAAGCTTCCACGAATAGACAAATCGAAAATTTTGTGTCGTTCTTTGCAACTAATTTCTTACTTAAAAAAACCGCGTTTTCGTACTCTTTGTCAATTGTCTATTTTCCTCACTTGTACATTTTAAGTACTTAATAACGGATGACGCTTATCTATTTCGAATATTTAAACAAAAAAAATTGAATATCTTGATTCGTAAAACTTTTTATATGATGTTATTGATAGAAACAATGTGAAAATTTGATGAAAATAAAATAAAATAAAATTTTGTGGTTTTTTTATATTAATATGTATGGAGTAGCTTTAATATATATATAGGCTTGAGCTAGATTGGACCACATCACTTGTGGTGACCAAATCTCCTCTTTTAATCATTGGATTTATTGGACCACATCCTCAAGACTTATTAGATGCTAACATACATAACAATATGTATAACTCGTACAAACACATTAAAAATATTAATGTGGTTGATATAACGTCTTCATAAATATAACCAAAAAAACTATCGCAACACAAAGAATGCCTTACTAATGCACACATTTCCCTGATTAACCATGTATACAAATGTTATGTGTCAACTTTAATTTAAGAAAAAAAAAAGAATTATAAATCAATGTTATAAACAATAATGAGGAACTTAACGGTGTATAAAAATGTTATGGATAACTTTAATTTACGGAAAAAAGAAAATTATAAATGAATGTTATAAATAATAATGAGGAACTTATCATGGAGGAATTTATTAGAATTAGAATAATCTCAAATCCCTAAGAAATTGATTGGTGGGTGAGGAGCAAGTGGCACAAATCTCATTTTTTAAATTTATTAAAAGTAATGGACCATTTTTCTAAATAAAATTTGCATATGTATAAATGAATGTTATAAATAATAATGAGGAACTTATCTTATTAGAATTGGAATAATATCAAATCTTAGGAAATTGGTGGGCATGGTTACACTAATATAATTTTTTAAACTTATTAAAAGTGAATTCACCTTAACAAACTCTTTAATACACTATAATTGTTGTTGATAAGCATTAGGAATGAGCAAAAGTTGAGCGTATTCCCTTGAAAATCAATCAAGACCGTCAATTAAAAAAATAGAATTAAAAATTCAACAAATCCTCGTTCTCCTTAAGTTTAAATAAAAAACCTTTCAACAAATATGTGATCAAATTTATCATTTTTAACCGTATCTGCAAATTGGGTATTCACTCCTCTCTAAAATTGCTCTGCTTCACATAAATCTCCATCTCTTACTCACGATATTATTGATCACGCATTGCATTTTACATAATAATCCAGAAACATAAGAAAAAGATGCAATTACAACCAATCTCACAAAAATATCAATGATATTATTGATCACACTTTGCATTTTACATAATAATCCAGAAACAGAAGTAAAAGATGCAATTACAACCAATCTCACAAAAAATTCAATTCAACTTCCATTTGGGAACTTGTAATAATTCTCCACCTCTGAATCTCTATTATTTCATGATATCATTATTCTATGATTCTATTTTGGCGGGGACATGTATTCATATGAATTCATAATACTCTTGTATGAGAAATTAATGTTATGTTAGTTTAAATTCATTGTATGGAATACATTAATAGTCATCTTTGAGAACATGCTACACTTTCTCAGGATGTGGGATGGTTGGTTTCTTCAGACTTATTACTAGTGTGAAGGAAACTCAAGCACAACTGGGCTTGTGTATACTCAGGTTGGCGCAATGGCCTTGATCTATTCTGGTAGCACTACCAAGAACTACACGTCATTGGGTTATCAGTATTACCTGTCTGCACCTCTCACTCAAGGTGGGCAGACAGCCTTTTCGTTCAGCATGACGGCGGTATAGTCCATCTAGGCCATTCCCAAATCCACTATAACCCGGATGGCACAATATTTTCTTAATGTAAAATGAAAATTCTAATCTTCAAAAGTATAAAGATTGGTTTCTAATCCTTCAAGCTACATTAATGTGAACACATGTAATGTGATTGCTAAGAACAAGTTAAATAGCCGAGACGTAGATGAGGTGTTGTTCAAGGCTATTTCACACAGTGGACACGACCTCGCAAGTTGGTCACCTCCTCTCCTGTTGTTGCAAACTTGCACATTCTGTCGAGTTTTTGTTGCATTAGCTCACTCCGCCAAGCTCCGCATGGTCAAATCCCCTTGCGCGTCATTTTTTACCAAAACTCCCTTGCTGCCCCTGCTTGATGCGGAAGGAGATCAGAATAGCTGCAGTCGACTATCCACTTGTTGTTGCAACATTTGCAATTCAGATCATACCACTTTGGGTGCTTCTGGAATTGCAACGATTTAGATGATTCACTCACTCATTTCACCCACAGATCGTGCATTCTCAGGTAACATAAGTTGCAGGAAGTATTGAACAGAGCCGGTCCATGCCTGGCCACTAGGGTTACAATGTCCTCTACGAGGATTGATTGGTTATCTCCCCAAATTTTACTGGTTAATCATTTAACCGGTTTAGCTAGTCTCCTTGTTAGATGGTGTTTTTTTGGTGGCTACTTTTGTTTTGCGCTAGATATGCACTAAAACATTCTTGGCTAGATGTTTTAGTTTCTACGCAGTATTCTCGGGTGGATGTATAACTTTGTCCTCTTAAAGGGCGCTGCGACTACAAGAGAATTGGTTTTTACCGACCAGGTATCCCTCATTTGCTCTATAAACGCACTTTTGTGTGAAAAACATATCTGGGTGGTTTATCACTGTTTGCCATATTGCTAAGTGGGTAAATGTTTTCTAATTAATGGGTTAATGTTCATAGCTCAACTTAGTTTTTAACTCTGATTAAATTCATAGACCGGTTTTTCCTCTATTTTAAAGCCTTCTCATCATTACTTTATGCCGTGGGGTTTTGAAGCCATTCGGACTAGTACTCTGCATTATCTTCTCTTTCATTTACAGTTGAAAATAATTAATATTATTTTGTATTAATGGAGAAATGGTTACATAGTTGTAACGTATCTCCTTAGTTTAGGATTTGTTCCTAGAGTTTAGGAGTGTGGTTGAAACTCCCTGATTTCCAGAGTTGTATTTAATGATGTGATCTTTTCATTGATGGTAATAAAGTGTATGAGAGTGATCTCTCTATTTTGTGAGTGCAGTCTCCAGGTGCAGGCCACACCTGAGAGCTACATCTCCTTCTTTTCAATTCTGTTCACATTTTATCTTGGTATCAGAGCTCAGATTGGGTGAGCCTGATCTTTTATCACCTTTGTGGCTGAAGTGCCTTTGTAGCTAGCTTGCCTGTGTGGTAGAATTGCCTGTGTGGCTTGAAGTGCCTCTGTGGCCACGTGTACACAAGAGCTCTGTGCTCAATTGAGCAGGTGGACTACAGAACACCTGGCTCGGACTCGGAATTTTTTTTTTCCTGAGTAGAAGGGGGTTGGCACGGGTTTCTGGCTCGGGAGCGCGCCAGAATTCTATATTGGCACGTCTGTTCGGTTATTAAGCGCGCCATCGCGCCAGAATACTGGATTGGCATGGAATTTAAGGGGGAAATTGCGCCAGACATTTTGCCTCGCATCGATTTTATCTTGGCGCGGGATTTTCGCTCGGGAGAGCACCAACTCACCTTCAAGGGGATCTGTGGGAAGCCTCATCTTCGTTTGGCGATTTGCGAGGGGTGCAGATCGGCGAAGTTGCAGATCTATCCGGGAGAGGCAGATCGGATCAATTTTGATCAGATCAATTCTTCGGTTGTATTGAAAATGCCGAATTTGCTCATCGGAGCGGGATTGCCAGACACTGTAGATCGGTGGCAGAGGTGACAGATCGATCTGACAGGTATTGTTTTTTGTTGTTGGGTAGATTCATTTTGTAGATCTGATCAGAATGAGTAATATGATGGAATCTTACCTTCACGAGTCTGGTAAACTTGATGGATCTAACTTCATGAATTGGAAGTTTAAGATCCAGACCTTGCTTGAGGGTGCGAATGCTTGGTCCATAGTTACAGGTGATGAGCAGAAGCCGAATGCGGGGATGCAGGAGCAAGACTGGGAAAAACGAGAGAACAAGGCCAAAGTCTTGTTGAAGATGTCCGTGAAGGACAGTGTTATCCCCCACATCAGAGACTGTAAAACGTCCGCGGAGATCTGGACGACCATCAAAAGCTTGTATCAGACCCAGAACACCAGTCGAATTATGGCGCTTAAAAGCAAGCTATTTTCAATGAGGATGGACGAAAGGGAGACTGCTACTGCATTTGTTGCACGAATTAAAGATGTGAAAGATGGATTGGGGGCCATCGGAGAGACAGTGTCTGACCCTGATCTCATCTCAATCACACTGAGCGGGATGCGTGATGAATTTCAAATGTTTGTTACTGGATTGGCGGCAAGGGAGAAAGCACCCACATTTGAAGATCTGACAGGGATCTTGCTGCAAGAGGAGGAGCGGTGGCAGAACCTGAACCCCTAGAATGATGATCTTGTGCTGATGGCGAAACGACGATCATTCAGAGGAAAGCAGTCACAGCAGCAATCAAAGTAGAAAGGAGGAACATCACATAAGAATTCACATTCTCATAAAGGTATGCTTGCAAATCATTCTGAAAAGAAATGTTATTATTGTGGAAAGAAGGGTCATATACAGAGTGAATGTTATAAGAAGCAGGCCGATGATGCAAAGAGGAAGCATGCAAATGCAAAGCATAGAGGATACTTTGTTGAAGAAGAAGATAAAGACTTCAATCATGAATTTCGACTGTTCACAGTCAACTATGCCCTTTCAGCATCTAATGAGGACGATATTTGGTATGTCTATTCCGGAGCATCCTCTCACATGACAGGTAAAAAGGAATTTTTTGATAGTCTTGAAGAAAGTATAAATGGATCAAAAATATACCTAGGAGATGATAGTGGATACGAGATTAAAGGTCATGGGGTAATTTTAGTCAAGTTACCAAATGGAAAAATTAGTCACCTTACAGATGTTTTATATGTACCTGGAATTAAGAAAAATCTGATATCTGTATCCATGATGGCTGATCAAGATATGCAAGTCAAGTTCTTTAAGACTCATTGTGTGATAAAGGATTGTAGGAATGAAATAGTTGCAACAGGCATGCGAGTTGGAAGCCTATACAGACTAGATGCAAAAATTATACCAAAGCAAGCCATGGTTGCAGGAGGAGTGACAGCCGAACAACTCTGGCATCAGAGGTTCGGTCACTTGAACTTGCAGGACCTCATGTTATTGCAGAAGAAAGGTATGGTTGAGGGGCTCCCTATCTTTCGTAATGTTCAGTTAAATTGTGATGGTTGTGCCTTAGGAAAAATGCATAGAGAACAGTTTCCTGTGCATGATAGGAGGAAGGAAACAGATATTTTAGAACTAGTGCACACTTATGTATGCAGACCTATGTAGACAAGGTCACTAGGAGGAGCATATAATTTTCTGTTATTTACTGATGACTGCACTAGATATTCATGGGTTTATTTTTGGAATAAGAAAAGTCAGACTTTCCGGTGCTTTATAGAATTTAAAACCTTGGTGGAAAAACAGTTTGGTAAGAGTATAAAAATTCTCCGATCTGATCAAGGGGGAGAATATAAGCTAAGGGAATTCATGAAATTCTGCAAATCTCACGGGATTTTTCAGCAGTATACAGTGCCACACACATCACAACAGAATGGAGTTGTAGAGCACAAAAACATAACCTTGGTGGAGTGCGCAAGGAGCATGTTACAAGGTAAGGGTCTGTCTAATAGTTTTTGGGCAGAGGCTATTAACATTGTTGTATATTTGAAGAACAGAAGTCCTACCAGGTATCTTGGCTTCAAAACCCCTTTTGAAGCTCTATATGGATTTAAACCAGCAGTAAACCATCTAAGAGTATTTGGGTCAAAATCATTTGCCCATATACCCAAAGCTGATAGCAAGAAATTAGACCCTAAAGCAGTTAGATGTATCTTTGTTGGTTATGGCACATAATTCAAAGCATATAAATCAATCTTGAGTCTCGTAAGACATTTGCAAGCAGGGATGTAGTGTTTCATGAACAGGTATAGGAAGGGAAAGATGACGTTGGAGATGATTGGCACATTCCATTATTGTTGGAAGAAGGCAACGAGGATGAAAGAGAGCAGGAGCAGAAAGAAGAGCAAAAAGAAGAACAACAAGAAGGTGATAATGCAAGCCCAGCTATAGCAGAAGAAAACAAATTTGAGGTAAGTCCCCTACCAAGGAGGTCAGGCAGGAAGACTCAATTACCATTAAAATTGAGAAAATATGCTTTGATGTCAAATGTTTTATACATTGTAGAGCCCTCTAATTACAAAGAAGCTAGTTAATTTAAGAATGGAGAGCTGCAATGAATGAAGAGATGGAATCAATTCTTAAAAATGATACTTGGGATTTAGTTGAGCTGCCTAAGAATAAAACACCCATAGGATGTAAATGGATGTTTAAACCAAAAATGAATGCAGACGGAAGTATAGAAAAATTAAAGCTAGGCTGGTTGCAAAAGGATATTCACATCAGGAAGGTATAGATTTTGATGATACTTTTGCACCTGTAGCAAAGTTAAATACAATCAGAATGCTTATTGCTTTAACTACTAAATGTAATTGGGAATTACACTAGCTTGATGTTAAATCTGCATTTTTAAATGGTGATTTAAAAGAGGAAATTTACTTAGTACAACCAGAAGCATTTGTAAAGCAGGGGCAGGAACATCTTGTTTGCAGATTGAAAAAGCCTTTATATGGTTTAAAGCAAGCACCCAGGTATTGGTACGAAAAGGTTGATTCTTTCTTTGTAGAGCATGGCTTTCATAGAAGTTTAAATGACCCAAATTTGTATACCAAGTACAATAATCAGGGGCAGATTATTTTGATTTCTTTGTATGTGGATGACATGATTATAACAGGAGATGCAGATGATTTAATCAAAGGAATCAAAAGGCTTATGGCACAAGTTTTTGAGATGAAATATCTCGGAAGTCTTCATTACTGTCTGGGATTAGAGGTATGCAGAGATACTAGGCAAACTTTTCTTACCCAGGGGAAGTATGCCAGGAATCTGTTGGAAAAGTTTGGTATGAATCATTGTAGATCAACAGCGACACCTTTGCAGCAGTATCTAAAGTTGAGCAGTGACGATGGCACTAAAGAGGTTGATGCTACAATGTACAAACAGCTGGTTGGCAGCTTGATATATCTTACAACAACTAGACCTGACTTGGCATACTCTGTTAGTGTGTTGAGCCAATTCATGTCGAAACCGCTTGAAAGTCACTGGGTAGTAGCAAAAAGCGTGTTGAGGTATCTTTGTGGTACTATTAATTATGGTATTTTATACACTGATGCATCTGATGTTACTCTAGCAGGTTTTTCAGACTCAGACTGGGCAGGTAACTTGGATGATCGGAGTTCCATCACAGGTTACGCATTCAGCATAGGATGCGGGGTCATAGCATGGAGCAGCAAGAAGCAGAGTACTGTAGCATTGTCTTCATGTGAAGCTGAGTATCAAGCATTGTGTGCAGCGACGTGTGAAGCGATCTAGTTGAGAAGGCTTCTCAAAGATGCAGGAAAAGAACAGAAGAATCCTACTTCCATCAAAAGTGACAACCAGAGCACCATTAAATTGGCATACAATCCAGTGTTTCACAAAAACACCAAACATATAGACACTGAGTTCCATTTTGTTAGAGAGAAAATACAGTCAAAAGAAATTGCTGTTGAATATTGTAAAACTTGTGACAATGTGGCTGATATTTTTACAAAGCCTCTTGCACGAGTGAAATTTGAATTGTTTAGAGGGATGTTAGGAGTTCAGGAGAACCCTTTCTCCATTAAGGGGGGAGTTGAAAATAATTAATATTATTTTGTATTAATGGAGAAATGGTTACATAGTTGTAACATATCTCCTTAGTTTAGGATTTGTTCCTAGAGTTTAGGATTGTGGTTGCAACTCCCTGATTTCCAAAGTTGTATTTAATGATGTAATCTTTTCATTGATGGTAATAGAGTGTACGAGAGTGATCTCTCTATTTTGTGAGTGTAGTCTCCAGGTGCAAGCCACACCTGAGGGCTACATCTCCTTCTTTTCAATTTTGTTCACATTCTATCTTTTACCACCTTCCAGTTTAATTCACAAATTCCATCGTGGCTTCAATTATCAAACCACATAGTCATTACTAGACCCTGCAAGCAGTAGGGGTTTCGGATATGCAATCTTTGGGCAAATTGCATACAGTGTTATTGCTACTGCTATGATTTTTGTTTCTAAAACCATTCTAGGGTTTCATCGCCTGTTATTGCACACTACATTTTTCTTCCATAATTCTGGTTTCATTGGCCACTTTCCTGTTAGGAACTTTTTCCTATCTTGTCTATTTGGCACCTGATACCTTTGTCTCTATGAATTTTCATTTGATTCTTAGGTGAACCTCCCTCATTGTCTAGTTATTTTTCTTCAAAGCTCGTCACCTTTGACATTACTGCCTGTTTCTTTGGCTTCAATCTTCCGTCGGCCATTTTATCTTTTCTGGGAGATTGTTTATATTTCCCGACGGGTGGGTGGCACTCGCATAATCTGACACCTCCATGTTTTAAGACAACACGTCATCCAGACGCTTTTCCATGTGATCATTAACTTCACATCATTCCAAATCTGGATTAAAATTCCTTCTGTCAACAACATATCATTTTCCCGTGTTGGACTATCCACTTGATGACGTCCGACCTCCTGATACATGATATTTTATTCCTCACACGCTCACTATCACCTCGTTTTTTGTGGATTAGTGATCCCAAAGCTGGGTGGGCTAGATTTCGTGTCTGACACACTTGTTTTTCTTCCTCTACTGCCTTGCCTACCTTTATTACTCTGTCAGGGGTATTAGAATTTTTCACCACCCTTCCCTCGAATTTCCATCCCATGGAAGACTACATTTATGATGTGTCTGCAAGCTCGGCTCTTATTCGTGGCACCATGGAAGCTGAATCATGGCGTATTGGTTATTGTGACCACATTCGTCAAAGTAGCCCTCATTCCCTTGATGCATGGCGTATCATCCTCAGGGATGATAGGGTTCCAGATGTCACACATGGGCCTCATGTGCCGCAGGGTGGTAGGCATGCACTACAACAATAATGATCTAAACATCACTCTCTTAAAACCTCTCCACAACCTAGGGCTCTAGCTTTGGACAACACTACTTTGGTGGATTGTATTAATAGTCTCGAGAAACACACCCTCGTTGGCAGATGGTATTTATCGAAGATGGAGGATTCTAAGATGCGAAAATGGATTGACAAGAAATGGAAGACTATGCTCAGGTACTTGCCAACCATTGTGAGACTATTGAAAGGTTGGTACAGCTTTCATTTTCTCAGTCAGGAGGACTTGGAGAAAATCAAAGCCATATCGTGGATTCATGAAAAACTCTTCCTCGCCCTTCATAAATGGTACATAAGGTATAATCCTCTACACAATACACTTATAAAAAAACTGGTCTGGGTGAAATTGCCAGGCCTACCACTTGAATTATGGACCAAACAAGCTCTAACTGATATTGGCAATGCCATTGGCAAATTTATTTATGTTGACCCATGTTGTCTAGGGGCATAGGACAAGAGAGTTGCCTAGATTCTCATCAAGAAATATTATTGTGGAGGGTTTCCTGATCACATCGAACTTCATTGGGGCAACACCTATCTTCAACAAAGGCTGGACTATTGGGGGGTTCCCTTCCGATGTTATTTTTGTTGCAGGACGGGTCATCTACAGGTCCAGTGTCCTTTTCAACCAGGTGGATGCCTTCATGGTAGGAGATGTTACAATGGTTCCATGGTGTCCCGCTCTGACATGGGTCGACCGAGACACAATGGTCATCAGGTTGCGCTACATATGCAACATGCGCAGCATCCACATATGACATAGGAAAAAAACTCCAATCATCCACATGCTTTTGGTTCTATCATTTCATCACCCATCTCAATTTCGTCTTCACCGAGTGCCTCTCCAAAATCGGATTTCCCACTATCTGACAGTCCTCCCCCTTTCATATGTCAACTGCCACCAGAACCGACTCCCTATCAGGACATTCCTGCCCCTTTTTCTGCTCCACACCCATATCATGACATACCTTCCACCTTGCACATCTCATATGTAGCTCCCCCGATACCACTTCATCGTCAATCAAAGGACAAAGGTCCTTGTCTCAGCATTACTCCCCGAAATTCACCTACTGCCTCGCCTACAAATTCTGTCGGGAGTGATCTAGACTTCCTATTACAAAGAAAGACTTTAGACCTTTGTACCCTCACTATCCATAAATCGGGGGGTCCTTCCTCTCCCCACATCAGCGCTACCTCAGTGGGCAACATTACTGTGCGAAGGAAACAAAACTGAGGTAGTCGTCATTTTCGGGGACACCCCAAGACAAACCCATTTTCCTCCCCCATGGATTGTTTTTTGGTTGATGTTCCCATTGCTGACATCTCCCCCTCACGGGCCCTTAGAGCATGGCTGCCTGAGAAAGATCTCCCATGACGTGCATTATTTCCCTAAATATCTGGGGTCTGGGGGCTGCCCCTAAATACTTGGCTCTCAAACATCTTTTAACTTCTCTGCATCCCTTCATTATCCTCATTCAAGAAACCATGCATAATGTTCCTCACACTGTCCAATACTTTCAGAAAATGTTTCCGAACTGGTATATATTTTCTACTGCTATTACGGGTCTCTCTGGTGGATTGGTGGCATTATGGGACCCTAACTGGATCAATATAAAGGCCTATAAGTGTTTTGCGGGTATATTGTTGGAAGGCAGCATTCGTGGCTTGCCTGGCCATGTGCACATCCTCAACATATATGCACCATACAGAGATATATGCATCTTTTGGGATCGTTTTTTATCTTCTAGTATGATGGACCTGGATTCACTCATCATCGTGGGGGACCTAAATTTCACTATCAGTATGGATGAATTTTGGGGTTGCTACAGGAAAATAGATCCACTAGATGGGAAGATACAAGATGCTATTCTTATGCATAACTTTGTGGATATTTTCCCTACTAAAATTGCCCCTACATGGGACAATGGACGCACTGGCACGACATATGTTGCTAAGAGACTCGATCTCTTTCTGATCCATGAACAATTACTAATCCGTCTAGGGGATTTCCATGCTAACATCATCAGGAATCATATATCGGATCATAGACCTATCACTCTACAATGGAGGAAAATGGATATTCGCACGAGTATCCCTTTCAAATTCAACAAATTTGTGTTGGAGGATCCTAATTTTAACAAACTTGTGATGGAAACTTGGGGTCGACTTTGTGTAATGGGCACTTCCCCCATGGTCAACATTCTTGATAAACTTGACTCCCTCCGGGGAACATCAAACACTGGAAGAAACAGAAGATAAGGGATAATAGAAAGGAGCTCATTGATATACAAAGTGAAATAGATTCCATTCTGCCCACCATGTCCACCCATTGTCTCAGTGATAATATTCGGTCCCTTATTCATTCCCTGGAGCTCAGAAAGAAGAATCTCCTTTCTATTGAGGAATCCTCATGGAGATTGAAGAGCAGGGCGATATGGTTGAAGGAAGGTGATTGCAACACCAAATTTTTTCACCGATATGCAAACCATCGTCGCAATATAAACACCATATGGGAGATTAAGGATGTTGATGGACATATTCACCGGTCACAAGAAGGGATCAACAATGTTGTTGTACAATATTTTCAAAAGGCATATGGCAATAATGAAAATATTACTGCTGAAGACCTAGTTTGGGGGACTGATCCTTATCCGATTATGTATGATTTCTATAAGGAAGTCACTGAAGATGAACTACTAGGCGTTTTCAAATCATTTAAGGGTGACAAAATCCCTCATCCTTATGGATGGACGATTGAACTTTTCACCCATTTTTGTGAACTCCTCAAAGGAGATCTTCTGGGCTTGGTTGAGGAATCAAGGACCTTGGGTTTCATCCATCACCATGTCACTTCTACATATATCGCCCTCATACCTAAAAACAACACTACAAAGGGTTTCTCTTACTACGGGCCTATTTCTTTATGCAACATCATATACAAAATTATTTCAAATACCATTTCTGGCCACATGCGCAAAACACTTTCTCACTATATCATCCCTGAGTAGCATGGATTTCTCCCAGATAGAATCATCCATGGTGCTATTACAAATGCATAGGAAGGCATGCACTCGATTCACAACAGGAAACTTGATGTTGTTATTTTACAGATTAACCTCCAGAAGGCATATGATTGCCTGGATTGGGGCTTTCTCTGACTTGTCCTTAACAAGATTGGCTTGGAACCCAGATGTGTTAATTGGATTATGGCTTGTGTGGATAATGACAACTACGCTGTTATCATAAATGGGTATCCATCAAAGTTTTTCTGTGCTGGAAGGGGTCTTCGACAGGGATGTTCACTCTCCCCTCTTCTATTCATCTTAGTAATGGATAGTTTAAGTTTGGATATTAAAAAAGCAGTCCTAGAGAACCAATTTTAGCCACTAAAGATGGGAAATAACATCAACATTTCTCATAACCTCTTTGTTGATGACATTCTCATCATGGGTATGCTCTGTCGTTTTTCTTGGTTATGTCTCTTTCACATTTTCAGTAGATTTGCTAATGCTTCTGGTTTGCACATGAATGTTAATAAATCTATCTTATATCATGGACAATCTGACTTGGAGACTATTTCATATATCAAAGGTTTATTTGGTATTGAGGCAATGCTAATACAAAATGGTTTGAAATATCTTGGATATCATATCAAACCCTCCTACTACAGAATTGTTGACTGGCAATGGCTTGCTGATCGTTTCTTCAAAAAGATATCTGGGTGGGAGTTTAGATGCCTGTCTCTGGGGGGGTGGGTTATTCTCACCCAAGCGGTTTTTTCACAGAATGGGGTTTATTGGGCTCACCTATTTCATATTCCTGCATCCATCATAAACGTTCTAAACCTCTTAATGGCTAAATTCATCTGGGGGGGAAGCCACAAAGGGAAGAAATACCACTTGACCACATTGTCTAACATTACCTTCGGGTGGATGGGGAATCATGGACCTCCATTATTTTGGCGGATCACTGCTGATAAAATCCCTTTGGAGGAGCTTATTTGGAACTAACACGTGGAGAAAGATCATTCAACACAAGTATCTCAAGGATAAATATTTTAGTTTTTGGTATAGGAATGGTACCTTTAGCATAAAACGGGGATTGGCTATCTCGCTTAGTTTCCTGAAAATTGAAAAAATATTTATCCACCATCTTGCATGGAAGTTTCAATCGGGAAACCACATCCTCATCGGCATTTACCCAATCTTGGGCGCTGGAAATGAATTCTCCATCTTTGAGAGGATTACTCACCATCTTAATGGACGCGACATATACTTCTGGGGACAAGTAAAAAATGGTTGGCAAGGGCCTCTTCTTATATGGAAACAAGCTCAAGAACTGGGGTTCTTTGGACAAATGGAACTGGAGCGGAATCAGACAATTTTTGCAACGAGGCACCTTGGAATTTTCCACACAAGATCTCAAGACAGAATTACATGGTTAGGAAAGATGGCATTTGATAACATCATTGTTGCTGACACATACTCTACTCTTTCCAACTTGGTCACTAGACAGGGGGGGCACCAAATTTTATATGCTTTTTGGAAAACAAAAGTTCCAATTAAAATTATCCTCTTCACATGGTTAGTCTACCATAACAGAAATCTTGTATGGGAGAATCTGCAGAAAAGGAAATGGCATGGTCCAGGGATGTGCACTATTTACAAAAGTGATGCCGAGAACAACAACCACATCTTTCTTCATTGCCAATATATTGTTCAGGTATGGAAAAAGATATCTTCCCTCATTGGCTTCCCATACATCCACCATAACTGCATCAGGGACTCTCTAAAATGGTGGAGTGCTCAAAAATCTTCCTGGAGAGCCATCCCACTTTTCCTTTTCTGGGCCATCTGGAACTGGAGAAATAGGTACATTTTCCAGAACTCTCTGGATGATTTCTTTTTGGTTGTTGAAATAATCACCACTAATCTTTCTATATATTCTACTCAATCCCTATGCACTAATATGAGACCACACAAGCAAATCAATATACAGTTCCTATAGCAGATGGGGTTTTTTGATGCGGCAGCTCAAAGGAATTCATGTGCATGTTGCTTTTGGATTGATATGTCTACTGATTTGTCTTACAGGGTCTATTGGAATGGAGGTTATGACACTAACACCAAAGCAAAAGCATTAGCTCTTTGGGGCCTCTTATGGTTCAACAAATTCCTTGATAATGCCTATTTTCATATTTATGGAGATTCGAAGATTATCATTGATCAGGTCATGGGGAAGGCCTCCATAAATAATCCCATGCTACAGGGATGGCTGGAAAGGATTTAAATTCTGTGGCGGCTCCACGGTGGCTCCACAATCCAGCATATTGGAAGGAATCTGAACAAAGAAGCTAACAGACTGTCCAAGAAAGGTTTACTGGGGTTGATCAGAAAATGGTACTTGGAGATCACTTGGGAACAAAATATCTTTGATATGGGGGATTTCCTATTTCCTGGTTAAATCTCTAGTTTTATGTCCTCACTCTTTTTGTAAAATTTTGTGTATATGTCTTTTATTTAGTTTTTCTGCTGCCCATTGAGGGAACGGGGCATATGGACTGGACTGTATGTTTTGATAATATGGTTTTTACAAGTGTTTCAGAAATTTTGAATATATTATGTCTCTCAGCTGCAATGATCATCTTTCCTGGGTAGTTGGTGGTGATTTAGATCACACCTCATTCCCCTAATTTTGTGATTGGAAGGCCTCTGATCACATACATTCTATTGAATGTTGATATGAATGTAATCTGACATATAGTTTTTTATCTGATAATGTATTATCCTACTTTTTTCTTATTGAAAAATTGCATTCGAAGGGCGGAGTTGCACCATCTTGTTGGTGCAAGGAGGAGGAGGTTGGAAAGCAAGTCAAAACTCCATATATCTATTTTGGCTATAGGATATATCTCTCCTATTTGGAATTCTCAGTACAATAAGTGTTCCTAAGGGTTTCAACCTTTTGGAAGGTTAAACTTGTGTGGAGTAGATTAGTATTACTAATCTGGATGGGTACCAATGGATGGTAACATTTATGTGGAGTACTTTCTACAACCAAAACTAGCTATGAGCTCATGCAGTTTAGGGGTATCAGGGAAAGAATTCCCCCTAACTATGGTGGGGAGGAAACTGGTTTGCATCATAAGAGTTAGTAAGGAAATTTATTGAGAGCTAAAACATACTTATTTTCATTAGAGTTGGAAATTGGCTAGGTATACTTTTGATCTTTTCCTAGGAATTGCCAACATTTTACTTGTTTAGAAATTTGTTGGGTTAAATAGATTTTATTGATTCTATTTGTATAAGTATATAATAGCCTTTTTATTTTAGTGGTTACGTGTGACAATTGTGTTTTTGGACCAGTACATCTAGCCAAAAGAGTGTATGAAAAATTAAACACAATATAGTGAATGACAAAGCCTCTTTTCTACTCGTTAATTTTTTGAATTTCAATAATTCTTACTTCTTTCCATTCAAATATGGGATTCAAAATTTTAATTAGCAAATTTGGGATAAGTCCTTTACATGTAAATCGTATAAAACATCACAATGATTCTTTGCACTGTAAGGATAATGCTTTCTTCCTCCACGTCATTTCATGGGTTTGTTACTATTTGAAATTACAACCTGAATCGGCATTTGAGAGTATATTTGTTAATGCTAGGTTTGGGTTTTCTTGTGTTTTATTCAAATTAGGTTGAATTCGTAATATATGGTGGGTTAGGTAAAACTTGGAGTGATATATTTTGGTTAATTGGTTTTCGTGGTGGAAAATGACCATATGGGAGACTACTTCTGATTCATTCTTTACTATTTGTATAATAAGCATTAGAACATGATAAGCTGACTAGCCATGTAAATCTAGGTATAAAATTCAAATACTAACAATCTAATGTCAATATGCATACTAAGTGTTTGTAAATGTATGATATCTCTGATTCTTTCTCACTATTCTGCACAAACTTACATTAGGAATTTATCTTAAACTGCCAATATCATGTATATATTGATGCGTGACATGGTCTTCATTTTGAAATACCCACCCAAGTACAGACATGCATTTTGAATGGAATTTTATTTATTAATGAATTTATGAATGTGAAATTGTAGCTTTATGAGTAGAATTTTCCTCTTGCAAATTGACTATAGTTATGGAAGACACACCGAATTGTTGTGAGTGTGAGGTTTGAGTTTCAATTTTCTTGTTATCTAGAGTGGTTGGATGTCAATGTGTTCGTTATTTTTATGTTATGAGAAAAAATAATATTATATTCCTTTCATATGGTTGCTATGATTCAGGGGAGTGTTACATTACAATATAAAAGTGAGGCTCTAACTCTAAGGCCGTGTGGCTTTCATGTTTGATTTTTCTTAATTGATAATTTGTTCATATTTAATATGTATGTTCCTTTATTACTGAGTGAAAACTGAGTGAAATCTGTAATGTTTTGAGTTATAATGCTTTTGGTAGCAACGATTCTCTTATCTCTTCCATTTCATCTCCCTCTTCATTATTCTTTTTGATTCACAGTGATGTGTATCTGCACATTGCTATAAGGACGCAATGGTACCAACCAAGAATGGCTCCATTCCTTCTTCCATCTGCTCTTATTTCCACTTTTTTTTAATCACGCCTTGAATAGAAAAACACAAGAAGGTTATTGTATCATACTAGACAAGAGAAACATGTAATTGAGTTTAAGAATACATGTTACTTATTATAATCCACTAACATAAGTGATTAGTAGTTGTAGTTTAGACTCGTGGGAAGAGATGTGTTGGATATGGAAATATTTAATGGCGTCACGTGAAAGGAATTGTGACAAAACGAGTTCCTACACAATAAGTTTTGTGTAAGTATATCCATAGCATTAGTACCATTCTAATGATGTGTCTAAAGTTGAAAACACAACTCTTCTCTCAACCATGAATAGTAAATTAGTGAGTTCATAAGTTAAAGGGCTAAATAATTGAATCGAGAAGGATTTTGGCTTTTGAGATGGTATATTATGCTACTTAGGTAAATATATACCTTGTGGAGTTTACTTGCTTTCAAGGTGGTTGATTTAACCTTTGTCGAGAAAATTATTGCATTTGGTAACTGGTTGGTTTCCAAAGACTGGTTTATTGAACATTTTGTGACAAATTTCTAATGTGGATATGGCTTTTGATTTTCAATTAAACATTTCAACAAAAACCACTTTTGGTTTTCCAAAATTTGTTTCTAGCTATTTGGAAACCACACCCAAAGTTGATGACTAAAACAAGAAAAACATAGTGTTGCCATTTGATTTGTAAGGGCAATAAGAATAGTTATTATGTGCATATAGAGATAAATATTTTGTTAATTTTCTTAAAGATAAAAAAATTAATTTCATACACAAACAAATAACTATTAAGTTTGATATTTCTTAAAAGTAAATAAGTTATTCAAATGCACAAAAATAGAACAATTATGTCGATATTTCTGGAAAAGAAGTTATTCACATGCAAAAAATAGAACAATTATGTTAGTAATTCTTGAAAAGGAATTAAATTATTTTATTTAAAATATTATCAAGGATGTTGTTATGAGGCATATGCATTGAATTCTTAAAGGGAAATATTGGACTCTTAAAGAGAATATGTGCTTATGTGCATAGGAATAATATCTAGTATATTTGATCTATTGGAAATGAATATGAGTAAATTTTTTGAGAAAGAGTTCACATAAAAAAAATGCATAAAATACCATTGGTTGTGTTATTTGAGAATGATTTGTTATTCATGCTATTTCTCGATGAAATATGACAATTTTGTCTGATGTGTGAAATGATAGGAAAATATTTTTTATTGCATGCATAATAGATAGTGAGTTAGCTAACTTTTCAAAAAAGAATAATTAGTGTGTTAAATTGCTTGGAATATATATATATATATATATATATATTTGTATGCAAAGAATTATTTGTTGTGTTAGAAATCTTCAAAAAAAGAAGAAGAGAAAAACAAGTCCTTGTATATATTATGGAATTAGATTCTTGGAGAGGAAAATGGGTAAACATATGCTTTATTGTGTTAAGATTCTTTTGGAATATTATATAGAGAAACATATACACTTGCATGCATGGAAAAATATAGTTTTGGTATTGTACTTCTGTTGAAAAGGAAGGTGCAACTGCATATTATTGATTGTATTAGCCTTCTTTTGGGAAGAATAATATGCATTTACACACCTAAAGGGATTAACTATGGTATTAGTTTTCTTTTGGGAGAAGATTATGTATAGTTATTGTGCTTGATCTTTTGGTAAGAAGAAATTGTTTCTTTGCATGGATCAAATAACAAATATTATGTGTTTGATATCTTCGAAAAGAAATGTGTTTATCTTTCCATCCAAGATTTAGTTAGTTTTCTTTGGAAATAAATATATGTTTCACATGTGAGAACAATAAGCTATCATGTTATTTTCTATTGAAGAAGACATGTAATTGCATACACGAAATTATAACTATTTTGTTAACTTTGCTTGAAATAGAGCTTGGATTTTATACATAACAACCATTGTAAATAACTCTTGTGCAAATGATATTTTTGGAAAAGAACATGCATTCATATGCATAATTATAAAATCTATTGCGTTAATCCTTTGGGAAAAGAAAAAATAATAGTAGGCACAAAGAAAATTTAATGTTGGGCTAGTTCTCTTGAAAGCTTGTTATGCATTTGCATGCACAAAAACAATATCTAGTATGTTAGCTTTCCTTTGGAAAGAATATGAAAGTGCAAGAAATATTATGTTAGCGTTTTGTTGGAAAGAGGTCGCTTGATAGTGATTTTCTTGTTACCAATGCATGTGCAGTGATGTTAAATAATGTATTCCATTACATTATGTTTATGATTTCTACATGCACACGAATTGTTGTCGAAGTGTCACTAATAAATATTGATTATTGATTAATTAATATTTTATGTTTTAATTGATCATGTTATCAAGTGTGCTGATGACAATAACGACAGGAAAGCATGGCGACTTGTGCAAAGGGTAATTCATATTTAAAATTATGGAAGATAAAGAATTGTTGTTCCATGCAGATTTAGGAATGCCAATTGTTGAATGATCCACTAATGGGAAGAACTAGGTTTCCAAGGCTTAATGCTCATGGCTTCATGGGTAAATGATATCATGATGTTTGTAATATCCTACAGCTAGTTATGATTCAATTGAGATGATAATTATTTGTACTATTTTAAAACAATGGTTAAGGAATAGACCCCCCTACAAGCGATTGAGTGAGGGGTGAACACCCTCAAGAGCGTTTAATAATAAAATTAAACGTTCATTGGTTTTCACCCTATGGGGTTTTGCATTGTATATCAATGTCTAAGGGTGTGATCTATTGTTGTGTCTTTCTTACATGATGTGATGGTTATATTATCAAGAATGTGATTAACTAATTGAGTTAAAATAATCATGTAATTGATGCAATGTTACATTTGGAAGTTTAATTTAATATACTACAACAATGGTAGTAAATGGTTTTGTAATTCACTATTTTTTTATTAAATATTTCTCTAAGTAATGATGATGATAGTTATTCTAATGTTCATGGAGGGAATATAAAAGGTAATTTAGAAAGTTACACATTGATAAATGTAAAAAAAAAAAAACAAAAAAAACAAACAAACTCCATGTGTCCCCATGTGTGTTCTGGTGAGTTTGCCATGGGATGTTACATCTAGCATAGGAGTCAAATAGTAGCTATGCATGAACGATAATTGGTAATATTAAAAAATACATTATTATGATACTTACATGATATTTATCTATATAATATTGCGTAAGTATTTCACGTGCAAAACTTAGGGAAAGCTTGCCAATATATGGGTGTGAGCCATAACTAATAACTAATAAATCCTTAGTGGAGACATGAAGTCTCAATAGAGGCATAAATTTTCTACTTGTAAAATTTATTCCTCTCGTTGCTTTTAGGGGATGACGGTGGGGGATGACGGTGGACATTAAGGTGGGATGAGCATGTTCCCCAACAACTAATTCTGACATATTTCAAAATAATCTAACATAAAATAAGGAAACACTCTATGGTTGAGTTAATTCAAAATAAACTACCCACTTTCAAGGAACTCCTAAATAAAACACTATTATTTTATTAAAAGGTGAATTATTATTAATTAAGAAAACAAAAATAAAAAATGGGGATGGCACAATGTGAGGGGAGAGTGATGAGTATTACAGCATTTATTAAATAAATAAAATGAAGTCTAATTTTGCATGATAAGGTGAAGGAACTACCATCATTAGGTCGATAAATAGAGGGAGTTCCACAATTTGGTGGTAACATAGGAACAATATGAAAATGTTGTCAACATGAACAACTTAACTGAATAATAAATGGGATGAGCAACAAATCGAACATTACTAATTTGGATGGGTGTCAATGGAAGGTTAAAATTGTGTGGAGTGGAGTAGATTAGTATTACTAATTTGGATGGGTATCAATGGATGGTAACATTTATGTGGAGTACATTCTATGACCAAAACTAATTATGATCTCGCACAATTTAGGGGTATCACGGAAAGATGTTTTCGTTAACTTTGGTTAGGAGGAAACTCGTTCGCATCATAAGAGTTAGTATGGAAATGGATTGAGAGAGAAAACATACTTATTTTCGTTAGAGTTGGAAATTGGCTAGGTCAACTTCTGAAGTTTTCCTAGGAATTGCCCACATTTTACTCGTTTAGAAGTTTGTTTTGTTAAATAGATTTTATTTATTCTATTTGTATAAGTATATAATGGTCCTTTTTATTTTAGTGGTTACGTGTGATAATTGTCTTTTTGGACCAATACATCTAGCGAAAAGAGTGTATGAAAAGTGAATGGTAAGATAGTGAATCGCAAAGCTTCTTTTCTTCTTGTTAATTTTTTGAATTTCAATAATTATTTCTTTTTTCCATTCAAATATGGGATTCAAACTATAATTAGAAAATTGGGGATAAGTCCCTTAAATTTAAATCATATAAAAAGTCACAAGGATTCTTTGCACTGTAAGGATAATTCTTTCTGTCTCCACGTCATTTCTTGAGTTTGTTGTTATTTGAAGTTACAACTTAAATTGGCATTTGAGAGTAAATTTGTTAATGCTAGGTTTTGGTTTTATTTATTTTTATTCAAATTAGGTTGAATTCATAATATATGGTTGGTTAGGTAAAATTTGGAGCGAGATATTTTGTTTGATTTGTTTTCATTGTAGAAAATGATTATATGGGAGACTAGTTTTTATTCATTCTTTACTATTGATATAGTAAGCATTAGAACGTGATATAGTGATTAGCTATGGAAATCTATGTATGAGATTAAAATACTAAAAATTTAATGTGAAGATGTAGATTAAGTGTTTGTAAATGTATGTATGATATCTCTGATTCTTTCTCACTATTCTACACAAACTTACCTTAGGAATCTATCTTAAACTGGAAATAACATGTATATATTGATGTGTGACATGGTATTCATTGTCAAATATCCACTCAAGTACATGCATGCATTTTGAATGGAATTTTATTTATTAAAGATTTTATGAATGTGAAATTATAGTTTTATGAGTACAATTTTTAAATGGAATTTTCCTCTTGAAAAATAACCATTGTTATGGAAGAGACATGGAATTTGCGTGAGTGTGAGGTTTGAGCTTCAATTTTCTTGCTATCTAGAGCGGTTGGTTGTCAATGTTGTCGTTATTGTTATGAGAAAAAATTTGTATTAGATTCCCTGGCTCTGGTTGCTATGATTTAGGGGAGTGTTACATTACAGTATAAAATTGAGGCTCTAACTCTAAGGCCTTGTGTCTTTCATGTTTGATTTTTATTAATTAATAATTTCTTCATATTTAATATGCATGTTCCTTAATTATTGTGTGAAATCTATAATGTTTTGAGTTATAATGTTTTTGGTAGCAACAATTCTCTTATCTCTTCCATTTCATATTCTTCTTCACTATTATTTTTTCTTCATAGTCATGTGTATCTACACATTTCTATAAGGATGCAATGGCCCCAAACAAGAATGGATCCATTCCTTCCTCGATCTTCTCTTAGTTCCACTTTTTTTATCACACCTCGAATAGAAAAGCACAAGAAGGTCATTGTATCATAGCTAGATAAGAGAAACATGTAATTGAGTTTGATAATACATATTAATTGGTATAATCCACTAACATGAATGATTAGTAGTTGTAGTTTATACTTGTGGGAATAGATGTGTTTCATATGGGAATATTTAATGGAATCACGTGAAAGGAATTGTGGTAATATGAGTTCCTACACCATAAGTTTCCTGTAAGTATATTCATAGAATTATGACCATTCTAATGTTTTATCTAAAGTTGAAACAACTCTTCTCTCAATCATAAATAGTAAATTAGTCAGTTCATAAGTTAATGGGCCAAATAATTGAATTGAGAAGGATGTTGGCTTTTAAGATGGTATATTTGGCTACTTGAGGTACATATATACCTTTTGGAGTTTACTACCCTTAAAGGTGGTTGATTTAACCTTCATTGGGAAATTTTGGATCCAAAGACTTGTTTATTGAACCTTTTGTGACAAATTTCTAATTGGGATAGTCTACTGGCCTCATATTACACATGGTAAAAATTAGCTAGGAATCCAAGAAATAATAGTTTAGATAATAAACACCACTCAATGCATAAGAATCATTTGAATTATGGTAAATATCACCTTTGACATTAACTGATGCCAAAGAGAAGTTTCTCAATGTTAACCATCATGCCTCAAAACTTGGTTAGACAATCACTGGTGATGAATAAATGATACTTACATTCACTAATCAAGCTTGAGATGGTATCTCCATGTTTTTTAATCAAGATATTTCCTAGCTATTCATTTCACATACCAATCCCCTCATGCTGGAAAATAATAATTTTGATATAAAATCCAATTTATCTTTGGAACCAACTTATGGGACTCCTATTTTGTGATATCTTCATGATCTTGTTCCTATAAGTTCATCACAAAATCCTTAATTTCCTTACCTGTAATCTCCTCCCATACCACATCACTTCAAATGGTTACATATTCTTGTTAGTGATCATAACCAATCCACTTGCATCTATACAAAGAAATTTCATATACTTTTTACTTCTTATAATTTTACACCTCGCACATATGATTGCTATTAATTAGCATTACTTTCAAGATATTAAGCTCACATTTTTGCTTCATTGATATGACATGATGATGCTTGATTATTTTACGACATTTCATGGCATTGAAACGCATTACATTAATTTCAAATATATACCACAATATATAACCATGAAATGGAAGCAAATGGAAAGTCACTTAAGTAAAAGCTAAATAATCTAGACTTATTCATCATGAGGCAATTTGTAGTTTCATTCAATGTAAAACATCTTACAATATGCATCAATAACATAGAAGGAGTAAGAAACCCATCAAATAAATACTTAATATTGAAGTAATATTTAATTTATAAATATAATGGCCATTTCATAGCTATGAAACATTAATGACGTAAAAAAAATAAGATAGGAAAGAGTAAGCCATCGATAAACTATTTTAATTGCAGAAATAAAATAAGACCATTCAAAAGAGAATAAATTATTTCCATTTATACATCACCTATCACCCAATGAATAAATGCAAAAAAAAAACATAAAGTAATAAGTATTATATTGATTTTCTAAAGAAATTGATGTGGTAAACTAAGCATCTCAAATCATATCCTTAAGAGCATCGTCTCTGATTCTATATCTTAATGGAAAAGAGAATAAAACTCGATATATATGAAATGGAATCTCTATAAGAAAAAATAAGTATTATCACTTGATATGCATAAACCACACAAGATCCATCAAATCACTATTAAATGTTGTGTATGCATTCCACACAAAAATTGAACTAAACATTGTTTATGACATGGGAAATGAAAACTTTATGTATGAAAATATGAACCAAGGGAAGAGAGAATACGAGGAAAGGGAAACGTGGGTGGCACCATATATAAAGTTTCCTTCATTATCTTTATCCTAACCCCTTCCACGATCAAATCATTAGGGAGGAAAATTGTTATACTGGGAAAACAATATTTACTATGCTATTGACCGATTAATGTAATGTCTAGGGGTTATATAATCTTATCATCGGATTTAAGAAAGTACATTATCTAGCAGTGGGCATATACAACCTTGCACATTAATGGATCCATAACACCATAAATATTGGTTGCCATCCAACCGCCAATTCTCCAATTAAATCCAATTAATATAGAAAATGTTCCCAACCATCTAGAATGAGGTTTTAGAGGAGTTTTGCATATTTCCCACCATGTAAATGCTATATTGATCTCAAAAAAGGACGAATAAATATAGGGACAAAAATTGTACCTAGACCTTGTCCTTTCAAACTAATAAATTACAAATGAAGGTGTTTTTAGAATCACTTATGGAATGTTCAAAAACTTACTTTGACCAGAAATCTAATTAATAAATAATTATTCATTGAATTTTTTTCCCTTGCTGTGACTAGTTCCCTACTTCAAAATTGAGCTTTTGTAGTGTTTCTCTGTCAATGGTCCATTCAGAAGCTACAACAACAACTAATCTCACAAAAAATTAAATCCAATATTTGTTTGGGAACCCGTAATCAATCTCCACCTCTCAGTATCTATAAATTGATATTAGTATTCTATGAATTTGTTTTAGCTAAGACATGCATTCACATGAATTCCTGAGAAATTAATCCTATGTTATTTTACACTCATTGTATGAAAAATAGAATAGGCTACACTTTCTTAGGATGTGGGCCTCTCTAATAGGTAAATTTTTTTTTAGACTTATTCTAACTTCAACACATCTGGAGTCCAAATTTACCAGCGTGAAAAAAATTCAAGTGCAATTGGGCTTGTCTATACTCAGGTTGGGGTAATGGCCTCGTTCTATTCTCCTTATACATGTAGCCCTATTTTGAACCATGCATTAATGGGTTATCATTATAACTTGTCTGAGCCTCTCACTCAAGGTGGAAAACCCACCTTTGCATTTAGCATGGCGGTTGGAGAGCCAGTCTTGATCATTCTTAAATAAACTGTAACAAGTAGCACAATATTTTCTTTATGTAAATGAAAACTCTAATCTTCAAAATTATTAATATTGGTTTCTAATCCTTCAACCCACATTAATGTGAACACAGGTAATGTGATTACTAAGATAAATTTGAATATGTTAAATTATTAGAGGCTTCACATGTAATGACCTAGATTGAGAATAATTGCATAAATTGCAAGAATTGAGAAAAATTGGAAGAAATAATGAATTATATATATTCAATAGTGATGAAAGAATAAAAAACTAAGTAAAATAATTTAAGTGTAATTACATGCAAGCACTAAAGATAAATAAATATTGAGGTTCTTTATGCTATGTTAATGTGAATGTAAACGAACATGCCCCTTTAAGCATAACTTAGGTGAAAATGATGCAAGATGTATGAATCCTTGAAATAAGGAAATTTTAGGTGTCCATATATAATGCATGAAATGAGAAAGATGGAAAACCCAGTGGGAACAACCCTCTCCCCGCCCCCACCCCCCACCCCGAAAAACATAAAAAAAAAAAAAAAAAAAATATATATATATATATATATATATATATATATATATATATATATATATATATATATACAATGAAAAAATAAAAGAAAAGAAAATTGCTAGGAAGTTGTGTCCTTCACCCTAGAACGATCCCGTAGAAAGTGAAACTTTTCCTCATCGAAAGACTTGGTTAAGATGTCAGCAGTCTGCTCAAAACTAGGACAATACTATATATTTTTGATCCCATCATGAATAAATGCTTTGATGTAGTGCATGTGGATATTAATATGTTTGGTCTGTTATTGTTGTATTGAATCTCTACAACATTTAAGTGTACTTTGATTTTCGCACCATATGAAAGTTAGACAATGAAAAATTATACCAAGATTGGAAAGGAAACGATGCAACCAAATGACTTGAACAGTGGCATTGATTGTTCCTCTGTTCTTTGCCTCTGCTGATGATAATGTAAACACAACCTGCTTCTTGTTTGACCAAAAAACATGGCTAGATCCAAAACTAAATACATAGCCAAATGTGGACTTGTGATCAAGGTTGTCATGGGTGTAATCTAAATTTGTTAACCCAATGAGATCAAAAGACCTATTTGTTTCATAATGAATCCTGCAGGTGATTTTCCCATAGACATCTCAATGGATGCACTTTTTAGCTCCCTAGTGTAAGTCATGTGGCTCCTGAATATATTTAAAAAATGCTCCTATGACATATGGGAGATTAGGATGAGAGTTATTGAGATAAATAAGACTCCCCACAAGCTGATGGTAAAATGTGAAATCAACCAATGGTGTGTATTTTCCATCCTTAAGCTTTATCCCTAACAAGAAAGGTGTGGTTGTTGGCTTGCAGTCACTCATGTGAAATCATGCCAAATAATCTCTAGCATAGTTTCCTTGAGGAATGTTAATCCCAAAACCATTTTGACTGATCTCTAGTCCAAGGAAGAAATTCAAGAGATCCATGTCTATCATATAAAATTGCTCATGCAATGCAATTTTAATCTCAACAATGGCAGAAACTGAACCACATGTTATTAAAAGATCATCTACGTAGAGTACTATGATAAAAAGGAGTCAGTTTTCTTCAACAAGAAAATGTTTGAACTAGATTTTTAGCATACAAAATTTGAGAAGACAAATAGGAAACCATATTTAAATACCAGGCTGTATGTGCCTGCTTGAGGCCGTAGAAAGATTTCTTTAGTTTGCATACTAGAGATTAATTTTATATGTATCATTGTATATAATCCATGTGGATTATCTCCTTGAAATCACTATGAATAAAGACATTCTTCACATCCATATGATGCACCTCTTGTCATCTTTTTGTTATAATGGGGATAGCTATTTGATTAGAATCCATTTTTTCCATTGGAGAAAAATTCTCATCAGAGTCAACACCATGTACCTATTGAAAACCTTTGGGCACCAACCATGGTTTATATCGAATATCTTGGCCATCTCCTACTTTTCTTGTGAAAAACCTTCCCACCTGTCTCTTCTAATCCAAGTTCTTCTGTCGTTGTTAGAGGAATGGGATAAAATACACATTTAATTAAAAACCAATTTTGATTTGTCTTGTTTCTTCTTCTTTCTTTATGTGTATGTATATATTATGTATATGTATATATTATGTACCCACGAGCTCTTAACCAATCATGAATTGTGTGCCACTCTGAAATGGAACCACACACTGAACTTAATACCCTGTGCTAACTTCTTTCCACCACGTTGATCCATGGTGGCACATTAGGCAATCCCCACCTTTCACTAACCTATGGAAGCAATGAACACCTGCCATGATTCGCTCGCTTTGCGGAATGTGTCGTCCACTAATTGATCCAAGGACCAAGATGCGTTGGGGAAGATCTATGACATGTGCGGGGGTGAGTCCTGCGTTGATGTCATTAGGGGGTGCACACACCATCGGATCACTGATGGTGATCCTTAGCCATTGATCTAGGACCACAGCCAACACCACATAAAAAACTTGCAACTTCTACTAGATCTCCACACATTAGGACGATGCGGTTGTTGGAAGAAATTTTGCCAAGGTAATGTGCACAAAAGTTAAGAGGAGGTGACCCCTTGGAATGAGGGGAAGATCAATATCACTAATTGGCAGATCAAAAACCCATGATCATTCTAGGACCATCCTACATATTTCGAAAACCACCAAAGAGGGGGGGTGTTAGAGATAGTATTGGGTTTTTTCAACCCCAATAGAAGTTTTTCCCCACCACATTGACTTTCGCCATGCCATGATGCCTTCCACATGGTAAATGCCACCAACCAATGGTCCGCACATGGGATTCCAACACCATGAGACATTATATATATATATATATATATATATATATATATATATATATATATATATATATATATATATATATATATATATATATATATATATATATATATATATATATATATATATATATATATATATATATCTGTATGTGTATATGTGTGTGTGCATGTATATGTGTATATATATCCGTAGTTGTTGATCTAGGACCACAACCAACACCACATAAAAATCTTTCAACTTCTACTAGATCATGCAGTTGTTGGAAGAAATTCTGTCAGGGTAATGTGCACAGATGTTAGGAGGAGGTGTCCCATCAGAATGAGCAGAAAATCAATATCACTAATCGAAATATCAACAACCCATGATCATTCCAAGACCCTCCTACATATTTCGAAATCCACCAAAGACGGAGGGGGTGATGGAGGCGGTATTGGGTTTTTTCAACCCAAATAGAAGTTTTGCCCCACCATGTTGACTTTTATCATGACATGATGCCTTCCACATGGTACATGCTGCCAACCATCGGTCTGCACATGGCATTCCAACAACATGCGACATTGTATGTACCATGTGGAAGGCATCATGTCATGATAAAAGTCAACGTGGTGGGGCAAAACTTCTTGATTTTTTCCATGACATGACGCCTTCCACATGGTACATGCCGCCAACCAACAGTTCGTGCATGACATTCCAACAACATGCGACATTATATATATATATATATATATATATATATATATATATATATATATATATATATATATGTATGTATATGTATGTATATGTATATGTATATGTATATGTATATGTATATGTATATGTATATGTATATGTATATGTATATGTATATACATATATATGTGTGTGTGTGTGTGTGATCATATATATGTAACACCCTCCTCTCAACTTTACCCAAGCTAACCAGTCCACTAGGGTAAACATGTGATAAAAAGTTACTATGATATTATTCAACTCCCAAAGTATAGTTAAGGAAGCGAAATTGACATGACAAGACCAATCTAAACTTCCACACATGCTACAAAACCTTCAGGAGCCAATCAACCCGTCCATGTGACCAACCCCTAAGGAAACTTTCTTTTTCACTACCATAGAGCCTATTTTCTCCCATGAAAAGGAATACATGTGAATGGGGCCCTCCAGTCACTCCCACAACAAGGCATCCATGTGACTATGTCCTCTTTCAGGTAGTTCGGTGCTACTGACCCCATATTTTGTGTCATTTTTTCATGGCCAAGACTCAGGCCACTACTCAGAACTTCATGAAACTTCAATAAATGATTAATAATTTAGAAACAAGGGTATTGATGCAAAAATTTGATCAATGAGTTGAATGGACCACTACTATCCATGACAAACATTTTATCAAACATGTCACAAATATGTAATTTACAAGTCATAACAACATAAATGAGCATACGGGCCTCATAGCTATCTGAGTTCGTAAGGAAGCATTGATGCCTTATCACAATAACTGCATTATTATCTATTAGGTCATATATTCATTTTCCATTCATTTTATAATCAAAACATGATGAGTGCCATACATCAACACTGTCATAAAAGATCCTTTTAACCAACATATATTTAACATAAATAACAAAGATATAACAACCATAAAAACAACATATGAACAAGTATATTTATCCATCAGATAAAATAGGAAAGGATATCTTATTAACATACGTAAATACAACCAAGTCTAAGACTTCCACATACCACTCAACCATAGATTGGCTAAGCGAAATCTCTCTTTCAACTAATCACCGTCGTGCCATATTCCAAGCATGAATGTGGGATCTCATGGAACAAATCAAACAAAACCAAACAAGGGCTTCTAGAAGCCAAACCACCTCAACCCTCATCCAGTTATTCCACCTCATGGTCGGACATCACTAACCATCACCAGATTGGTCCCTACTCATGTCGTCCAGGGCCCTAGAGCATTTGTTCTAACTAGGGCTTTTAGGACCAATAAGTCAACCCATAGCTATTGTTGAGCTTCCAGAGAATTTGTAGAACCAAGGATTCTAGGACTACTAACTCAACCCACAAAGGGCTTCCAAAGCATTTTCCAACCAAGGCTTCAAGGACTAGTAACTCAACCCAAGATGTTACAGTGCTTCTACAACGTTTTTCCAACAAAGGCTTCCAAGAACTAGTAACTCATCCTGAAACCATAAGGAACCTAAGAACCAACCAGAAAATAAAACGAAAGAAACCCACAACACCATGACAATCCAAGAAATGGCAAGCCTAGGAAAATCCACTGTCAATCTAGGCAATCCTTCATTCCAATGAAAAATCATGACCAAGAAACCACATGCATGTTCCATGCATGCCAAAACTAGCAAGGAAATCATACAAGAAACTAGGTACCTGCAAGAAAAACTTGATGTAGTTGTTGATCTCGATGTTCTCTTACGATTTCCTTCTCTTCCTTGTGCGTTTTTTTCTCCAAATCCCAAGTATTCGACACTCCTCCAATAGTGCTCCAAGAAAACTCTAAGTGTTGAAGAGTATGAGAGAGAGAGACAGTAGAAAATGAGAGCTCCAAAAATGAACTCACAAAAAACTAAAAACTGATCGTCGAAAGCCTTTTTATAAATGGGGCCTCTATTTTCTTCATTTTCCATTATTTTTCTTCATTTTCCTCCTCACATGCAATCTATGACCTTTCATCTCCATTTTCTCCTAATTTCCATTATTTTCATAAATTAAATGCCAACTAATGCCACTTTGCCTTTCAAAAGCCTTTTCCATTACATTTGCCAGTTTCCATAGTCATTAATTAATCACAAGTAATCCCCATCACTATGTTTTTTCCCAACATTCGGCTTGGAGTACATGTCCCATGACCATCATTATTATTTTTTCCTTTATCAACTTTATTACATGGATTTTTTACCAGAGTTGTTACAACACACACGCACACACACACACACACGCACACACACACACAGATATATATGCAATTGCCAAACACATTGGCACCATGCATCAGATCACTGTGAGCACAATTCATAGGAACACACATTTCATCAAACATGTCACAAATATGTAATCTACGGGTCATAACAACAGAACTAATAATAGGGGCCTCATACCTATCTGAGGTTCGTAACAAAGCATTGTTGCCTTATCACAATAGCTGCATTATCATCTAGTAGGTCATATATTCATTTTTTTTCATTTTATAATAAAAACATGATGAGACTCATCCATCAAGATTGTCATAAAACGTCCTCTTCACCAACATATACTTAAATAAATAACAAAGATATAACAACCACAAAAACAACATATGAACAAGTATATTTATCCATCAAATACAAGAGGAAAGAATCTCTTATTAACATATGTGAATGCAACCAGGTCTAGGACTTCCATGTACTACTCAGCCATAGATTGCATGAACCAAATATCTCTTTCAGCTAATCACCCATGTGCCATATTCCAAGCATGAATGTGGGATCTCATGGAGCAAATCAAACAAAACCAAACGAGGGCTTCTAGAATCCAAACCACCTCAACTCTCAGCGAATTATTTCACCTCATGGTCGGACATCACTAACCATTGCCAGATTGGCCCCTACCCAAGTTGTTAAGGGATCTAGATCGTTTGTTCCATCAAGGGCTTCTCGGACTAGTACTCAACCCACAGGTATTGTTGGGCTTCTAGAGCATTTGTCCAACTAGGTCTTCGAAGACTAGTAACTCAACCCATCATGGGCTTCCAAACTATTTTTTGAACCAAGGCTTCAAGGACTAGTAACTCAACCCAAGCCATTACAGGGATTCTAGAGCGTTTGTCCAACCAATGCTTCCAAGAACTAGTAACTCAACCCAAAACCATAAAGAACCTAAGAACCAACTAGAAAATGAAAGGAAATACACCCACAATACCATGGCCATCAAATAAATGGAAAGGCTACGAATGTATTGTTAATCCAGGAAATCCTCCATGCCAATGCCAGATCATCACCAAGAAATGACATGCATGTTCCATGCATGGTAAAACTAGCAAGGAAATAATACATGCAACTCGGTACCTTCAAGAAAAACCAATTGTAGCTGTTTATCTCAATGTTCTTTCACAGTTTCCTTCTCTTCCTTGTGCCTTTTGGCTCCAAATCCCAAGTATGCCACACTCCTCCAAGAGTGCTCCAAGAGAACTCTAAGTGTCCAAGAGTGTGAGAGGTAGAGAGAGAGTAGAAAATGAGAGCTCCAAAAATGAATTGGCAAAGAGCCACAAACTAATACTCAAAATGCGTTTTATTAATGAGGCCTCTATTTTCTTCATTTTCCATTATTTTCCTTCATTTTCATCCTCACATGCAACATGTGACCTTTCATCTCCCTTTTTTCCTAATTTCCATTATTTTCATAAATAAAATGCCAATTAATGCCACTTTTCCTTTCCAAAGCCTTTGCCATTTCCTTTTCCAATTTCCATAGCTACTAATTAATCACAAGTGATCCCCATCACTATGCTTTTTCCCAACATCTAGCTTAGAATATGTGTCCCATGACCATGATTATTATTTTTTCGTTTATTAACTTTATTACATGGAATTTTGACCAGGGCTATTACAGTACACACACACATATCAATTTCCAAATACAGTGGCACCATTAATTGGATCGTTGCAAGAAAAATTCATAGAAACACACTGATAAGTAACCTACAGTGTTATACCAAGCATTCCAATCTTCAAGGGCGTTTAGTTTTGATGATGTGACCATGAAAACTACTGAAGAAATATCGGTGATTATACTTTTGTATTTATTAATCATGTAGACACCATGATTGAGCTTCCAGTGCTACAATTTAACCATTATGTTAAGTGTTAATTGGTTTACAGATGCTAAAATGACTCACTAGTGTCCCCCACACCAACTGCATATCTACGCATGTTAGGTCCCTATAATACTAGTGATTACCCCATTACTATTGTCATTGTATCCCTTATTGTTATTGTTGTGCCCCTATTGTTCCCATATTGTTATTATTGTGCCCCATAGAAGCCCATTATTGTTATTTTTATGGTCTTATATTATTATTGTTAGGTTGGCTTTGCTTATATTGTGACCCCTTAGACTCCTACATATACAAAGGAGGTTTTGTCATTTGTATCATCCAAGAATTGTTCATTTGTGTAATGTAAAGGAGGTTTCCCCCTCGAACAGGTTGATTTCTAAGTCGTTGATCCATCTTTCCTATCTTTTTGTGAGTTGGTTTCATAACATTTGGTATCAAAGTTTTGGATTCTAGGGTTTTGCTACTCCAAATAGGTCTACGTAGCATTTTCTCTAAAACTTTTTTTCTCCGACATTTCAGAAGATACAACAAAAGCCCATTTGAGACTTCTAAACTGCCGGTCTAAATTTCATATCTTGTCTCACTATATTTTCAGAGATATGACCTGAGGAAGTTACAGTTTTTGGAAGCTCCAGAATTCCATCTCAAACAGGTCATCGTGGAATTTTTGCTATAATTTTTTTTCTATGAAGTTTTAGATTCTGAACTTAAAACCCATTTGAGCCAAAATGTTGGTGAAGCTCAGGCCCTAATTTCAGATTTTGCTTCACTATATTTTCGGAGATACGGTCCACGACATTTAGGGTTGCTGCAAGCCCCTGAATTACATCCCAAATAGGTGACCTTGGAAACATCGTCATAACTCTCTCAGAGCATTTAATCCAAATTGTGTAAGTAGTTACAGAAAGAAGACAGGCTGTAGTTTTTTGGGTATTATTTTTAGAACCTAAGGTCGAAACAGTGACATGTGGCACGTCATACAAGGTCGCTTTATTGAACCAGTATATAATCAGGTCATCGTGGGAGATTTGGAAAAACTATTCATTGAAGAATCCAATCTTGATCAAACTTGCGGGGTTAGAGAGAGGACTCACAGGGTTACCGCAGGAAGAAATTTCAGACCTTGGAGATCCCAAATCACAGAGATACAATAGATTCAATATTGAGCTCCTACAAAGTGAAAAAAGGTGTGTATTTTTTTTTTTTGCATAAGTTTGGTTTGAAAAATTAGTTTGAAGGAATTCATAGGGCATACTGAAGAATTATTAACATTAATTGATGCCTCGAAGAAAGAAAATGGAAACACCTAGTAAGCAACATAAAATCTCTAGCATGACTCATGAAGAAGAGGAAGAAATGCAACATGACATATCAAAATTACGAGACCAAGTGCAACAAAATTCACTCGCACAAAAAGTAACATAAGCTAAAATGGATGGTTTAAAGAAAGGTATATAATCTAAGATGGATGGCGTGGAAGCTAAGATGGATGATTTAAAGAAAGGTGTGGAAGCTAAGATGGAAGATTTGAAGATAGATTTGAGAAAGTTTCTACAAGAAATGCTTACTAATGGTGAAAGGGTAGTAAAGGAAACTCATGATGAGAACAAAATAAATGTTAATCATGATTTCATAGACCTTAATGTTGTATCAAAGACACACCATGTTCCAAATATCGATATGAGGAATTTTTATGGTAAGGATCCCGTAACATGGATACTATAGATGGAGCAATTTTCTAATCTCCATAATGTGAAAAACACACAAAAGGTACACATTGCAACTTTATATTTGGAACCAAATCAGTTTGTATGGTATCGATGGCTTTACTCTCGTAAACAAATTGTCCCTTGGGTTATTTTTATGGATGAAATGATAGCACATTATGAGGATACAAAAAGCAACACTTTTTTTAGCCAATTGATAAATCTCAAACAAAAGGGTTCAATGATGGAGCACATTGAGGAATTCCAAAAAATGAACGTAAGGGTAAAAGATATTCCAAAGGAGCATAGGATTGATGTGTTCATAGGGACTTTAATTGATAACATCCAACATGAGGTTCATCTTTGGGAAACTGATTCATTGGAGAAGCCATTTAGGTTGGCAAGAAAAATGGAAAGCAAAATTATGGCAACAAGAAAGCCTACCACTCACAATCATAAAGATGGAAGTGTTGTTGCCCCTAGCCATCCACAATCTACAAGGTTGACACCACAAAAATTAGAAGAAAAAAGAGAAAAAGGGATTTGTTACAGTTGTGATAGAAAATACACTAAAGGTCATAAGTGTGCTGAGAAGAAATTATTTTACCTACATTGTGAAGAGGAGGAAGAAAAGGAACAAGAAATGTCAAAGGAAGAGAATATACACTAGGAACAAACTCTAGAGAAAGAAGAAATGAATCCGACCATATCTTGTAATGCATTGGCTGGAATTACAACTCCTCAAACTATCAAGATAGAAGGGCACATCAAGAAGAAAAAGGTAATAAAGTTGATTGATTCGGCCAGTACCCATAATTTTATTCATTGTAAGATAGCCAAGGAATTGAATTGCTTCCTATATCCAGCACTAAAGTGTCAAGTGATGGTTGCAAGTGGAGGAACCATAAATTTCTCAGGAAAGTGCCATAATATCAAGCTATCCATGGGAGAATATGTATTGAATATCCCAATGCTTTCCATTCCAATGGATGGTGTGGATGTTGTACTAGGAGTCCAAGGGCTACAATCCTTGGGTACAATACCTTTTAATTTTCATAAACTTTTCATGATATTTTCTTTAGAAGAAAAGGAAGTTGAATTAAGGGATATCGCAGGGAAACCAGGAAAGATAATCAACCCTAACAGAATGACAAAGATTCTAAAGAAAGAATAATGAGACATAATTTCACAATTGTGTTCACTAGAGGTTCCCACATTGAAATCATCTATTTCTCTAGATCTCCAAAAAGTCTCTGACAATCATTCCAAGGTATTTGAGACTCCCAATGGCCTCCCACCTATTTGTGATCATGATCATGCTATTCATTTGATTCCATGAAGTGTTCCTCCAAACATCAGGCCTTACAAATATCCCTATGCCAAAAAGAGTGAAATTGAACATATGGTTGCAAAAATGTTAGACGCTGGTATAATTCAGCCTAGTCAGACTTCTTTCCTTGCTAAAGTAGTATTGGTCCACAAGAAGGATGTATCATGGTGGATGTTTCCAGATTATAGGGAGATCAACAAGCTCACTATTAAAGATAAATTTCCCATTCCTGTCATTGATGAATTATTGAATGAATTGCATGGATCAATTTACTTCACCAAGTTGGATCTTCGTTCAGGATATCATCAAATCAGAATGAAGATTGAAGACTAAAGACATTCTAAAAACATCATTTAGAACTCATGAGGGTCATTATGAATTTTTGGTCCTGCCTTTTGGCCTTACTAATGAACCTTCTACATTTCAAGGTTTGATGAATTCCATTTTCAAACCCTCCCTTAGAAAATTTGTGTTAGTATTTTTTGATGATATACTAATCTATAGCAAGTCTTGGAAGGATCATGTCCAACATGTTGACAGGGTGCTCAAACTATTGGAGGAGAAACAATTATATGCAAAAACCTCCAAGTGTTTCTTTGGAGTACAAGAGGTGGAATATCCGGGCCATATTATTTCTCATGAAGGTGTTAAGGTAGACACTAGAAAAATTAAAACCATTAAGGAATGGAAAATCCCCACATCCATAAAGCATCTTCACGAATTTCTCAGATTGACAGGGTATTATCACAAGTTTGTTAAGAATTATGGGAGAATAGCAACACCTATAACAACATTATTGAAGAAAGATGCATTTTCATGGACTCTAGAAGCAACGAAGGCCTTTGAACATCCTAAAGAGGCAATGTGCCAAGCACTGGTCTTAGCTACACCGGACTTCACGAAAACCTTTATTGTGGAATGTGATGCCTCAGGAAATGGAATTTTTGTTGTTTTAATGCAACAAGAAAGACCCAATGATTTTGAAATTCATCCAATCAAATGAAAGTATTTACTCCAAGCTATTTATGAGTAATAAATGTTGGCAATACTACATGCACTTAAGAAATGGTGACTCTACCTAATGGGAACACTTCAAGGTTAAAACAGATCATGATAGTCTTAAATACTTTTTAGAACAAATATTCTCTTCAGAAGAGTAGCAAAAATGGGTCACAAAGATGTTGGGTTATGACTTTGAAATCATCTACAAGAAAGGAAAGCAAAATGTTGTGGCAGATGCACTCTCAAGAAAGGATGAGAATGTGGAAGTATTTCTTTGCGCCATTTCTATTATCCAAATAGATTGGATAAACGAAGCATGGGATGAATGGAAGAATGACAAAGAAGTGTGGGCATTCATTCAAAATGTACAACAAGATCCCAGTACATCTGATACATTTAGCTGGAAAAATGATTCGTTATGGTACAAAGATCAGTTATACCTATGTAAAAGTTCCTAACTCAAACAAAAGATTCTTAGGGAATTGCACACCTCTCCCTTAGGAGGGCTCTCAGGATTTCTACAAACTTACCACAGGGTTAAGAAGGAATTTTTTTGGGATGGCCTTAAATCGGATATTCAAAAGTTTATGGCAGAATGTTTTGTTTGCCAACAAAATAAAGTTGAAACAATTAAGACCCAAAGTATATTATAACCTTTATCCATTCCAAGCCAACGTTGAGAGGAGGTTTCAATGGATTTTATCATAGGTTTACCCAATTCCGAAGGAAATAGTGTTATCATGGTGGTAGTTGCCAGACTTACCAAGTATGCACACTTTTGTGCATTATCTCACCCATTTAAAGTGAGTAGAATTTCTTCTGCATTTATGGAAACAATTCAAAAGCTACATGGAAACCCAAAGATTATTGTAAGCGATAGAGATCCCACTTTCATTGGAAATTTTTGGACATAATTATTTTCTTGTCTTGGTACTGAGTTAGATTGTAGCTCATCTTATCATCCTCAATCTTATGGGCAAACTGAGATAGTAAACAAATGTTTGGAAGGATATCTTCGTTTCTTTGTATCTGATAAACAGACACAATGGGTCAAATGGTTGCCTCTAGCTGAATGGTGGTATAACACTTCCTTCCATACTGCAACAAAAATGACTCCATTATGGTACTTTATGGATATAATCCACCATTTATCACATCATATTTAAGAGAAAATTCTAAGGTTCAAGCATTGGAAGATCACATCGAGCATCAACAACAATTTCTCCAACTCTTAAAGGACAACCTCACGTTGGCGCAAAATAGAATGAAACAATAGGCAAATCAACATTGCAACAAAAGAAGTTTTGATGTAGGTGATTAGGTATTCCTACGGTTACAACCAGATAAACAAATTTCCCTCAAGCAAGCTAAGAAGGATAATAAATTATCACCAAAGTATTATGGCCCATACAAGGTGTTGCAAAATATAGGTACTATGGCATACAAATTGGAGTTTCCTATAGCTTCCCGAGTGCACCCAGTGATGAGTCTCATTATTGGGTAATTATATGGGCCTTAATTGACCTCCTAGCTTAGTCAAACCAACTATTATCACAACTTATTGCATAATTTTGATGATATTTTGTTTATGAGATGAGTTAGAGTTGGATATTTTGCTTTGTGGTCTAATGCGCATTTAAAGCAAGATTTAAGGATAAAAGCAAGGAATTTAGGCAAAGACCTTGGTCAAAACTCGAATGGGACAAGGGAGAAGAATTATAGGAGGTAAATCCTCCTAATTTACTACCCCTCCATTCGAATATTCCTCCATCAGCTCGAAGTGCAAACAGCTAAATCATGAGGACTAGAAGGCAACCGAGCAAGTGAAAGTCAAAGCACCTGTTTATCTCGAGTTTGCGAGCCGATCCTCCCTAATTTTAAGGAAGTCGTTGGAGACTTCAGACATATAAGTAGAGAGGCCTAGGACCTCAGGAGGATTCGAATTTTTACTATAAAACTATATTTTATTTTTGAGCTGCAAGACTTGTGACAGTTTTTGATGTAATCCACTGTTTTGATAATAAGAATGAGTTTTGTTTTAAGCCAACACTGAGTTAACTCAGAGGGCTGAAGCTCTTGGGTTAGGCCCAACCCTAGCAGCTAAGGCTCCTCTTTAATGTACATGTATTCTAGCATAGATTAATGGTTTAATCGTTCATTTTCTTAAGTTTCTGCATTTCCATTATAGCAGTGTAGTGCATAGATTCATGGTTTAATCGTTTATTTGCTTAAGTTGTTGCATTTCTATTACATCAGTGTAGTGTAGATTGGTTGTGCTTTAGTTTGCTTCTAATTGTGCCTTTTTTTTGTTAGTTAGTAGGTTAACAAGGATAAAAAGATCACCATAAGGTTGTCCGCGGGTGTCTCGGCCTCACCTCCTCCCTCTGGGACCATGACTTGAGGAAGACACCTTTCAGCAACCCCAAAAACACAGATTTCTAGTTCTTGCATGAGCTTTAGATTTTGTTGTCTTGATTCAGTAGTTGGTTCATTTTATCATCTCTTTCTGTAATAAGATCTCACTCATATTCTCATTTCCGTCAGCACATTCTTCATGCATAATATACGCAGAAGCTAATAAATCACGTCTTAATCAGATTATACCCGTAGATTTCCTTACCGTCTGATCCATAACAAACCCAACCAATCGTCGTTAACCGTGTGTCACATATTCATTTCAACGTTTGACTTTAGGCACTCCAAATCTCCATCGTCAATTTACTTTGCTTGATCCAATGGCTATCGCGCAATCTCGCATGAAGTCTTGCTCAATCGATATCCAACCAAGAGCACATGAGAAAAGTGGTTTTCCCATGCTACGTGTCACTCACTTAGGCTAATCGTGTGAAATTTAGAAATATAGCTTACAGCTCTTAGGGTGCGCAAGATACTGCTTACCACCTATGAAGACGCTCCATCGCGTCACCCGTTCACCAACTAGCTTGGCCGATCTCCACCATTGATCTACCTCGCTTGATCCAACGACTATCGTGACACCCAATCGCCAACAAGCTTGGCCAATCTCCACCGTCGATCAATCCTGCATGATCCAATGGCTATCGCGTAATCTCGCATGAATTATTGCACCACTGATATCTGATCAAGAGCACACAAGAAAATTGGTTTTCTCATGCTACATGTCATTTACTTAGGCTAATCGCGTAAAATTTAGGAATTCCACTTACAGCTTTGAGGGCATGCAAGAAATTGCTTACCGCCTATGAAGACCGAAACATTATTTCGCACGTTTTCCACCCTTTTGCTGACACGTGACCTGATGTGGTCCATCCATCTATTCACTTAATCTCCAGGATAAGATCTCCAATGCTCATCTTTCATTAATGTTGTTCATTGATCGATCCATCCATCTCTTGACTTAATCTCAGTGATAAGATCTTCGTCGCTCATCTTTCGTTAATCTTGTTCGTTGATCGATCCATCCATTCTTGACTTAATCTCCTATGATAAGATCTCTGCCATTCATCTTCCATTAATCTTGTTCGTCCATCTATTCACTTAATCCCATGTGATAAGATTTTCACCATTCATCTCCCGTTAATCTTGTTCGTCCATCTATTCACGTAATCTCCTGCGATAAGATCTCCGCCGCTCATTTCCCGTTAATATTATTCATTGACCCAACTAATCCATTGTTCCTACGCACCACTACTTCATTACGTCTCCCTTTCACTGATTTCAATCTTCGCTTGCTCTTCCACTTGACTCCTTGCATGCTTGATTTTATGAAAAAACCAAAAAAGGGAAAATAGATTTAGTTTAGTTTCCTTGCTTACACATTAATATGGTTTGATGCTCTTTACTTCTGTAACTTAGATAACAGCACTAGGTTAATGTTGATTTAGAAATTCTACTTAGCATAGCTGTTTAAATGGTTAATTAAGATATGGTGTGATTTAGCATTACATGTTGTTTTCTTCTTTAATGTAGTAGAGTACCTCTCTTAGAATAGATTTGCTCTTCTTCCATCAAAGAATCAAGCTTCTTCCGACTCTATAGAAGTCTAGCTTGGAACCCTTGGGGTCTCTCGCCAGATGAACAAGTGACCATAGGCAAGACCTTCACTTTTACTTGTCCATATAACACTGTCACCTCCAAGTTTGTACGAATCCTAGGTTGATAAGTAAATATGGTAGCCCAAGAGTTGCAGCATCCTTGCTGCAATACTGGCGCTCATCACTTTTTGGCGAGAAAAGTGGTTTTCTCGTGCTACGTGTCACTCACTTAGGCTAATCATGTAAAATTTAGGAATTCCACTTACATCTTTGAGGGCACGTGAGAAACTGCTTACTACCTACGAAGACCACTCCATTATTCCACACATTTTCCACCCTTCTGCGGGCACGTGACTTGATGTGGTCCATCAATCTATTCACTTAATCTCCGCAATAAGATCTTTGCCGCTCATCTTTCGTTAATCCTATTTGTGGATCGATCCATCCATCTCTTGACTTAATCTCCGTGATAAGCTCTCCATTGCTCATCTTTCGTTAATCCTATTCATTGATCGATCCATCCATCTCTTGACTTAATCTCCCACGATAATATCTCCACCATTCATATTACATTAATCTTGTTCATCCATATATTCACTTAATCCCCTGCGATAAGATTTCTTCCATTCATCTCCCCTTAATCCTATTTGTCCATCTATTCATGTAATCTCGTATGATAAGATCTTCGCCGCTCATCTCTTGTTAATATTGTTTGTTGACCTGACTGATCCACGGTTCTTATGCACTGCTGCTTCATTACTATTTAGTCAATTTAGTATATCCTAAATTGCTACATAAGTTATCAATCCGGGAGTCATAAACTGATTAAGTGTAATGCACTGTATGTGCTAGACAACACTTTTCTTACCTCACTGTTTTCAGTTTTATCTTTTTTTGGGGTTTTGTTTTGTTGGTCTCCTAAAGTGGTTTAATGCAATGGAAATCCTAATCTACTATTAAATCAAAAGTTTAAGAATACTTTTTAAAGATCAAGTGTGGATGTAGAGTTCAAGACAAGGCTTATCCTCTTGCTTCTTGTGATAATTTCCAAACTTTGAACTTAGGAGATCTTAAAACATGTTGTCTACAAAATCAAAACTTGAATGAGAGTGTGAATATGCAGCTATATAAACCAAACTAAAAATGAAGTACTAAGAATGATATTTCTATCTCTACTTTTCATCCTAATTGAAAAATTGAAGTCTAATAAACTACTACAAGTTAAACCAAAAAAGTAAAGAAACTGGAAACTAATGATTAGTCAATGATTTCATCCATAATCACAACATTTCGCCAATTAACTTCTAAAACGGGGTTAACCTAAAGGCTCCGGAAATATCATCATATGGCATGAAAGAAATGACATCTAAATTATCTAATTGCACACTAATGAAAGCAAAGCCAATTACTTCATCTATAATCACAATATTTCGCCAATTAACTTCTAAAACGGGGTTAAGCTAAAGGCTTTGGAAATATCATCATATAGCATGAAAGAAATGACATCTAAATTATCTAATTGCACACTAATGAAAGCAAAGCCAATTACTTCATCTATAATCACAATATTTCGCCAATTAACTTCTAAAACGGGGTTAAGTTAAAGGCTCCAGAAATATCATCATATAGCATGAAAGAACTAACATCTAAACTATCTTGAACAGTAAACAAATCTCACAAAGTAAAAGCATAAACAACTGAAATTGAAAACTAAGTTTCAGCAGAGGAAGTAAGTCTCAATAACACCACTTGATGCAAAAATTACACTAAGAAGCTCAAGCATAACTATACTTAAAGACCTATTTTGAAATGCACCTATGAATGTTAGTAAGAAATATGACAAGCTGCGAAAACATATACAAAGTTAGAAGGATCAAGATCATAAGCAAAACATGAGAAATATACAATTCGAATGAGAGAAAATATACATGAAAACTATACAAAAGCAAAAGAAGGACCTCAGCTATGTAGGGGCCCTCTGCATAGCTTCGGACTAGCACACTGTTACTTAAAAATACGCTCAAACAGACATGTGAAAACAGAGTTTGTATTATGAAAAATAGAGTAATGTGTCTCTCAGTTATAGAACAGAAAAATAACACTATAACAACAATATCCAGAATGTCCTATCTGCATTGCAAACGCTTGTATTTATAGAGAAAATGGACAACCATATCTTAGAGGAATTTCTTCAATGACAGACACGTGAACAGGTCAAAATCCGAGGATTTAGCCTCCCGGTTGCCATGAGCAGTAAATATGTGCGAGCTGGATGTTGGATTGCGTTATCTAGATGGCATGCAGGTGGCAAAAACAAATCCATGAGTTCAGGAATGGGTTCGAGCTTCTTTTACATGTAAGAACAGAGTTCTAGTTGGCATAGAATTCTCTGCTGACCTCCCTTTGACCGAGACCTTTCCTTCTGAATCTGGCTAAGTGAATAGGACCTCCTCCATGTGTGGAAAATTGCTGAGCTACCCATGTGTCTCATTCCTCCTCCTGACACCTGTAACCTATAAAAAAATGGAAATGGCTGCAGAATTGCCAGTTAGCTGCAGAAAGTGGCTACATTCTATAGTTGATAAAAAAAACCTAGATCAAATATCACAAACAATGATATAATTTGAAAATCACTCAAATACACTCCTGAAATCAACATGTAACAACTTTGGTAGCTTGGGATGCACTGACATGGGAAAATAGAAGAGAAAGGGTTTAAGAAAATGCTTGGAAGGGAGGTAGTTTTGGGGCTCAACATACCCCCACTGTGAAGATGTTGCATGTCCTCATGCAACCAAAATTGTAACAATCCTTCCTTCAATGCGTCTACTCTACTACTTCTGGTAAGACATCCAACCTCTTCTTCTTCTTCCTTGCTGTCACTGTCATTCTAGGCTTCATCATAAGACATTTGTTCTTGAGATTGATGAGGGCTCTACTCAACCTCCTATTCTTCTTCTTCAGTTTTCTATTTTTTCCTATGCCATAATCCTAAATTCAACATGGTGTTGTCATGGATAACTTTGTCCAATTTGTTTTGCTCTTTTAAGGTTTCATTCTCCCTTTGGATATTTCTGTTTAAGACTTCTAGCTCATAAATTTCTTGCTTCAATGACTGAATCAAAGTTTCCTAATTTGTACTTGGCTGATTGGATGAAGTTCCTTGTTCTGCTGTAGTTTTATGCTATTCTAATGATTCAATGAAATCATATATCTGCTACTAGGATTGATCAATTTCTGGAGTTTCTTTCCTTGGACTAGTTTCAAAGTCTAACTGAGGAGAAGGAGAATAATGTGGACTTTGATCAAGTGGAGTGCTTTCTGGTGATTGATCTGGAGTTTCACCCCCCAGGTCTATGAATTGAGCTCCTTTGATTTGTGTTTTCCTCAACTTGCCCTTTAATCTAGAGCTTCTTCTTAGACCCTGTGAACTTATATCTCCTTTTTCTATGACCTGTTTCTCCTTTCCTTTTTGTTTTTCTTTAGTTGACCGTTCTAATCTTTCAGAAAGCACTTGCTCTTCCTCTGAAGAAGGCTTAGGATTTTGGTAAATGTTTTCAATTTTCCTCTTTCCTTTCTCATTTTTTTGTTTCATAATTTCAATCAATGTTTCAAAAGGAAATTCTTCTTCATTGTTTTCCTTTGTCACACTAGTAGGAGTATCTTGGATTGTTAAAGTTGTTCTTTTCCTCCTACTTCTCTTTACTGAACTCCCCTCAAGCACTTCAGGAGGGTCTTGGAAAAAGTTCCTAACTAGGAAATTTTCCCATGTATCTTCCCTCTCTTTCAAATGATTTTCAATCAAGATCTTGATGAGGCCATGATGGTAGAGATGGGGTTCTACATCATCTATGTTCTTTTGAACAGTAGCATACATTTTTCTTAAACTATTCAACAAGAAGTAAGGGAGGTTGATAGTTTCATTCTCCAAGAAATTCATTAATAATCTGATATGATAGATATACATGGAGCCATACCTTCCCTTGCATGTAATGAATTTCTAAATGATTAAAAGCAGACTACTCCACTTATCTTTTAAGGCTGAAATAGGAATCCCTCATTTAAAGATTGATATGTCCATACCTGGATTACAAAGAATGACCCTCCAGAATTTTTCATCAAAATCCTTGTTCTTAAACCATCTCTCTCCCTCTTGTGTAAGTTCTGTGGCCGTTGCAATTGATGATTCTATCACTGGAAATTTTATGTCCCCAATTTCAAATTTTGCACCATTGAAAGATCTCGCAAATGTTTTTGTAACCTCCTTGCGATGGCCTTTAAACTTCTTGATGAATTTCAACCATCCAACCTTCTTCAATGTTCCCTTAAGCTGCAGGTATCCTTCCATGAATTTAACTCCTTCGGGCACTGTTCTCACAATAAGACCCATTCCTTTTTTTCACTATGAAAACACCTCTATAAATGACAGTCTTATGGGAGCAGAACAGTGATATCAAAGAAGACTGTGGAGAAAGTTGATGGTTACAAAATGGGAAAAATACTGAGCATGAGATGAAAGAGGGTTTACGAAGTAGAAACTTGTGTAAACGAAAAATGAACCAAAGATTGTAAAACCTGGTGTGCAAGCGTGGAGGCAGAGTGTCACTCGTGAAAATTTGCGAGGCTGAACAGAGTTTATGATTTTGATTCCATAAAAAGGCTGCAGAGTGGAACGTCGGTGGAGGAGAGCCGTATTCAATCAGCGCACGTTTGCATAATTAACCATTTTAACAAATGTAAGGAGGGTGTACGACTAAGTATGAGTTAAACTCGGGAATAGATTATGAGACCATTAGGATTAATGCGAAGGATATGGTGGAGTTAAGGTAGCCATTAAGTTAAATCATTACACGTTAAGGAGCTGTGATTTTGCAAACTATACAAATTATGCTTTTGAAATGCTATTTGAAATGGTTTTGTCCATACCTTGAAATCATACCTCTTTCTTTTTGCTAACTTTTAATTGCCTGCCTTTGTAGGTGATTTTCATGTGTTGATGTCTCCAAATATATTCTCCTTCCATACCTGCATATTTTTTGGCTAATCACTTGACTGTCACTGCAGTTTAGCTGCGGAATCAGAAATCAACTGCGGAATTGGAAATCAACTGCAGAATTGGAAAACAGCTGCGGAATGTAACATTGTAAAAAAAATATAACTTGGCGAATGAATGGAAATGGAAAATGACTGAATGGATGAGACATGGAAAAGTGAATACGAAGAAAACTTAAAGAAATTTTATTGATGGTATGTGGCGGCGAGATGGAGTGAAATGAAATGAAATGGAATGAAACAAACTATAAGTGAAATGAGAGATCTTTTTGGAAAATATAGGGCGTCAGAATCTTCTAATTTTCGCCCTATATTTTTTGTATAAGAATGCCAATCAATGATTGGTTTTCAAGCTTATACATTTTTTTTTAGATGATGATGAAAAAAACAAAGACTAGGCTGGTGGAGAAGAATGATTCTTCTTCACCAAACTCATTGCAGAGTTATCTTCAAAGATTTTGATAAACTCCTCCTTTGAGATTGGCTTCTGATAGATCTTCAATCTATGACCATTTGCAATAAGATGAGTTTGGTGCTCATCAATTGTTCTGATTCTTATTGCTACATTGCTAAAAACGTTTTCAATCTCATATGGCCCAAGCCAATGAGTTTGAAATTTACCTTGAAAAACTTTGAAATTTGAATCAAATAGCAATGCCCAATGTCCTTCGTGAAACCTTTTGTCCTTGATGTATTTTTCATGCCACTTAGCTCTTTGCTGTTGAACTAGATCAGTTCTTTGAACTACTTCTTGTCTGATCTCATCTAGTTCATTCAACTGCTCCAGTCTATACTTTTGAGCTTCTGATAGATCCATTCCCAACTGAATTTCCATCTTAAAAGTTTTAACTTGGAACTCAATGGGGAGTAGAACTTCCTTCCCATAAACAAGTTCATAAGGAGTGTGTCCCGCTGTTTTCCTCCATGTAGTTTTATAAGCCCATAAGGCTTCAGGAAGCCTTTATACCCAATCTCTTCTACGTAGATGCACAGTCTCGGTAATGATTCCTTCAATTACTTTATTTTTGGACTCCACTTGACCATTTGCTTGCGGATGATAAGGAGTAGATTTCCTGTGTTTGACCTTGTACTCTTCCATAAGTTTCTACATCATTTTTGCTGTGAATTGAGTTCCTTGATCTGTCACAATTTCCCTTGGAACACCAAAGCGAGTAAAAATATCCTCATAAAGAAAATTAACTACTGCATTTTCATTAGCAGAAAATAATGCTTTGGCTTCTACCCATTTAGTGACATAATCAGTACATACCAATATATACTTTTTCTGCTTGGATGGAGGTTTAATAGGTCCTATAAAGTCTAAATCCCATTTTCCAAAGTGTTCGATGAGTACCTGAGGTTGTAATCATTTGAAGGGGTAGGTTTCCCTACCCTTTAGCAGCTATCACACCTTTTGACATATTGTTTTGCATCTTTGAAGAGGGACAACCAATAATATCCTAAAGAAAAGATTTTATAAGTTATTCTCTTGTCAGCAAAGTGTAGACTGCACGGTTCATCATGACATGCTTTGAAAATATCAGGCATTTCATCTTCCCTGACACATCTTCTGATCACAAAGTCTTGCCATGTTTTATACAATTCGTTAGAAATTCATGAATATCTTGAACAATCCTTAATAATCTTTCTTCTTTCATTAGGAAATAAATGTGGAGGTAGTTTCCTTGTAACCAAATAGTTAGCCATATCTGCAAACCAAGGAGTTTTAGTAGTTACTTCAAATAAGTATTCATCAGGAAACTTATCCTCTACAGGAGAGTCTTCTTTGATATTCTAAATCTTAGACAAGAAATCAGCAACTGTGTTTTGTTTCCCAGGTCTATCTAACATGGTAATATTTCATTCTTGTAAAAGTAAGAGCCATCTTGTAACTCTGCCATTAGTAATAGGTTTGTTCATCAAATATCTAATTGCAGAATGATCAGTATGAATAAAAGTTTCATAGCCTGTTATATAATGTCTGAACTTATTAATTGCATGAACAACAGCTAAGAACTCTTTTTCAGTCACAGTATAATTTAACTCAGTGGGAGTCAAATTTTTACTTGTATAGTAAATGGCATAAGGAATCAAGTCTTTTTATCCCAGTACAACTCCTAGAGCTGTATCTAAAGCATGTTATATAATGTCTGAACTTATTAATTGCATGAACAATGGCTAAGAACTCTTTTTCAGTCACAGTATAATTTAACTCAGTGGGAGTCAAATTTTTACTTCTATAGTAAATGGCATAAGGAATCAAGTATTTTTATCCCAGTACAACTCCTAGAGCTGTATCTAAAGCATCAGTAGAAATATGGAAAGGAAGTTTCCAATTCAGTCCTCTTAAGATAGGTGCTTCAGATATTCTTGTTTTCAAGGCTTCAAATGTTGATTGGAAATCAGGATTCCACTTGAATTCATAGTCTTTTGTAAGCAGTTTGAAGAGTGGAGATGCTATTTTGGTAAAGTTTTCTATAAATCTTCTATAATATCCAGTAAATCCTAGAAAGCTTCTAACACCTTTTTAACAATTTGGAATAGGTAACTTGGAGATGACTTCAACCTTGGATTTGTCTACTTTAATCCCATCCCCTGAAATATGATGTCCCAAAATAGTACCTTCAGTAAACATCATAAAGAATTTTTCATGGCTTAATGAAAGGTTTGTTTCTTTACATCTTTTGAGGACTTTTTCCAAATTTTCCAAGGCTTCTTCAAATGTATTACCATAGACTGTAAAATCATCCATATATACCTCTACACAATCATGGATGAGATCAAAAAAATTCCTAGTATTGCTCTTTGGAATGTTGCAGGTGAATTACATAATCCAAAAGGAAGCTCTCAGTAAGCAAAATTTCCCCGTGGACAAGTAAATGTGTTTTTATCCTGATCTTCAGGTCCCACCCGAATTTGATTATAACGACTAAAACCATCCAAAAATGAAAAGTACTTTTTGCCTGCTAATGTATCTAATACTTTATCTATAAAGGGCAAAAGAAAGTGATCCTTCAAGGTTGCTTTATTCAATTCCCTATAATCAATTCACACCCTCCATTTACCATTCTTTTTGGGCACTATCACCAAGGGAGAAACCCATTCGCTATCTGAGATTGGGTAAATGAAGTTTACATTGAGTAATTTTTGGAGCTCCTCTTTCACAATCTCCCTAAGATTTGGATTCATCATTCTCTGAGGTTGTCTGATTGGTCTAATTTTTTCCTCAATATATATATGATGGATGCAAGTCTTAGGGTCAATACCTTTCATATCAATATACTCCCATGCAAATGCAACGGAATGTTTTTGTAAGATTTTGGTTAGCTCTTCTTGTTGTATCTTTCCCAAGTTTTTGTTGATATTCAATGTTCTACCTGGAAAAATTTCAATTGTAGAACTGCCAAACTCTTCCATAGATTAGAGAGACATTTGTCTGGATGACCAATATTCAATATCAGAATCTAACTGAAATTGTGTGTGATCATATTCTGAAGATGTTTCAAAATTTTCGAATGTGTTCAGGATTTGACTATCCTCATTAACTTCAGAGAAAGTAAAGATAGGTTGTATAGCATCTTCATCATCGACCCATTCATTGTCTCCTACTTCTGTAATTGCTTTTGATGGAGGATACAAAGTAAATTTCTTTGTTGAACTACCATAAAAAATGTACATGTCACCAAATATACAACTAATAAAAGCATTAGATGTGGCTAGCCAAGGTCTTCCTAAGATGAGTGGGTGTCCTCCTAGATTATTCTTGGGAGTCAAAATCATAAAATCCACCGAATATTCCCAAGAATCGAAGGAGACCGAAATATCTTCTAGTACACCATCTGGTTTGATTACTGATCTATCTGCAAGTTGTAGTAAGGTAGGTGTGAAAAGAAGATTAGGAAGTTTAAGCTATTCCATAGTCTGTCTACTCATAATGTTTATAGCAACCCCTAAGTCAATCAATGTATTTGGAATTTCCATTCCATTTATGTGTGTCTTGACAATTGGACTTCCTGGATCCACATATTTCTGCATAATAATCTTTCCCATCATGATATCTGCTATATTTCCTACCAGGTGGATTCTTTTTCTGTCTCTTGGTTTCCTACCTGGTCTTTTGATACTCAACTCCTTTATTGTTTTTGCTAGAATAGCAATTTCTCTAAGGGCTTGTAGCAAGGGAATATTGATACTGACATTCTTTAATTCATTAAGGAAATCATAGTCAGGCAACAAGATTTGTTTTCCCACCCCCTTGTCAATTTGTAATCTCTCAGGAAAAGGAGGTGTGGATGTAGATACAAGTTGCTCAACTATAGGAGTTGTGTGGATTGACTCTTTTTGTTTTTCTTTTTGAATGGTTGGGTTTTGAAGGGATGCTTCTTCAAAACTTTTATTGACTTTCAGAGAATCCCCCTCAGAAGCATCTTGCTCTTGAATATCTATAGAAGGCTTTTCCTTTTCTAAAATGCCACCAGATCTAAGTTGAACATCATTAAGATCTAGAGGAACAATCATGTAGGTAGGAAATAGTCGTCCTTCTACCATGTAAGCATTCTAAGGGTTTTTGTTGTTGGGATTTGGTAATGGTGGCGCTGGTAGTTGATTTGGCTTCCGTTGAAATGGAAGCAAGAGTTGAGAATTTTGATTTTGTTGAGGAGGTTGTTTTTGTGGAAATGGCAATGAAAGGTGAGTGCTTTGATTTGGAAGTTGTGGTTGTGGACTTTGTTCTTGGTTTTGTGGGAGAGGATAGCTCTGATAAGATGGAGGATATTGATAATATTGAGCAAATCTCCCATAAGGATTTTGTACCCCTTGTACCCATGATTCATATTGATACTGATTTTGAGGTTGAGGCCAAGGTTGTTGCCAAGAATTCCAATTTGGTGAGGGCTGAAAATTCATTGGATTGTTAAATCGTTGATTTTTTTTCCCTGGCCAAGGTCTTCTTGAAACAAAGCAAAGAGGTTCTACAGAATTTCGAACTACTTCCTCCTGAAAGACAACTTTAAGACCTGGGATTGGAGGACAATCCTTGGTCTCATGAATTTCCAAGCAAATCATACATGTTTCTACAACTTTTGCATCTAAGGGACATTCTCTTAGAGCATGTTTCTTTCTACATTTTGGGCAAAAGATGGCTAAGGTATCAACTTCTTTTTTCTGCTTGTTTTGAATTTTGAGGGTGTCTAGCTGTTCACTAAGGCTCCCTAGAATGTCAGTTTTGAACTCATCAAGCATATTTCCAATTTCTACCCTACTTACTATCCCAGTTGCAGATTTGTTTGCTCTAATAAGAGAAGGATCTCTAGGCCCTTTTCCAGTTTTAGATTTTCCTCTTGAGAGATGGACACATAGTTCTACTATGTCACTTAATGGAAGTTGAGAGATGTCTCCCTTCCCCATCATGTTTAAAATATCTATCCATTCATCTCTAATGGCTTTCAATAAAAGGGCTTTCAAGGTTTCCTCATCTAAATTGTTCATCTTTGCCCTCTTTAAGTTGTATTGAAACCTCTCAAGAAAATCCTCTAAGTTCTCATCTTCCTTTTGCATCATTTTGAATACCTCATCCTTATGATTGGTAGGCATACAACAATCCAAGTATCTATCCAAAAATGCCTACCTCATATCATTCCAAGTCCTAATAGATTGAGTGACTAATCCCATAAACCATTTTAGAGCAGCCCCTTTCAATGTTGAAGGGAACAATTTGAGTTTTTGAGAGTCTTCTAGATAGTCATAGGTTCGGCATAAGACTTCAAACTCAAATAGAAATGTTTCAGGATCCTCACTTCACAATCCATAAAAGTTTGGGAGGACAGATGGTGAAATGTTTTTCATTTTTGCATGGGTCTCTTCATTTACTATAAGGAATCCAAATGAATTATCTTCTTCCCTATTTCCTCTACCTTCATCATTTTTACCTCTACCTCCTCCATTATTTCCTCTACCTCTACCTCTACCCCCTCCTCCAAATAGTGAAAATTCTCCATCTTGCTCTTCCTCTGCCATGATAGTTTCCTTAGAATCTTTTGGCTCTTCTATTAATGGCTGATGAGAGAGAGTTTCTACCTCCTCTTCTTCTCTAGGTAATTCTACTTCTTCAACTGCAATAGGCTCCCCTATGGAGGTGAAGAAGGGTTCTTCTCCTAGGTCAGATTTAGTAGATGGAGTGGGAGAATCTTCTAATTTAGTTGTTGCCCTTTGAATTCCAAGAATCCTAAGGCTGGGAGTATGAGCCTGGGATGGAGGTGTATCTTGTCTATTCCTTGAAGTAGTTGGAGTTGTAAAAATCGAACTTTTGCCCCTAGCTATAAACCTTCCCCTAGAATCTCTTTCTCTATGCATGTCATTCTTTTGTTTTTGGTAATTTTAATTGGGCTAATAATTCTTTTTCTGATCCTCCAAATCACACTAGGTGCAAGAGGAGAGCATACTCAAGAAATTATTAGTTTTTCCCCTTTTTTTTTAATGTAAGAGATAGGCTACCTAGTTACACTTCCCTGGCAACGACGCCAAAATGTTTAGTCAATTTAGTATGTCCTAAATTGCTACATAGGTTATCAATCCGGGAGTTGTAAACTGATGAAGTGTAGTGCACTGTATGTGCTAGAAAACCCTTTTCTTACCTCACTGTTTTTAGTTTTATCTTGTTTTGGGGTTTTTTTCTGTTGGTCTCCTAAAGTGGTTTAATGCCATGGAAATCCTAATTTTCTGTTAAAGAAAAGGTTTAAGAATACTTTTTAAAGATCAAGTGTGGATGTAGAGTTCAAGACAAGGCTTATCCTCTTGCTTCTTGTGATAATTTCCAAACTTTGAACTTAGGAGATCTTAAAACATGCTATCTACAAAATCATAACTTGAATGAGAGTGTGAATATGCAGCTATATAAACCAAACTAAAAATGAAGAACTGAAAATGAGTTTACTATCTCTGTTGTTCATCCTAATTGCAAAATTGAAGTCTAATAAACTACTGCAACTTAAACCAAAAAAGTAAAGAAACTGGAAACTAATGATTAGTCAATGATTTTATCCATAATCACAACATTTCACCAATTAACTTCTAAAATGGGTTTAAGCTAAAGGCTCCAGAAATATCATCATATGGCATGAAAGAAATGACATCTAAATTATCTAATTGCACACTAATGAAAGCAAAGCCAATTACTTCATCTATAATCACAATATTTCACCAATTAACTTCTAAAACGTGGTTAAGCTAAAGGCTCTAGAAATATCATCATATAGCATGAAAGAAATGACATCTAAATTATCTAATTGCACACTAATGAAAGCAAAGCCAATTACTTCATCTATAATCACAATATTTCACCAATTAACTTCTAAAACAGGGTTAAGCTAAAGGCTTCGGAAATATCATCATATAACATGAAAGAACTGACATCTAAACTATCTTGAACAGTAAAAAAATCTCACAAAGTAAAAGCATAAACATCTGAAATTGAAAACTGAGTTTCAACAGAGGAAGTAAGTCTCAATAACACCACTTGATGCAAAAATTACACTAAGAAGCTCGAGCATAACCAGACTTAAAGACCTATTCTGAAATGCACCTATGAATGTTAGTAAGAAATATGACAAGCTACAAAAACATATACAAGGTTAGAAGGATTGAGATCATAAGCAAAACATGAGAAATATACAATTCAAATCAGAGAAAATATACATGAAAACTATACAAAAACAAAAGAAGGACCTGAGCTACGCAGGGGCCCTCTGCACAGCTTCGGACTAGCACACTGTTACTTAAAAATACGCTCAAATAGACATGTGAAAACAGAGTTTGTATTATGAAAAATAGAGTAATGTGTCTCTCGGTTACAAAATAGCAAAATAATACTATAACAACAATATCCAAAATGTCCTATCTGCATTGCAAACGCTTGTATTTATAGAGAAAATGGATAAATGTATCTCAGAGGAATTTCTTCAACAATAGACACGTGAACATGTCAAAGTCTGAGGATTCAACCTCCATGAGCAGTAAATCTATGTGAGGTGGATGTTGGATTGTGTTATGTAGATGGCATGCAGGTGGCAAAAATAAATCCACAAGTTCAGGAATGGCTTCGGGCTTCTTTTACGTGCAAGAACAGAGTTCTAGCTGGCATAGAATTCTCCGTTGACCTCCCTTTGACTGGGACCTTTCCTTTCGAATCTGGCTAAGTGAATAGGACCTCATCCATGTGTGGACAATTCCTAAGCTGCCCATGTGTCTCATTCCTCCTCCTAACACCTGTAACCTATAAAACAATGGAAATGGCTGTGGAATTTCCAGTTAGCTGCGGAAAGTGGCTACATTCCGTAGCTGATAAACAAAACCTAAATCAAATAGCACACACAATGATATAATTTGAAAATCACTCAAATACACTCCTGAAATCAACATGTAACAACTTTTGATAGCTTAGGATGCACTGACATGGGAAAATAGAAGAGAAAGGGTTTAAGAAATTGCTTGGAAGAGAGGTAGTTTTGGAGCTCAACAATTACGCCTCCCTTTCACTGATTTTGATCTTCGCTTGCTCTTCTGCTTGGCTCCATGCATGCTTGATTTTACCAAAAAAAACCAAAAACGCGAAAACATATTTAGTTCAGTTTCCTTGTTTACACATTAGTATGGTTTGATGCTCTTTACTTCTGTAACTTAGATAGCAGCATTAAGTTAGTGTTGATTTAGCAATTCTTCTTAGCATAGTTGTTTAAATGGTTAGTTAAGATATGGTGTGATTTAGCATTACATGTTGTTTTCTTCATTACTGCAGTAGAGTAGCGCTCTTAGAATAGATTTTCTTTTCTTCCATCAAAGAATCAAGCTTCTTCTGACTCTATAGAAGTAGCTTGGAACCGCTCGGGTCTCTCGCCAGATGAACAAGTGACAACATGAAGGACCTTAACTTTTACTTGCGCATATAGCACTGTCACCTCCAAGTTTGTACAAACCCTGGTTTGATAATTAAAGCTAGTAGCCCAGGAGTTACAACCTCCTTGCTGTAATACTGGTGCTCATCACGTTTTGGCGCCATTGCCGGGGAGGTGTTTGAGTAGAATGTGATTATTGATTTCTTTTCTTTTATTTCTAGTCTTCAATTTTCTACCATTAGTTTATTTCTGCAAAAGTAATCTAGTAGCTTCCTTTCTTTCAGTTTTCATTATCTTCTTTCCTTTCCATTCTGCAAGTAGAATTTCAATTCAGCAAGTAACTTTTCTTTCTGTTAGTAGTTTTCATTCAATCAACAATTTCATTTCTGCAAAGAACTTTCCAACTTGAAAAAATATTATAAATGCCAACCCAAAAGCATTTCCTTTAATGCCTCATAGGAATAGGGACAATTTAGGGAAATTCTTGCCAAATACCCCCACTACATCCAACAACCAACCTTCTCTCTTCTTCGGTGGTTGTGAACTGGAGGAACCTTTAGGTGAGCAACCTGACATATTTGAAGAACTTACAAGGGAAGAAGAAGAAGAGGAACCTATTCCTACTGAACCGATGGTTGAAAACCGAAATGATAGAGGCAATAGAGAGAGAATTGAGGGTGTCTTCCCCATCAGGGAAACCAATGGGGACACTAAGATGAAGAATATAAGCCCCTCTGCTCTACCACATTTCCATGGCCTGACCATAGAGGACCCTGACACTTTCCTATTTGATTTTGTTGTTATATGTCGTACCTATGACTATACAAATGATGAGAAAAAGTTAAAATTGTTTCCATCTAACCTCATGGATGCAGCATTGTGCTGGTTCATGGGTTTACCTGGAGATAGTATCACAACATGGGCTCAAATGCAACAGGCTTTTAACAACAAATATAGGGACTACTGTAGGTCAAAGGATACTAAATAAGAGATTTTCAGGATGACCATGGGCTAGGATGAATCCTTAGAAGACTACGAAGAAAGATTCCAGCTCAGTTACAAAAGGGCCAGGTGCACACTTGACCCCGAGTCACTAAAGTTGGTCCTGCTTAGAGGAGTAAGGGAAGATCTTCTGGATACCTTACATTTGTTAGTAGGAGGAGATATCTACCAATTACTCTATGAGGATATCAAGATTGTCTTTAGAAACCATTCTAGGATAGCTAGGAAAAGGGGTAGGAGTAGTCAACCTATGGCCAGTACATCATCTTCCAACTCATCCATCAAGAGTGAAATTGGAAATATGCTGGAAGATTTCAAATGTGAGATGTTGCAAACCCTTGCCTTGCAATTGGACACCATGAATATCAAAAGGAAGCAGGACGAAGTAGAGAGAGCCTTGGCCATCTTTTGTCCTAGATGCACCAGGAGGCATCTTAGGAATGAATATCCATTGAATTGCATTGAGATTTGCTCGGTCTATGAAGAGAAACACTCCATAAACAAGTGCCCTTCTTTCCCTGGACTCAAATTTTTATATCAAGGAGCTGAAGGGGTCACTAAGTAGCTTTGTTACATCAACCAAAGGAGACCTCTTGGGCCTAGACCATACCAGTAGGGTATGCAAGGGTCATCCCATGCATATTACAACCCCAACCAAACCACAATTATACCTTCTTGGGGACCCTTGCTCATCCTTCCTAGTCTACACCACCTTCTTGGTCCTATGCATCTCAGTATCATTCCCAGCCAGCCAGCCAGCCATTTCAACCTTATATTCCGCCACAACCTTAGTGGAATACCCCACTCCAGGGGTGGAGGCCCCAATACAAAAATGCTCCAGCTCTATTGCCTCCACCACCTACCCAACCACAAATCCTACACTCTACTCCACCCAAGCAACCCCAGATGCCTGCCTAGCTAAATTTGAACTCGAACAATATGTAGGCTCAACAAGTATACAGTGTCGAAACATCATACCTAGCTTATGTTATAGAAATCCAGGGGATCAACCTAATATCTCGGAGAATTCTCTCAGATAAACAACCTCCCTATCCACATAGGGAGGTTGAGGAAGAAAGGGAGGAAAGCAACCTTAAAGTAAACCCACCCTTTCTTAAGAGATTAGCCCAACCACTCGAGCCTACCCCATAAGAAACTGAAGTTCTGGGAGAATTGAAAAATCTATGTGTAAAGATCCCCCTTCTCCAGGCAATAAAATATGTTCCCATTTACAATAAGTTCATTAAGGAGAAATTCTTCAAGCATCCAGGAAGAAGAAAAAGGGATGCCCCTACCATTAATGGCATTGGGTAGCTGCCTGACTTAATGCTGGGGTAGGTAATATGTCTAAAATATCTAGACCCTTTAAGCCCTATAGTAGATGTGCACATCAATGGCACCATTGTCCCACATACTCTGATCGATATTGGGGTTGCCATTAATGTGATGACCAAGGACACCATGCTCAAGCTCAACCTCCAAGGGTCATTGAGGAAGACCATTCCAGAGTCACCCCTGAGGGAATTGGGGAGGATGTGATGGTCTCCATTGACTCTTGGGAGTACCCTGCAGATTTTGTAGTTCTCCAACCTAAGGCTAAGCTTACTGGTTACCCTCTCATCCTTGGGAGGCCATGGTTGGCCACAGTCGATGATTACATTAGCTACAGAGCTGGGAATATGACCATCGAGAATGGACATATGTCCAAGCAGTTAGTCCTATACCCTCCTGCTCAACCTTCTCTAGAGCATGCTTTACCTTTATGATTGGAGGAGGAGGAACAAGATGAGGTTTATTTAGCCCAAATGTATGCTTTGCAAGCAACCATAGGAGGAGGACAACAAGATGAGGATGACTTAATTGAAAAGCTACTCCAAAGTCCAACTCCTAGTTCGTTACCATTAGAAGAAGAAGTAAGGGAAACCAAGCACAATCATCCAATTGACTTATTCTTGGCCAATCCCAACCCACTCCATGTCAAAACCATATAATTTTTCTCAGAGAAAACTTTGAAAATTAATCCATCTCTTTCTGCTCTCGAAGTGGAAAACCTAGAAACCTTGACTTGGAGTTACAAGGAAATGAAGGGAGTACACCCCTCAGTGTGTACTCTCCACATATACATCAAAGAATGCTGCAAGCCAGTCAAGCAACCATAAAGGAGGATGAATCCAGCTCTTAAAGATATAGTCAAAGAAGAACTGCAAAAACTACTGGATGCAGGATTCATTTACCCTATCTCCAACAGTGAGTGGGTCTCTCCTTTAGTGTTAGTTCCCATGAAAAATGGTAAGTGGAGGATTTGTGTAGACTACAGGGAGTTGAAAAAAGCCACAAAGAAGGATCATTTTCCCCTACCCTTCATTGACCAAGTGCTAGATGGCCTGGCATGGAAGAAGCTTTTCTCTTTCCTAGATGGATTCAGTGGATACAACCAAATCCAAATCTACCCAGAGGATCAGGAAAATACCACATTCACCTATCCTTGGGGTACCTTTACCTATATGGTCTTTCCTTTTTTCTTATGCAATGCTCCTGCCACTTTCCAGAGAGAAGTCTTGAGTATTTTTCCCGAATTAGTACATGATGTGGTGGAAATTTATATGGATGATTTTACACCTTATGGCTATGATTTTCAAGAAGCCCTAACTAACCTAGGCAAAGTATTGCACAAATGCATTGAAATGAACCTGTCTCTCAGTCCAGAAAAATGTGAATTCTTAATGATTGAAGGGATCGTGCTAGGTGATTCAATATCTTAGCAAGGACTGCAGGTGGACCCAAACAGAATAAAAATCATCCAAAGGGTCCCACCTCCTCAAGAGTAGAGGGATGTCAGGAGTTTCTTGGGGTTAGCTGAATACTACCAAAGGTTCATAAAGGACTTCAACAAGTTGGCCTCTCCTTTATTTGGGTTGTTGGCCAAAGATTTTGAGTTTATATGGTCAAAAAAGAAATTTATCAAGAGGCCTTAGAAATTTTAAAGGGTAATTTAACCACTGCACCAATTCTTCAAGGCTCAAACTGGGCCCTCCCTTTTCATATTCATGCTAATTCCTCACACGAAGCCATAGGAGGAGCCTTAGGTCAGGTAGAGGAGAAATTTCCCTATGCCATCTATTTTATCAGTAAGAACCTGTCAAAGGTTGAGCTAAATTATACTGTGACCGAAAAGGAACTCCTGGTTGTTATGCATTCATTAAAAAAATTTAGGCATTATATTACAAGCTATCAAACATTTGTGCATACTGACCATGCTGCAATCAAATATTTAATGAAAAAACCAGATGTGAATGCTAGAATTATATGATTGTTGCTTTTATTACAGTAGTTTGATGTAACTATTGTTGATAAGCCTGGTAAGGAAAATGTTGTTGCAGACTTTCTATCTAGGATGGATCTTCCTGTAGGTGAAGAAGGAATGGTGGATGCCCAGTTACCAGATGAGAATTTTTTTGCTATTTTAGTTCTGTCCCCATGGTTTGCTGATATAGCAAACTTTTTGGTATCAGCACAATTCCCACCAAACTTGCCCTCCAAATAAAAGAGCAAGATAGTCAAGAAAAGCACCCCCTTCACCTGGATTGAGGGCAATCTTTTTAAACTTGGCCCAGATCAAATCTTAAGAAGCTGTGTAAGGGAAGAGGAAGCTTTCGACATCCTTCTGACCTGTCATGATGAGCCTTATGTAGGTCACTTTGCAGCAAATAGGACAACATTCAAAGTGTTACAAGCGGGATATTATTGACCCACTCTTCATCAGTATGTGAAAAAGTACATTAGTTAGTGTGATCGGTGCCAGAGGATGGGAAAGCCTACTCCAAGAGATGCAATGCCCCTACAACCTCAAGTGACTTTCGAGCCATTTGATAAGTGGGGCATGGACTTCATTGGGCCTATCAACCCTCCTTCAAAGCAAAAATAGTACATTATTGTGTGCACTGATTATTTGACTAAGTGGGATGAAACTAAGGTGATTAAGGCAGCAACAAAAGAGAAGGTGGCTGAGTTCCTAAGGGAGAATGTATTCTACAAATTTGGGTACCCTAGAGAGCTAGTCACAGACCAAGGCAGCTAGTTTACCTCCAACATGATTGAAGAACTGCTCAGCCATCACAAAATCAAGCATAGGACCTCCACTCCTTATCATCCACAAGATAATGGGCAAGTGGAGGTGACCAACAGGGCATTGGAGAGCATCTTAACCAAGGTAGTGAGCAGCAGCAGGAAGGATTGGGCAGAGAGACTAGTTGAGGCCACCTGGGCCTATAATACAACATGGAAGACCACCACTAGATTTACACCCTATAAGCTGGTCTATGGGAAAAATGCTTTGTTGTCCATTGAGTTTGAATATAACACATTGAGGATGGTAGCCCAACTAGATTTGGATCTCAATCATGCATAGAAAGAAAGATTGTTCCATTTGAATGGATTGGATGAATTCAGAATGCAAGCCTTCCTACATACAGAGATATTTCAACTTCAAAGGAAGATATAGCATTATAGACATATTAAGGAGAAGCAATTTCAAGAGGGCGATTGGGCATTGTTATATGATTCTAGTTGTAAAGACTTCAAGGACAAGCTAAGGACAAGATGGCTCGGCCTTATGTGGTGGAAAGATGCCATGATAATGGTTCAGTGAAAATCATAACTATATATGAAGAAGCCATTCCATTGCTTGTTAATGGACACCGATCGAAAATGTACAAGAGGCCTTTATCAAAACAAGAGTTCATTGACAATATCAATAAGACAGTGATGATGGTAGAGCAAGTTCCAGCTCCTCCCTCATCAGGTCACTAAAAAAGAGAAAAAAGAATAAGGATTTAGGTGAAAACCTCCATGAGGTGCTTGAGTCCCATCTTTGGGTTGAAAACCTCGTGAGGCAGCCCAATGATGAAAAAAAATGAAAAAAAAAAAAAGAATATCCCTGGTTGAAATCCTTCTTTGATGCGCCCAAGGAAAACATCTAGGGTGAAAACCTCTCTGAGGTAGCCTAGGTGTTTTTCAAAAAAAAAAGGAGGGAGAAAAGGACATAACTATTATTTGCAGGTGGGCGAGAAAGACAATCAAGGAGAAAAGAGAAGATCCAAAGGGAACCCTGCCTCACATATATTCATCTTCTCCACTCCTTACCATGCATCCCTCCATCAATTCCATTGTTTTTTCACTTCATTGCTTCAATTTAGGTGAAGACTGTGTTTTCTACAAGATCCCCTATATTCCTATAGGATCCCCTAAAAACCTACAGGATGATCCTGTAGTAATTATAGTGGCCCGGAAAACCTATAGGAAGTAATCCGAGGGTGAATGGTAGGTTTCTTAGGTACCAAAAATTCATTCTATACATGATCTAAGCCCTCACCTCGACCATTACCATCATCCCTTCACTCACCATTCAAAACAAAAATAGATTAGTTTCTGCTAGCTATGGAAAAAAACAAAAAAAGAAAAGAAAAAAGGGAAAACAAAGGAGAGTAAGAGCATTACCTAAATGTCCCTTGCTCCACACACACTCCTAATCCCTCTGTCCATTCATTACAACATCCTCACAGCCATAGCCAAGAACATGATTAAGAAATTATAAGGGAGAAGCAGCTACAGGACATCCTGTAGGAAATCCTATAGCAGCCTATCCCACAGAATATCAATCATCAGCTACAGGTCTTCACTAGGATGATCCAAGAGCTCCACAATAGCAACAACATCAAATCTTCAGTCACAGACACCTACAAAATCCAAGAAACCATCAGCAGATAGCAGAGGAGGAAGAAGAATGACCATGCAACAAATAAACAACGCAACACCTCTGATCTTCAACAACTGTAGCATGGCATCGAGACCACAGGTAAGTATCCCGCTCACTCACTCATATGCATCATTTGATCAAAAGTTGTAAGGGTTATGAGGTAGTTGGTTTATAAGTGAAAAGGTGGCCAGTTAACTTGGCCACCTTCGTTCAGTCATCACATACAAAACCGGGTGTCCTCTCACATGTGGCTGCAGTCAACTCAAAGATAGAGGAAGAGTAGGACAAGAAGTCATTAACTACAGATCTATGAGGTGGGAGCTAATTACGAGGAATGGGAAAAAAAACATCGTTTGCATGCATTCATGCATTCCACCTCCTTGAAACTACCTCACTCAAGTCGCTCTCATAACTCTGGCCACCCATCGGAAGCAAGGATCCATCATTCTGCAAGAGAATTTCTACAGCAACATGCATAACAACAGTCTACAGGAGCAATCTACGGGGTACACAGAGGCAGTCTACAAGATAGGCAGAGAAGGGTTGAAGAGGGAATATCACGAGAATTGTCCACTGCCACCATTCTAAAGAGGTAGGATCTAAAAATCCATCCCCATTTACAAGAAAATGAACTAGAAATACTCTAAAAGCTAGTGGATATAACAATTGTGGGAGGTGAATTACATACACAGGAAACGCTGTTTTCTCCTGAATTTAAAATTCTTGTGTCAAACCTCTCATTTCCTCCTCAAGCCTCACAAGCAAGATGACAGGAGGGTTTAATAGGAGAGAACCCACAAAAACTGTGAGGATACACCAACACCCCCAAGTTCTTAAAATCTTTATAAGACACCAATGGATGGGGTTTTTCAAAAAATTCATATGGAATGATGATGAGGTGGCTCACAAATTTTCTCTTTCCCTCATTCCACACAACAGAATCCATGCCACTGTTATAGTTAGAGGGCTCGCTGTAGATATCACCCCAAAGATCATCAGTAGGGTCACCACACTTCCCATAGGAATTCCATGGAGAAAAGAAGACAAAGCAGACAACCAAGTGGCAAAGAGGGAAATTCTTTTTAGAAGGTGAAGAACCCACAAAGGATAAAAATTGAGTAAGGAGGGACAATCTACCATACCCATGGAGTGAAGTAGGTTACCAACTCATCAAATATATCTCATGTGAGGGTAGATATAGTGTTGTTTATGGCTACCATTTTAGGATGCTTGAAGAATTAAGATTTGGGGTAGAAACAATAGTTCACCAAAGACTCAACATACCCTATTTCTTGATGCAATCACTCATAGACTCTAGAAACAAAGTAAAGGAAGGGAATTCCCAACAATTGGCTCACCATGGGTTGATTAGGATCCTCATTTAGGATGCTCTCCAAAACCTCAGGATCCCTATAACATGGTCAGTACCAGCAGAGGATGACATCAAAACCCTCACCTATGATTGTTAGTCCTTCTATAAGTGAGGAGGATGGAAAATAAGAAGAAGAAGATACAAAGATAGATGGAGATGAGATGGATAAAGAAGAAACTAATACAGAGGAACATAATGAACAAGAAGAAGAAGGGGGAGAAGAGAAGGAGGATGATGCTGAAACAGAGGAGGAAACGAAGGAAGAAACTGATGGAGATGAGAAAGAATAATGAAGATAAGAAAAACAGAGAGGAAGAAGGCATTGAAACAGAAGGTGAAGAACATAAGGAAGAGTCACCTAGGGTGTCTTTAGAGGCCCCTGAGAGGGAGGCAACAACTTCCCTCACTTCTCTTAGTACCCCAGTCAAGAAAAAAAGGAAAAGAAGGAGGTAAACCCCTCTATATTTCATAACAAGAAAGAGCACAAGAATCAAACAAGGGAAGCCACAAATATCAACAAAAATCCCTATTGAGATTGAAGATTCCCCTACACCAAGAGACAAAATGCCATCCCCTAAGTCACCAATCACCTATGTAAGGAGGTCTAGTACCAGATCAACTTCCATAAAGGGTAAGTCCATCCTACAGGATCCATAGAAAAAACTATAGGAAGCACAAAAATTGGAAAGCAAGGTAGGGGAGAAGCAAGAAACAAAAGAGGAAGATATTGGGCACATGGAAGAGAAGCTCAAGGAAATGGGTAAAGAGCTAAGTGGCTTAAGGGACATAGAAGCAATAATGAGAGATCAACTTGAGAAGGAAAACACATGGCTGAGAGGACAACTACAGGAAAGGGAAAACCAACTAGCATGTATGGCCAACCTCTCCTTGCAAGCCATCTAGTGTAGGATGCCAAATAAATCCTATGCTCTTTACCTCAGAGAACAATGGCTACAATTTCATATTAAAACACTAGCACAAAGGGGCACCATGCCATTTCAGGACTATAGGCAGTTTATTGATCTTTGTGATCAAAGTACACTAGAGGATAGGGCCAAAATGGCTGAGTTTTACTTGCACAACACAGCCCTCACAGACATGAATGTTTGGGATCCTAATGCTGAGCTAGGAGATCTACAATAAATGGCTTTAGCATCATGGATGAACCATGTTGAGTCAAGGGCTGCAGAGATGAAAAGAATATTGGCCAGAGAGAAAAATGAACCTCTTTTCATCAGAGCTGAACAATCAAATCCCATGGCCCTAATAAAAAACCATAACCTAATTGCAAATGATCCTCAGGTGGCACCTAGATATCTTGCTTCCCAAGAGCAAAAAATTTCACATTTTGAGGATATGTTTAGGCTGCTAGGAGATGATAGTATACATGCCTGCTTAAGGAGATGGAAGACACTGCCACACAGCTTGAAGATCAAAGAATATCACTCCTCTCAAAGGTTGAGAGATGCACTCAACAGGAGATCTATGTATGAGCAATTAATGCAAAGATTGAAGGTGAATTGGATAGGCCAAAAACTCAGTCCACCACTACTCCTAGGGATGCTAGAGGGGAGAAAAGAAGAAGAGGAAAAGAGGCAGTGGGAAAAAGTATAAAGGAAAGCAGTCTTCTATGAACAAGAAGAAGAGACCACAACAAAGGCATGGGATGCCAGAGAGGCTACCAGAGCCATGAAGGACATGGACATTGACTAAGTTGCTCAAAGGATGAGCAACACTTTCAGTAGAGGGGTGATAATGAACCTCATAATTGGGTAATTATATGGGCCTTAATTCACCTCCTAGCTTAGTCAAACCAACTATTCTCACAACTTATTGCATACTTTTGATTATATTTTGTTTATGGGATGAGTTAGAGTTGGATATTTTGCTTTGTGGTCTAATGTGCATTTAATGCAGGATTAAAGGATAAAAGCAAGGAATTTTGGCAAAGACCTTGGTCAAAACTCGAATGGGACAAGGGAGAGGAATTATAGGAGATAAATCCTCCTCATTTACTACCCCCCATTCGAATATTCCTCCATCAGCTCAGAGTGCAAACAACCAAATCATGAGGACTAGAAGGCAGCCGAGCAAGTGAAAGTCAAAGCACCAGTTTATCTCGAGTTTGGGAGCTGAGGCTCCCTAATTTTAAGGAATTCGTTCGAGACTTCAGACGTATAAGTAGAGAGGCCTAGGACCTCAGTAGGGGTGGGTGATTTTTTATTGTAAAACTTTACTCTATTTTCAAGCTGCAAGACTTATGGCAGTTTTTGATGTAATCCATTGTTTTGATAATAATTATGAGTTTTGTTCTGAGCCAACACTAAGTTAACTCAGAGGGTTGAATCTATTGGGTTAGGGCCCAACCCTAGTAGCCAAGGCTCCTCTTTATTGTACATGTATGCTAGCGTAGATTCATTGCTTAATCGTTCATTTGCTTAAGTAACTGCATTTCCATTATATCAGTGTAGCGTAGATTGATTGTGTTTTAGTTTTCTTCCATTTGTGCCTTCTTTCAATTAGCAGGTTAGCAAGGAGAAAAAGATCACCATAAGGTTGCCAGAAGGTGTCTCGTCCTCACCTCCTCCCTCTGGGACCATGACTTGAGGAAGAGACCCTTCAGCAACCCCCAAAACACAGATTTCTAGTTCTTGCATGAGCTTTGGAGTTTGTCGTCTTCATTCAGTACTTGGTTCATTTCATCGTTATCCTTTTCCATCACTCTCTTTCTGTAATAAGATCTCACTCATATTCTCATTTCCTTCAGCACTTTCTTCATGCATAATATATGCGGAAGCTAATAAATCATGTCTTAATCAGATTATACCCATATATTTCCTTACCATCCGATCCACAACAAACCTGACCAATCGTCGTCAACCGCGTGTCACATATTCATTTCAATGTTTGACTTTAGGCGCTCCAAATCTCCATCGTTGATCTGTTTTGCTTGATCCAATGGCTATCACGTCACCCGCTCACCAACTAGCTTAGTCAATCTCCATCGTTGATCAATCCCGCATGATCCAACGGCTATCGTTCAATCTTGTGTGAGTTCTTTCACAAAAGATATCTGACCGAGAGCACGTGAGAAAAGTGGTTTTATTATGCTACGTGTCCCCCACCTAGGCTAATCGCGTGAAATTTAGGAATTCTTCTTACAACTTTTAGGGCGCACGAGATACTACTTACCACCTATGAAGACTACTCTATCACATCACCCACTTTCCAACTAGCTTGGCCGATCTCCACCGTCGATCAATCCCACATGATCTGATGGCTATTGTGCAATCTCGCGTGAATTCTTGCACAACCGATATCCGACCGAGAGCACGCTATAAAAGTGAGTTTTTCGTGATACGTGTCACCCACTTAGGCTACTCGTGTGAAATTTAGGAATTCCGCTTACATCTCTTAGGGCACACAAGATATTGCTTACCACCTATGAAGACTGCTCCATCATTCCACACGTTTTTTACCCCTCTGTCGCCACGTGACTTGATGTGATCCATCCATCTATTAACGTAATCTCCTACGATAAGATCTCCACTGCTCATATTTCATTATTATTGTTCATTGATCTGACTGATCCAATGGTTCCTGTGCACTGTTGCTTCATTAGTTCGTCCTTTCACTGATTTCGATCTTCGATCGCTCTTCAGCTTGACTCCTTCCTGAACTTTATTCTGCGTATTCTTTAAATGTTGCCACTCCTGAGCTTTGATTTGGTTATTCAATCAAACTCCAACACTGTCTGATCATCGTAATACTCCTTCTAGCCATCCTCAACCACCTTCCATCCACCTGTCACATCTACAAGAACAATTAAATTGCATGCTTGATTTTACCAAAAAAACCAAAAAAGTGAAAACATATTTAGTTTAGTTTCCTTGCTTACACATTAGTTTGGTTTTCTTTACTTCTATAACTTAGATAGCAGCATTAGGTTAGTATTGATTTATCAATTCTTCTTAGCATAGCTGTTTAAATGGTTAATTAGGATATGGTGTGATTTAGCATTACATGTTGTTTTCTCCATCACTGCAGTAGAGTATCTCTCTTAGAATAGATTTGCTCTTCTTCCATCAAAGAATCAAGCTTCTTCTGACTCTATAGAAGTCTGCCTTGGAACCCCTAGGGTCTCTCGCCAGATGAACAGTGACAATAGGAAGGAACTTCACTTTTACTTGTGCATATAGCACTATCACCTCCATGTTTGTATGAACCCCGGGTTGATAAGTAAAGCTAGTAGCCGAGGAGTTGCAGCATCCTTGCTACAATATTGGTGCTCATCAATATCAAGACTATATTTAGGAATCATTCAAGGGCAGATAGAAAAAAGGGTAGGGGTAGTCAACCAATGGCCAGCCCATCCTCTTCCAACACATCCATCAAAGGTGAAATTGGAAATATGTTGGAAGATTTCAAGAATGAAATGTTGCAAACCCTTGCTCTACAGATGGAAACTATGCACATCAAGAGAAAGCAGGAGAAAGCAGAGAGAGCATTAGCCATTTTTTGCCCTAGATGCACAAGGAGGCACACTAGTAATGAATGTCCATTTAATCTAATTGAAATATGCTTGGTCTATGAAGAAAACCACTCCACAGACAAGTTCCCTTCTACACCTGGACTAAAAGCTATGTATCAGGGAACTAAAGGGGTGACTGAATAACTCTGCAACATAAATCAAAGGAGACCTCTTGTGCCTTGGCCATACGATTAGGGCATGCAAGAGTCGTCCCATGCATATTACAACCCTAACCAGAACACATCCATTCCCTCTTGGGGACCCCTTACTCATCGCTCCTATTCTACACCTCCTCCTTTGTCTTTTTCAACTCAGTACCATTCCCAGCTGACTAGCCAGTCATTTTAGCCATACGCCACAGCTTCAGTGGAATGCCCATAGGGGTGGAGGCCCCCATAGAAAAATACTCCAGCTTTATTGTCTTCACCTCCTACTCAACCATAGCTTTTACACCCTGCTCCACCTAAACAACCTCAGATTCCTACCCAGCCAAATCTGAACTCAAACAACAAACAGGCACAAAAAGTGTACAATGGAGGGACATCCTACCCTGCTTATACTGTGGAGATTCAGGAAATCAACCTAAGATCAGGGAGAGTAGTCCTGGACAACCAACCGCCACCTCTACCTAGGGAGAGTGAGGAGGAAAAATAAGAAAGCATGCCTAGAGTGAATTCACCACCCTTTCCTGAAAGATTAACTCATCGAGTCCAACCTACCCTTGAAGGGAATGAACTTCTGGGTGAATTGAAAAATCTACGTGTCAAAATTCCACTTCTCCAAGCCATCAAGGATGTACCTATTTACAACAAGTTGATTAAAGAGAAGTGTTTCAAACATCTAGGGAGGTGCAAAAGAGACAACCCTACCATTAATGTCATTGGACAACTATCTGACTTAATGCTTGGGTAGGTAATTTTCCAAACGTATTTGGACCCTAGAAGCCCTGTAGTAGATGTGCACATCAATGTCAACATTGTCCCACACACTTTGATTGATCTTGGGGCTGCCATTAATGTAATGACTATGGACACCATGCTCATGCTCAATCTCCAGGGTTCATTAAGAAAGACCACAATAGTCTTGCAACTTGTAGACCATTCCACACTGTCACCTGAGGGGATTATTAAGGATGTGATGGTCTCCATTGACTCTTAGGAGTACCTTGTTGAATTCCTAGTTTTTGAGCCTAGGGTAAATTTTACTGGTTATCCTCTCATTCTCGGGAGGCCTTGGTTAGCCACTGTCGATGCCTACATCAGTTACAGGGCTAGAAATATGACTATCAAAAATGGGCATCTGTCCAAGCAGTTAGTCTTGTACCCTCCTGCTCAGCTATCTCTAGAACATGAATTTCCTTTATTGCTAGAAGAGGAGGAAGAAGATGAAGTCTACTCAGCCCAAATCTATACCTTAGAAACATCCATGGGAGGAAGACAATCAGATGAAGATGATTTGATTGAACACATACTCCAAATTCCAACTCCCAACACTTTGTCCTTAGAGGAATTAGTAAAGGAAACCAAGAGAAACCATCATACTGATATGTGGCTAGCTGATTCAAACCCTACCTATGTCAAAACCATAGAATTTTTCCTTGAAAGAACTTTGAAAATTAACCCCTCTCTTTCTGTACACTAAGAAGAAAAATTGCACAACATACTAAGGGAACATCTGGATGCCTTTTCTTGGAGTTACAAGGAAATTAAGGTTGTGCACCCCTTGGTGTGTACTCACCACATTTATATCAAAGAAGGTTGCAAACCAGTCCAACAACCCCAAAGGAGAATGAATCAAGCTCTCAAGGATATAGTCAAAGAAGAACTACAAAATCTGCTCGATGCAGGATTCATCTACCCCATCTCGGACAGTGAGTGGGTTTGTCCTTTGGTGTTGGTTCCGAAGAGAAATGGGAAGTGGAGGATTTGTGTCGATTATAGAGAGTTAAACAAAGAAACAAAGAAGGACCATTTCCCTCCACCTTTCATTGACCAAGTGCTAGATGGCTTGGCAAGGAAGAAGTTTTTCTCTTTCCTAGATGGGTTCAACGGGTACAATCAAATCCAAGTCAACCCAGAAGACCAGGATAAAACCACCTTCACTTGTCCTTGGGGTACTTTTGCTTATAGGGTCCTTCCTTTTGGCCAATGCAACTCCCCTGCCACTTTCCAGAGGGATGTCCTGAGTATCTTTGCTGAGCTAGTCCATGATGTAGTAGAAATTTATATGGATGATTTTATACCCTACTGGTGTGATTTCCAGGAGGCTCTGTCCAACTTGGGTAAGGTGTTGAACAAATGAATTGAAATGAACTTGTCCCTTTGTCCCGAAAAATGTGAGTTCTTGATGACTGCATGGACTGTTCTAGGTCATTAAATATCCAAGAAAGGACTACAAGTGGACCCAAATAAAATACCCATCATCCAAAGGGTCCCACCTCCGCAAAAACAGAGGGATGTCAAAAGTTTTCTAAGTTTAGATGGATACTATCATAGATTTATAAAGGACTTCAGCAAGTTAGCATCTCCTTTTCTTGCGTTAATGGTCAAAGACTCTGAATTTGTATGGTCAGAAAGCTATCAAGAGGCCCTGGGCACCCTGAAGGACATGTTGACCACTGCACCTATTCTCCAAGGCCCAAATTGGGACCTTTCTTTCCATATACATGTTGATGCCTCTCACAAAGCAATAGGAGTAGCTCTAGGTCAGATGGATGACAAGTTACCTTATGCCATTTACTTCATCAGTAAGAATCTTTCAAAGGCCGAACTGAACTATACAGTCACTGAGAAGGAGCTCCTAGCTATTTGCATTCATTGAACAAATTTAGGCATTACATTATAGGTTACCAAACATTTGTACATACTAACCATGCTGAAATTAAATACTTGATGAATAAACCTGATGTAAATTCCCAGATTATTAGATGGTTACTTTTATTACAACAGCTTGATCTAACTATTATTGATAATCTTGGCAAGGAGAATGTTGTTGCAGATTTTTTATCTAGATTAACTTTGCCTGCAGGGGAGGAAGGAATATTACAACATCTATACCATAATGAGTTGGAAAGCATCAATATAGGTACAAGGATATGATGAGCCCCAAAAATGGACAATTATTTGGGCTCATTCAACCTCCTAATTTGACTTAATCCACCATTCTCATTAGTTTATTGCATGTTTTTTATTATATTTATGTTAATAGAGTGAATTTGGTTAGTCATTATGCCAACAAGTCTAATGGGTGCTTTGTGTAGCCTTTTTGGTCAACTTGGAGACAAAATTGAAGGTCTTAATGAGCACTTAGCAGCCAAATTCGTGGGAGAACAAGCTAGAGGATTTGTAGGAAGGTGTCCCCTTCATTTATGGGCCCTTACCTCGAATTCTCCACCATCAGCCCGGAGTTCAAGGGCCACCGAATCAATCAACACAAGGGCAGCCAAGCAAGTCAAGTAGGACTGTTGTTAACTACAAGTCTTGGGCAGCCGAGTCCCTAAAGTTTAGGAGGACTGTTGGGTCCTCAATTTGTATAAATAAGAAGGCTTAGGGCCTCATTTTGGTTAGCCAGTTAGTCATTTTGTTAGCCAGTGGATGTTAGCTAGTTAGCCAGTAGATAGTAGCTAGTAGTTAGTCATTTCATAGCCTTGTTGTAGTCATTTTGTAATTCGATTTGTAGGCAATAGATTAGCTTTGCTTTCAGCTCATTCTCAAGCTCTCCTTGTGGACAGTTTTGATGTAACTCTTCATTCTTGATTAATAAAGATGAATCTAGCTTTGCACCAGCTCTAAATCTCTCTTGGGAGGCTGTAGCTCTTGGGGTTGGGCCCATCTCAAGCGCCCAGTACCTCCCTTGTTTATCTTTATGTGTGTTCACTGCATTCTTAAAATAAAGTCTGCTCTTTAGATTTAATTCGTGCTTTGTTACTTAGGTTGCTTTTGATGATTGAAGTAGCTTTTTATGTTTAGGATGGATTGGTAGGAGTTAGTCATGCGTTTATATCTCTTTGATAATGTTTTGTTCACATGCTGTACGTGATTCTTGTCATGAATAAGGTTGCTGCTCACTGATCTCATTAAACTGTTAGATAGATCATCTAATATTTTGATTGTATGCAAGACGTAGTTGGTTTGATCAGGTAAACCCTATGCAGGGCACCTTCACCACCTCCTCGTTCATCTGAGCCTCGTCCAAATCAGCTCCTCCATCACCAAGTCTGTTTCCTCATCTCCCATCTGCTCTTTTGCCACGTAACCCTACCTTCTTGCCTTTCCATTGCCTAAACCTTCTTTGATGCAAGCTAGACTTCCACAGCCTCTCATCACCTCATCCCTCAGTCATTGGGTCATTCCAGGCCCCTACCCTACCTCCCTACCCATTCATGCATTCTCTCCCACTCACCTATCAGTCAAAAACCCAATCACGAAACATCTTGTAGAAGAATGACAGAACTTCCTGTAGAAACCCCTGCAGACTTCATGTAGAAGTTCATAAACACGGTTGCATGGCATCCTGACTTTGTGAAACTCTCTGAAAGGATGATAGGGATCCCTTAGACCCTCTCCGAGTCTTCCCAACCTTTTCCAAGCATTTCTCCTCCTTGATCCACCCCTGCACAGTGAAAAGCTAGTTAAAAGCACATGCATGATAATTCTAATAACTTAAACAAAAATACAAAAAGATGTTTTCTTCAGATAGTGATAACTTAGACACATGCATTTTACCTTCTTAGAAGTAATGGCATCTCTTTCGGTAGTTTTCATGCTCTCCTTTGCATCGGTAGGACTAGCTGGTAGAATTAGGGTTTGCTAGTGTTTGTGTTTCTTTTTGGCTTTCAGTTTCTTTCCGCAAGTAGATTAGCTTCCTTTGAGTTAGCTTTCATCCATCAGTTAAAAAGATTCTTCTAAGAGCTCATAGAAGTTGGCTTGAGCCCCTAGCGGACTTGTGCCAGCTGACCAAGTGACAGCTGCGGCAAGAGCTAGTACTTGTGCATATAGCACCGTCGCTTCCAAGTTTGTTACGAACTACCGGATTGATAAAATTAAAGAAGGGAGTTCCAGGAGTTGTAGCATTATTGCTACAATACTGGAGCCCACCATCTTTTTGGTGCCGTTGCCGGGGAAGCGTCAGAGTATTGGTGATTGCCGCTTTTCTTCTATTTTCCACTACAATCTTCTGCTAAGTAGTTTATTTCATTTCCATTATGCAATTTCGTTTATGCAAAAGTAGATTAGCATTTCCCGCTTTCATAGATTAGCTTTTCAATTCCACAATTTCATTTTTGCAAGTGTAGAGTAGCATTTCAATTCCGCAAGCGTAGCTTAGCATTTCATTCCTGCAATTTCATTTGAGCAAAATAGATTAGTCCTTTACTGCTTTCATTTCAATTCCGCATTTTCATTTCAGCAAGATAGTTAGTTGTAGTTCAATCTATTTTAGTTTTGAAAGTACAAGAAGAAAAATACAAAAAAATCAACCAAAAATATTTCCTTTCATGCCTTGTAGGAGCAGAGATAAGTTAGAAAAATATTTTCACAACACCCCCCGTTGCTTCACACAGCCAATCTTCTCTCTTCTTTGATGGCTATGACTAAGAAGAACCCCTGGGTGGACATCAAGACATATTTGAATAACCTCTAGGGGAGAAGAAGAAGAAAACATTCCTCTAAGCGAATGGCTACAAGCAGAAATGTTGGGAGCAAAATCTTGTCCAAAGATGAATTTGAAAATCAGATCAAAGATTTCAAGAGTGATATGAGGCAGTTTCTTGCCATGCAACTGGATACCTTGTGGATCCAACAGAAGCAAGAGGAAGCTAAGAGGGCTTTGGTCATTTTTTGTCCTAGGTGCACTAGAAAGCATCCTAGGAACGAATGTCCATTGTACTCCATAGAAGTGTGTTTTGTCTGTGAAGAATACCATCCTACAGAGCAGTGCCCTTCCTTACCCAGATTCAAAGCTGCATATCAGAGAGCCAAAGGAGCCACTGAATCACTCTATTACATGAACCAAAGTTGGCCGCATGGACCTAGATCTTACCAGCAGGAACTGCAAGGGACACCTGAGACCTATTATGACCCCTATCAAGCCACTTTCATGCCTTCTTGGGGTCCCCCTGCTCATCCTTCCTGGTTCGCACCTCCTCCTTGTTCCTTCACAGATCCATATTATGCCCAACCAGTTGCTCATTCATTTCACTCTTATGCTCAGCCACAGCCTCAGTGGAATGCACCTTATCAGGAGTGGAGGCCCCAGTACAACTCTCATCCCGCTCATTTTCCTCCACCACCTGCTCATCCACAACCATCGCCTCCTCCTCCACCAAGGCAACCCCAAATGCCTACCCAACCACAATGCCATCCATCTCCATCTCAATTTCACACCTCCACTCAACTACTCGTACCATTTCCAAAGCCATACAATGGAGCAGCTCAACCCCATTGCAAATCTGAGGCACAACATATGCAAACAACTCCTCTTGAGCTCAATGATCTTCACCATAGCTCAGGAAGAGTGTTGCAAAGCAGAGACTATGTTGCAAGCATTGAAGGACCGCATCCAGCAAAAGAAGATTCAAAAGAGGAGATCAAAGAACCATGGGCTGCACTTGATGAAGAGAAGAGATCAGAATCAAAGATCGAGAGAGTTTCCTCATGGTTACCATCAAATCTTCCATGTATTCAAGAGAAAGATCAGCAAAAAGAGGAAGATGAGGAAGTCATGTTAGAAGGTGACATGAAACATGATCCAGATCAGCAAAAGGACCATGGATATCAAAGCTATATTGAGAGATGGTTTCTGAAGGTCACTAAGTTGCAGCGGTACTATCTTCCTCAGCTATGTTTGATCCCTTCAAAGTCAGATCATTTGGTCTCTAAAGTCCGGATAGTTGTCCAAGCATGCATTTCGAGCCTTCACATCATTTTTTCTCTAATCTCGATGTGCACATGGCTCCATTGGAAGTATTCTTATACTTGAAAATGATTTTGTTTTTCAAGTAGGGTAGGGTAGAAAAAAGAAAAAAAAAAGAAAAAAAGAGAAAAAAGAAAAAGAAAAAAATGAAAAAAGAGCAAAATAGAAATCTAAGGTGAAATCCTCCTCGGAGGAGCCTTAGATTGGCTCATTGATTGAAAACCTCCATGAGGCGGTCAATGGGTTGGAAAAAAAGAGAAAAGAGAATAAGATCTTTGGGTGAAAACCTCTCTTGGAGGCGCCCAAGGCAGGCAATTAGGGTGAAAACCTCCATGAGGCGCCCTAGTTGTTTTTCAAAAAAAAAAAAAAAGAGAAAAATGAAAAGAAAAATAAAGCTAATCTCCATTGAATAATTTCATGTTGCAGCAATGACATTGCAGGTTGCAAGAAGGACGTTTCATGACAGGAGGAGCACTCAAATCAAGGTTAAAGGAATCTTTCTTGTGCCTTCTACAAAAAGCTCTGTATTTCTACAGGAAACATCATGTAGAACCTTTGGACGAACCAAATTCAAGTCTAAAATGGAATCTGATGGTGGGAATCAGTTGATTAGGCCTGCAAGCACTTATGTGGCCATCCCTTGCCTTTCGCCATCATTTTTTCCACCTCATTGTGCTTCTACAGGAACTTCCTGTAGAAATTGTGGGAAACTAGACATGGATTTCAAAAAGTGGTTTGGTAAACATGGTAGCTTCCTCAAGGGTTCAGAAGTCCTCATGCAATCTTCCAACTCCTCCTCCATCATCTCCATACCTGCATCACAGCCCAAGCTCAGTTTTTCCTTCCATGCAAACATTTGCAAGAAGCCTTGAGGCAAAAATCCATAGAACAAAATTTGTTTTTGCCATAACTTGAAAACCATGCATCCATTTGACAAACCGTTTTATGGGGAATTGTACAAGGGTGATGGAAACATGCTTGAGGAGTTTCAGCCAATTCCGGTGCACGGTTTCCAAGAAATCAACCTCCATCACCATCAGCCATTTTTGAATTTTCTCCATAACCGTGCTTCCGTTTCAAAAATTATTTCATGGGGATATGCATATGAGTGATGGTAACCTACCCAAGCAGTTTCAGCTGATTCCGATGCACGGTTTCCGAGAAATCGATCTCTGAAATATTCAGCCATTTTCCATTTTTCTCGAAATCCGTGCATCCATTGATCACGATTTTGCTATGGGAGATGCATCATGATGATAGAAACATGCTCAGCAAGTTTTAGATCGATCCGCTTTTCCGTTTGGGAGCAATGGAAAAAACAAGTTCTGGTTTTGTGACCATGCAGCAGCAGCAGCTTGAAGGTGCAGATCTGAACGTGGAAACAATTGCATGCAGCTCAGATCCGGCCAGAGGACACCTGCACAAGGAAAAGCAATCAAAAACCATCAACCAAGCCCTCATGCAATCAAAGGATCTAAGCATGCAGCAGCAGAATCAGAGCATGCAGCAGCAAAAAGCTTCACAAGCAGCCGTTCAACTTCCAGGTACGTGACTGAAACTAATTCCTTTGTTGCATGAATGTAATTTGAGAACTGCGTGAACAATGAGATGGTTGTGATTAAAAAAATTGGTGGCCAGCTAACTGGCCACCCTCATCCAGTTCAAACAGCGCTCGGTGGGTGACTACGACACGTGTCCTCAGCCATCTCAGGAAGAAAACTGGAAACAGGTAGTAAAACTCCAGCGTGATTGATGGACGTGATTACAGGCAGAGAACAAACAGTCTGGTGAACGTGATGGACGTGATTAGTGGTGGTTGTTTAAACGGTCTGCATGGGGCCAATGTGCACTTGGCCAGCTCGCCCTCCATCAACGGAAGTCTCCATAAACAGCCAATCAAACTCTCACCTCTGTTGTTTCCAGTTTATCATCGTCCTTGCAGCTACAACAAGCTCCATACCACCTCCATAGTAGCAAACCAATCTTTCTCGGCCATTTTTCAGAACCCTCCTGCTTATCGGCATTCTACAGGGAGCACTGTTTCGTTCTACAGGAAACGAGAGCCACCTACAGGAAGGCGTCTACAAGAAAGGCAGAGAACAGCTCTGCGGAAGGAAAACCCAGAATTTTCGTTGAATTTGGAGCTCCAGACGAGGTAGGCTCGAAAAAAACTCCTCTATGCATGGTTTGTTTGTGCAAGGTGGTGAATTAAACATGGCATCAGATTGGACAATCAGTGAAAATCTACCTGTGTATTGGAAATAGAAAGTTTGCCTGTGTGTTGCACTGAGTTTCTCAGTTGTGTCTGCATCAAGATTCTTCTCCACGTTTCCTGTTTCTAAAATTCTCTTATAAGGAAGGCATATGCAGCTGTGAGAGCCAGCCTGTGGATGAAAATTTTAAAAATTTGCATATCTGAATGTGCCCTGAGAAGAAAACTTGGTCTCTGTCCTCTGTCTGTAGAAGAAAAACTCTTCCTTTCATAACCAGATCGTTGAGAGCTGAGTCACAGCAGTCTTGAACCCCGCATTCCCTATTCAGTCACTGGTTGAGTGTGGGACAAAAATGAATGAAGGGATTCCAGACCAGATGGCCCATCATGGGCTCATCAAATTATTAGTAGAAGATGCTCTGCACACCTACATTGTCCCCATATCATGGGAAATCTTCCAAAACATGTCTAGGGATGACAATATCAGAGTTTTGGCCAAAGATATCACCCCATCCAGCAGTGAGGAAGAAGAACACATTGAAAAAGGTGAGAAAATCGATGGTGAAAAACCGCAAGACATCTAGGCACAGCAAGAACAAAGAGGAAAAGGAGAAATGGGCCAGATTGCTAAGCCTAAAACAGGGGAAGAAACAACAGCAAAAACACCAAGGGAAAAGAGGATGCAGCGCAGAACAAAGAAGGTCGAGAAAGTCCAACTGAAGAGTGTCACAGCCAAAGAAACCACACAAAAACAAAAGGAGAAAACACAGTCAGCAAAACAGGCAGAAACAGGCACAGGGATTTCTACAGGAAGCGGGGAAAAAGAGCAGCAAGAGGAGAAATCACCCGAGATATTGGCTAGGGAGGCAGCAACTGTGCTTGCTGCCCTAAGCACATCTCCAAAGCAAAAAGGGAGGCGAAAAAGGGGAACATCCATGTACTTTAAAGCAAGAAGGAGCACACGGATAAAAGTGGGCAGACCCCAACCATAGTCAAAAGAGCCAATTATCATTGAGGACGCCACAACTAAACAAAAGGAGGAGTCTCCCCCAAAGATATCCATCACCTATGAACGACGAAGCCCGAAAACATCCACCTGGAGAGAAAGGATTGAAAGGATGGACTCAAAGACAGCTCTACAGGAAGCTGAGATGGTTCTACAAGAAACTCTGGCTAAGCTGAAAGAGACAAAGTACAGGAGGAGAATGAGCTGTTGAAACAGTAGTTACAGCTATAGGGAAGTCATAACGAAGATAGGCCCTCCATTTTGGGAGAACAACAACAACAAGAAGGGCCTCCAGCAGACAAGGAAACATCTGATGAACAGTAGAGAGAGGACAAGCAGGCTAAGATAGTGCCGACTGTTTCTACAGGAAGACAGAGAACTGTTAGCAGACTGTTTCTACAGGAAGTTAGCAGACTGTTTCTACAGGAAGCTAGCAGACTGTTTCTACAGGAAGCCAGCGAACTGTTTCTACAGGAAGTTTGAAAAGAGGGAAGCCAAAGGAGAAATCAGCCGAGATGTTAGCCAAAGAAGCCACCAGGTCCATCAAACACGAGGAGAGAGATTGGTTGCTCAGAGGATGAGCAACACTTTCAGTAGGGGGTGATGATGAGCCCCAAAAATGGACAATTATTTGGGCTCATTCAACCTCCTAATTTGACTTAATCCACCATTCTCATTAGTTTATTGCATGCTTTTGATTATATTTATGTTAATAGAGTGAATTTGGTTAGTCATTATGCCAACAAGTCTAATGGGTGCTTTGTGTAGCCTTTTTGGTCAACTTGGAGACAAAATTGAAGGTCTTAATGAGCACTTGGCAGCCAAATTCGTGGGAGAACAAGCTAGAGGATTTGTAGGAAGGTGTCCCCTTCATTTATGGGCCCTTACCTCGAATTCTCCACCATCAGCTCGGAGTTCAAGGGCCACCGAATCAATCAACACAAGGGCAGCCAAGCAAGTCAAGTAGGACTGCTGTTAACTACAAGTCTTGGGCAGCCGAGTCCCTAAAGTTTAGGAGGACTGTTGGGTCCTCAATTTGTATAAATAAGAAGGCTTAGGGCCTCATTTTGGTTAGCCAGTTAGTCATTTTGTTAGCCAGTGGATGTTAGCTAGTTAGCGAGTAGATAGTAGCTAGTAGTTAGTCATTTCATAGCCTTGTTGTAGTCATTTTGTAATTCAATTTGTAGGCAATAGATTAGCTTTGCTTTCATCTCATTCTCAAGCTCTCCTTGTGGACAGTTTTGATGTAACTCTTCATTCTTGATTAATAAAGATGAATCCAGCTTTGCACCAGCTCTAAATCTCTCTTGGGAGGTTGTAGCTCTTGGGGTTGGGCCCATCTCAAGCGCCCAGTACCTCCCTTGTTTATCTCTATGTGTGTTCGCTGCATTCTTAAAATAAAGTCTGCTCTTTAGATTTAATTCGTGCTTTGTTACTTAGGTTGCTTTTGATGGTTGAAGTAGCTTTTTATGTTTAGGATGGATTGGTAGGAGTTAGTCATGCATTTATATCTCTTTGATAATGTTTTGTTCACATGCTGTACGTGATTCTTGTCATGAATAAGGTTGCTGCTCACTGATCTCATTAAACTGTTAGATAGATCATCTAATATTTTGATTGTATGCAAGACGTAGTTGGTTTGATCAGGTAAAACCTATGCAGGGCACCTTCACCACCTCCTCGTTCATCTGAGCCTCGTCCAGATCAGCTCCTCCATCACCAAGTCTGTTTCCTCATCTCCCATCTGCTCTTTTGCCACGTAACCCTACCTTCTTGCCTTTCCATTGCCTAAACCTTCTTTGATGCAAGCTAGACTTCCATAGCCTCTCATCACCTCATCCCTCAGTCATTGGGTCATTCCAGGCCCCTACCCTACCTCTCTACCCATTCATGCATTCTCTCCCACTCACCTATCAGTCAAAAACCCAATCACGAAACATCCTGTAGAAGAATGACAGAACTTCCTGTAGAAACCCCTGCAGACTTCCTGTAGAAGTTCATAAACACGGTTGCATGGCATCCTGACTTTGTGAAACTCTCTAAAAGGATGACAGGGATCCCTTAGACCCTCTCCGAGTCTTCCCAACCTTTTCCAAGCATTTCTCCTCCTTGATCCACCCCTGCACAGTGAAAAGCTAGTTAAAAGCACATGCATGATAATTCTAATAACTTAAACAAAAATACAAAAAGATGTTTTATTCAAATAGTGATAACTTAGACACATGCATTTTACCTTCTTAGAAGTAATGGCATCTCTTTCGGTAGTTTGCATGCTCTCCTTTGCATCGGTAGGACTAGTTGGTAGAATTAGGGTTTGCTAGGGTTTGTGTTTCTTTTTGGCTTTCAGTTTCTTTCCGCAAGTAGATTAGCTTCCTTTGAGTTAGCTTTGGTCCATCAGTGAAAAAGCTTCTTCTAAGAGCTCATAGAAGTTGGCTTGAGCCCCTAGCGGACTTGTGCCAGCTGACCAAGTGACAGCTGCGGCAGGAGCTAGTACTTGTGCATACAGCACCGTCGCTTCCAAGTTTGTTACGAACTACCGGGTTGATAAAATTAAAGAAGGGATTTCCAGGAGTTGTAGCATTATTGCTACAATACTGGAGCCCACCAGGATATACCATTATTTAAGGAAAATCATACTGTTTTAATTAAGGAAACTATTATTTAAGGAAAATCATATTGTTTTAATTAAGGAAACTATATTATTGCGTCAAGAGGTGCTCTCCAGCCTAGTATGGAAGAGGTGTTGTCTTGTCCCATCTGGTCTTGTTATATTATTGCGTTGAGAGGTTCTCTACATCTTAGTATGAGGGAGATGTTTTCACATAACATTACATTAAAAAAAAAAATTAATACAACAATATCAATTTTTAAAAAATAGTAATAACAAAAAAAAGTCAAGCCATAAATAAAATACTTCAATTTCCAACTTATCAACTTTATACAGAGATACAATACTTGAAAGTAAAGAAATAAAATGAATTTACCTTTTTGATATTAAAGAGATGTGTAATTCCTTTACTACTTAATATGAATTTGACATGTGCTATATAAAAAAATAATTTATATGATATGATATGTAATTTATTCTATGTTTAGTTGGCATGTCATAGTTAAAATAAAAATATACGAATATCAAAAAAGTGTTTTATTCTTAATGGTAAATAAAATATTTCAATGTCTATATTAAATAAAATAGTTTTATATCAAGTTTATGTAAAAATAAATAACATAATTTTTTATTTATTAATATGAAATTGATTTAGAAAAAATAAAAACTATTAAAAACAAAAAAAATAAAAAAAATAAATATAATTTATTCAATTTTTAATATAAACTTCATATATAACATGAAATTTTAAATAACAACAACAACAACAATAATAATTACGCTGTAAGGCATTCCCTTTGAAAAAGACTCCCCTCTCATGCCACCTGTAACTTGGTATACCATTCATTTGAATGTTAGACCATTGAAATAACTCAGACCATTGGATTAATTTGACCATATAAATCAGTTACTAAATGGTTCAGTCAGTTACTAGTTATTAACTTAAAAACATCATACGTTATACATTTAATTCAACAACTAACATTTTAATCACTGTTTCTTGAATCCATGTTACAGATTTATAAAATTGATTCGAGCCATCATCAGATTCCAGTTTAATCTGAATTGGTTTCAGAATTTATTAGATTGTTTTGGAAAAATCTAGGATTGTCTGTTGGGATCAGAGATCATGAGTAGTTCAGAGTCGAGTTTTCGCTGGATATACCTCGAGCCTTCGATCTGCTCAAGAGGTGTAGCAGCCATATGAAGTTTCTGCTGGATATACCTACAGCGACTTCTGCGTAGCAGCCATATGAAGAGTTCCAGCCTCTGTGGTTGCTAGCAGGCTGGTAGAGAGGCGCATGAAGCACTTGCAAAGGCTCATCCCTGGATAAAAATCGATGGACACTTGTTGCTTACTGACAGAATCAGTGGATTATATCATTGCCCTGAAAACACAGGTAGAGGTACTACAATCTTTAGTGAATAATAATCATTTCGATAGCCAAAACCCACTTTGAATTTTTGTTGTCTGTGTCTAAACAAAACCTGGTTTGCTTCAAATTATGCCCCTTCGAGCTCTCTTGGGATATATATTGAATTTTATTGAGATTGAGAATTCATTCAGAAATCCAATCTCCGCTTCCACGTCTGCAGCAGCTTGCTGGTCATCCATTCAAGAAAAACATGTCTATGTGGATTTGATTAACCTGTACCCAACTACAATTAGATTTCTATGTGTTGTAGTATATATTCTCACGGTAGGGTTAAACTTCAAGAGCCCAAATGTTGGTTTAGAAATAACCTCAAATATAAATCCCATATACAATTAAAAAAAAAACCAAAATATTTGTAAAACTTCATTCCACTTTAATTGGTCTCGGAAAACATGGAAGCAAATAAATTAGGGATCTGTGAAATGAAGAAAAAGATTGAGTGCCCTCATGTGTCTTCCATATCTTGGCCAAGGGCCACGATAAGGGCCACGATTTAAAGGACGGTGTGGAATAACTGATGCATAAATGTTGGTGGAATTCCTTCTCAATATATTCGTGCATAATTAGGTTAGGACGAAAAATAATCTTTATATGTAGTGTGCAGCATAATGTTTCGTTATATCAATTATTTTTTTATTGAATTTTTGTTAGTAGGGATTTTTATTGAATTATTTTTATTGAATTTTTGTTAGTAGGGATTTTTGAATTAGAAATTTGTTGAATTTCACAGGGGTGTAATTAATATAAATATTTAAATGTGGATTTTAAAAAAAGAACATTCATTCACTTAAAAGAGAGTACTAACTCCATGCTTATTAAAGTGTTCGGAGTGCTTTTTAATCCAATTTATTTAGTGTACTTACTCCATGCTTATTAATCCAGTTCACTTAGAGATTACTAACTCATTAAAGTGTTGGGAGTGGTTTTTATTCGAACTCATTTAGAGCGTACTAACTCCATGCTTATTAAAGTGTTTGGAGTGGTTTGTATTTTTATTAGTTTTAATATAAATGATAATTGCATTGGAATCTGTTTTTTTGAATTTATCTTTAATATATACTTTAAGAATTTGAATTTATCTTTAGTATATAACAGTATACTTTATAAATGTTCTAATAATTATTATTATGATTTGATTTTAAGGTTAAGGCAAGTGAGACACCAAATTAATTGGTGTATGAGACCCTTTTACCTCTTTGTTTGTGGGACAAGGGACCCAGCCAATTAATTGGAGTATGAGACCCCCTTGTACAAGGGATACTCTATTCGTCTATAAAGGCTTACATACTCTACCCTCTCTAACCTAATTATAGATTAAAATAAAAACAACTTAAGTAAACATATACTCTACCCTCTCTAACCTAACCATGGTAATTTAATAACAAATTTTTAAAAACAAATTTAGTAACAAATTTTTGAAAACACCTAACCATCATAATTTAGTTATTATGGAACATTATAGATTAAAATAAAGACAACTTAAGGAAACATATACTCTACCCTCTCTAACCTAACCATGGTAATTTAATAACAAATTTTTAAAAACAAATTTAGTAACGAATTTTTAAAAACACCTAACCATCATAATTTAGTTATTATGGAACATTATAGATTAAAATAAAGACAACTTGAGTAAACATATACTCTACCCTCTGTAACCTAACCATGGTAATTTAATAACAAATTTTTAAAAACAAATTTAGTAACAAATTTCTAAAAACACCTAACCATCATAATTTAGTTATTATGGAACATTATAGATTAAAATAAAGAAAACTTAAGTAAAAATCTGTGCATGCTGCCCAAATGGGTTGATCCACTTGGGCAAATGATTTATTTTATTTTATTTTATTTTGTTATAAATCGTTTTAAGTTTATTATAAATATTAAATATTGATATATTTAATAGTTAATATAAAAAAAATAAAGATTAATAATTAATAGTTAAGAAAAACCTAACAATTAAAACTTTTAACAGTTTCTTAATGACTTGTTTCTTGATGGTTTTCAATAATTAGTTGGTTTTGAGATTAAAAAAAAAAAAAAAAAATTATATATGAAAGAAAGAGATTGACTCCTTACCAACATCTATCCACCTAGGTAAATGATTTATTTTATTTTATTTTATTTTATTTTATTTTATTTTTCTATAAATCGTTTTAAGTTTATTATAAATATTAAATATTTATATATTTAATAGTTAATACTTAAAAAAATAAAGATTAATAATTAATAGTTAAGAAAAAACTAATAATTAAAACTGATTCTTGGTGAACAGTTTCTTAATGAATTACATGTTTCTTGATGGTTTTCAACAATTAGTTGGTTTGAGATTAAAAAAAAAATAATATATATATGAAAGAAAGAGATCGACTCCTTACCAACATCTATATTTTGTTTGTTCAGTTGAAATTTCCTTTCACAAAGCATTCATCATGGCGGCAACAGTGGATACCAGGAGTGTGCTGCTGACGTTTCAGCACACTCGAGTTATCATGGCTGCAACAGTGAGTCCGCTCCCTAAGTTTCAGCGTACTCCAGCTACCAAGCATTCACCTATCTTGTAATGTGGATTCCAGTAGTCCGCTGCCTAAGTTTCAGCGCACTCCAGTTACCAAGCATTCACCTATCTGGTAATTTCTCACGTCCAGTGCAACTACTCAATATTTTTTTCCAGAGCTTTAGCTTGGAGAAGCGCTGATGGAGTGAACGGCTACTGATTGAACATCTATTCTTCATTTAGTAGAGGTTCTTTATTTATTAATTTGTTTTAAAGTATATATATATCAAATTCACATTCACATTCACCTGGAAGGACAGAATCATACATCACTTTCAGATTTCATATGACTTGCATATATTTATATTTTGTTCAGTAGATTATGTTTTTTATTAATTAATTAATTACACGTGAATATAGTAAAAATCACCTATCACATTCTTATTGGTTTTTATAATGTGTTTCAAATCATAATTAATAATTGGCCGCAGATTATAAGAAATTAAAATTAATTTCAAAAATTTGAGGTTAGATAGTAAAGACAAAAGAGTCTTATTGGTTTTTATAATATGTTTCTAATCATAATTAATAATTGGGGGCAGATTATAAGAAATTAAAATTAATTTCAAAAAATTGAAGTTAGATAATAAAGACAAAAGAGTCGATGAAATCAGTTACATGTTATTTCTGGAACGTCTTAGACTTGTGGGTAATTGAAAATGAAAGTTTTTCTTAAGTGTTATTAGTCTCTTTCATATTTAATAGGTTAGATTAATAAAAACAAGTCTAATTGAAAATGAAAGTTTTTCTTAAGTGTTATTAGTCTCTTTCATATTTAATAGGTTAGATTAATAAAAATGTTTTGTTGTGTTGATATTTAATAGGTTGGATTAATAAAAATATTTTATTGTGTTGATATTGATAATTATTTTGAAATAAGATTTCTAAAATATTAATTTAATTATTAAATGGAGATTAGAGATTTAATCTCTATTTAGTATTCTAGAATATTTTTAACAATAATAATATATCAAAAGTTAAGATTTATGTTAAAAATATATTAATTTAATTATTAATAATTATTAGAGGGATATGTCATTTTTTTCCTTTTAATTAAATTGATTAATTAAAAAAATGTCACATGAACATGAGTTATGATTTTTTATGCTATTAGTAAACTAGCCTAGATCCATCTTAACTCTATATCTACCAAGAACCTAGAGGGATCAAATCACATTCAAACCCTTGTAAAAATGTCAAAGTAAAATGAAATTTAGATATTTGCTAAAATCTAAAACCTATACACATAAAAATAAGAGTTGTGCTAAATTAAAATGAAACAATCAAAACTAAATTCTCATATCTGATTTGGCATTCTCAGATGTGAAATATGCATCCAAATGGAATGACTTTCAAAAGTTTGACAGAGTAGCTACCCCTCTCACGTGGCACCTAAGCCAAATGAAATTTGTTGTCTAATGTAACCTAGTGGGGATTGCATCTTAATGCACTAACAAAAATAAAAAGCTAAACTAAAAATGGCATCATCTTGTGTTTCTTATACCTGAATTATGCCTAGGTTATCTCCCTTGGCATGTTCTCTGTCAAGGGAAATCAATGTTCCATGCCAATGAGTCCCATCTTCCATCTATGTAACCTTAAATAGCTTCAGTGGCTTTGTAGGATGACCTCTCAACTCAATTTGTGCTCTCTTTGAACAAATCTCTTCATGAGCATCCACCCAGAAGAAGTAGTATTTCTAGCTTTATTGTTGGGAATTTTTTACATCCTTAGAGCTCAGATGTGTTTCTCCTTAGTTTGAGAGAAGTAGAATATTTTACGAATCGAGAAAAAAGTACCAAATTCATGTATATCATTGTACAATGCAGTTAGTTTCCACAGGCAGAGATGTAATCCAATTGGCTTCTACCAAAGCAGAGCTTGTTGGCATTAACCACATAAATATTAAAAAATCTTTTCGGTACTAATTTCTCTTAAGAATAAAAACGGTTATGGTAGCATGTGTTCGGGGTTATGGAACACAGGTTCGGGCACATGAATTTCTTTGAAAAATGCCTTTTCTTGTGTTGTTTATTGATTCAAATGTCATTGTACACTTTTAGTTAGTTTCCACAAAGGCAAAGCTACAATCCAATTGCCTTCTACCAAAGCAGAGCTTGTTGACACTAACCAGAGAACATGTATTTATTTTTTCCATTAAAGAAGTTTGTAATTCTTAGATTTTCCTTTGAAGTGGTATTGCAAATGTTCTAGGATTGTAGAAGATTTAAATGGACTTCCTTTAACAATTGAGTATGGGAATAATGAAAGGTGTTCAATGTTTGGCACATTGGCTCCATAGGCATGCTAAACTTTTTGTATTGCCACTAAATAAAAAAGTTGTGACAATGTAACAAAGTGTTGTCCTGAAAAGGATTGCTTCTTGCCTCTCGTGAATCAAAATAAAACAATCAAAACTAAATTATCATATCCAATTTGATTCCATTCTTAGATGTGAAATATCCATCCAAATGGAATGACTTTCAAAATTTTGGCAAAGTGGCTACTCCTTTAACCTGGCACCTAAGTCAAATGGAATTCATTGTGTGCAATGCAACCTTGTGGGGATTTCATCTTGATGCACTAACAAAAATAAAAAGTTAAAAGAAAAATGCTAGCATCTGGTGTTGTTGCTTATACTTGAATTATGCCTAGATGGTCTCCCTTGTAATGTTCTTTGTTAGGGGAAATCAATGTTCCACGCTAGTGAGTCCCATCTACCATCCATGTAGCCTTCATTACCTTCAGTGGCTTTGTAGGATCACCTCCCAACTCAATTTGTTCTCTCTTTGAATGAATCTCTTCATGAGCATTATAAGCATTTGATCTTCTCTTGATATAATCTGGAAATGAATTGATCCTCACCTTCAAGTAATCATACTCTCTCTCCACCCTCCTATGCTCCTTCACAAAATTTGGTTTCACTTTGTTTTTTATGAAGTCACGTTTGAAGTTGAAATAGCTCTCGGGATTGCGAGACACTATGCTATGCTTTCTATAGAAAGGCATTGAGATTATGGAAAATATTGGGGATTTGGTCAAGAACCCATGATAAGACAAACCAAATCTCACATACCACTCACAATCCCCATAGCCACATTCCATCATTATTGACTTCTACCAAATGAGTGCTTGTTGACATTAACCAAATACATGCAAATCACTTGATGGTCATTACAAAATATCATGAAGGTTATGGTTGTTAATTACATGTTTCTATCCATTGCAAAAATATTGAGGTGCTCTATTGGGTGATGTTAAATGGTTTACACACTTTGTCATTACAAAATATCATGAAGGTTATGGTTGTTAATTACATGTTTCTATCCATTGCAAAAATATTGAGGTGCTCTATTGGGTGATGTTAAATGGTTTACACACTTTTTGTTAGGCAAATTGAAGGTACATTGTATTGAATACGAATATTAACACATATCCATTTAAACCTGGTATGATATGTATGTCTAGGTTGTTAATCTCGACTATGTATTTTGACAACATAGAAATGGTTCACGTATGAAACCTGAATATGAATACTTGGGCTTCACAATATTGATGTGTTTATCAAACTCGTATTTGGATGGGTTAAATGACAAGCATCTTGTTGCATTTGGAATTGTTGTTTTTTCTTCATTATATTGCACTTTTTTATTGTTATTTCGGTAACTCGTACCTCTTTCTATGCAAAGTAAATTCCAAACCATTAGTGAAAGATTCAAAGATAATTGTGTTAAATGCCCTCCTGCCTAATACAGAGTCTAGGGGGAAACATTACATTGGTCCATTTGATGCAGTGGCAAAGAATCGTAAATATCAGCCCCATGAGGCACCCTTTCATGAAGAGCTTCCTATGCTACCCGTGCCCAATTTTTACTACACTCTCAAAGATATTGTATTTGAGGCTGCAAAGAATAAAGGAGGATTAAGTTGGTCCATTCACCATCCAACACACATATTTGGCTTCTCTCCTTTCAACTTGATGAATGTTTTAGGCATAATGTGTGTTTACACTGCCATTTACAAACATGAGGGGTTGTCTTTCAAGTACCTAGGGAACAATATTCCATGGGAATAATTTATGGATGCATCTGATGCAAAATTGATTGTAGAAGAGGAAATTTGGGCTGCCACAGATCCTTATCTAAAGAACGAGCCCTTTGATTATGCTAATCGATACGTGTATAAATTGAAACGAATAATACTAGCACAAAAAATTGATCTGGAACCATTACCATATGAGGGTGAAGGGTTTAGTCTGGCTGAGGCAATGAATGATAAAGGTCTGGTCTGGGATGCAATTTTTAATGAATGCTCTTAGATTAAGCACTTGGGAAGGAGGTTGCACATGCCTCTGTTTTGAGTATATTGTTTGGTTGTAATACATTTAACATTAATATTTATTTTTCATTCAAATTTGGCTATAGTTAGATCACATAACATATCACATTTTATTTCATCTATGCTCTTCTTTGATATGTGCTACCATTTGAGTAGATTGTTTGGTTGTATTACATTTAACATTAAGATTTATTTTTCATTCAAATTTGGCTATAGTTATATCACATAACATATCACATTTTATTTCATCTATGCTCTTCTTTGATATGCTACCGACTTACGGCGTTTCCTTTGCAACATCTAGTGCAAATGCTAGTAATAATATTTATATATTCATTCTTCCAATAATAAAAGAAATATATATATATATATATATATATAACGAAAGAAATAATTCGATTAACATGATTCGGATTTCTTATAAGTTTTGAATTATTTCCCAACGCACTTACTATTTATATAGAGAGAATAGTAAAGGGGAAAGATAGAAACTATATCTCTATCAACGCTCCCTATTTAGATAAATCTAGCCAATCCCCATTACGAAATAATCTACATGAGGGTAGGTATATCCTACTACCCCTACCCACCCAAGCCAACATTTATTTCACAACAAAAATAAGTACAAAGAGCGAGTTTTATGAATACATATTTTTTATTTCTAAATGTTATTGGACTTTGTATTAATATTTAAATGTGAATTATAAATATCATATTTTAATGTCAAATATAAATAAATACAAAAAATGTGTATATGTGTGAAGAGAGATAGAATTTACATTTCACTAATAAATTCATTTATATATATATATGATATTTAAAAATTTATAACAAAAATATTTTTATATAGAAAGTTCATTGAGAAAGTGTTTTCTACTTCCAAAAATGATTATAGACATATATTAATATTTTAATGTGTAGAATATGAAATCATAAATAAAATATTTAATATTTTAATATCAACTATATATATATATATATATATATATATATATATATATATATTTGTAATTTATTCATTTTTAAATATGGAGTTGACATGTCACAGTTAAAAATATTTATAACAAAAATATTTGTATATAAAGAGAGGGTTTTATAGATATATGTTTTCTAGTTCCAAATATGATTGGAGCATGTATTGACATTTTAATGTGTAGAATGTGAATCATAAATAAAATATTTTAATGTTGGCTATGTATATACTATATAAAACAATACACGCACACACACATATATATATATAACATTTTATTGATTAAAAAACTTTAACATGGAATTACGATGATGATGATGATGACGATTAACGTCCACTAAGACTCAGGTTGTCTATCAGACCTTAAGAAAGTAAGAGATTAATTGTGACTCTTTAATATTTTATTTCTATGATAAAAAAGAAGGCAGAGAAGTTCTCCAAGATCACTATAATTTTGTTGACTTAACAAGTCAATAAGGTTGTAAGTGTGACAAATATTTTGGAACCAAGAATGGATGTGAGTAAGAGCCAAAAAATTTAAGAGAAAGTGTGTTCCATCTTCAACCCTCTTAGTATCGCAAAGGTGTCATATTATTTCATCCTAGGGTGTTTTTGGAATAGACCAATGCATATTCCTGCTATTCATTTTCTTCTCAACACTAGTAAAGAAAGAGAGATAATTTTGGTTAAAAAGGGTGGGGTTGATTACTACTTATAATAGCATAGATTCATTTTTCCCTCTAGCTCCTTCTCATCCCATAATTTATTCTTAAATTTGGAGGTAATAATATTTTTAATATTATCCTTATTCCCCAAGTTGATCTCCTCCTTTATCCACAAATGGTTGAGCCAACACTAGGCATCCTTATGCCATCCATGCTTGAGGCGAGGGCTAGGTTTTGGCGAGATTTAGAGTAAATTTTGGGAAACTTTGTGCCTTCAATGTTGTAAAGCTTCCTATTGTACATAAAATACCTAAACATAGCCATGTTTTTAATGGGGGAAAGGCTAGCTTCAATCGACAAGAAATGATAGGGAATATTTCCCTTAATATTGAGGTTATAGATTATAAATTTCTTTTGAATCGTCTAAATATTTCTTCATGATTCTCTGGATATACTGCAACCCCAAACCTTAAATGCATATAAAATAACAGGGGTGATGACAGTCACAAAGAGGAACATTTGTTTTCTCCAAATCTACATATCAACATACTTACAATTGTTTTCAAGCTCATAATAGGCTTTCTAGACTCGAATGATCCTTTTCTTGATGCTATGATTCCAGTTGAGGTGATGATGAATGTCAATACCTAAATATTTGTACGAAGAAACCTACTCGAAGTAATTTTTATCATAGATGAAAGTATCATGGTTGGGCATTTTGGAATTAATAATCATGACTTTATTCTTATCGGTATTAATTGTCATACCCATCTTGGAGAAGAAATCATGGAGTGTCTTAAGTTGTTTGTCGAGGTCATCATGGATTATATCTAGAAAATTGATATCATCAACATAAAGGAGATGATTAATTACCATACCAGTGAGCTCAGGGCCATTGCATCCCACGTCTTCCATGAAGTTATAGATATTTCCAAAATGATCATGGAGGATGCATGTATCCTTAACCAACCCATCATTCAACACAAATAGAGCAGTCGCAAATCCCTTTATCCCTCTAATACCTCAAAAACAAAAATCCAAGCTTCATTAGATCAAAGAACAAAATCTGGCCTATGAGAAAACCCCACCAACCCATAGAGACACAAAATAACCAACAACATCCATGTCCTTATCGCTACAAAGGGACAAATGAAAATTCTTGACACCATACATAGATATCGAACCATAATTGCAAAACACCTAGACCGAGGTCCTCATCGAAGGCCTAAGTGTTGTAGCCAACTAACAGACAAACTGCATGTGAACCAGGGAAACTTCCACATAACAAACAATGTGTGTTAGGAAAAATCTTGCACACCACCTTGCAACCAAGAAGCTAAAATAAATGCCACATGCCCAACCAAACAATCCATGAACCAACATAAAGAATCATCAAATTGCACCTCACCCTATTGTGTTCTCTAAGCATTGTGAGAAGAAAATATGTTTGTTGGAACCATCATAACAGAGCCAGGGTGATCCATAAGATTCACACACAATATCGTTTTCTACATGAGCTAGAAGAGAGTCAATTCTATCTAAACAAAACCATTGGTTCTTTGTCATTCTCGTGACATCTTCTATGAATGTGAAAATATTTTACTTTTAGGACCAGGCCTAGAAGGGTATTCATTAATGAAGAGAAACATAGTTGAGGTATTGTTTCTTCCTACCCTTGGTGAGTTGAGGTTCAGAGACCCAAGTCGAAATATCCTCCATGAGAACTGAATATGAGAGGGATTATATTTTGACCCCCGCCTATGTCTCAAGCTTTCATATTTCTCTACGTGTTTATGGCAGAACAAAATTGAAAAGGTGGCAGCCAAATTATGGGAAAAAAGACAAGCACAAGGTTTCCCTTGTTGGGCATGGCCAAAAACCCCCATCTACTCCTCCACCTTTATCTGAGTGGCATGGCTAAATCAAGATTAATATCCCAACAAATTCGATGACATCCTCTACCTGCAAAAGAACAAAATACTAAACTAGACCCAAAACCAACAGAACGAGGAAATGAACAAGCTAATTCATCGCAATAACTCCAAGCACTTAACCTCGACTCAACATATGGTCCAAAAATTAAGATAGGAGAAATTACCTCCTCCATTAACTTTTCCCCATTAACTATTGAACCCATAAATGATGAAGAAGGGACTAATGTAGTACATAACCTACATCAACACAACCACACACCAATTCTAATACACCATAGCTTATCCCCCCAAGGACCACACCAAACCCAACAAAGGACTTGAGGATTTATTCATTCAGGACTCCCAACCCCAAGCTTATGAATTTCACTCAAACCACTGACCGAAATTCAAAAGAAAATTGATACTAGACCCCAAACTAAGACTACCACCCAAGAGATCATGAAACCTATAGCTTTGAATCCTATGAATCTCAAAGAAAACACAAATGACAACCATAAGAAATAGACCAAGAGAGATTGATATAAAACTTGAAAATTCACACTACATAAAAGGTTGAGCACCAACCATGGCCCTCATGCAAAGAAAACCTCTAGTGACCAAGCACAAGAACAACCAACCAAGAATTCTGACCGTCACCCCCCGACTATGCTTGTGGAAATGAGCACATCCTCCTCTAGGGCTTTCCAAACCATACACCAACCATAGCTCAAAGAGGATTACACACTCAATTGTTGTTGAAAAGAAAAACCAAAAGGTCTAGGATTTTTCCTCGACATCTCTCCTTTCTTCATCCTCTAGTATGACGCCCATCCACTCAATTAAATAGACACACTTTTCCATCTCTTACTTGCATGTGCATGCATGCAAAGGGAGGATGTGACTTACCTCCATAAATGCATGATCGAACTATGGCATGCCGTGTGCAACCTTCGAGGGCCCCATTAGATCCATGTTATCACCCCATCGAGGGATATATAGATAGGGAAATCCTATTCGAGTAATAGTTTTTTTTAAGGAGACTTGTAATTCATTCATTTTTTTATATGAAGTTAACTTGTAATATTTTGAATATTAATAACAAAAATAATATATATGTATGTATGTTGATTGAGATATGTATTACCATTTTTATGTGTAGAATGTGAAGCATAAACAAAATTATTCAATTAACAATTGTGACTCATAATAATGAGAGGAACATTTTTTTTCCGATTAATCACATATGCTTTTTGTTGTCAAGGTTTCAAACCCTCTATTGTGGTTTATCATTAGGACATGGATGAAAGACTTGATCTAACAAGGAAAATAAAGTGTTGAGATGCTTCAGATAATTCGAATTGAAAAATTAAAATTAAAATCAAATTTAAAAATAATATAAAATAAATAATAATAAATTTTTTTGTCAAGTTGTTTATGATCCTCTAGGCTTGACCTATGGCTTGAGGAGCATCTAAGTCGTCAAAGTCACCGGGGGATGCACCCGACCCTAAGCTAATTGGATTTTTTTAGTATGTCTCCTCCCCTAGCACATGGCACAACTAGCCCCTTGAGGTTTGAACATGGGTCACCAATGTGAACTAATTATGCTAATGAAACTTGACAAAATAATAATAAGAATTATTATTATTATTATTATTATTAGTATAATTATTAATAAAACCATTTTGACTCTATCAAATTAGCTAATCCAAAATTAAGATGAATATAATTTGGTATCTAAAATTACCCATTTAACAAAATAAAGTAATTCAAAAGTCAAAATTAATTTTTTTATAAAATATGGAACATATGTGGTGATGGATTTAACAGGGAACTTCAACTACTATGTCTAACTTTAACTAAATGTTTCTTGATTTTAAGCTATTAACCTATTTCTTTTCTTAATTAACAATTTCCCATAAAAAATAATATATTAAAAATATAATATAATATAATTATTATTAATATAATAATAATTTAATATTATTATTATAATATTGTTATCAATTATTATTATTAATAATTAATATTACTAATATTATTATGCATTAATATTATTATTGTAATATTAAATAATAATCATAAATATATAAGAATATCTTTGTTATTATTTATATAGTTATTAATAACTATAAATAATTAGTTTTTAAAAAAATACACATAATAATTATTATTGTGGTGATATAAACCTATTGGCCTATATTAATTATAATGATAAATGTGGTTGTGCTAGTTATAAAATATAGAAAAAAATTGAGTTATAGATTTAATAGAGCACTTCAACTACTAGGTCTAAATTTAACTAAATATTTCTTGATTTTACACCATTAATCTATTTCATTTCTTAATTAAGAATGTGCAATAATTATTAACTTTATACCAATTATAAAATAAATATTATAAAAAATAAAATTTCAAATTCAAAGAAGCAAAGAAAAAGCCGAGTGTATTCGCAAAACTAATTCACTGAAATACCGTATAAGAGTTGCCCATGAAATCTTCATGTTTTACAACGTCCGAACATAAAAACTTGTTATTGGCATTTATGAGAATTCTATCGCGTGCCTAAGCCTTGGGAGTCTAGGGCAATTTCCTCCACAATTTCCGAGTTCAAAAACGACACGGCCTTTTGGGTATGACTGCCAATTTGTGTACGTTGACCACCTCAACAGATGGGTTCTCTGCGCATTCTGATATCTCATTCAAATGTGAGGGACCTGCCGACTTATCTATATTTATTGTAAAATATAATTTTGTTGACGAATTATGTGGGTTGAAGAAGTCTACGTTGGCAGGGAAACTCCCTCCCAAATCCCTAATAACATGTGTTCGTTATTTTTAAATTATATGCCTTAACGACGTTGCGAGCAGCCTAATTATTGCATCATACCTAACAGAAGTTCCACATAAATGTCTCCATCTTACAAGTTTAGTTCAATACGTATTGAATTGATCGATACATGAACCGGTCAATCTTTGTTAAAGTCATCTTGCATATCAAAAGTTATAAATATGAAAACCCCATCTCTTTGCTTTATATCGACAAGTTTGGAAAAGATAGTCACCGGTATAGAATGGCTCTGTTCAATATAAACCGCTGCCTCCTTTTTACGTTATTATTGTACTTGTTTTTTATTTTACATGATATTCAGTGGGTTATCGTTATTTCTTGTCTGATCCTCTCGCTCAAGGTGGGAAGCCTACTTTTTCCTTCAGCATGAAGGCAGGAGAACCCAACTCTGCCATCCCTGAATCAACTGTAACAGGTAAGCCAATATTTTGTTTCGGTTACATGAAACATAGGCCTAAATATTTGTTTTCAATCCTTAGACTTGCATAATGATATTTACCGTTTATTGAGATATAATTTGAAACCCTAGAAAAAAAATAAAAAATTTAATTGGTTTGCTTTGACACAGGCACTACACTTTCTATGAAAAAAATTAATAATGAAGATGTGGCTGATCTGCTACTCAAGGCCGTTTCGCACAGCGGGCAAGGCACTGCGAGCAGTGTATCTTATGTACAACGAAGGAATTCCAAGGGCGGAGTCCCTCCATCTTCTCAATGCAATGTGGTTGGAAAGCAGGTTAAAATTCCATACACTGCACAATATCGATTCTGGCAGCAGGTTCGATCCCTCCCAATGGGAATTCCTGCAGAAATAAGTGTTTCAAAGAATTTTAGTCCTCTTCTCAGCTTATACTCGGAAGGAATCCAGTATTACAGATTTAATGCGTCTTCTTGGGATAATTTCAATGTATCAACATATTTATACAGTTCTCCAGGCCAAGAGGTTGTGGGTCGGCACTATTTCTCTTCAAAACCTGATCAAAATGGAGGACAACCCACATGGGAACTGTTCATGCCTTTCAGTCGAGTGACTGTTAAGGCTGTGAGTTCAGTTACAGTGGATTCTGACAGTATTGATTGGACTGAAATGGAGGCCACCAGTCACGGTGGAAACAAGTAAGTGGCTGAACCCTATTGTTTTCACATTTTGATATCGTCCTTTTCTTTATTCTACTGCCGTTATGACACCATATTATTTTTTGTTCTACTGCTGCGATAATGACACAATATTACTTTGGTTCTGTCGTGCAGAGATGGATTACTTCAAAACGTAAAATACATGCAGAGAGTTTCTACTGTAGGAGGACTTCCTCCTCAAAGAACGTCGGGATCTGCGGTGGTAGGAGAGGAATACACGTCTCCTTTTTCAACCATCTATTGGTTTTACTGTCTTCGCAACCAATAAGGCAATCCCAAAATCCAAAAGTCAAATGAATGTTCTCGGTCATGATTATCAGACTGCGTGAACAGAATTATGTTTAACGCAGAATGACAATTTCAATTTATTTTGCCGTTTACTTGGCCATGTTGTATCCCTTGCCAGTGAGTTCTTTGCGTGCATCAACTTTCATGACAAATATTGCGAATGGAAAAATGTCATCGAAGGAGACTTCCATATTGTGAATGGAAAATGTCATCGAAGGGGACTTCCAAATCTGTTGGATACAGTTTGGTTGGTTTTCGAATTATTTAATTAATTATTAAATGAATATGTATGGTTGGTTTTCGAATTATTTAATTAATTACTAAATGAATATGTATTTTTATTTATGATGGGAAAATTTATCGGTTGTTAAATCATATTTTAGTTGTAAAATTAATAGTTGTGAGAGTCATCACTAGTTTTTATTGGTAAATGCAGGTTGATTCATTAGTATTATTCAAAGAAAAGGATGCACTTATTATAATTACTTTATTGATAGTTGGTAGAAGGACGCTTTTCCTATTCTTAATACCCTTTTGTCTTGGGTTTTTAACCTTTTTCCTCAAATTGGAAGAAAATTAACTATTAAGCCATCAAAAACAATTTTAAAGCATAGTACAAACCTATTTTATAAAAATATCATATTTTTAAATGTGAAAACTATTTTAAAAAATGAAATAATATTGTTTAGATAATCTTTGGCGAAATCACATAACTAATCTTTTGTCGACGCGTTTCTAACTGGTTGGTTCGAAACGCGTCGACAAAAGATTGGTTATGTGATTTCGCCGAAAATTATCTAAACAATGTTATGGATCACAAAAGTCTAAATTCCTTGAAATAATATATTATTTCTTGAGTTATTTTATATATATATATATATATATATATATATATATATATATATATATATATAAACACGAATTTATATTTATATCTGATATGGAGAAATGTCCATTCAAAGGATTAAGATTTTTCTAAGTGATGTTTATACTTGGTGTAAATATTAAAATTTTCTTCTTTACATATAGATAGATATATTTTTGGCCTAATCTAATTTACATATGAAATGGTTTTTTTCACCTGAATCTTACAATAAAAGTTGAAATAGCATTGTGATTTTTTGTTTTTTAAATAAAATTTTTAATTCATAGCATGAAAAACTAAGGACATTAAAATTCTACGAATTAAATAAATTAAATTCAAGTTTTTATAAATGTTTGTCATGTTTTAGTTAAAATTAACTTTAAAAAATTATGAAAAAAGTATCGTTTCATTTATTAATTAAATTATGTTTAAAATTCTATTAATTTAAGTCATTTTTATTTTTTTAAATAAATTTAATAATACAGTTTTTTTTTTTTTTTTAATAAAATTACTATTTTTGAGATATATTTTTAAATAAAATTTTTAAATTAAAACATTGAATCTATACCTATTTAAGAATCCAAATGTACCATCGAAGTAAATCTTTATCCAATTTCATAAACTATATAAAAAAATAAACAACTTAAAATTTTTTAACTAAGTTTTTATATTGATGCTTGATTAACTAATCATGCTAATTACAACTACGTTTATATCATTGGTATAAGTTGATAACCATTATACCATTATTAATATATTATTTAAATTTTATATAAATAATTTTATTAATAATAAATAATATCCGTATGATAGGATTAGATAGTCCAAATTGGTTATATATATATATAGACCGAACAGTTTTATTAAATAAGTTGGTTAATAGGTTTGAATTTTTATGGTTGAGATTTGACTTCATCATATCGAATATCATGGGATAACTAATATTATGGGTCTACAAATCTTAATAATGATAAACTCGTCAATAACAAAATCAAAATTATATTAATTAATTTGTTACTTAGTCAAGATCAAACCAATATTATTGTTGGCTTGAGGGGGCCTGACCCAGGTTCAACGTTATTTAGCTAAACAAATCCCTACACTACTAGCCTTTTCGGCATCAGCCCATGGAGCACAGACCGAATTCTCACCCGAAGCAGTATGGGGGGATGCTGGAACCAAGTTTCCACACCCTTGATATGGTTGTAATGTCGTTTGATCTCTTCTATCCCTGTCTTCGCATAGGTGATCTTGCTCTAGGCCTTGTAAGACAAACCCTCTGTTCCATCTTTCAATACCTTTGCGAAAGTACACGATCAACCTTCGTGCAACTCTAACCTGTAGCTCAGGTACTTTCACGTTGCAATAGCAGCATGTTGTTCAGATTCCTTAATTATCCTAAGTGATTTTCTTATCTTGTCAAATACTTAAAGTTATCACTGTGTAAGAAGATATTCGTGATTTCATTCAATTATTCAATCTAATTGCATTCATTAGCGCATCATATAAGCATAATAAAGGAAATTCATACACAACATATCCAAACCTGTTAACAATGAAAATATATAGAAATTGCAAAATAGCTCCTTCTATTAATATCTTCGAAGTATTACAGACTCTGTTCACCCTGCGCACACCGTTGTAGGGGTCCACGCACTCAACTGCGGACTTCTACCCTAGGTCTCTACGCACTCAGCTTCAGAGCCTTTACCTACACTACAAACCCAAGACTTAGACTTCTTACTCTAAAGCTATGACTCTCTTCCTTGTGTTATCCTCTTAACTACTTAGAGCTTAACTCTTTTTATACAATCCCATGGTCCGCAGACCACGGGTAGATCTCTTACCACTGACTTTACTTTAAAAAACTAAGGGCAGACTACTCTTTCCTCTACAACCACAAAACATAGAGTCTCTATAATAATATTACAAAAGCTTGACTAAAACATGAGTTTTAAGCCCCAAAACTACCCTTGGGGGATCTCGCTCCCCATAGGCCCCCAACACAAACATCATGACTCGCCCTTGAGCCACTTGGCAGGCATGCGAAGCTCGTCCAATGCGACCCTGATGACTGCAACTTCGGCTGCGCACTGAGTTGCTGCCTGCTTTTCATATTCAACTGTCTTCTCAGTTACTACCCCTGCGCTATTGGCCTGAAGTTGTTGCGTCACTTGCAGAGTCGCAAGCTTGCCTTCAATGTTTCTTGTAACTGTATTAGCTTCCTCCAGCCAAGGCTTGAGTTGTGCCTTCAGCACCGCTTCCTTGTGAAGCGCTGCATCCACCTATTCCTTCAACTACTAGGCTTCCTACAACTTGGCTAACCTCTGTGTCAGTGCAACGGTTCGAATTTCGCCCTTAACTTTGTCATAGCAATGTTGGCGTTCGCGTGCTTCCGTCTCGAGCCTCTAGATGTTTGGGTCCTCCTGCATGCCGGTAATGACCTCAAATGACCGTTCAAATAACTGTGCAGTCTGCTACTGCACTCTCCACTGCCAGGACTATTTCTATGACAGCGGCCACCCACTGTTCCTTGACCTCTAGTGGTGTTGAAGGCTGAGCCCTCAATTGGAGCTCTGTAATCTGCAAGTTTAGCTCCAACTATACCCGCACCATCTCCGTCCGAGTGTCACGCACCCCTATGGCCAATTTACGAATGCGGACCTCGACTAGCTCCTCCTCTGGAATGGCCAATTCCGGGACCATTCTGCAGGCCTCCTCTATGACTTGTATGATCTTCTTACTTTGGTTGGTCACCTTGGCCTCGACGTCGATAGAAGCATTCATCTGTAAGGTGATCTACTCATTGTTTATTCTCTTCTCGCTGATCACTTGGAGGGTGCGGTGCTCGCGGGCCCTCAGCATGGCAATGACTCCATCTGGCAAGGAGTTGAGTGCTTCACACAAGAGCACTGCTAGATTCAATCCTATTCCCTTCAAGGTGCTGATAGTGGATCTGCTAGCCTCATTTTCTCTTGTTAGTGCTCCATCCGGCAGCACTAGTGCACTGGAAGCCTTCGTGCGTAGCATATCGATAGCCTCTAATGTCCCGATAGCCAATATGATGGATGTCGTACCAACTTGCGATGTGCAGGCCTGCAACTCCTGCAGGCCAGTGTAGATGGCCCCTAGGATGATCTGTTGTTGCTTTTCAAATTGTTGTAAGGCCTCCGTGGGACATCTCTGACTGTATCAATGATGTCCTATAAATCTCCCTCCATTAGTGTGATGGGGTCCAGCGAGGTCTTGGTTGCCTTGGACTTCTTTCTGGACCCTCCCTTTTCCGGCTCTCTCGAGTGCTTAATACGACTGGACGTCTCCTGAGGGTCCACGTCATGCTGCTCTGTGTCCTCTTCTTCAGTTGCAGGTGAAGGTGACTGCACGCCTTTGTCAGAGCCATGCTCTATGCCTCCTACTTCTCTTCTTTCCTCCTTTCCTGTCTGCTCTGCCTTGGCCTTCTCAGCGGCCTCCTTCTTCCTCTTCTTGACCAGCTGCGCCATCTTCAGCTTGGCCTCGTCCTTCTTCTTTTGTGTGGCGGACTTGCTTCCACCCACCGCCAAGTTCATGGAGGTGCGCCACTCTGCCGACCATTTATCCAACACTGCATCAATGGCATCATCTACGGCTAGGTACGGCAAGTTGTACCACTTCTGCGCAGGGTCCTTTCATGCCCTGATTGATATCCGATGGAAATCTGCTTTGAATTTGTCATAGCTCTGCAAGTTAGCATATACCATGGGGACAATCATGGCTTAAGATTAATAGTCATCCTGATATTCATTTCCATCAGGATCCAGAAGATTTTCTATCTCGAACGCGCTCTGCATCCTTGGTTGCCCACAGTGAACCGTACTTCATTGCTTCAGGGAGGCTCGGCATCACCGAGCGAAGTTGACTTTCTTCTGGTAGCTCCCACACTATGAGCACAATCGATAGTAAGAGCCACACATAGTGGAACATCTTGCTCTGCCATTGCGCTTCGTGGCAGTTGGCCAAGAACTCGCCGTGAAGGTAGTCCGACCAATTAAACTAGAATCCTTCCGCGCATTGGTGTGTGAGTGCAATAACACTTCCACATCACGTTCCTTGCAAGGATCTATATTGCCACCTTCACAGTGGGGTTGCAGATGCTGGATATTGCATACCCGCGCTACTTCTTCACCAATTTAGACTTCTCTTTCATTGATTCTACGAGCGCCAGCTCGCCACCCTTGCTAGCAAGAATCATTGCTATATCTTCACATGTATACGGCAGGTGTGTGATGTGAATCAACATATCGGTGATGGGTATCGGCTCCTCCAGCCACAGACACCCATCATCCACCAAGCACAACAACTGATTGATGACTAAAACTGTAACGGGGGTGCAGTTATAGTGCGACACCCAGAGCAGGTTGAGTAATCCTGCCTTCTCTACTCGTCCTAGCCACTTTCTCGGATCCAGTGCAGTCATCCGAATTTTTTTGTCTATGATTCGGCGCATCAACTGTTCGATCACTAGGTGTGAGAACTTCTCATGGTCTGCCAAGTCCCAGTCTTTGAGCTTCAAAATCGGCACCCGTTCCAAACGCAAACCGTCAAAAGTGATCTCGTTTGGTAGCAATGGAGTTTGCACGGGAGTCTTACTTTCATCAATGTCCTTGGGGACCTTGGACTTAGGCTTATGTGGAGGGACATACTACGACAACCGTGTAATGAGGTCCACATTGTGGGCTTCAACCTCCTCTATTTCCACTCCCACATCCTCATCGTCCATGGGGATGTCTTTGTTATCCTCCTCTTCTGCCTCTAGGTTTATAGCCTTACCTTTCTCCTGGGCAGTGGTCTTTGTTGGGTTTCGTCTCGGAAACGTGCGCACTAGGATGGCAGGCTGCTTGCCCTTCTTATCTTTCATGGTTTCCTTGGTTGGGTTTTTCTTTGGTATCGGCACTCTCGGAGATTTAGGGAACTCCGCCAGTACTTCGACTACTTCTGGGGCAACTTCTTCGGCCTATTTCTCCATCTCTTGTGCCAGCCTTTTTACCACTTTCTGTGTATTGATAAATTCTAGGGGTGATGGCATAAAACTCTCTATCAGTACTCGTGACATCTCAAGCAAGTTCGCAAATACAAGGGTCTATTTGAGAGCTGCGAAAAATTCTGGGTCTATAGGCGTTTGAGAGCTTAACAGCTGAATACTAAAAATGCCAAGGGTTTCTTGCTAGACAGCCACCTGTAATTTATAGGGCAATTTGAATTCAAATCCAACCATTCCCCCCGAAATCGGTTCATTAATACCGGATTGGTGGCAGATTTTCAAGGATATAAGCCGTAAATTTCGTCTTAAATGTCGGCCGCCCACTCCATTTGGCCTCACTTCTGTCATCTTTTCATGAACAGTGACCCTAACGGTCACTTTCCAGCCAACCTGCAAGATTTCTCCCTTGGTAGCGCAACTCCATTCGCGTTGTCACAGACCCAATGACACGTCCTTGCTTCACACCATCTTCCAATTGCGTAGCTCCCCAACTTGGGTAGTGTGGTTTATAGTCCCGTGCCTCCTTTCAGCTGCCTAGAGTGCTAAGACTGTGCTACTTTCATTTAGTCACTTGACCGGACCACCAGTGTATGGATTCAAGCGACTGACATTCACCTTTCCTGGGAAGGGTTCACCATTTAACTTGACTACCTATATCGCTCCTCTGTCGGTAATCTCCTTAATAACAAAAGGCCCTAACTAGTGCATCCTGAATTTTTCGAGGAATTTATCAAACTTACTATCATACAACAAAGCCATATCATTTACCTTAAATGTGCGTAGCCTGATGTGTTGATCATGCCTTGCATTTTCACGCTGCTTTTGGACATGCTCGTGAAATCCAGCCAAAAATCTTTGTTCTTTGAGCTCATCCAGTTGCGCGAGCCTCTCTTCTACGGCTCTGCGATCCATCATACCTGTGAGCACTACTATGCGCAGACTAGGCACGATGTATTCCATAGGCATTATGACTTCCACACCATAAATAAGCCTAAAAGGGGTTTGTCCCATCAAATACTCCGTCGTAGTGATAATGTACCTGCTCCTGTCTTCCCTTGTGGCTGAATGGCTCCTACAAAATCTATTGCCCACTTCTCAAAGGGTTGCAACGCTATTTGTGGATTCAAAGGTATTTCATCCCTCTGCGACGGCTTGCCTGTTCTTTGACATACATCACACGCCTTGCAATATGCTTTTGAATCCTGATGAAGGGTTGGACACCAAAACCCTGCACGTAGAATATTCTATGTGGTTGCTCTCCCTGCATAGTGTCCTACCGCAGTGCTCCCATGAGCATCTGCGAGGATGTTGATTCGTTTGAACTCAGGTACATACTGTCCCAATATCTCATCAGTCCCCATCTTGTATAAATTCCCAACAATGACAGAGAAATCTGTCGCGTGCACCGCTAATTCCTTCTTTTGCTGGATAGAGTATCCTTCTGGTGCAGTTCCTGTTGTTAGGAAGTGTATTATATCCTCGAAATGACCATCCATGACATGCACTACAAATAGTTGTGTGTCAGGCAATCCTTCTTCCAAGTTAGTAGGTTCCTCCCCTATTTTAGTGCGCAACAGATGGTCTGGTTCCACATTCAATCGTCCAAGGTTTACAACAACTTCAAAATCATACTCTTGGAACAACAAGAGCCATCGACAAATCTGCCCACCCCCCCAACACAGGCTTATTAACCAGGTACTTCAGCACAGAGTGATCCGTATACATCTAAAAATGGCCTCCTAGCAAGTAGTGCTGGTACTTCTAGAGCACATACACCATAGCTAGCCCCTTGCGTTCAGTGGTAGAATAGTTCTTCTCTGCTTTGGATAATTTGCAGCTTGCGAACGCGATAGGATGGTCCAAGCCTTCTCTGTCATTATGTGTTAGTACTACCCCAAGTGCTATACATGACATGTTGACACGTACATGAAACTCTTTCTTCCTGTCTGGGAAGACTAGAATCGGCACGGTAACCATTGTTTCTTTCAATATATCCAAGATTTTCTTACAGTCATCGTTCCAGCAGAACGTGACATCGTTCTTCAATAATTTTTCCGTCGGTGCAGTGACCTGGGCATAGCTCTTGATAAACTTTATGTAATATCTTGTATGTCCCAGTGTAGCGCGTAGCTGTTTCACACTCCTCGGAGCTTCCAAGTTTACTATCGCTTTGATCTTCATGGGGTCTACCATCAGTCCTTGTTTGCAAACCACATGCCCCAATAGGTTCATAAAAGGAATGCAAAAACAAACACTTCTTGAGATTGAGTGCGATATGGTATCTTAGATAGGTATCCAGCATCAAGCACAAGCTTGTTACGTGGCGTTTAACCAGCCTAAATACAGTCTCGTCATCAAAATATACCTCTAGGAACTATGAATAAATTCCTTGAATGCCACAATAACCACGCACGAAAAGATTGTAGGCACATTCTTCAATCCAAATGACATTATAGTGTATTGAAAACAACCAGACTCAGTCGCGAAGGTTGTCTTGCTCTTGTCCTTCGGCGCGATTTTTTTTTGGTGGTACCCAGAGAACCCATGAGTGAAGGAATATGCTTCCTCATCGCCTACATTGTCCAACACTTCATCCGTGAATAGAGTTGGGAAAGGATCATGCACACAAGCTTCATTAAGTTTTTTGAGATCCATGCATATCCTTATCTCATCCTTCTGCTTCTTCTCTTGCACCACCATTGTGCTTACCCAATCAGATTCTTCCACAGGCTCAAGGATGCCTGCCACTAGCATTTTGTCTAGCTCTAAGTGGACCTTCTCCTTGTATTTCAGATTGAGGCGGTAAGGCCTCTGCTTAACTAGCTTCACGTTGGGATTTAACATGGTCTTCATCACTCCTAGGTCTCTGATTATTCCTTTCAGATCCATAAACTTGGTAGGGAATAAGTCCTCATATTCATGGAGAAATTCAGCAACCTTATCCACTGTCTTTTCATCCCATTAGTCTCCAATCTTCACGAATTTGGGCTCTGCCTCTATACCAATGTTCACTTGTTTTATTTTCACCGGTGCGGTTATATCAGGGTTTTCAATCAGCGGTCCTTGAACCTCGTGGTGACCTTCTATTTATGGAATGTTAATCTTTTGTGAATCCTCATCCTCTGCTTCAGCAATTATATTATAACATTCGAGTGCGTGACTCAGTTGAGTAGCCCATTCAAGCTGAATCAGGTCTCAAGGATCTTGTTGTATCCTAAAGATGGCTTCTTTCACCTCTTGTAGTGCTTCATCAATACTATCAAATCCATCCTCAAAACTGAATGTCATCATGAATCCTTCACGCATGATATCCCATTCGCCTATCCCATGGCGGAGCTTTGTTTCTATATACCAATTCGTTAGGATAACATCTAGGGTATGAAAGAACAAGCACGAATCATTTTTTCCATCGTACTTGTCTATTAGTCGCATCTTATGCTTCCCAAATTGTGTTCTCATCATCTTCATACATTCGCACCAATCATCAAAGCTTCCCTTGTGCATACCCCACCATCTTGTGGGCGTAGCACGCAGTGCCTAGTCCAAGGCCTGTAAGCGCTGCTTTTCTGGTACCTCCCTTGCAAATGCATCCAAGAAGATATCTACCTCATTAGACCATCATAAATAGGTATATTTCTTACCTCTGACGACACACATCACAGTGACTGGGTCATCATGTTGCAATTCAGCATAGTTACTTCATGTAACTGATTATGCCAATGTTCTATTTCTTTGTCGGAGTCCGAAGAGCAAGAACTCTCACGATCCCACATAATCCTTCCTTCCATGGTGGGATTCACCCAATCTTGGTCTCAGGCTGTTATCTTATAGATAGACTCTAGGCCGTCATCACTTTCATAATCACAGACAGGTTCAGTATAGCGCAATCCTTCAGCAGGATCGATGGGCATTATTACACACATCAATTTCTTCTCAAATATCATCTTTCACTTCTTCAGATTGATTACCCCAATCATATTAGTAGCCCAGTCAATTCCCAGGAGCGCAAGATAGGGATTGCTATCATCCACTATCTCTATTACTTCAAAATCAAGAAGTGCGCTTGCTCCCTCAATATCCACGGTCACCCCGTACAGCCGCCCCATGGGGATGATTTTTTGCTCATTCACCATCCTTAGCTGAATCAGAGACCATTGCAATGCAGGTCTCCGCATTCACTCCTAAGTCTATTTTGGTAGGACATTCGCATCTGACCCCAGGTCCAAAATGACCTGATCCATTTCATACTCTCCTATTTGTGCGGTCAGTCTCATCTCCCATCCTGTCCTTGTTTTATGCTTTCCAATATTTCGTACTACACGTGGCTCACCTGGCACGGTTCCAGCACATCTATTGATGAGTTCTTGTAACCCTTTCACAACCTTATTGTTGCACAGTAACTTCATACAGGTTTCCAGGAAAGTTGTGAGCATAAAGGGTTCCATCTCAGGCTCAGGCTTATCCTTGCTTCCTGAGGTGGAGGCCTCAGAGAAGCTCTTCTTAGCTTCCAGGAAGGTTTCACAAGTGTGCTCTAAATCAAACTCAACCTCTTTTTCTGAGGCTTTACGAACCCATGTACTATCTTCTGGCTATTTCCCTTTGTCATCTCTTGTCGCGATTCCACTTTTGAGTACTATATTTACGTTTGGATCTTCCTCGCACGACTAATATCTCATCATCTATAGGTTCTAAGTCGATGGAGGTGGTAGCGCCCCTTTGTCACTTATCATAGTTATCAGCGTAGGACAATCTTTCGTTTCATGATCAAACAACGTGCAATACTTGCACGACAAACACGTTGGATTAGTGCAATCGCGGGCATAGTGTCATGGTCCTTCGCAATTGAAGCGAATCGAAATATCCTCCATGAGAACTGAATATGAGAAGGATTATATTTTGACCCCCGCCTATGTCTCAAGCTTTCATATTTCTCTACGTTTTTATGGCAGAAAAACATTGAAAAGGTGTTAGCCAAATTATGGGAAAAAATACAAGCACAAGGTTTCCCTTGTTGGGCATGGCCATAAACCCCCATCTACTCCTCCACCTTTATCTGAGTGGCATGGCTGAATTAAGATTAATATCCCAACAAATTCGATGACATCCTCTACCTGCAAAAGAACAAAATACTAAACTAGACCCAAAACCAACAGAACGAGGAAATGAACAAGCTAATTCATCGCAATAACTCCAAGCACTTAACCTCGACTCAACATATGGTCCAAAAATTAAGATAGGAGAAATTACCTCCTCCATTAACTTTTCCGCATTAACTATTGAACCCATAAATGATGAGGAAGGGACTAATGTAGTACATAACCTACTTCAACACAACCACACACCAATTCTAATACACCATAGCTTATCCCCCCAAGGACCACACCAAACCCAACAAAGGACTAGAGGATTTATTCATTCAGGACTCCCAACCCCAAGCTTATGAATTTCACTCAAACCACTGACTCAAATTCAAAAGAAAATTGATATTAGACCCCAAACTAAGACTACCACCCAAGAGATCATGAAACCTATAGCTTTGAATCCTATGAATCTCAAACCAAACACAAATGACAACCATAAGAAATAGACCAAGAGAGATTGATATAAAACTTGAAAATTCACACTACATAAAAGGTTGAGCACCAACCATGGCCCTCGTGCAAAGAAAACCTCTAGTGACCAAGCACAAGAACAACCAACCAAGAATTCTAACCGTCACCCCCCGACTACGCTTGTAGAAATGAGCACATCCTCCTCTAGGGCTTTCCAAACCATACACCAACCATAGCTCAAAGAGGATTACACACTCAATTGTTGTTGAAAAGCAAAACCAAAAGATCTAGGATTTTTCCTCGACATCTCTCCTTTCTTCATCCTCTAGTATGACGCCCATCCACTCAATTAAATAGACACACTTTTCCATCTCTTACTTGCATGTGCATGCATGCAAAGGGAGGATGTGACTTACCTCCATAAATGCATGATCGAACTATGGCATGCCGTGTGAAACCTTTGAGGGCCCCATTAGATCCATGTTATCACCCCATCGAGGGATATATAGATAAAGAAAGAGGGAAATCCTATTCCAGTAATAGTTTTTTTTAAGGAGATTTGTAATTCATTCATTTTTTAATATGAAGTTAACATGTAATATTTTGAATATTAATAACAAAAATAATATATATGTATGTATATTGATTGAGATATGTATTACCAGTTTTATGTGTAGAATGTGAAGCATAAACAAAATATTTCAATTAACTTTTGTGACTCATAATAATGAGAGGAACATTTTTTTTCTGATTAATCACATATGCTTTTTGTTGTCAAGGTTTCAAACCCTCTATTGTGGTTTATCATTAGGACATGGATGAAAGACTTGATCTAACAAGAAAAATAAAGTGTTGAGATGCTTCAGATAATTCGAATTGAAAAATAAAAATTAAAATCAAATTTAAAAATAATATAAAATAAATAATAATAAATTTTTTTGTCAAGTTGTTTATGATCCTCTAGGCTTGACCTATGGCTTGAGGAGCAGCAACCCAGAGGCATCTAAGTCGTCAAAGTCACCGGGGGATGCATCCGACCCTAAGCTAATTGGATTTTTTTAGTATGTCTCCTCCCCTAGCACATGGCACAACTAGCCCCTTGAGGTTTGAACATGGGTCACCAATGTGAACTAATTATGCTAATGAAACTTGACAAAATAATAATAAGAATTATTATTATTATTATTATTATTATTATTATTATTATTATTATTAGTATAATTATTAATAAAACCATTTTGACTCTATCAAATTAGCTAATCCAAAATTAAGATGAATATAATCTGGTATCTAAAATTACCCATTTAATAAAATAAAGTAATTCAAAAGTCAAAATTAATTTTTTTATAAAATATGGAACATATGTGGTGATGGATTTAACAGGGAACTTCAACTACTAGGTCTAACTTTAACTAAATGTTTCTTGATTTTAAGCTATTAACCTATTTCTTTTCTTAATTAACAATTTCCCATAAAAAATAATATATTAAAAATATAATATAATATAATTATTATTAATATAATAATAATTTAATATTATTATTATAATATTGTTATCAATTATTATTATTATTATTAATTAATATTACTAATATTATTATGCATTAATATTATTATTGTAATATTAAATAATAATCATAAATATATAAGAATATCTTTGTTATTATTTATATAGTTATTAATAATTATAAATAATTAGTTTTTAAAAAAATACACATAATAATTATTAATGTGGTGATATAAACCTATTGGCCTATATTAATCATAATGATAAATGTGGTTGTGCTAGTTATAAAATATAGAAAAAAATTGAGTTATAAATTTAATAGAGCACTTCAACTACTAGATCTAGATTTAACTAAATGTTTCTTGATTTTACACCATTAATCTATTTCATTTCTTAATTAAGAATGTGCAATAATTATTAACTTTATACCAATTATAAAATAAATATTATAAAAAATAAAATTTCAAATTCAAAGAAGCAAAGAAAAAGCCGAGTGTATTCGCAAAACTAATTCACTGAAATACCGTATAAGAGTTGCCCATGAAATCTTCATGTTTTACAACGTCCGAACATAAAAACTTGTTATTGGCGTTTATGAGAATTCTATCGCGTGCTTAAGCCTTGCGAGTCTAGGGCAATTTCCTCCTCCACAATTTCCGAGTTCAAAAACGACACGGTCTTTTGGGTATGACTGCCAATTTGTGTACGATGACCACCTTAACAGATGGGTTCTCTGCGCATTCTGATATCTCATTCAAATGTGAGGGACCTGCCGACTTATCTATATTTATTGTAAACTATAATTTTATTGACGAATTATGTGGGTTGAAGAAGTCTACGTTGGCGGGGAAACTCCCTCCCAAATCCCTTATAGCATGTGTTCGTTATTTTTAAATTATATGCCTTAACGACGTTGCGAGCAGCCTAATTATTGCATCATACCGAACAAAAGTTGCACATAAATGTCTCCATCTTACAAGTTTAGTTCAATACGTATTGAATTGATCGATACATGAACCAGTCAATGTTTGTTAAAGTCATCTTGCATATCAAAACTTATAAATATGAAAACCCCATCTCTTCTGCTTTATATCGACAACTTTGGAAAAGATAGTCACTGGTATAGAATGGCTCTGTTCAATATAAACCGCTGCCTCCTTTTTACGATATTATTGATCTTGTTTGGTATTTTACATAATATTCAGTGGGTTATCATTATTTCCTGTCTGACCCTCTCGCTCAAGGTGGGAAGACTACTTTTTCCTTCAGCATGAAGGCAGGAGAACCCATCTCGGCCATCCCTGAATCAACTGTAACAGGTAAGCCAATATTATGTTTCGGTTACAAGAAACATAGGCCTAAATATTTGTTTTCAATCCTTCGACTTGCATGAAGATATTTACCATTTATTGAGATATAATTTGAAACCCTAGAAAAAAATTAAAAAATTTAATTGGTTTGCTTTGACACAGGCAATACACTTTCTATGAAAAAAATTAATAATGAAGATGTGGTTAATCTGCTACTCAAGGCCGTTTCGCACAGCGGGCAAGGCACTGCGAGCAGTGTATCTTATGTACAACGAAGGAATTCCAAGGGCGGAGTTCCTCCATCTTCTCAATGCAATGTGGTTGGAAAGCAGGTTCTGCACAATATCGATTCTGGCAGCAGGTTCGATCCCTCCCAATGGGAATTCCTGCAGAAATAAGTGTTTCAAAGAATTTTAGTCCTCTTCTCAGCTTATATTCGGAAGGAATCCAGTATTACAGATTTAATGGGTCTTCTTGGGATAATTTCAATGTATCAACATATTTATACTGTTCTCCAGGTCAAGAGGTTGTGGGTCGGCACTATTTCTCTACAAAACCTGATCAAAATGGAGGACAACCCACATGGGAACTGTTCATGCCTTTCAGTCGAGTGACCGTTAAGGCTGTGAGTTCAGTTACAGTGGATTCTGACAGTATTGATTAGACTGAAATGGAGGCTACCAGTCACGGTGGAAACAAGTAAGTGGTTGAACCCTATTGTTTTCACATTTTGATATCGTCCTTTCCTTTATTCTACTGCCGTTATGACACCATATTATTTTTTGTTCTAGTGCTGCGATAATGACACAATATTACTTTGGTTCTGTCGTGCAGAAATGGATTACTTCAAAACGTAAAATACATGCAGAGAGTTTCTACTGTAGGAGGACTTCCTCCTCAAAGAACGTCGGGATCTGCGGTGGTAGTAGAGGAATACACGTCTCCTTTTTCAACAATCTATTGGTTTTACAGTCTTCGCAACCAATAAGGCAATCCCAAAATCCAGAAGTCAAATGAATGTTCTCGGTCATGATTATCAGACTGCGTGAACAGAATTATGTTTAACGCGGAACGACAATTTCAATTTATTTTGCCGTTTACTTGGCCATCTTGTATCCCTTGCCAGTGAGTTCATTGCCTGCATCAACTTTCATGACAAATATTGTGAATGGAAAAATGTCATCGAAGGAGACTTCAATATTGTGAATGGAAAAATGTCATCGAAGGGGACTTACAAATCTGTTGATACGGTTTGGTTGGTTTTTGAATTATTTAATTAATTACTATAAATGAAGATGTATTTTTATTTATGATGGGAAAATTTATGAGTTGTTAAATCATATTTTAGTTGTCAAATTAATAGTTGTGAGAGTCCTCACTATTGTGAGTCATCACTAATTTTTATGGGTAAATGAAGGTTGATTCATTAGTATTATTCAAAGAAAATGGTGTACTTATTATAATTATTTTATTGATAGTTCATAAAAGGCAGGTTTTCCTATTCTTAATACCTTTTGTCTTGGGTTTTTAACCTCTTTTCTCAAATGGGAAGAAAATTAACTATTAACCAATCAAAAACAATTTTAAAGCATAATACAAACCCATTTTATAAAAATCTCATATTTTTAAATGTGAAAACTATTTAAAAAAATAAAATAATATATTTTTTTTACTTTATTTTTTAATATATATATATATATATATATATATATATATATATATATATATATTTATATTTATATCTATATCTATATTTATATCTGATATTGAGAAATGCCCATTCAAAGGATTAAGAATTTTTCCAAATGATGTTTATACTTGGTGTAAGTATTAAAATTTTCTTATTTATTTATATAGAGATAGATATATTTTTGGCCTAATCTAATTTACATATGAAATGGTTTTTACACTTGAATCTTGCAATTTTTAAAATTTGAAATAGCATTGTGATTTTTTTTTTAAATAAATTTTTTATTTCATAACATTAAAAACTGACATTAAAATTCTACGAATTAAACAAGTTTTTAGTTAAAATTAATTAGAAAAAATTATGAGAAAAGTATCCTTTCATTTATTAATTAAATTAGGTTTAAAATTCTAATAATGTAAGTCATTTTTATTTTTTTAAATAAATTTAATAATACACTTTAATAATTTAAATCATTTTTATTTTTTTAAATACATTTAATAATACACTTTTTCTTATTTTTGGAATAAAATTATTATTTTTGAGATAATTTTTAAATAAAAATTTTGAATTAAAACATTGAATCTATACCTATTCTTAATGCAACTGTACTATCGAAGTAAATCTTTATGAAATTTCATAAACTATATAAAAAAAATAAACAACTTAAAATTTTTAAACTAAGTTTTTATATGGATGCTTGATTAACTAATCATGCTAATTACAACTACGTTTATATCATTGGTATAAGTTGATAACCATTATACAATTATTAATATATTATTTAAATTTTATATAAATAATTGTATTAATAATAAATAATATTATATGATAGGATTAGATAGTCCAAATAGGATATATATATATATATATATATATATATATATATATATATATATAATATAAGTGGGTTAATAGGTTTGAATTTTTATGGTTGAGATTTGATTTTATCATATCAAATATCATGGGATAACTAATATTATGGGCTTACAAATCTTAATAATGATAAACTCGTCAATAACAAAATCAAAATTATATTAATTAATTTGTTACTCAGTCAAGATTAAACCAATATTACCGTTGGCTTGAGGGGGCTTGACCCAGGTTCAATGCTATTTAGCCAAACAAATCCCTACACTACTAGCCTTTTCGGCATCAGCCCATGGAGCGCGGACCGAATTCTCACCCGAAGTAGTATGGGGGGATGTTGGAACTAAGTTTTCGCACCCTTGAGATGGTTGTAATGTCATTTGATCTCTTCTATCCCTGCCTTCGCGTAGGTGATCTTGCTCTAGGCCTTGTAAGACAAACCCTCTATTCCATCTTTCAATACCTTCATGAAAGTACACAATTGACCTTCGCGGAGCTCTAACCTGTAGCTCAGGTACTTTCGCGTTGCTATAATAGCTTGCTATTGAGATTCCTCAATTATCCTAAGTGATTTGCTTATCTTGTCAAAAACTTAAAGTTATCACTGCGTAAGAAGATATTTGTGATTTCATTCAATTATTGAATGTAATTGCATTCATTCACGCATCATATAAGCATAATAAAGGAAATTCATACACAACATATCCAAACCCATTAACAAAGAAAATACATAGAAATTGCAGAATAACTCCTTTTATTAATATCTTCCAAGTATTACAGACTCTATTCACCCTGCGCACATAGTTGCAGGCATCCACGGACTCACCTGTGGACTTATACCCTAGGTCTCTATGCACTCAGCTTCAGAGCCTCTACCTACACTATAACCCAAGAGTTAGACTTCTCGCTCTAAAGCTATGGCTCTCTTCCTTGTGTTATCCTCTTAACTACTTAGTGCTTAGCTCTTTTTATACAATCCCATGGTCTGCGGACCATGGGTAGATCTCTTACAACCGACTTTACTTTACAAAACTAAGGGCAGACTACTCTTTGTGACACATAATACCTTCGCGCTCCACGACCACAAAATGCAGAGTCTTTATAATAATATTACAAAATCTTGACTAAAACATGAGCTTTTAGCCTCAAAACTGCCCTTGGGGGAACCCGCTCCCAACAAGCCCCCAACACAAGCATCATCACTCGCCCTTGAGTCACTCAGGAGGCATGCATATTTTTACGCGAAGCTCGTCCAACTCGACCCTGATGACCGCAACTTCGGTTGTGCACTGAGTTACTGCTTGCTTTGCATATTTGATTGTCTTCTTAGTTACTGCCCTTGCGCTATCAGCCTGAAGTTGTTGTTGCATCACTTGTAAAGTCGCAAGCTTGCCTTCAATGTTTCCTGTAACTGCATAGGCTTCCTCCAGCCAGGGCTTGAGTTGCGCCTTCAATACTGCTTCCTTGTGAAGCACTGTGTCCATCCGTTCCTTCAGCTACATAGCTTCCTACAGCTTGGCTAACCTCTGTGACAGCGCGATGGTTCGCTTTGTGCCCTTAACTTTGTCATAGCGTTGTTGGAGTTCACGCACTTATGTCTTGAGCCTCTAGATGTTTGGGTCCTCCTGCAAGCCGGTCAGGACCTCAAATGATTGTTCAAATAACTATGTGCAGTCTGCTACTGCACTTTCCACTATCACCACTGTTTCTATGACAACGGCCACCCACTGTTCCTTGACCTCTGGTGGTGTTGAAGTTTGAGCCCTTAATTGGAGCTCTATAATATGCAAGTTCAGATCCAACTATACCCATGCCATCTCCTTCCGAGTGTTGCACACCCCTATGGCCAATTTACGGATGCGAACCTCGACTAGCTCCTCCTCTAGAATGGCCAATTCCGGGACCATTCTACAGGCCTCCTCTATGACTTGTATGATCTTCTTACTTTGGCTGGTCTCCTTGGCCTCAACGTCGATGGAAGCATTTCTCTGTAAGGTGGTCTACTCATTGTTTATTCTCTTCTCACTGGTCACTTAGAGAGCATGGTACTCATGGGCCCTCAGCTCAGAAATTACACCATCTGGCAAGGAGTTGAGTGCTTCATGTGGGAGCACTACTAGGTTTAATCGCATTCCCTTCAAGGTGTTGACAGTGGGCTTGCCAGCCTCATTTTCTCTTGCCAGTGCTCCATCCAGTAGCACTAGTGCACTGAAAGCCTTCATGCGCAACATATCGATATCCTTTGATGTGTTGATGCCAATCTGATGGACGTCGTACCAACTTGCGATGCGCGGGCCTGCAACTCTTGCAGTCCAGTGTAGATGGCCCCTAGGACGATCTATTGTTGCTTTTCAAATTGCTACAAGGCCTCTGTCGTGACATCCTTGACTGTATCAACGATGTCGTATAAATCTACCTCCGTTAGTGTGATGGGGTCCAGTGAGGTCTTGGTTGCCTTGGACTTCTTTCTGGACCCTTCCTTTTCCAGCTCTCTCGAGTGCTTAATACAACCGGACGTCTCCTGAGGGTCTGCATCATGCTTCTTTGTCTCCTCTTCTTAAGTTGCAGGTGAAGGCGACTCTGCACCTTTGTCAGAGCCATGCTCTGTGCCTCCTATTTTTCTTCTTTCCTCCTTTCCTATCTACTTTGCCTTGGCCTTCTCAGCGACCTCCTTCTTCCTCTTCTTGACCAGCTGCACCATCTTCAGCTTGGCCTCGTCCTTTTTCTTTTATGTGGCAGGCTTGCTTCCACCCACCACTAAGTCCATGGAGGTGCACCACTCCACCAACCATTTATCCAACACCACATCAATGCCATCATCTATGGCTAGGTACGACAAGTCGTACCACTTATGTGTAGGGTCCTTTCGCACCCTGATTGATATCTGGTGGAAATCCGCTTTGAATTTGGCATAGCTCTATAGGTTAGCATATGTTGTGGGCGACAATTGTGGCTTGCGATTGATATCCATCCTGATATTCATTTCCTTCACGATCTAGAAGATTTTTCTATCTCAAACGTGCTCTGCATCCTTGGTTGCCCATAGCGAAGCATACTTTGCTGCTTCAAGGAGGTCAAGCGCGACCGAGCGAAATTGGCTTTCTCTTAGTAGCTGCCACGCTATGAGCACAATCGATAGTAAGAAACACACATAGTGGAACATATTTCTTTTCTCTTGCACTTTGTGATAGTTGGCCAGGAATTTGCTGTGAAGGTAGTCCGACCAGTTAAACTGGAATCCTTTCGTGCACTGCTATGCAAGTGTGACAACAAGCACTGACACCTTGTCAGCACGACACTTCCGCATCACCTTCCTTGCAAGGAACTATGTTTCCACCTTCACAGCGGGGTCGCAGATGCTGGAGATTGCGTACCCACGTGACTTCTTCACCAATTTGAACTTCTCTTTCATTGATTCTGGGAGCGCCAGCTCACCACCCTTGCCAGAAAAGATCATCGCTATATCTTCACCTATATATGGCAGGCGTGTGATGTGAATTAACATATCAGTGATGGGTATTAGCTCCTCCAGCCATAGACACCCATCATGCACCAAGCACAACAATTGCTTGATGACTAAAATTGTCATGGGGGTGTAGTTATAGTGCGGCACCTAGAGCAAGTTGAGTAATCCTGTCTTCTCTACTCCTCTTAGCCACTTTCTCGGCTCCAGTGCAGTCATTCCTATTTTTGTGTCTATGATGCGCTGCATCAACTATTCGGTCACTAGGTGCGAGAACTTCTCATGGTCTGCCAAGTCCCAGTCTTCGAGCTTCAAAATCGGCACTCGTTCCAAATGCGAACCATCAAAAGTGATCTCATTTGGTAGCAATGGGGTTTGCAGGGGAGTCTTACTTTCATCAATGTCCTTGGGGACCTTGAACTTAGGGTTTTGCGGAGGGACATACTCCGACAACCGCGTAATAAGGTCCACACCGTGGGCTTCAACCTCCTCTATTTCAACTCCCACATCCTCATTGTCCATGGGGATGTCTTGTTATCCTCCTCTTCTATCTCTAGGTTTATAGCCTTACCTTTCTCCTGGGTAGTGGTCTTTGTTTGGTTTCGTCTCCGCGATGCACGCACCGGGATGGCAGGCTGCTTGCCCTTCCTATCTTTCATGGTCTCCTTGGTTGGGTTTGGCTTTGGTCTCAACACTCTCGGAGATTTAGGGACCTCCGCCAGTACTTCAGCTACTTTTGGGGCAACTTCTTCGGCCTGTTTCTCCATCTCTTGTGCCAACTCTTTTACCACTTTCGGTGTATTGATAAATTCTGGGGGTGATGACATAAAACTCTCTATCAGTACTCGTGACGTCTTAGGCAAGTTCGCAAATACAGGGGTCTGTTTGAGAGCTGCGAAAAACTCTGGGTCCATAGGCGTTTGAGAGCTTAACAGCTGAATACTAAAAATGCCAAGTGTTTCTTGCTGGACAACCACTTGTAATTTATAGGGAAATTTGAATTCAAATCCAACCATTCCCCCTGAAATAATTTCATTAATACCAGATTGGCAGCAGATTTTCAAGGATCTAAGCCATAAATTTCATCTTAAATGTCGGCTGCCCACTCCATTTGGCCTCACTTTTGTCTTCTTTTCATCAACAGTGACCTTAATGGTCACTTTCCAGCCAACCTGCGAGATTTCTCCCTAGGTAGTGCAACTCACTTTGCGTTGTCACAGACCCAGTGACACGTCCTTGCATCGCACCATTTTCCAATTGCGTATCTCCCCATCTTGGGTAGTGTAGTTTATAGTCCCATGCCTCCTTTCAGATGCCTGGAGTGCTAAGAATATGCTATGTTCATTTAGTCACTTGATCGGACCACCAGTGTATGGATTCAAGCGACTGCCATTCACCTTCCTGGGAAGGGTTCTCCATTTAACTTGACTAGTTGTACCACTCCTCTGTAGGTAATCTTCTTAATAACAAAAGGCCCTAACGAGTGCATCCTAAATTTTCTAGGGAATTTATCAAACTTACTATCATACAACAAAACCATATGATTTACCTTAAATGTGTGTAGCCTGATGTGTCGATCATGCCATGCATTTTCACATTTCCTTTGGACATGCTCGTGAAATCCAGCCAAAAATATTTGTTCTTCAAGCTCATCTAGCTGCGAGCCTCTCTTCCAGGGCTCTGCGATTCGTCATACCTGTGAGAACTGCTATGCGTAGTCTAGGCACGATGTATTCCATAGGAATTATGGCTTCCACACCATAGAGAAGCCTAAAAGGTGTTTGTCTTGTCAAATACTTTGTCGCAGTGATAATGCACCTTGCTCTTGTCTTCCCTTCTGGCTAAATGGCTCCTACAAAATATATTGCGCACTTCTCAAAGGGTTGCAATGCTATTTGTGTATTCAAAGGAATTTCATCCCTCTGCGATGGCTTGCATGTTCTTTGACATACATCACACACCATGCAATATGCTTTTGAATCCTGATGAAGGGTTGGCCACCAAAACCCTGTGCGTAGAATCTTCTGCGCGGTTGCTCTCCCTGCATAGTGTCCTCCCGCAGCTCTCCCATGAGCATTTGTGAGGATGTTGATTTGTTTGAACTCAGGTACATACCATCACAATATCTCATAAGTCCCCATCTTGTATAAATTCAAAAAAATGACAAAGAAATCTGTCGTGCGCACTACTAATTCCTTCTTTTGCTAGACAGAGTATCCTTCTGGTGCAGTTCCCATTGTTAGGAATTGTATTATATCCTTGAAATGACCATCCATGACATGCACTGAAAATAGTTTCATGTCAGGCAATCCTTCTGCCAAGTTAGTAGGTTCCTCCCCTGTTTTGGTGTACGACAGATGGTCTGGTCCCATGTTCAATCATCCAAGCTTTACAACAACTTCAAAATCGTACTCTTGGAACAATAAGAGCCTTCTACAGATCCGCCCCTCAACACAGACTTATTGACCAGGTACTTCAGCACAGAGTGATCGGTATACATCTGAAAATGGCCTCCTAGAAAGTAGTGCTGGTACTTCTGGAGCGCATACACCATAGCTAGCCCCTCGTGTTAAGTGGTAGAATAGTTCTTCTCTGCTTTGGATAATCTGCAGCTTACGAATGTGATAGGATGGTCTAAGCCTTCTCCACGATCCCGTGTTAGTACTACCCCCAAAACTATACATGACGTGTCGACATGTACATGAAACTCTTTCTTCCAATCCAGGAAGACTAGAATCGGCGCGGTAACCATCATTTCTTTCAATATATCTATGATTTTCTTACATTCATCATTCCAGCAGAATGTGACATCGTTCTTCAACAATTTTCCATCATTGCGGTGATCTGGGAATAGCTCTTGATAAACTTTATGTAATCTCCCGTATGTCCCAGAGTAGCATGCAGCTGTTTCACACTCCTTGGTGCTTCCATGTTTAGTATCACTGCGATCTTCACAGGGTCTACCATCATTCCTTGTCTGCAAGCCACATGCCCCAATAGGTTCACAAAAGGAATGTAGAACAGACACTTCTTGAGATTAAGTGTGATCTGGTATCTTAGATAGGTATCCAGCATCAAGTGCAAGCTCGCTACGTGGCACTTAACTAGCCCAAATACAATCTAGTCATCAAAATGTACCTCTAGGAACTATGAATAAATTCCTTTAATGTCGCAATAACCACGCATGAAAAGATTGCAGGCACATTCTTCAATCCAAACGACATTACAGTGTATTGAAAATAACCCTACTCGGTCATGAAGGTTGTCTTGCTTCTGTCCTCTGTCGCGATTTTTTTTTGTGGTACCCAGAGAACCCATGAGTGAAGGAATATGCTTCCTCACCACCTACATTATCCAACACTTCATCTATGAATGGAGTTGGGAGGGGATCATGCACACAAGTGTCATTCAGTTTTCTAAGATCCACACATATCCTTATCTCATCCTTCTGCTTCTTCTCTTGCACCACCGTTGTGCTTACCCAATTGGATTCTTCCATAGGCTCAAGGATGCCTACCACTAGCATTTTGTCTAGCTCTAAGAGGACCTTTTCCTTGTATTTTGGATTGAGGCGGTAAGGTCTCTACTTAACTAGCTTCACGTTGGGATTTAATGTGATCTTCCTCACTTGTACGTCTCTAATTATTCCCTTCAGATCCGTAAAATTGGTAGGGAATAAGTCCTCGTATTCGTGGAGCAATTCAACAACCTTATCCATTATCATGTCATCCCATTAGTCTCCAATCTTCGTGAATTTTGGCTCTACCTTTGTACCAATGTTGACATGTTTTATTTTCACCAGTGCGATTATATCAAGGTTCTCAATCAGCGGTCCTTGAACCTCGTGGTGACCTTCTATTTCTGGAATGTTCATCTTCCACAGATCCTCGTCCTCTGCTTCAGCAGTTATATTATAACATTCGAGCACATGACTTAGTTGAGTAGCCCATTCAGGGTGAATCAGGTCTAAAGGATCCTGTGGTATCCTAAAGATGGCTGCTTTCACCTCTTGTAGTGCTTCATCAATACTTTCAAATCCGTCCTCAAAACTGAATGTCATCATGAATCCTTCATGCAAGATGTCCCATTCACCTGTCCCATGGCAGAGCTCTGTTTCTATATACTAATTCATTGGGATAACATCCAGGGGATGACAGAACAGGCGCAGATCATTCTGCCCATCGTACTTGTCTGTCAGTCGCATCTTATGCTTCCCAAATCATGTTCTCATCATCTTCCTACATTCGCACCAATCATCAAAGCTTCCCTTATACGTACCCCACCATCTTGTGGGCATAGCGCGTAGTGCCTAGTCCAAGGCCTGGAGCGTTTCTTTTCTGGTACCTCCCTTTCAAATGCATCCAAGAAGATATCTACCTCATTTAGACCATCATAAATAGGTATATTTCTTACCTCTGACAACACACATCATAGCAACTGGGTCATGCAAGAACTCTCGCAATCCCACATAATCCTTCCTTCCATGGTGGGATTCACCCAATCTTGGTCTCACGTTGTTATCTTATAGATAGAGTCCAGGCCGTCATCACTCTCATAATACCGGACAAGTTCAGTATAGTGCAATCCTTCAGCAGGATCGATGGGCATTATTACACGCAGCGATTTCTTCTCAAAGATCATCTTTCACTTCTTCAAATTGATTACCCCGTTCATATGAGTGGCCCAGTCAATTCCCAGGAGCACAGGATAGGGATTGTTGTCGTCCACTATCTCTATTACTTAGAAATAAACTAGTGCGCTTGCTCCCTCAATATCCACGATGACCCCCTGCAGCCACCCCATGGGGATGATCTTTGCTTATTCACCATCCGTAGCTGAATCAGAGACCATTGCAACACAGATCTCCGCATTTTCTCCGAATTTTTTTTTGGTTGGACATTCGCATCTGACCCCAAGTCCAGAATGACCTAATCCATTTCATACTCTCCTATTTATGTGATCGGTCTCATCTCCTGTCTCGTCCTTGTTTTATGCTTGCCAATTTTGTGTACTATGTGCAGCTCACCTGGCATGGTTCCAGCACATCTATTGATGAGTTCTTGTAACCCTTTCATAACCTTATTGTTGTGGAGTAACTTCATATAGGTTTCCAGGAAAGTTGTGAGCATAGAGGGTTCCATCTCGGGCTCAGGCTTATCCTTTCTTCTTGAGGTGGAGGCCTCAGCGAAGCTCTTATTAGCTTCCATGAAGGTTTCATGAGCGCACTCCAAATTGAACTCAACCTCTTTTGTTGGGGCTTTGCGAACCCATGTACTATCTTTTGGTTGTTTCCCTTTGTCATCTCCCGTCGCGATTCCACTTCTGAGTACTATATTTACGTTTGGATCTTCCTCGCGCGGCTAAGATATCATCATCTGCAAGTTCTGAGTCGATGGAGGTGGTAGCACCCCTTTTTCACATATCCTAGCTATCAGTGTAGGACAATCTTTCGTTTCATGATCAAACAACGTGTAATACTTGCACAATGAATGCGTTGGATTAGTGTAATCGTGGGCATAGTGTCCTGGTCCTCCGTAATTGTAGTAAATCAACTGTCCTCGACCTCTAACAGGTTCTCCTCCACCTCGGCCTTGTTCGCGCCCTTGAAATCCTATCCGCGCCATCCCTGCATTCTAGTCAAGGGGCCATGTTTTGGCCTGAACCCTGTAGGAGGGAGTTGTACCCATCATCAATTCATAGGTCCTACAAGTACTCTCATCATGTCCTATCAAACTACAAAAGTTTCAAAACAACTGTTGTGGTGCTTGCACATACTTCTATAGTAAATTACAGTTGTCTGTGGCATGTTTTCCAGCTACCTAATAGATAGCACACCATAAGGCAAGCCCCATGCTAGGTCCTGCTTGAGCTTCTGGCCTTAAAGGCATCGGTCCTCCTCCTACAAGGTAATTTGCAAAGACCGGGCAATGCTCTTTGTCATGACCCTGACTCTTGCATTTCAAGCACAATACCTCCTCGCATACCTCTGGCCGAACCATCCTGTCCTACTTCATAATCTGCATCTCAAGGAATAGGTACTTCAATTGTGCATGGATTTGTTGAACTCCTAGATTAGGATCTTGCATCAAAGTCTCATGGCAATCTCCAAGGCCTCTGCCTGAGTTGTTATCTTCTGTTGCGACAACGCATTCCTTATGTGTGGTAGTAGCGAAGCCACAAACCACTCGCGATGTTGTCCATCTATCAAACTCATGTTGGTTTTGCGAATTGTACATTTTAGCCTCTAATCTAGTTCCCAAGGTGTCTCACCTGGTTGCATCATGATCTCATTGAATCCCACAATCGACTGTGCCTTAGATTTAGGCTTACTAAATTCCCTATGTAGTGCTGCCTGGATGTCTGCTACTCTAGCATTCAAGTTATCATTAGAGTACTTAATATACTAGATTAGTGCATGATCTTGCAAAGCACTGACTAATTTCACCTTCTTTATATGATCATCTATAACACCCTAAGCTTCCCATACAATGCTCACAACAAACCAGAATTGGTCTGTGTCCTCATTTCCCAAGCCTTTGACCAAAGGAAACTTCACTGTGTTTTCCATACTGAACCGAGGTGGAGGTAGAGGTGGTACGGGAAAAGTTGGAGGCGATGGTGGTGAAGTCAAAGGTGGTGTGGGTGCAGGTGGTATTTGCAGGAATCCTTATCTGATTAATTGGATAACACTTCACAGAGAAACCTTTTTTATCCCTTCTTCATCTCTTCGTGGAGGTGAAATCAAGGGGCTATACTCTGACCTTTATTTCCTTCATTCCTGTAAGTTTTTCGATTTGCATAGCCCTGAATATCAAGTTAGTTGCATAATCCATTTTTCACACAACAACATTCTAATGAAAGTATTCAAATATTTTACGTACTTACCTCGCAGTCCTTTCAAAAAGCGTCTCTCTGCCTCTTTATAGATGACTGAGGTGTCAACCGTGAATTCAGTCACAAATCCTCCTATGACGTGATCAAGCCAATGATCAACAGCATGAGCGATCTTATCCTCTGATGCTTCCAACCTTCGCACTAGCTTTGGGGTCCACACAATAGGACCATCAAGTTTCCACCTTCCTTGGCTATCTTCTAGCTTTGTGATCCACTCGTATAGCTCAAAAGGGAAAGAAAAAAAAAAGATTTCATGGATCTCTATATATAGGTATCGGTCCAATGATTGTTCTTTAACAATCAAGGGTTTCTGTCCTCCTATGCTGTGAATTCGTGGACTTTTCTATCCAACCAGTCTCCAATATCCTTCTTGGATGGATTTCAGTGATACGACATCGCACATCTCTTATGCATATTCCAGTTCCAACAATGGAACCATTTGTTGGCTTGAGGGGGCCTGACCCAGGTTCAACATTATTTAGCCAAACAAATCCCTACACTACTAGACCTTTCAGCATCAGCCTTCAGAGCGCAAACTGAAGTCTCACCTGAAGCAGTATGGGGGGATGATGGAACCAAATTTCCTCACCCTTGAGATGGTTGTAATGTCATTTGATCTCTTCTATCCCTGCCTTTGCACAGGTGATCTCACTCTAGGCCCTGTAAGACAAACCCTTTATTCTATCTTTCAATACCTTCGCAAAAGTACACGATCAACCTTCATGCAACTCTAACCTGTAGCTCAGGTACTTTCATGCTTCTATAGCAGTGTTCCATTCAGATTCCTCAATTATCCTAAGTGATTTTCTTATCTTGTTAAATACTTAAAGTTATCACCGCGTAAGTAGATATTCGTGATTGCATTCAATTATTCGATGTAATTGAATTCATTCACGCATCATATAAGCATAATAAAAGGAAATTCATAGAAAACATATCCAAACCCATTAACAGAACAAATACACAGAAATTGTAGAATAACTCCTTTTATCAATATCTTCCAAGTATTACAGACTCTATTCACCCTCCGCACACAGCTGCAGGGGTCCACGCACTCAGCTGTCGACTTCTATGCTAGGCCTCTGCACACTCAGCTATAGAACCTCTACCTACACTACAATGTAGGTTTTAACCTCGTATAGTAATTACCTGCATATGAATAATAAATCATAGAAAATAAACAATGCGAGAGCATAACACTTAAAACACATATACACAGAGATTTTCCCCTTGATCCCAAAATTGGGACTACCAGCTTGATTTTTCATTATTTTCCTTTCGATGTTACAATACATATTTATACATGCCGAAGCATCCAATACCATGGACCGAAAACCATCGCGTCCAATACCATGGACCGAAAACCATCACATCCAAAAAACATGTGAAAAAATCATGCACAAAACCATAGGTGGGTCCGCCTAACCTAACATAGGGTCCAAAACCAATATTTTTGGGGCGCTGCCCTGGACCCCATAAAGTGGGGTTATGGGTGCACTTCAAACCCCCTGTTAACTACGTGGAAAGAATATAACACAACCCAACATTCTCCCACTTGTTGTTTTCTTTCCACAGGGGGCCAGAAGAGAGCTTAGTCATTTTTCCAGCCCTCAAATGCCCATTGTCTCTCTACACCAAGAGAACTTCTCAGAGCTCATAGATTTTGTCAATGCATCTGTAGTATTCTTCAAAGTGTCCACCTTTACCAGCAACACCTTTTTTTCTTCTATCATATCCCTCACAAAGTGATATTGAACATCAATGTGCTTTGTCTTTGAATGATATGCAGGGTTCTTTGCTAAGAAAATTTCACTTTGGCTGTCACAGTCTATCCTTATAGCTTCCTGTACTAACCCCATACTTGAACACAATCTCTGCAACCAAACTACTTCCTTGCTTGCATGAGTGGGTGCCATGTATTCTGCCTCTGTAGTTGATAGTGCCACTATAGATTGTTTCCTACTCATCCAACTGACTACACCTCCAAATAGGTTAAACACATACCCACTTGTAGATCTTCTCTGATCCAGATCTCCAGCCCAGTCTGCATCAACAAAGCCGTGAATATCCAACACTCTGTCCAATCCTGGTCTTTCTTGGTAGCACAAACCATAATCACTAGTGCCACACAAATACTTGAAAATCTGCTTCACTATTGTCCAATTCTCCTTTCTTAGTTTTGACATAAACCTACTCAATACTTCCACTGCATGTGAAATATCTGGTCTAGTACAGACCATTGCATACATCAGGCTACCGACTGTACTTGCATATGGAACACGGGACATGTCCTCTTCCTCTTCTTATGTCTTGGGACACTATTCAGCAAATAACCTCACACTTACAGGAATAGGAACCTTCACCGATTTACTATCCTGCATATCAAACCTCTGCAATATTGTCTTGACATACTTCCTCTGGTTTAACCAGAGCTTCCTCTTTGTCCAATATCTTTTAATTTCCATGCCCAAAATATAGTTTGTAGCACCAAGATATTTCATGTTGAATTTGGATGACAATTGGGTCTTCAAATCCTAGATAACTTCTTTGTCATTTCCAACCAGCAACATATCATCCACATACAAGACCAGATAAATAACATGCTCACCAATTAATTTAAAATACACACAATGATCTGCTTTGCTTCTGGTGAAGCCAAGTCCCCGTATAAATGTATCAAATTTCTGATACCACATCCTTGGTGACTGTTTTAACCCATACATAGACTTCTTTAACTTTCATACTAGTTCCTTCTTACCCTTCACCACAAAGCCTTAAGGTTGCTTCATGTAGATCTCCTCTTCCAAATCCTCGTGAAGAAATGTTGTCTTCACATCCATCTATTCTACCTCAAAATCAAAAGCAGCAACAACAGATAAAAGTAATCTAATAGAAGTTACCTTAGCAACAGGATAAAAAATATCACCAAAATCAATTCCTAGCACCTAGGAATAACCTTTTGCTACCAACCGAGCTTTGTATTTTTCCACTTTTCCTTCTGCATTTGTCTTCTTTTTGAACACCCATTTGTTACCAATGGGTTTCCTTCTAGCCAGCAACTCCACCAAATCCCAAGCCTCATTTTTGTGCAAAGATGCCATTTCATCGATGATGGCCTCTTTCCAGAGTTTTCCATCCTCTGAATCCACTACTTCCTTCACAGTTCTTGGATCATCATCAGTAACAGACAAAGCAAAATTTGAACAGAAATCGAATGGACTATACCTTTCTGGTTGCCTTCTTTCTCGAATTGATCTTCTCACAACCAGAATTTGTGGCTCTTCATCTTCTGATTCCTCCTCTGCTGTAGAGTCTGATTCTTCCTCCTTTAGCTCAAACTTTACCTTCTCATGTTCCTTTGGTTGGACTTCATGTTTAATAACATCTTTCACCTCTCTAAACACCACATCTCGGATGTACACAACCTTCCTTGTTACTGGGTTCCAAAGCTTATAACCCTTTAAACGATCCTTATACCCAATAAAGATGCACTTTTCAGATTTACTATCCAACTTGGTTCGTTTCTCCTTTAGAACATGTACATATGCATCACATCCAAATACCCTTAGATGTGAAAGAGAGGGTTTCTTACCAGTCCATACTTCTTGTGGAGTCTTATCCTCCAACACTGATGAATGTGACCTATTGACCAGGTAGCATGCAGTATCCACCGCCTCTACCCAGAATTCTTATCCTAACCTGGCACCACTAAGTATGCTTCTTGCCCTTTTCATCAACGTATTATTCATTCTTTCTACAACTCCATTTTGCTGAGGTGTATATGGAGTAGTCTTCTGCCATGCTATACCACACTTCTTACAGAATTCTTCAAATTCCTTACTGCAAAACTCTCCACTATTATTTGTCCTCAACACCTTTATCTTCTTCTCTGTCTAGTTTTCCACCAGAGCCTTAAATTATTTAAACCTGTCAAAGAATTTAGATTTCTTCTTAAGGAAATATATCCATGTATTCCTTGAGAAGTCATCTATAAATGATACATAGTACATAGACTTACCCAGTGATGGAACCTTCACAGGTCCAAACACGTCATTGTGCACAAGTTCTAATATATGTTTCATCCTCTTACTACCAGAGGGGAAACTCACCCGATTCTGCTTCCCATATACACAATTTTCATAGAAATCAAAATCCAGAGAGCTATTACGCATACCTTCTACCATACCTTGACCATGAAGTATCTGAAGGCCCTTTTCTCCAATATGTCTAAGCCTTTGATGGCACAACATGGTCTTCTCTCCAGATTCTACTAGATTTTCTGCTCCACTTTCATGAACCATAGAACTATTTCACCCATCAATAACAGTGCTACCTTGTAGCTTGTACAGAGTTCCAATTCTAACTCCCCACATCAATACCAGTGCTCCCCGAACCATCTTGCAGGTATCCTTCTTGAACACTGTTTTTATACCTGCATCATCCAACATGCTAACAGAAATCAAATTTCTGGCTAATGCAGGAATATGTAGAACACCTGGAAGCGTTTTAACCCTTCCACCTTGCAACTTCAACTTTACTTTTCCGCGACCAACGATTCTAGCCTTCCTGTCATCCCCTAAGAAGACATCACCACCATCATATTTCTCATACTCACAGAACCACTCTCTATGGGGAGTGAAGTGAAAGGATGCACTTCAGTTAATCAACCATGCCTCATGATCTACATGTGTACTTGAAGAAGCCAAGTACACATCCCCACCTTCATCTGAGGTGGTTTTTGCCTCTGCACAAGGAGCCTCATCAGATCCCTTTCCTTTTTCAGGAGCTTTAGATTTACAGTCCCTTTTAAAGTGGCCTTCCTTTCCACATTTCTAGCACACCACCTTTACAGGTTTTCCTGTAGATTTAGATCTCCCTCTCGATTTAGATCTCCCACTTGATGACTTATTTTTGTTTATGTTCTGGGACTGTCCTCGTACAGACAAGGCATCACCATTCTGGCTCTCCATATTTTTCCATCTCATCTCCTCCGTGAGTAAGGGTGAGACTATTTCATCAAACCGCAAGGCAGTTGCATTGCTACCAATTGTAATAACCAGACTATCCCACGAATCTGGTAGAGAACACAACAAACTGGTGCACTTATCTTCATCTGAAATTTTAATATCAACAGATGCTAACTAACTTACCACAATATTAAATGCATTCAGATGCTCTGTCACCGAGTCTCCATTTTTCATCCTCAGGTTATATAGCTTTTTCCGCAGGAACGGTTTATTCACCAGAGACTTAGATTGGTAAAAAGTCCCTAACTTGTCCCACAAAGCCTTCATCGTGGCTTCCCCTGATACATTCACCAATACTAAATATGAGACACACAGTCATATTGTGCTCTTTGCCTTCCGATCCAACTTCTTCCATTCTTCATCGGACACTCCCATTGGTTTAGTACCCGGATCTACCGTGATCCACTGGTCTTTATCCACCAATAGATCCTCCATCTTGAGTTTCCACAACTCAAAACTCTAACCATTAAATTTCTTGATATCTATCTTTCCACTGCTCGCCATCTTCTTTCACCACCAGAATCGATCTCGCAGATCTCCCACTGAACAAGGTCTACCACAGGCCTGAGAAAAACCCCTTAGCAACAAAGTTGTCCCTTTGAAGCCAAAACAACTCCAATACCAAATGTAGCTTTTAATCCCGTACAGTAATTACCTGCATACAAATTCTAAAACACAGAAAATAAACAATGCGAGAGCATAAGAGTTAAAACACATATACACAGAGATATTCCCCTGGATCCCAAAACTGGGACTACCATCTTGATTTTTCATTATTTTCCTTTCAATGTTACAATACATATTTATACATGTCGAAGCATCCAATACCATGGACCGAAAACCATCGTGTCCAAAAAACATGTGCGAAAATCATGCACAAAACCATAGGTGGGTCCGCCCAACCTAACATAGGGTCCAAAACCAAAATTTTCTGGGGTGCTGCCCCGGACCCCATAAAGTGGTGTTACAGGTGCCCTTCAAACCCCCTGTTAACTATGTGGAAAGAATATAACACAACCCAACATACAACCCAAGACTTAGACTTCACTCTCTAAAGCTATGACGCTCTTCCTTGTGTTATCCTCCTAACTACTTAGAGCTTAGCTCCTTTTATATAATCCCATGGTCCACGGGCCATGGGTAGATCTCTTACAGTCGACTTTACTTTACAAAAATAAGGGCGGAATACCCTTTGTGACACATAATACCTTCGTTCTCCGCGACCACAAAATGCGAAGTCTTTACAATAATATTACAAAAACTTGACTAAAACATGGGGTTTATCCACAAAACTGCCCTTGGGGGATACCGCTCCCAACAATTACCTCATTAAAATATGCAAACCAAATAAATTTCTAAAATTCATTATAATGGGTATTATTACTATGTTCTCTCTATCCTTGCTACCAAGTCATTTATATAGCATTCAATTCATCAATGTCTATCAATTACTTAGTCCTTGACTTCAAATATTTTTCTATTAAATGTTATACATAGAGAAAATGAAATAATTTATTTTTTATAATATTTAAATTAATTTTATAAAATATGTTAATAGAATTTCATATTTTTAGAGGTTTGAAATAGGAAAATAACACTCTATTCATCATCAACCATAAAATAAATATTCTTTCATTATGCATATTTTTAGATAATGTTATTTTGTATTCTTAAATAATCATTATTATTATGGAGTTTTGTCTTCATCACTTAAAACACCATAGAAAATACCCTCGGTTACCAAATAGGAAATGGTTAATGTTGAACATATTAATGAGCAAATCAAAGTTATATGAATTACTCCATTACCAATTGAGGATTAAATTAATATTAATATTTGAACTTTAGTTGAAGTCATACTAAATGCAAGCGAAATCAATTTCCAAACTTCAATATTTTATGAGATTTAATTAATGAATGAGCCTAATGATTAAAAGCATTTGCTTCCTAGAATTATTTTAATAAACTATAAATGATATTACTATGATGTAATAATTAATTAATAAAGGTTGATGATCAAAATGTATATTCTATTTGAGAGGCCCCTGTGTTGGTTGTGGCCCTTTTAGCAACCATTTCAATCAACTGTTATTTTTCACTAAAAATTTAAATATGTAAAACTAAAAATTTTGCTGGAAACTGCTAAATATTATTGCTTTCTAAAGCCATACCTCCAAGATAACACTGCATATGAAACCTGAAATGTAAAATGCTTAATGTTGTATTATTGTACCCAAGCATGGGTTTGAGAGTGCAGGGAGATATGGAAAAGCGACTAAACAAAGAATCCATGAATGTTCATGATTGAGACAGGGCATTGGCAATCCTAGCATTGTCCAATTTTACCATCTTAGCTATTAATTTCTTCAATCCCTTACTTTGCACAATTACAACACATTATCTATTTTGATAGATTTCCTAGAAAAACATGGACTGACAATAAGTAGTTCAGTTGTTTTCATTTATTTCATGCAATTGGCCTTGAATTCAGAATTATTTAATTCTTCAATGTTTTCATCATTCAAAATGCTATTGTTGCCCAGTCACATGAATGAGATTGTTCCTTCTTTCAGTTATCACCCAAATCTGTAACTGCAGTAGTGCCATATTTTGGGAGAGGGTTCAGACACTTTAATATCAGACATGATAAATAAGCCAGTGGGATTGTTTATTCAAAGAGTAATAGAGTACAAAGGTTGCTGGGCTTCCCCAACTTGATAGTCTGCATTCTCATGCAATGTCTCCTAAGGTTGCTTGACCATTTTATCTCATGTATAAAAATATAGATTCTTTCCTAGAAGTACATGTACTTTGCCTATCTTTTTGTTTCTGAGGAAAGGAATCAACGTCCCTCTTAGTCCAAGGGCTAGAGTGAGCTTGCTGGTACCTATGGTACCAGGTGAGGCCATAGGTATACTTACTTCTTTGCCCCCTTGCTTTTTATCATTCACCATTGTTACAGAGACGCTATCAGTTATGAATATAATCCACAAAAAAATTAAGTACTCGCTGTCTGTTATGTTGCATCCAACAGAGAATAAATGTACAATAAATGTACAGAGAGCTTATGGAAAACAATGCATCAATTTTTATTTGTATTTTAATTTGTGTGTGGTTTATGGAGAGATCCAAATATTGGTGAAATCACTGCTATGTTTGTGTGCGATATTACATTTTTAATTTTTTTTTTTGGGTAACTAGGCTGAGTTTATATCCGGATCAGCTTGCCTATTAAATAGAAAAATGATATATTCACTAATAAAATGCTATATTATATTCATGGGGTCTTTTACCGTCTTCTTTATAGTTTGCAGGCTTCTTATATCGTCTTCTGGAACAGGCGTGGGGGTAGAAACGCCAGGTGAGACAGGCAGAGGGACCGAAACGCCAATGGCTCTGTCTGCTGGCAATGGCCCAACTAGCACAACCACAACAACCCAAACTCTAGCCAAAATAGCAATTCTTGCCATTCTAAAAACCCTGTAATTCCTATTTCTTTGTTAGAAATAAATTTCAAATCTACATCCCTTGGATCCTGGCTTTCCAAGCATCAAAACCTGGCTCAGAAGCGAAAAACGAATTGAAATTTTATGTTTTCAAATTTGTAAATATTTTTTTTTGGATAACTAGGCTGAGTTTAGATCCGGATCAGCTTGCCTATTAAATAGAAAAATGATATATTCACTAATAAAATGCTATATTGCCAAGATTATGAGAAACTCTATGAAACTTGGAGAAGCATCAGTCTCTTTGCAACATCTGTATCAACACACTTCTGATTTTAAGCTTCAAAGTTTCCGACGCCAATTTCCATCACAGCGTTCTTCAATGAGCAGCAACGGATTTTGGACGACAAAGCAATGGAACAAAACCAGATATAACAGATACGACTGAATCTACATCAATAAGCTTCAAAGTTTCCCACGCCAATTTCCATCACAGCATTCTTCAATGAGCATCAACAGATTTTGGACAACAAAGCAATGGAACAAAACCAGATATAACAGATACCACTGAATCTACATCAATATAGGGAATGTTATCGTTTAACACCTTGGGAGTCTGAGTCAAGTCGTTTGAATTAATTAACAAAGATGACCATACCTCATATGAGTATTGCTGGGAACTTGGGACCCTTGACGATCCAAGGAAGCTTGAAAGGGAACTTGGGACTTGGGAGCATTGGTGGATTTTTTTTTTATTAAGTTTTATTTTAGTTAGATATCAAAAATGCTTAAAAGGGAACTTAGGAGTGTGGGTGGATTATTTTTTTCATTTATTAAGTTTTATTTTAGTTAGATATCAAAATGGTATGTGCACTAAATAGGATAAAGATAGCCAGTGGTGAAACTGTGAGTCAACTATTATGTTTTAGGTCGAAAGAAATGTGAGATTAAAGTTTATATAAATGTGGTTTGTTTAATGATATGATGTTGGCTTAATAATTTATGATTTTTTTTTTATACTTGTCGAGATTAAGTTCTATTGTAATTAGTTTTAGTTGATTTTAATTAAAGTAAAATAAAATTATAATTTTTTTTTTATTATTTTCAAAAAATTTATTAAAACAAAATTTGGATTGAAAATTGATTTTATTTAAATAATTTTTTTAAATTAATAATATAGATTTCACAAAGTTTAAATTATATTTATAAAATATATATATATATATATTTTAAAATAATAAATTGAAAAAAGCCATAACATAACACTGCTCCAGAACATTAATTATAAATTTTGATTGGATAGATGCATGACATTATTTCATTAATTGCTTGATGCTTTCTCATGCACAACAAAAATGATTTTTGGTCCGCTACTCATGTCTTTTATGTAATAAAGCTTATACTTTAGCCAACTCAAATTGCCCATTCATTAGGCTTGAACCAACATCTCTTCTAAAGAAATTCAACAATTCTAATTTAATACTCCTATCGGCCACAACATGTTGATATTGCTAGAATACCCAATACCTCCCTCTCTGGGATTCTCAATACTAATGGTCTTGGACTAAGACATGATAAAGTTTAATATTCCTCAGTATCATGTTTGGCTTTCGAGCTTCTTTAGTTAATGTCACAATCGTTCTTTTGTGTAGGAATCATCTTGGAGCCGATCAGGAGGAGTTCTTCTTACCACACAGAGATCCCCAAGCAAATCTAGAAAGAACCAAAGGTGATCCTTTCTACACCTCCTGTCAATATATGTCAAATAGATGAACATGCGTGTAACAGGTACCTTTTGCAGATAACCTTACGGTCTGTCAGAAGTCTCAGGAAGACTTTCGAGGGTAGTTTTCATCCCATGCATTTTACCCCTTAGCAAAAATGACATTCTTTGTATCCTTCTCTGATCCACCATCTAACTTGTTGTATCCTTCAAAGTTGTTTTCTCTTCATAAAAAAATCCCAAAAGCCCACTTTTTGAGCTCTTTCTCTCACTAACACATGTTGCCAATCTACACAGAGCTTTATAAAGCTCTTTGACTGTGCACATGGAGCATTAGTGGCCAAGCTAAAGCTCTGTTTACACATAGACAGAGCCTTAGTGAACCATTTCCATGTTTTTCAAGAGATTTTGTGGACCAAAAGGGGGGGAAACTTGTCCTAATGGCTAAATTAGGATATGCAACAGTATCATGCTAACAAATTTGGTGTCTTAAAATTTATTTTTTAAGAAAATGCTTTAGTTTTTCTCTCATAAAAGAAATTCTTGTTGAAAGAAAAGCTGATAAACTGTATATCTCCTTCCGTTGAAATAGTTGTAGGTTGCTTTGTTTTGGTTCAATAGTTGTTATGGAATATTGAGAAAATGAACTTTCAGTTGTGCATTAGTGACCCATTTCCATGTTTTCAAAGTGATTTTGTGGACCAAAAGGGGGGGAAACTTGTCCCAAGGGCTAAATTAGGATATGCAATATTATCATGCCAACAAATTTGGTGTCTTAAAATTTATTTTTTAAGAAAATGCTTTAGTTTTTCTCTCATAAAAGAATTTTTTTTGAAAGAAAAGCTGATAAACTGTATATCTCCTTTTGCCGAAATAGTTGTAGGCTGCTTTGTTTTGCTTCAATAGTTGTTAGGGAATATTGAGAAAAGGAACTTTCATCTATGCAAAGTGTTGAATGACTTTATATGCACTAATGAATACATGAATATGTGAAATAATACATGTGTAGAATAAGACTTGTTTGCATAAGAAATTGTTTTTTTTTTTTACAGCATTGTTCTGCACAGCTTATTGAGTCAAGAGTCTCATCATATTCATACGTCAACACCCCCTCCGAAGACAAATAAGAAACTACACTAAAATTTACACTAAAATCAATCAGATACTCTTCTTTAGAGCAAACCAACATTAGATAGATTAGGACCTTGGGATAAGAGAGTGAGTCAACTACCCAAGGTTGCAAATCAAACTAGTGTTGTTAAAGAGTGAAAAATCCTTCTGCGCTCATATTACCAGGACCACTCCACTCACAGCGGAGCGAAATATGAGACAACATTGGATTGTAATCGAGGGTAGCCCGCCTTCTTTTACAACTCCTTTGGGCATTTTGTGTAATGGGGGTCCCTTCAAGGATTTCGGAACTGAGTCGGGGACTCAGGTATCCTGCCCATATAACGTGTTGTCTACGACTATGTCCCCCCTGGTAATGTTTGTGATTTGAGGTATCTCTAGTGGCCAATACTTCTACGAACTTACCTAAGGTGACTGGGACGGGCTGTCCTGGTACCTCAAACGGACGGACCTACTTTGTCTTCATTTTTTGGGAGGGTGCTCGTCTTCACGAGAGTACTTGGCCCCTCAATCTGAGGTTCGGGCGAAGCTCAAAAGTAACCGTAACCATACATTTGGCCATCCTTCTCTGTTACTCATTGAGAGACTGGGTTTCATCTCCAGTAATTGGTGTTTATCAGACAAGGTAATTTCACTTTGTTTGTTGATTGTCATTCTTAGTGTATTTTTTCTTTTTAAGTACCTGAGTGCTATCGTTTTTGAGACTTAAAGAATATCACCTTAAAATTTATCTGATAAAATATACCAGTCATTGTGACTACATCCGGCCCTCACCATCAATCCAGATGGTTGTTAGGACTTCCTCCACTCACTGTGGAGAATCTGCCAAGATCCACTGACTCAGATTCTTCATCTTCAAGGAATCAGTCTCCTAAATTGCACACGGGGTCTATGTGGACAACCGACAATTTGTTTATTTGATTCAACAACGACTAATATGAAATCCCCTATTCTTCCTGCAGAAGAATTCCATTCCTAATTTCACTTGCAAGGCTGCAAGAGATTTCTGTTTGAAATCTTCTCAGAATTGATGGAAGCAATAGATGTTACTATTGAAAAAACAGATGAGTCCAAATTAATATCACATGGATCTTTTGATGCACTAGCACTTCTACCTAAGCTAACCTTAACTGACAATACCTACAAGTTCATCTCATCTTTAATAGTGTTGTGAATGACAATTTACTCTCAAACCTTCCGCCCTTATTATTGTTTCACCATCGAAAGTTAGCATTGCTAGATTAGTTCCCTCATTCACATCACATTATTCTTTACATGACTTTTGTGTTGTGGTGATTTGATGAATTACAGGTACTACTATCACAGAAATAGAATCCCTCTATTAATATTATGGAGCCAGCATTGACTACAAATGCCATTCCTCTGCTGCTGAATGGTTCCACTGATATTCAACCACTGCTCCAGATAATCGATATTGGTTCTGTTACATCAATAAGAACAACATCCTCACAATTTTGCATTACTCTATCTGATGGAACACATCAACACAAGACTTTGCTACCATCAACATATAGCCAACAAGTTGCATCTGAAGACATTCAAATTGGCTCAATAATTCTACTTAAAAAAGCAGCTTGCATGGTGCTTCAAAACTCCTCGTAAGGCCCAACATTTGAATTTACCCTTTTCTATTTTTTGTCTTCTATACGCTTCCTGCATTACACAAAAAAAGAAAACTTCATTAATTCATTTCTCATTTGTTTACATAAGGTCCATCCGAGTCGTTGAGCTTGAAGTTGTGATGCACTCAGCAGCATTGACGAAGGACCCATCAACATTGCTACATGCAAAGGCAGGTACATCCCAAGTTAGCTCTTCATCAACAGAAGATACCTTGCCCTCTGTAATTACTCCACCAATTACGGCAACAACTACAACAATTCCATTCACGACAATCAATCCTGCTCGAAAATATTGGTCAATCCAAGGTAGAGCATCTGCAAAAACATCATTGAAGACTTACAACAATGTGCGAGGGTCAGGAAAAGTTTTTGGGTTTGACCTTATCAATCGTGATAAGGAAGAGATCCACCTTTTTGCATTTGCTGAATTGGCTGAATCTCTTTACAGTCTAATTCAAGTTGGGCAGCTATACATTGTTTCAAATGGCACAATTAAAGAAGCAAATCCAAATTACAACCACCTCAAGAACAAATGGGAGATTTACTTGTTTGCTGCTTCCACTATCAATCCATGTCCCATAGATGATCCAACGTTTCCTTACCAGAGCTTTCACTTCAAGACTATTGCCGAAATAAAAAGTGCAAGTCCAAATACGAATGTGGATGTCATTGGTGTTGTTACTTCCACCTCACCTGCATCAACAATTCGACGAAAAGACGGAAGTGAAACATTAAGGAGAACACTCATATTAAAAGACAAGTCGGGTTTTAGCATTGATGTAACATTATGGGGAGACCATTGTGACTCTATAGGACAAAACCTTGCTAAATTCTACTCTTTCGACAACCCACCAATCCTTGCAATCAAAGGAGGTCGTGTATCTGAATTTAATGGCACCACAATAGGGACGATATCAACAAGCACTCTCATCATAAATCCATAAGTTGAAGAAACTCATCAACTACATGCATGGTTCCGTGAAACAGGTTATAGCTCTTCTTCTCCATCTTTGAGTAGAAACTATGGTGTTGCTTCGAAATGTGCCCTACCACGAAAGACGTTTCATGAAATTGCTGGCATGCAAACCTCCGATAAAGCAATATGGGTTTCAGTTCATGCAACAATAACTGCTCTTCACATGGACGACTTCTACTTTCTAGCATGTCCATTAGATTTCAATGGAAAACAATGCATGAAGAAGGTTGTGGAGCATTCTAGCAATCTTTGGCATTGTATAAAATGTAACTGCGACTTCCCAGAATGTGACTATCGTTACAAACTTAAAATTGAGCTACATGACCACACTGGGCACCTGCAGAGTATCACAGCTTTCAATGATGCAGGAAACGAGCTCATGGGCATCATGGCAAAAGACCTGTTCCTTCTTTCTATCGAACCAACTGATCTGCAGGAAATTTGTGGCCGAATTTCAGGATGTCGCTTCCTGCTAATAATTTCCATTAAAGCAGATTACTTCAATGGTGTTCAATGCTTGAAACCAATACTGATAAATTCAGAATAAATTCAATATGCCTCTGCATGCAAAGAATCCCTCAATGACATTCAAGCAATGTCCACTTCAAAACGACCTGTTGTTCACCGCCTTTGAAAAGTTTTTTAGGGTCTCTTCAAACACTACTGTTTTTACATAAACAAACATTTCTGCACAACTCACTGTTTCATATTGTTGTAAATTACACCCATGTTATTGTGATGCACACTGTTGCTGCAAGTACTCTCTTCCAATTATTCCAAAATATGTATGTTTACCACTTTTCATTTTACATAATATAGATATCAACATTTGTAAAGACTTACTACATAATTTTCCCGTTCGTTGTTTACATGTCTATACATTGATCTCTTGCTTGCTAATCTATTCATGCTATTGTTCAAACTTGTAAAAAAAAAAGAAGAAGAAGGAAGCAAAATCTTGGTTATCTTGCTCCTCTCCTCTCAATAATAGATGCTAGAATAACATATGATTTTATAGTACTCCTAATTGCATATTTTTCCTTCTACCTAATCTACCTACATTCACTGATGTTCAAATAATTTTTTTTTTTCTAAAACTTGTAATACATTCTCCAAACATGCAATACTTGTTTATGAAAACTAACATTAATTGTTTGTACTTGTTTAGATATGCCAAAAAACAATCAAAATGCGGACAAACACGAGCGGTGACGTCTTCTTTATGCACAGCAAAAGGATAGAATAAATGCATGTCGGTGACTACTTTATAAAAACGGCAACAACCCTACTACTTCCTCTACAACCCTTCCCACCTCAAATTCTCTCCCAACTATACAAACTAACCCATCTCACCTTCATCAAATCCAATATAACCCTCCCCTTAATGAATAACACCGTCACTTTCGAGAAAGGATTAATGAACTTTCTAGCATGCATGTTTGCACAATATGCAAAGAAGCATACCCAGGAATGAAAACAAAGCTTTTACACGGTAGGCTTTCTTGTTTTCGTTGTGCATCATCTAAATCCACCAATCGTTTTTCTGAACTAAACAACATGAACCCTGGTGAACAACCCTATGTCCTTCAGCAGTTAACACAAGTTGAAGAAATGCTCATTGCACGTGTAAACCCCATTCTACAAGTCACTCATGCTCCTGGTGGTCAATACAAATATAGTGGCCATACAATTAGCTTCATTTAAGACATCACCACTATTGCCAAATACTTACCCCGAATGATTTCTAACTTAGACAACCTCATTGTGAAAAGGCAAAATCCATTTGAAAAGGCTTATGAATTCTTCGTTTGCAAATAACGTGTCCTTGCAGCCCTTGAATACAAAACAAAAAATGACCCTTACTACTGTGATGTTCAATTCAATTCATCTCCTATTTCTGCACTACCAGATCACCCTACCGATATTTCTGCTCTTCTCCATAATGTAACCACCTCCTCTTTTGAACCCCATCAAACCAATATTGATTCTACTTATGATACTGACGTCATGCTACCTCCATTATAAATCCAACCCTCTTCTTTCGTTCAAATACTCCCAAATTCAAGTACTGAGCTTGAGCACATTTGTAATTATTTGCACTTGACCCATTCAAATTCAACAAGCTCTATCGATTGGCCTCCAATATCTTTACCAGCTATGAATGAATACAACACCATAGGCCTCTTTGCCATGGCATTCCCCATACTCTTCCCTACAGGCATTGCCATGATCATGCAACCAAGACTTACAAAAGTTGAGATGCATGAATATGCTTTACACTTGATGCACTACCATGATAACCGATTTGGCCAACACCTAAGATTCCGCTACTATCTTTATAACATTCTATTGCGCCATCATAGCCAAACTACTGCTAGTGTTTTTGTGAAAAAGTACATCGAGAACAACTTGCCAACAATGGTTTCAGACCTACGACAGCGTCTTCGTGACTCTCCAGATTCAAGATTGCCAGAGCAAATAATGCGGTTCGGTTCAGGCCTACGGGAACATGGTCTTTTTGGAACAGACGACGATCTGAGCTGACTGACATGATCATGCAAATAGGAAGTCCAACATTCTTTTTCACTGTCAGTGCAGCTGATACTAAATGGCATGACTTGCACATGATCATGCCTGCCAGTGTTCCTTCCAATTCAGTCAACCACTTCCAATGGAAAATCCAAAACATAATTAAGAACCCACATCTAACAGCCCAATATATGCATTGCAGATTTACAATTTTTCTCAAAGAAATCCTGCAAAAATGCCTCCATACAGTAGACTATTGGTGCAGGTATTTTTTAATATCCATTTCCTTCTACATTAAGTTTCTACATTGCATATATATGTTTCAACGAGATTTTACCTTCATATTATATTCAGATAAGAATGGCAACATAGAGGATCCGCACACATTCATGGCTTCCTCTGGCTGCAAAATGCGCCAAACATGGACACAATTGACTGGAACAATGCATTAGAAATTGCTAATGCACAGAAATATTTCGACCACTACGTAACTGTCTAGAATCCACATCAAGCAGAACACCGAAATATTTCGCTTCACCAATCAACAATTCATAACCCATGTCTTCTTGACACAGCATCAATATTCACATCCAATCAGTTTGAAGACTATACAGAGCTTGTCAACTGCATTCAACATCATACAAAGTGTCATGAGTCTTCTTGTCTTCGCAAGAAAGAGAATGTACTTAGCTGCCGGTATGGAGTACCGTGGGAGTTGAAGTCCACATCTTCACTTTTCATTGATGATAAAGGTCAGAAAACCTATGTCCCTGCACGCAATGATGAAATATTGAATATTCACAATGCCGATCTACTCTCTATTTGGAGAGAAAATGTTGATTGCCAACCAGTCCTTTCTCGCCATGTTGTGTTAAAATATATTTCAAAATATGCAGCAAAATCAGAAACAAGATCTGAGAGCTACCGTTAAATGCTATCACGGCTATCACAAAGTTCCATTCCAGAAGCACCTACTGTTGTTGTTATCAAAAAACTCCTTACAGAAACCATTGCAGATAGAGACATTGGAGCACAAGAAATATGCCATATGTTACAAAAGCTATCTCTTTCTCTCAGAAGCCGTACATTTCGGTCTTTGATTGTCAACAAGACTGTTTTCAAACACGTTTCACAAGATACTGAGAACCTTAGTTTAACACCAAACTTTATCCTTGGATACATGAACACGCCTGTCTCATTGGAATCAATGCCCCTCCTTGAAGCTTCACGCTCATGGTCATATTCTTCCCAGCGAAAAAAAACCAATGGAAACACATATTCCCACCAACGATTGTATATGTATTCCCCCGTTACAATGTCATTCCTTCCTCTGATGATCCTTCTTATGCCACTTTTTGCTAGAGTGAATTACTATTGTATTTCCCCTTCCGAACACTCCCCGATGATATTGGTTCAACTGATGCAGAAATTATTGCACAATGGGAACCAAAAAAGGGTACATATACACCATGGCATGTCCATCGAGAAATTGAAAACCCACAAACCCGACATACTAAAGATCAAACTGCCCCCGACATCCCTCCTGATTCCATGCAGATGAATGAATGGCAAATCCTCTCTCAGCTGCACCCAGGTTACAATATTGCAATTGATGACCTTGACATGATTGGCTACCGCGACTTTGATGCCAACCACAATTGGTCACATAATATTATCCCTCCCCACTTGCAAGAAACTGCCATAAATTTCATTGAATTCAACCACTCAATGATTCAAAACCAACATCATTCTTTTTCCAACCTCCCCCAAGATCACACATTATCTCCTACCCAAAACATAGCCTTCACCACTATTTTTTCACACTTTAAAACCCCTTCGCCAAAACCCCCACGCAAAATCATCATACAAGGAATAGCTGGGACAGGAAAATCCCATTTGATTAAATGTCTGCACCATGCATTTGTGGAAAACTCACCAATAAACAAAAACCCTTTGTTGTTACTTGCACCAACAGGCGTTGCAGCTTTCAACATAAATGCCCTCACAATTCATTCTGCCCTTCGTATCCCTATCCAAACAATGCATCCTCTTGAAGGTCAGCCACTCCTACAAATGCAAGAGCAACTCCGTCATGTAGAGTACATTCTCATTTCTGAAATGAGCTTCATTGGTCCAAGAATGCTTACTCGCATTGATGATCGTCTAAGAGAGGCATTCCCTCTTCACCGAAATGCAACATTTGGTAATCGCTCAATTATCCTTGTCGGAGATTTAGGCCAGCTACCACCTGTAAAAGGCATTCCTTTATACGATTGGACATCGCGTGGCACTTCACTTTGGCGCAGCTTCGACATATTCATAACATTTTCAACCGTTTTTCATCAACAAGGAGCTAGCCCGTCCCAGGTTGCTTTCCGGCAAATACTGACAAATCTCAGAAATGGAATATATACACTTGAAGATTGGGAACACCTAATGTCAAGAACAAGTTCTTCTCTTACACATGAAGAGCAACACACATTTGAAGAATCCATGCACCTATATGCAATAAATAACTCAGTTGTTTTACATAATAAGAAAATGCTTAAAGAATTGAACATCCCAGTAGCGCTTTGCTCTGCAGAACAACAAAGGAAGAAAACTCCTACTACAACAGAAGATGAGCATTTTCCTGCAAAAGTGCTCTTATGCAATGAACAAAAAGTTATGCTCACCAGCAACTTATGGTTACATGCAGGCCTCGTCAATGGCGCACTTGGGAAGGCCATCTCAATATTTTATTCTATTGGTTCAAAGCCCCCATAATTACCATCCTTCGTGGTTGTCGACTTTATACAATACAAAGGAACACCATGGGACATTTCACACCCAACATATGTACCCATTTCTCCCATTACAAGGGGTGCACACCGTCAGATACCACTTCAAATGGCATGGGATTTAACGATACACAAGTCACAAGGAATGACAATAGACAAAGCAACAGTAGACATCGGCACGAAAGAACGACAAGGGCTAACGTTCACTGCAATTTCAAGAGGGCGGTCATTGGCAGACATTCAAATCAATCCAGGATTCCCATTCTCACGCATTGCACAAATGCACAAGAATCCATATCTTAAGCGTAGACAACAAGAGGAATCATTGGTTGCATCAAAATCTATGCAGGAGAATATACTGTAGCCAATCATACAACCTGTTTTCCAGAATTACCCACATGGTAAACACCACTTGCTGCAATAACTAAATTTCACATACATTTGCTTTCTATTACATTTAACCTCATATGATTTTATATTAGTTTGAAATCATTTATTTTATTTCAAATATTCAAACAAAATATTTCCCGCCAAGAACAGCAAGGTCTAGCATTCACTGCAATTTAGAAATTTCTTTAAAAATTTATTTATTTTACTTAAGCGCTTTAAAAAACATGCTTTCGTCAAACACATCCATTGTAACTTACAAATTTTTTCTTTTTGGATGGAAACAGGTATGAATACAGGCTATTTATGATTGTTGTATGAGTATTGCCAAGAAATTCAGCATCCTGCCCCAACAAACATTGCCTCTTTACCGTTTGCGTCCAACCATTGAATTGTTAAAGAAGGTTAAAGAAATACTCAAGATAATAATTCACATCAATGAAAGTGACACACACAGGAAAATGCAGCGTCAATTGCAGGAACAACTCTGTTGTCGATGCCATGCCCCATCATGCATATATAGATGCTCATTGTCAATTACATCTATATGTAATAGAATGCTCTTATTGTACATATGTTTAGAAGCCAAAGAATACTTTCATTTTATATATTTTTAGTTATTACCTACCAAACATGTCTCTATGTGCAGACCATATGTAAAATTTCAAAAAATACATTGCAAAGCATGTAACTATCTCCTGTATAATTGCTTGTGATAAACACACAATACCAAGTAAAATATTTAGAAGTATTCAATTGCAATAAGTCTAGTATGTTCCACCAGACATGATGCATAGTTATGGAGTGTCATAAGTGTTTTTGTACCTACAATTTTAATAAAAACTCAGTTTACATATATTTGGCCTTTTGAGTGTGGTTTCTATTGTTCATGGAATGCCAGATGTTATGCTACTCATGTTAAGTTATCTTTGTTTTTGTTTTCAAATATGTTATGTAGGAATATGTATACCTTACATGGGCTTCTGCAATGACATTTATAGAGTGGTTAGTTGTTTGTTTTTAAATTAGAATACATTTACATGAAATTTTCAAATTCTCTTCTTTTTTGTTTCAGTCATGTCAGCATTTTTAAATACATGTGAATGAATAGAAAGTCTTGTGGTTTTCTTTAAGTATTTCTGCTTTGACATGCTGCTTTTTTCTCTTTTTCGCTTCCAATATAAAGAACTTACATTCCGAGTCTGTTCTGTCTCCTATATCTTTTACTCTATTTCAGATTTAATAAACTGTACAATACCAATAGCAGTTGAGAAGGTGGCCCAACCTTTTATAAAAATTCAACAATTCCAACTTCATAAATCTATCGGCCTCTCTTTGTACCTTTTGGGACAATTGCTAGTAATATTTGAACTTTAGTTGAAGTCATACTAAATGCAAGCGAAATCAATTTCCAAACTTCAATATTTTATGAGATTTAATTAATGAATGGGCCTAATGATTAAAAGCATTTGCTTCCTAGAATTATTTTAATAAACTATAAATGATATTACTATGATGTAATAATTAAATCTATACAATATAAAGTTTGATATTGATATTGATTATGATATATTATTTATTATAAATGAAAATAATTGAGTATGTTAACCTATTAATATGTTAAAATATAATATTATTTTATAACATAAAAGGTGTAAGATTGCTAAAATAGTCATTAGTGGTTCGTTAATGTAAGTTAAATCTTAAGAAAAGTTGGAAGGAAAAATTCCAACTCTTCAAAGTAAAGAAAAACAATATCATTTTCCC